>OY757913.1:11756695-11784195 GCA_963585895.1 Sepioteuthis lessoniana
AAACAAAGGCAAATTTACTTAAAAATACACCAGTACATAAATATGTGACCATATCAATGAAAGCTTCTATATACAAAATTGACCAATGTTTGTGTGTCTGTGTTTTATGACTATTTTCTTTGTGTATTTGTATTTTATTACTTGATGTATATGTGGGTGCATAAATATATATTAAAGAGAATCCTCATGGTGGAGTGGTTAACATACTGTTCTGTGTCATTGTAATAAGCAAATTCAAACTCTTGTTAAGCTATTATATTTACTATCAGAATAATACTCTTGGGAAAGGCATGAACTCCCTTATCCCTGCCAAATATGGGTTAAACAATACCATTACTGTTCTTCAACAAGGATGACTTTAGCATTAAATAATCCATAAAAGTTGATATGCCATTAAATAAATAAAACTAAACATACGTGGGCATATAAATATTTGTAGGGAGAAAAATTAGAAAACAAAGTAATATGAAGTGAAGAACTTAATATGAAAGAAAGTAGATGCTACAATGTTTTGGTTTTAATAAACTATCATCAGGACTTTAAAAAAATGCTGTCGAGTGTTGTTGAATCACCAATGGATGTTTAATGGAATACAAAATAAGGGAGGAGATTATGTATACAGAGAAAAGCGGTGGGGGCTGGGATGGTCTAACCATTTAATCAATAAATCAGCATTCACATTTTAAAAAATATCAAATATGTATATATAAATAACTGCAGGTATGTACACATAGAAAATATATGGATCCAAACATACACATACTTGCAAATTTACATACTTATTCATGTGAGATATATATATATATATATATACCTCACATATGAAAAAAAATATATATATATATATATGTTATCATATTTACCAACCCCTCCGCTCGGGCAGGATATGACACAAGGTCAATTTTTAAGCAGAGTTTAACAGGTTTGAATTCAGAGTTTTCCTTCTCCTAGACTAGTTGCCTCACCAAGGCTGAAGAACCTAGTTTGCCCTACTATTTACCCATAGCTGGAGGGAGAATAATTGGATTCATACCTTTCCCAAGGGTATTAGTGCTATATGAAATGCAATCAGTCTCGTTGTGTCCATTTCCTACAATGATAACCATTATACCACAGGCACCTCCAATTTGGGTTAATGGCATATCAACCCTTGATGGTTATTAAGTACCAGATCCTGTTTTAAGCATATATGATTTTTAAAGGAATAGTTTGTTGGTTGTTTCCTTTTTAAATGAGTGAGAGTAAATTTGTTTGCACATAGTAAAATGGTTTCAGGTATTGCTTTCTAATAATTCTATTCAATATTAATTAATTGCGTGCACCCAGTTAAATGGTTTCAAGTATTGCTATCTAACACTAATAATTCTATTTAATATTAATCATTTGTTTGGCATATGTCTGAGGAGGTACTCCTAGTTTAAGGGTTACCGTCATTGGAAATGGACATAGCAGCCTACATTTAAATCCTAGATGAGGCTGTTTGCATTTCACATAGTGCTAATACTTTTGAGAAAAGTATGAATCCAAATATTCTCCCATCAGCTATGGGTAAATAGTAGGGCAGGATGGACTCTTTAACCTTGGTATGGCAACTTGTCTAAGAGAAGGAAAACTCAGAATTTAAACCTGTTGAACTCTGTTTAAAAAAATTGCCTTGTGTCATATCTTGCTTGAGCAGAATAATTAGTAAATACATATACATATTACATGTTTGGTTGAACGTTCTCAGGCCAACCAAGAGATGAATCCTTTTTGATAAAATATCTTGAGCTTCTGAATAAATATATAAAATAGCACATACATTACACTTTTACATATGGTAGCACCTGTTAAAGTCCCCTCTATGAGCTGCATGCATTTTATTTGTATTTAATAGGAATACTTTAAGCTATATAACTGTGCAAACGAATGATTCGGCCCAGTGGATAGAGTGTTTGCCAATGGTCCGGGAGAACTGGGTTCAATCCCAGTTTGTGTCATACCAATGACTTTAAAAATGGTACTTGATACCTCCTTGCTTAACACTCAGCAATATAAGGTACATATCAATGGTAAAGTGGAGCAATCCAGGGAAAGGAGTCATGCCCTCCCCTACATCTCTGTGTAGTAGCTGTTGAAAAGGGAGCCTTCTAATCACCCTGAACTACGGTTGCCAACTTTTACTTTATTATTATTATTATTATTATTATTCTCCTCAAATAGGTTTTGGTCAGGTTGGATTTTATGGCATATCAACCATTGTAGGTTATTTAATGCCAAATCCATTTTTATACATATAAACAGTTCTATTTCGAACAATTCAGTTTATCATACAAAAGCAGCTCTATTTCAAACAATTCAGTTTAGCATAAATAGTTTAGTTCTATTTGACCAATAGATAGGATCCCATCAGGTGCTACCACTCCAGACCTGAGTGGACCAGGGAGCAATGGCAATGAAGGGGTACTCAATATTCCCCAAAGTTCCAGGATTACTGGAACCTTACCTTCATCAGATTGTTTTGTGTCATATCCAGGGCACTTATCGGAGGAGTGTAACCTCTCGGCAGAGATGCAGTCAGTGTATTCTGCAGCCATAGCCGACAAGGCAACCTCAAATGGGAGTAGTGACTAGAAACTGTACAACTGTGTATAAATCATAAGTATTAAACAGAAATATTGAAAACATATAACAGTATTATTCATTTGTATCAAAATTTAACTTTAAATAACCCCTAAGAAGTTGGTATGCCATTGACTAAATGCAGTAAAAATTTCAGATAAAAAGTTAGCTAATCCTCAAGTGTCAGAATGCAGACTTTTTGATCAAACATCCACGTAGATAGAACTAAATAGACTGAGATAGATAGATAGATTGGTTTCTTTTGTTTAAGACATCATAAACCTTTATGGGTCATGTAAAGTGAACGCCATCCTTGTAGATGACCAATAGTGATACAATTCAAACCCTAGATGGGATTGGTAGATCTGAATAGACTGAGATAGATACATCCTTTTTCTTCAACTGAAGCATCTGACTGAATCCCTGTCATTTATTTCACCCAAAATGCCGAAGGCAAAAAATTCAACTACTTTTGATTAAGATTTTCTTTAAGGAAAATGTTGTCAGTTATTTGTACTGGATAGTTTTTACCAACTTTCTGATAAGAAATTCTGTACCATTTAATGTTTTAATTTTCCCTGGTACCAATACACCACAACCCATTTAATGTTTCAATTTTCTTTGGAGCCAATACACCTTAGCCCATTTTATATTTAAATTTACCTTGGTGCCAATACACCTTAGCCCATTTTATATTTAAATTTACCTTGGTGCCAATACACCTTAGCCCATTTTATATTTAAATTTGCCTTGGTGCCAATACACCTTAGCCCATTTTATATTTAAATTTGCCTTGGTGCCAATACACCTTTGCCCATATTATATTCAAATTTGCCTTGGTGCCAATACACCTTAGCCCATTTTATATTTAAATTTGCCTTGGTGCCAATACACCTTAGCCCATTTTATATTTAAATTTGCCTTGGTGCCAATACACCTTAGCCCATTTTATATTTAAATTTGCCTTGGTGCCAATACAGAACTGATCATTTAATTGATCGTTATGGATTTATAACATATTAAAACACAAAAAGTGTTGGAGACTTACAGAGATAACAAAAATTTAAAAAAAAAACAATTATTATATCATTTTTATTAATTATTAAAAAAATATCTTTTTAAGCTTTTCTTTCATGCATGAAAAGAATTTGATTTTTGGTAACATTAATTGTAATGATACCAGGGCACAAACTAAAGAAATCAGTCCGATTTTCCAAAACTGCTTTATATATATATATATATATATGTAGAATATTTGTTGACTCATGTAGAGTCTCCCAGAATTACCTATGAGTAATTTGGTTGAGAATAAGTAGATTAATGGATCCCACTCATGCAAATGTGTTGGATGGGTCCATTCATGTAAAGTGAGCCAACCCACATGCTGCTCATGCACTCTTCAATAAAAGAGGTGAGCTTTAGCTGGCTAACTTTTCAAGGAGGCAGCCATGTTACTTTTGGCTTGTGAAGGTGAGTGCTGTTCATTGATGTTCTATAATATATATATCTATAGTCATCCACAGACAGATCTGTTTCGTTCTATCAGAACTCATCAGTGTGGCTAGACAGTATCTTCCCATAGCCGGGATCGAAACCCGGTTGACTCAAATGCCAAGCCAAAGCTTCTAACCATTCAGCCACAAGGAGATATTAGCTGCGAAGTAAATTTTAAACGGTTATGAATCACAATTACTATTGTTTACATACATCCGTTCAACGGTTGCTGAGACCTCAATTCATCTACGAAGAGGCTTGCAATAGACACTAATGGCAACACGATTACTTCTTCGCCAGAGAACTCAACCCCAAATATTATATATATATATATATAATATTTTTCGACTGCTTTGCACGTGCAGGATGTGACACAAGGTCAATTTTTAAGCGGGGTTTAATTGGTTTGAATTCAGAGTTTTCCTTCTCCTACATTTGTTGCCATGCCAAGGCAAAAAAAAAACAGTCTGCCGTACTATTTACCCATAGCCTGAGGGAGAATAATTGGATTCATACCTTTCCCAAGACTGTGCTATGTGAAATGCAAGCAGCCTTGTCTGGACGTGAGTTGGGATCCATTGGCTAGTAAGCATTATTGTGATTCTGCAGGTAAAATGATATACCTATGCAATAAGTAAACATATATACAGATATATATATATATATATATATATATATATATATAGTTTAAGCAGTTAGTATATTAGACAAAGCAAATACTGAAGGCAAAAACAACTGACAATTTTTGCAGATAGGTTTTACTAGCTGAGAGCAAACAATGACCAAATGTAAAAATTCTGAAGGTCAGAGAATTAACCAGCAAAAATTTTGTCAATCTTTTTCACTGATTTTTATTATTTGCACTTCAAAAAATTACTTTTATCTGAACCAAGAGGAAAATCGTGCCTGATCACAATTTTATTTCTAAGTTTGAAATCTTTACCAAGTACAACAGCAAAATGTGAATTATCGATTGAATTCAGAAGGTTATTTTGCCAAGAATATACTTTGATGAATGTCATGAATATACGATGATGGCTTTAATCCTCTGAACTCAGTCCAAAAAGCGTGATGATTCATTGAAATAAGTTGGCAAAGGCTCGATTGATCCTTGGGTAGGGGTAGAATTTCACACTGCTGTCTGACACCAGCAGGAGAAGCTCACACCAAACTAGATAAGTTGAAATGTTGATTAATCAGCCCTTCAAATCTATTAGATAATTATACTGGGTCTGAAATCATACCTTTAGGAAAAGTAACCACTTTATAGTGCTCATGTTTTTTTTTTAAATAACAGACAGTAATGAGTTACACAATACCAGTTGTTGGGAAGAATCACTAACGGTGAAGTAGAAATGAGCAGAAATTAAATTAGAATAGAAAAAAGCTGTAAAAATGATCTAAAAAATGTTATTTGGTATATGGAAAATATCCAGTGAAAAAACAGTTTTTGTATTCCATCTCTAGTTTTTGGGAGTCCTGGGAAATTTTTCTTGCACCAAATAAATCAATGAATGATCTCTTATAACTTTGTCGTTTTATCTATCCCTATCTTTCAGCCAATTTATATCCGAGTCTATTCACATTTTTTCTCTTTCTCTATGATTAATTGATTTTAAAAGCATGTCAACTTGTCTGGACTTATTTCATTCCAACATGTTAGGGAACTGTATTCATTGTACATTCATAATCATATCTTTTGTATAGTGTAGAAGTCAAATGGCTGCCTTCTTGAATCTTCTGGTTGCTAAGCTTACCTCATTTATAGGAGAGCACCTAATGCAGCAGGTGGGTTGTTCTGTGGTGCCAGGATGACCAGCCCAACACATTTGCATGAGTGGTGTCTATTCACCCATATATTCATCCAGAAAATGGCAATGGGATCATTCTACTTGTGTGTCCGACCACTTTCAAGTCAACCAATATTCATCATATTGTTTGTTTTTTTTTGTTTTGTTTTGCACACAGTTTTATGGTATCAAATAATTCACTCTAATACAAATAATTTGCAAGCAGATCTATTTGATCAAAAGATAGGACCCTATCAGGTACGGCCACTCTATGTCCAAGTGGACGTAGAAGTAATAGTAATGAAAGGGTACTTCACATTGGCCTAGTGGGTAGAGTGTTCGCCAATGGTCTGGGAGACTGGGGTTCAATCCCAGGTTGCGTCATACTGAAGACTTTAAAAATTGTACTTGATACCTCCTCGCTTAACACTCAGCATTATAAGCTATCTGTCAAGGGTAAAGTGGAGCAATTCAGGTAAAGGAGTAGTGCCCTCCCCTACACCTTGGTGTAGTAGCTATCGAAAAGGGAGCCTTCTGGTCGCCCTCAACAACGGTCGCCAACTTTACTTCACATTCCTTAGACTTTCAATACTGGAACCTCATCATCAGATGCAGTTTTGTGTCACACTCAGGACACCCCCTTTGGTTGGCGGGGTAGGAATCTTAGCTTTCTACAGGTGATACAAAGTAGACCTGGAAGTAATGTTTTGGTTTGGTTTTATGGCATATCAACCTTTGAAGGTTTATTTAATACCAAATCCATTTTTATACATATAAACAGTTCTATTTCAAAGAATTTAGTTTAGCATAAGTATACAGTTTAAATGTAAAAAGATTTCTATTTCAAGCTATTCAGTTTGACTAACAGAGTTAAATGGTTCCAAGTATGGTTATGTATCACTAACTATTTAACTGAACATCAATCATGTATTTACTCACAGTTAAATGTAAAACAGTTCTATTTCAAACAATTCAGTTTTGCATAAGTATGCAGTTTAAATGTCAAAGCAGTTCTATTTCAAGTAATTTATTTTAGTTCTATTTGACCCATAGATTGGACCTTATCAGATGCTACCACTCTAGGCCAGAGTGAACCAGGGAGTGATGGCAGTAAAGAGGTACTCTGCGTTCCACAAAGCTCCAGAATTACTGTAGCCTTACCATCAGATTGTTTAGTATCATATCTAGGATACTTGTTGGAAGGGGTCTTATCTCTCTACAGAGATGCAGTTGGTGTATCTTGCAGCCCCAGCCGACTGGGCCTGGTAATAAAGAGGTACTCACCATCAGACACTGTTTAGTGTCATACCCAGGACACTCCTATTTGCCCATATCTGATCATTTTTATCTCAGTCTGCCCATGTTTCTCTTACTTGAATCATCTTTCTTTTTCCGTCTGTTCATCTCCCAGTCTGTTTATATCTAAGCATATTCCTCTCTCTTTCACACATCTCTCTTTCTCTGTTAATTTCTGGTAGAATGTCAATTACTTTCTCTACCACAATCGATCTCTTTATCAACCTGTCTATCCCTCTCACTTAGTCTGTTTCTTTCTCCATATTTGTTCCTTACACTCACTTTCTCTATGTATCTATCTACATCATTTTCTGTCGACCTTTCAGTCTATTTTGTTGGTTTTGTTAAATATGAATATGATAAAAGCAAGCATTTTTGAATGTAGCTAATGATTTTATTTGTCGAATACTTTACGAAACTAATCAACCTTAGAGCACTCGTTCCCATCCGAAAACCCCACATAAAGCAAAACCAAAAAAAAACAGACAAAAAAACAATGAACTCCTGAGATGTATCTCATCCCTTTTGACAATTATTTTTGCTCTCGCTAAAAAAATTTCAGATTTTTTTTTTTTTAAGAATTTTGCTTTGCAGGTGTTCAGTAAGATCTTTTTTTTTTTCTCAATTTTATCTTTGATAGAATTATACATGGTGAATAAAAACAACGAGAAAACATAAGCAAAGATTGGATTTGCTTAGAAGAGATTTCTAATATAGAATTCCAGCTGCAATCTGACATTCACGAGATTATTGCAGTTGTTTATTATAAACAAAGAAACAAAAAGAAAAACTAAAACAAATAAGTAAGGTGTATGATGCAGTGTCTTAAACAGAACTAAGCCTAATATATAAAATTGAAACCATATATCTTTAGTTTATCAACAAAACACAAGATAGATAAGACTTAGATATTGATACCTATATAAAAACAGTCTGAGATAGATGAGACGTATATATCGATACAGCCAGATGTGTACAAGAAGAGTCAAAGATAGATAAGACTTCATTATCAATACAGATATATACCCACACACACACATATATATATATATATATATAAATAAAATGATATTTTGCGGTACAAGAGACTTAGATATCAATATAGATAGATATACATAAGAACAGTCTGAGATCAATAAGACTTAGACACAGATTCATATATATATATATATATATAGTCTCTATATATATATTAATCGAACTCGCTTACTACGATTCTGCAGTCCATCGCTTTAACCATTACACCACGAGGACACCCTTCTTGTACTCTAACGAACTTCGGGCCTTGTAACAGACTTTTAAAAGTTTAGCAAATAAATTTATTTTATTCAAGATGTGTAAAATAATTTGCTAACTTCAAAATTCAAATGGAAGCGATATATTTAAACAATATGTCACTTCTTTTTTATTTTGATTACATAATTTCAACTTATGGTGTTTGTGTCTTTCAGATAGTACATACCCAATCCAATTATATGTCCAGGATATGACCTTAAACCATCCTGTGGCGAGGCACCAACTAGAGTATCCCTTCATTGCTATTGCTTCCAGTTCCTCTCACCTGGAGTGGTAGCACCTGATAAGGTCCTAGGTATGAATCCAATTATTCTCTCTCCAACTATGGGTAAATAGTAGGACAGACTGAATTCTTCAGCTTTGGGGAGGCGACTAGTCCAGGAGAAGGAAAACTCTGAATTCAAACCTGTTAAACTCCATTTAAAAATTGACCTTGTGTCATATCCTGCCCGAGCAGAGGGGTTGGTAAATATGGATAGGGTCCAATCTATGGGTCAAATTGAACAAACTGTGTGCAAGCAAATGACTGGTGTTAAATTGTGACTGTTATATAGCAATACTTGAGACCATTTAACTGTGTACAAAAAAGAGCTCAGGCTTGTTTAAGAATGTTATTAACAAAATATATTTAGAAATCATCTCTATATTTTTAATATATATGTATAAATAGGATTTGGCCTTGAATAACCAATAATGATTGATGTGCCACCTAATCAAATCAAACCAATCCTATTGTCAACAGTTTTGTTTTTTATTTTGTCATAATTGTCAAAAGAGTTTTTCAGACGATTAAACATGTTATTTTTATTATCACAATCTCTTGGGAAATTTATTGTATAGCCTTCTTCTAGTGTACATCATGTAAAGAAAGAATGAAAAGTTTCTTTTTCAAATAACGAATAGAAACAAAATGAAGGCAACTAAATGGTTCGGTTCATTTCCTTCCAGGCAACTTTTGACAAATAAGTGACTTCATTCTAAGAAATTTCATTTTTTCATCTAAAGGGATGATCTACCATTTTTTCTTTTATGTGAGCCAAGAAATCTATAAAAAAATGAAACTTACACTGACTTTGTAATGTTTACTAGGCTAATAACTACCTTTTTTTCAAGTCTTCTTACTTTCCTGAGATCCTCCTGATCAATTACTTGAACCAGATGAGATATTATAATCTTGTTTCCTAAATGACGTTTTTCTACTTTTCCTTTGGAGATGGTTTTCTCATTTTTCTTACTTATAATTTTCAGAGAATGTGTGAGTTCTTCCTTATATTCTTTCCAATAAATGTAATTTTTGTTGACTCTTTCTTTTCTTTAGGGATCGGCTCTAGTGAGGAGATTGTAAAGAATGGTTGTGCTACTGAAAACTACCCTGATGCTGTAATGTCTCCCAAATCCTTTGGAATTGTACAAACACACCACTTATATCAGCAGTACTTACTATAGTGTTAGTATCTCTGGCTTTTCCTATTCTCCATAATAGTTTTTCTTACATTGTTTGCAAAGAAAAATTAACATCCATGCTGGGAATGTCATTACATGAACACATCTAAGGCGAGAATATACAAGAACAGAATAGAATGAAGGATGTGATTACAGAATACCAAAAGCAGACATTCAGCAGAGCTGGACGCATTGTAAGGTTTACAGATAACATGTGGACCTGTGCAGTTGGTTAAGTGGTATTTGAGAGACCATAAATGACCACTTGGAAGATCTCTATGATGATGGGAAGATAAAATAGTCCCGTAATTCAGAAATGAAGTGTGGTTAGTTGGGTTTTATATGGCATACCAATTTAATGCCAAATCCTGTTTATACATATATGTTGAATCGTGAAATACACTCGTAGTCAATAGCTTGGCTAAGACCAAGAATGATCACTCCTCCATGAAAGAGGAGAACTATTTATGGCACACTGGGAGATTCCATCGTGCACACTTGGGTCAGTCCATTCCTTGGATTGTGATTGGCTGGATCATCTCATTGGATATGCTTGTACATAAATACCAGCTCTCAGTCCAGCTCAAACTGATCGTCTTGTGAATAAGCTGGACCTCTGGTAAGTGTTGCTGCTATTATTATCATTATTATTGCTGTTGTGTGTTGTTGCCTTCTACAGTTCTTTTGTTTATTCTACAATCAAATATATATAATTTGTAAACCTATTTTTAAATAAGCCTGAGCTCATTTTTTTCTACACGGTTAAATGGTTCCAAGTATTGCTATCTAACATAGATAATTTAACATCAGTCATTTGTTTGCACACATCTAAATATGATTTGTAAGTCATTTTATTTTTTAATGAGTTAGAACTAACTTTTTTTTAACACAAATACTGCTGGGGGAATGACCTCATGGTGAAATGGTTAAAGCAATGGACTGCAGAATCGTAGTAAGCAAGTTCAAACTCCAGCTGTGCTATTATGTTCACTTTTGGATAAATACCTTTGGGAAAAGTATGAACCCCCTTATCCTTCCAGCTATGGGTAAAATAGCATCACTGCTGTTCTTTTTGAAGGATGGCTTTGGCATTAAATAACCCACAAAGGTTGATATGCCAACAAAAAACAAACAAATGCTGCTATTGTTTCTACACACTTAAATGGTTTCAATAATTGCTATCACTAATAATTCTATTTTAATATTGACCATTTATTTGCACACAGTGAAATGGTTACAAGTATTGATATTTAACATTAATTATTGTATTGAACACTTTTCATTCATTTACACACAGCTGAATGGTTCCTATTGCTATGTATCACTAACAATTCAATTAAACATCAGCTATTTGTTCCCACAGTTAAATAGTCAAACAGTTCTATTTCTAATTTTTCAATTTAGCCTAAGTTATTTGTTTGCACACAGTTCAGATGTCAAACAGGTCAGAGTGGACTTGGGAGTAATTGCGGTAAAGAAGAACTCTCCATTCCCCAAAGTTTCAGAACTAGAGCCTCACCATCAGATTGTTTTGGGTTATAATTTGGGCACTTGTTGGGAGAGGGGGTTTACCCATCTGCGGAGATGCAGTGAACATATTCTGCTGTCCCAGCCAACAAGACAAGTGAGATCAAGAATAAGATGGAGATAGTTGCCGTCTTGTGAGAAACATCAGACAAGTTCGTTGAGAAAGGAATAAAGGAATTCATTATCATAAAGTAAGAAAAGTTGGTGACCTTAGTCGAGGGTGACCTGAAGGATCCCTTCTCAATAGCTACCACACCGATATGCAGGGGAGGGTGCTACTCCATTCCCTGGATGGCTCCACTTTACCCTTGATCCTTACCTTATAGTGCTGAGTGTTAAGCAAGGTGGTTTCAAGTACCATTTTTTGAGTCTTTGGTATGACTCAACCTGGGATTGAATCCTGGTCTCTTCATTGGCGAACACTCTACTCATTAGACCAATGGCTTGGTTCTTACTTTACTTATCATAAAAGTCATTGTTAAAAAAGATAATTCTTGCTTTGGAAGGTGCTGCCATGTGCTTTAATTCTTTTTAGATTTCCAGATTCATAACTGATGATTTTTCTTGGATTAAGGAAGATAATGAACTAATCCTTTCTTAAAAAAAAAAGGGTGGTTTGAATTAAAATCCAAATATAACCATTACGGAAGATAACTAAAATCAAACTATATTAATATTAAATAACATGTGAAAGCTGCAAATAGAGCCTTGAAAAGCTGTCGTCTATGAGAAACAAAGAATGGCAACTAGTGAGGCTGGGAGGAAGGAATGTAGTTTAACTATCTTGACCCCAACATCAATCCCAGGTAGTTCTACACAGAGATTGTCCTTGTGAGCAACCTGAAAACTCATTGATGGCTACCTAAAAATCCTTCCTATATTTACCAGTGAATGGGAGTCCATGACAATGATTTGAGTGAGACAACAGTGTAATATAATTGGGAAGTTCAGTTGATTGTTTTAATTGTTGACTACAGGATGGTGGAAAAGAAAGGAGCATATATGAGAAAGCGATTTGTGGGAGAGAGGGGCACGATAAAAAGGGAGAAACAATTAGGAAAGAGAAAGGTAAGTTCCTGAAATCCAAGTTATCATTGCAGCAGGTGCCCTAGTTGAAAACAGAAATGTGTCAGTGATGACTACTGATTGGCTGGGACAAACTCAAATGAAAAAGCCATTAGGGCAGTGGATGTGGGATAGAAAACATGAACAGAGTTAGTTGACTATGAGACACAATAATGTAAAAAACAGTAGTTGGAGCCCAGATGCAAAGCTGTGAGGAAGGCATCTATGACCAAGCACATGTGAGAACTACATCAGAGAATGAGAAAGTTAATATCTGTAGAATAATAACAGTAATGACACTAACCAGTGTAAGGGTTCCCAACTAGCATCCAGTGGGCTGACAAAAATAAAACAGGTTGTAACTCAATACTGGCCCTGCAAAATTACTAAAGTAAAAGCTGGTATATATAAATATATATATACCAGCTTTTATATATATATATATATATATATATACTAATATGCTCAAGCATAGACCAGCAACCAATTGTAATCCAGGGAATGGACTTGCTCACATGTGCATGATGGAATGTTGCAACATGCCAAAATAGCTCTTCTTCTTTAAAGCTCATTCGATATTTGACTCAACTGTCTACACAACTGATTGCTGATTTTGATCAGCTACCAAACTCAATAATATCAACGCCTGCAACTGCTCTTTCCGCACAACATTTTATTCCTCTTTGTCTTACTAACTGAATTTTCATATGATTTTCTCTCTTCTTAATAACCACTAAAAAGGTGTTGCTGCAAATAGACATTTATATTAGTGAACTGAGACAGGGTTTTTGTGTGTTTGTCAGTTCTTCATTTCCTCATGGTCTTACAACAGAGGTATGACTGACTCTTAAGATGTAGTGCTACAAGATTCTGCTGAGAACCGTGGTGGTACAAGCATCTATGTGGTGTAGTTGGAGAACAAACACCCGTTTGAACATGATAGAGATGTGACCAACAGTTTAAACTTTTTGAAATGCCAAAATTTGGGCTAATTTAGTTATTTAATGGCATATCAACTCCTTATGGATTATCTAATGCAAGAATTTGATTTATGTGTGAATATTTTATTGTAAACATAACTATTAGCTTCAATGTTCTCTTGCATTTTTTAAAAATTTACTCATTAGTCGGTAATCGTTTGTTTCTACAAAGTTATATTGCATTCCTATCAAATACAAATAATTTACTAACTGTTATATGGTTTAAAGTAACTATTTCTGTTGTATAGCCATGAACAACTACACATACACATATGCAGATGCATGCAGAATCATAACAACGACACAATAAAGACGAGCAACACAGTTCTTTAGAAAAACACACCTCTCACTTTATTTGAAAGGGTTTGAAAGGGTTACTAAAGGTTTTACTGTGTGAGAGGTGAGTTGGAGACTGAACAGAACTGCAACATATTGACCCCCACTCTTATGGTCATAACAGCATTTCTTTCCCATTCTCCTGGGCTGCTCAACCGGGGGCCTGGGGCCCCATTCCGCTGGATGCTGGTTTTCTCTACCGCATCTTATCTTCAACTGATTGAAGTTCCTGTGCACCGAGTTATATAATTGTTCGACACCCACCTTCTTCTTGTGGTCATCACAAATCACACTTATTCAACCCGTCCATGGTCAAGGTTATATCCTGATATTCCTCGACCGGATGACCTGTTATTTACACGGGTGCATTTCCTATTTTGACAGTTTGGCTGGGTCGGAGGTCAATATGTTACATTTCTATCTATTAATAATCAATTGTTTACGCGTTAATATAGTTTAAAGTATTCCTATCTTGTCAAAATCTTTGAGTTTGGTAGATATAAGTCAGCACTCAGTTGTGTTACAAGTTGAAGTGAGCTCTCCAGAACTCTGAGGAAGGAAAGATTTTATGGTCAATGGGACATTCTATTATTTGCATGTGGTTAAGTCCATTTCCTGGGCAGTGATTGGTTACTGGCTCAGGAATAGACATATTGGTATATATATATATATATATATACACTGGCTTGATTCAGTAATGGCAAAGGGACTGTATTGAGTTACAGCCCGTTTTATTTTTGCCTGCCGGCTGGATGCTAGCTAGATCTTCTGGGCCACTGAGTGTTGTTGTTATTATTACTGTTGTTTATTCTGCACATTAGAGCAGTGACTTCTACATGTCTAACACCAATAATTTACGAACAATAATTTGATTCAATGTAATTAATAAGAATAATCTTTGGTAAACAATTACATTTATTAACTTTTCTTAAAACAAATTTGTAGTTACATGGTTTCAGATATTCCTGTCTATTACAAATAAATTTTTAAACAGATCTTTTTGACCCATAGATGGAACCCTGACAGGTACTACAAGTTTGGGTCAGCGTGGACCTGGGAGTAATGGCAATGAAGGTGTGACACTGTATTCCTAATATCACCATAACCGGCATGTCACTATCAGTTAGACTTTAGTATCATACTTAGGACACCCCTTTTATTGGCAGAGGAGGGTGTCTTATGCCTCTGTGGTGGATGTAGTTGGCATATTCAACGTCACGCCGCCAAATGGGCTATTGAATTCGGAAATATGCTTTTGTAGCAGCAGAATAATGTGAGTAAAATTGATTTATAATTCAGACCTTATAGATATTTTTAACCAGTGGGAATCATGAATTGTCTCAAAAAGGTTTTCTCTTGAAATTCTTTGTTCTTTAAAAGATATTGGTAAAGATTATCCCCAACTCAGCACTGGAGATAGAGTTAAAAATTTGACAATTTTTAGATTTTTGTTATTCTTTGATTAATTTGAACAACCTTTTCAGTATTAAAAATATTATAGCATTTACGTACAAATTTATTTTCCAGGAATAAAATTCTTTGATGAAGAATTGTTTTTTTTTTTTTACAGATCTACAAATCAAAGTTATTGAGATTAAAAAAGTATGTGGAATATGGGATACAGCATACTGTAAAAAAAAAAGAAGGAATTTTAGAACTGATATATTTAAAATGGATTGTGACCATTTGGAAGCTGAAAAAAAAAATTTAGCAATTAGAAAAGAAATTCAGATTTTAGTTTCTTAGATCAAAGTTTTTTTGTTTTTTTTTTACAATATATTGAATTGGCAAGATTTCTTTTTTTTTCTGTCAAAGTTTTTTTGTAGATAAACTATGTATTTGTAGTCCTTGTTTTAGTTTAGTTTAATTCAAAATCAGAATTATGAGGCTCTCAGTGAGAACTGATTTCATAAGACATGATCAACTAGCTTTGCTTGCTAACCATTACATTATATATATATATATATATAAAGTTAGAGGTCCCATTCAAGTGATATATTAAGTTAGAAAGAGATGAGTATATGGTTTTTACCAGTGATGAAATTGTTGTATTCCCTACATAATAGACTCACCCTCCTCCATAAATACACGTTAACGAGAGTGTCGGCCTGAGTTCACGAATCAGCGTGACACAATCACGTGTGATACCATTTGTATAATGGACAGATAGTCCCTACCACACTGGACTCTCAGCTTTCTATCAACTAACTACTGTTTAACCAGGTTCACTTTTATCTTGTTCCTGTTAATTGAATATATATGTTTTTCTATCAACCCCTTTTGTGTTCCTTGCGTCTTTCTTATGTCCGCATCACAACAGAAATGAAATCAACTAACATAAATCTGAGATCTCTTTCAACCAACACTTTTCAAAGAAATCATTAGTAATTAATAGACATAAAAACAACAGGGGGAGTGATCTGAAAAGAGAGGAGAAGGAAGAGGAGAGAAAGAAATTTGGGGGTATCATGACATATATATATATATATATATATATATGTGTGTGTATATATTATAGTTCAATTCATAACACATATTCGTGTGTGTGTGTGTGTGTGTGTATATATATATGTTTGGTTTGGTTTCTTTGTTTAATGGCATATCAACCTTTGTAGGTTATTTAATGCCAAAGCCATTCTCCTAGAAGAATAGTAGTGGTACAATTTAACTCATAGATGGGAGGATAAAGGGGTTCATTCCTTTCACAAGGGTATTTGCCCGAAAGTGAACGTAGTAGTGCGACTGGAGTTCGACCTCGTTTACTATGATTCCACAGTCCATCGCTTTAACCATTGAACCATGAGGACACCCCTATACATATATATGTGTGTGTGTGTGTGTGTTTGAAACCCATCACTGAATCATGTAATTGTTTTATTGGTCAGACAGTTTAAAGCGACCAGAATGTAATGATTAAAGATTAAAAAAAAAAAAAAAAACACAGAAAAGTAGTAAAAATAATTAGTCATAAAAATTCTTTATTAAAGATAATAATATATTATATATCTATATTCAGATAACTTAAAATCAATATATCTATTAGTTATAGTAATTATTTTGTAAGCTTCTCTTAGTTTAGTACAAAGCCAGAAATATAGGACACCCACAGAGGATTGAACTTACAAACCTAGCTCTATATCATTATACCACAAGAGGCGTCTATAGACTAAGTATATGTATTTACCCAACCCCTTTTCTCGAACAAGGTATGACACAAGGTCAATTCTTAAGTGCAGTTTAACAAGTTTTAATTTTTTTTTCTTCTAGACCAGTCTGCCCTATTGGTGCAAGGGCAATAGTTTAGTTTGATTTGGTTGGGTTTTATGGCATATCAATTATTGTTGGTTATTTAATGCCAAATCCTGTTTTGCATATATATCAAATATACGTATATGATTTTTAAACTCATTTTGTTGATAAATTTTTAAATGAGCCTGGGCTTATTCTTTTGAACACAGTTAAATAGTTTCAAGTATTTTTATCTAACACAAATATTTCAATTTACTATTAATCATTTGTTAAATGTTTTCAAATATTGCTATGTAACAGTAACAATGTAGCATTTGTTTGCACACAGTTAAATGATCAAATAGTTCTATTAACAATTCAATTAGGCATGTTATTTGTTTGCACACAGTCAAGTGGTAAAAAGTATCTCTATTCAATCCTATTCAATCATTTGCAGACAGTTAAAGGCTTCTATGTATTGCTAACAACTAAACATCAGTCATTTGTTTACACACAGGAAGATGATCAAACAGTTCTATTTCTAACAATTCAATTTGGCATAAGTTATTTGTTTGCACATTGTCAAAAAGTTTTATTTGACCCACAGATAGGACCCTATCAAGTGCTACCACTTTGGGTAAGAGAGGACCTGAGAGTGATGGCATTTCCCAAGGCTCCAGTATTTTTGGAGTCTCACTATTAGATTTTTTATTGTGGGTAGGGGTGGTCTTACTCATCTGCAGAGATGTAGTCAGTATATTCTACAGCCTGAGCCGACTGGGCTGGATTATAGTTCAATTCATAACTTTCCCAAGGGTATTAGCATTATGTGAAATGCAAACAGCCTTGTTCAGGATTTGAACTCTGGTCTCCGTGTCCATTTCCTATGATGATAACCATTATACAATGAGTGCCACCTTAAAGAATGTTTGTCTTGTTTACTAAACTTGGATCTCAAGTTTGGTATTGCCAGTAAAGAATTCTCTTCCCGCAGGAATTTTTTCTCTGATGACATATGCAGAAAAAAAAAACAACAACGAAAAAATTAGCTAAAAGAAACAAGGAAACAAAAAATACAAACCAAAAATAAATAGAAGGTACTAGATATTCAAACTTTCCTTTCCCAAGGAATTACTGGCCCCTGAAAATTTAAACCAATCATCTATTTTCTTTAGCACATATGATTTCAATTTGAATCTGTGTTCCACAAATCCAGTTTATCTTTCAAACTCAGAGACAAGTAAAAACTAAAGTTTGGCTGTTTGAACAGGAAAATACTGTTTGCTGTCAGTTCGTTCATCCAAAAGAAACCATTTTACAGCCGATGCTTCTAAGAAACCTGAAATCTAAACATCTTTGCAAAAGTAATTCAGCTTGAATTAACTTTGGAATCCAACTTTTACAATAAAACAGATTCATCTCATAGAAAATAATTATTAGAGAACTGCTAAAATCTCTCTCTTTTTTTTAGCCACTACCAAATGTTAAATATGTATCTTGCTTTTGCTGAAAATTCTCTATCCACTCATGCAAAAATTATAATCTAAAACAATTTGGGGGGAAAGTATGTTTTACTGTTTGTTTGTGTAGCTGAATTTTGGCTCGAAATATGAAATTTGTTTATTTTAAAAAAGAGTAAATATTTTTTAACAAGAGTAAAACGAAAAATTCACTCTGAATTGTCCAGCAGGACACATAGCATAATGGTTATAAGCGTTGGTTCCCTAAGCTTCTAAGGAGACAATCATCTGGAGGTTTCAGGTTCAATCCTCACTACAGGCAAGTAACAATACAGGAATACTTAACACTTGTACCCAGTTATGGATGGAATCAGAACAGGTGATGGAATCAGAACAGGTGACCCCTGTGGATTCAATAAAGGATGTAATTCGAAGTTCCATGAAGGTTCCTGAGTTCGACAAACACCTGAAGAAGGCTGGACTACATATCGGCCAAAACGTTGTGGAAATAACAATAAAGATGAAGACAATAGTCTGAAAACCCTTAATGATAGAGTAAAACGAATCATCTATAATAAAATAAAAGCTTGGTGAGTAATACCTGACTACTTATAAATCCTTTATGCATTCCAATACATTTCTACAATAAAACCATTAGTAGTACATTTCTATAATTGTTTCCAGTGCCTTGTTATAATAAAAATAGTAGCAAAATCATTATCACTATTTTGGTGGTGCTTAAAATACTATTGAATCCTTTGCAGAAGGGTAAAACTACCTCAAAGGGGTGTCCTGGGTAGTATACTAAACTGCATTTGATGGTGTGGCTCCAGTTCTACTTTGCCATTACTCCCAGGTTCACTCTGATATGGAGAGGTAGTACCTGTCAGGGTTCCATCTATAGGTCAATTAGATCAGTTTGAAGATTATTTGTATTCAACAGGAATTCTTGAAACCATATAACTGTAAACGATTTGTTTTAAAAATTATTATTTCAAGTTATAATTGTAATTATTATTAGTATTGCATTAATGTTGAATATTCTTCTTCTTGCCCTGTCAGCTGAGGTTGTAGAATACACCAACTACTTCTTTGCAGAGGGGCAAGACTCCCCACCACCACCAATGAGTGTCCTGTATATGACACTAAACAATCTGATGGTGAGGTTCCAGCAATGTTTGAGCTTTGGGGAATGTGAAGTACCCTTTCATTGCCAGTGGTAGCATCTGATAAGGGTCCTATCGATAGGTTAAATAGAACTAAACCGTGCTTCTTTCACTATACTTATTTTTGCATTTAAACTGCGTATTTATGCTAAACTGAATTGTTTAAAATAGAACTGTTTTGACATTTGAACTGTGTACTAGTGCTGAACTGAATTGCTTGAAATAGAACTGTTTTGACGTCTAAACTGTGTACTTATGCTGAACTGAATTATCTGAAATAAAACTATTTGACATTTAACTCTGTGTATTGCCCAGTCGGCTGGGGCTGTAAAATACACTGACTGCACCTCTGCAGAGGGGTAAGACCCCCCAAACGAGTGTCCTAGATATGACACTAAACAATCTGATGGTGAGGTTCCAGCAGTGCTGGAGCTTTGGGGAATGCAGAGTACCCCTTCATTGCCATCACTCCCAGGTCCATTTTGGCCCAGAGTGGTAGCACCTGATAGAGCCCTATCTATGGGTTAAATAGAACTAACAACATACCTATGCTAAACTGAATTGTTTGACTAAACTGAATAGTTTGAAATAGAAATGGTTTTGATAATTAAACGGTAATTACATTTAAACTGCATACCTATGCTTAACTGAATTATTTGAAATAGAACAGTTTTTCTACATTAAACTGTATTTATACTTAACTGAATTGTTACATATAACTGCTTGAATAGTTTGAAATGGAAATGTTTTTGACAATTAAACAGTGTACTTATGCTAAACTGAATTCTTTCAAATAGAACTGATTATTTACATAAAAATGGATTTGGTATTAAATAACCTACAAAGGTTGATATGCCATAAAAGCCAACAAATCAAACCCAACCTATTTTTCTTCATGTGGAACCATATAACTGTGGCCCAGTTGGCTGGGGCTGTAGAATACACCAGTTGCATCTCTGCAGAGGGTTAAGACTTCCCTAATGAATGTCCAGTGGCCCAGTTGGCTGGGGCTGTAGAATACACCAGCTGCATCTCTGCAGAGGGTTAAGACTTCCCTAAAGAGTGTCCTGATATAACACTAAACAATCTGATGGTGAGACTACAGTAATGCTGGAGTTTTGTGGAATGCAGAGTATTCCTTTATTGCCATTTCTCCCAGACCCACTTGGAATGGTAGCACCTGATAGAGTCTTAATTATGGGTAAAATAGAACTATTTGATATTTAAACTGAGTGTAAACAAATGACTGATGCTAAATTGAATTGTTTAAAATAGAACTGTTTGATCATTTAACTGTGTGTAAACTGATGTTTAATTTAACTGTTGGTGATCCATAGCAATGCTTAGAACCATTTAACTTTGTTTACTTATGCCGAATTGAATTGTTAGAAATAAAACTGTTTGATCCCTTTATTGTGCATGAACTGACGTTTAATTTACCTGTTGGTGATACATAGCAATGGCTGGAACCATTTAACTTGGTTGACTTATGCCATTGAATTGTTTGAAATAGAACTGATCATTTAACTGTGTGTACGTAGAAAATGTGTTTAAAAATTATATATTTGATATATACATAAAAACAGGATTTGGCATTAAATAACCAACAGTGGTTGATATGCCATAAAATGAAACCATATAACTGTTTGGAAACAAGTGCCGATTATCTAAAAGAAGTAGTTATTAGAAATCCTATGAGCATAAACTATTTATTTTACAGTTATACTTGAAAACATATTTCTGCGTGCAAATTATTTCAATAAGGAATTCTCGTAATCATAAAGCTGTATAAGAAAAGACTCTTAACAAACAACTATACAAAAAATAACCCAAGGCAAGTTGACTTGCCTTTAAAATCAGTCAACAAACAACATAAAATCATTTGAAATACATTCACATCATACATTTAATAATTTGGGCGCCACTGGTGGTGTAATGGTTAACAAGCTAGACTAGCAAACCTACATGAGTGAGTGTGAGTCTCATTGGGTACCCCGTTCATATGGCCTTGTCCCACATCGAAGCAAAGAGCTTTGTAAATTAGTACATGTAACAATTCTATTTTCTCAGTACAACTGACGCTTAATTGACGCTTAACTTCTGACATTCTTCTTTTTGACTATTTGAAATCTAAAACGGACTGATCAATGAAATTTTTCAAAAGAAATTTTGCTCAAATGATAAAAGATAAAGAAAATGTCATCTAAGAAATTCAAAGACTATTATAATATTATTAATTTTTTTTTTAATAAGATAATGGCCTTTTCATTTGAAGAAGATTTGATTTTAAAAAAAAAAAATCAAAAACAGGGCCAGGAGTGATTGAAAAGTTATCATGTAATAACAAGGGATTTTATTTGAAATATTTTTTTTTTTATGTTGGATCCTTTCATATTCAGAGTCAAAAAAGAGACAGACATATTTGAGTTAATGAAAATCATTTACTCACCCCAGAATGTCTTCAGAAAATGTCAAAAGAAAGCAAATTACTCACCTGAAATGAATAAATGATTGAATGTCATGAAAATAAAAATAATACAAAGACAAAAAAAACAAAAAAACAACAACATTTAACCAAAGTAAAAAAATCAAATAAAATAAAAATCTCGGCAGATGTACTGAGCCAATGCAGCTGAAAAGAAAAAAACTTATTATACCAAATTATTGCTGAGTTTTTCTAAAATAATCAATATTTTATTAAAAAAAAAATTAAAAAAAAAAAAAAGAGCAAAGATAATTGAGAAGAATATTCCTTTTACATCTGCTCATCAGATTTGCTTTCATTGACTCTTTAAAATATTTAAAAAAATAAATCTATAACAGAAATATGATTTAAGAGAAAGATAAGATTATATACAGCCAGAAAAGCTTTCTTTTGTTGCTTGATTATCACTAAACATCATGAAGCTTTTCGTAGAAATCTGAGTCATTTGTATTTCATATGATCATGGGTGTGCATTTGTGTGGAAAAGTCTTTTGGTACTTTTAAAATATTTAAGATACAATACTTCAAAAGCTTACATTTACTTTAAATTTATTCTGACAATGTCTTTTTTCCCATTTCACTAGTTTAAGTTTGGTTTCAAGTGCACAACACATGTAGCATATCTTGGATAGGAATAGCCTGTCAGAGCCCATCCCTCTCCAGGTCTGCAACTGGTATGAGTTTTCTTTCCCCTAGACTGGTTGCCAAACCAAGGCTAAAGAGCTCAGTCTGTCCAACTATTCACCTATATCTGGAGGGAGAATCCCTGGATTCATTCATTTCCCAAGGATATTAGTGCTATGTGAATGCAAACCAGCAGCCGAGAGGGAAAAGAAAAATGATCATTTATCTTGGTTAGGTGTAGTGAAATTTAAAGGCAGAACCCGCAGACTACTGCCTCCGATGAGCCAACCGGAGTTTGTCGTTCAAAGAGACAATGAGGGGCATGCTGTATATTCAGGCAGAACAGCCAATGTTTATGTGAATCTAGCAACCATCCCCTGCTGGATGAAAAACAGGTGGTGAGCCAAACAAACGAGAGAAATGAAATGTGACAATGAAACTATGTTGATTGAATTCCTTTCATAGCAACACCAAAAGGTGACAAGAAGTGACAAGCGAAATGGTCTACCTCAAAGTTCAAAACGAGCATAAATATGTCTTGCGTGTGGAGTACCAGAAGTAAAGAAAAATGGAAGGATGAGCATCCTTGGGAGTGCAATTTGTAGGTCACACATCTCATCTCTGGTGGGATGGGTTTATGACATTTGCAAATTTTGCCCAGCCAGAACTGGTATAAAAGGAGTAATCTCGGCATTGTTGTTGTTGCTTCACAGTAGGGCTGAGTAAACCAGTGTATTGACATAAAGAGAAAGAGAGGACTGGTAGCAAGCAGTTAAAATGTTTCATTAGGGGCATTTATTTGACTCATGTACAAGGTCAAAATGTGACACAAGGTCAGTTTAATATCAAGTGCCATGCAGGAAGTCCAGCCTCCAATACTCCATCCATGATTTGAACTCTTGTCACCATGTCCATTTCCTATGACAATAACTATTACACCACAAGCTCCTCCATAAATATATATATGTGTTTGTTTGTCTTTCTTTTTCTCATTTCTATATGTACATATTTATATACACGTAAGCTTTATGAGGTGTAAACAGCCTCATTCAGGTTTTGAACTTAGCTTCCCATGTTCACTTCTTACAATGATAATTATGTTTCAAATGCCTTTACTATAGGTGATGGGCCTTTTGTGGCCACACCTAGCATTCATACTGGATGGGGCCAAAAGACCAAGATCAATGTCAGATTCAAGGCCGAATAATCCCCAGCTTTGGCTGGGCCACTTTCAGAGTCAAACATCCTCTTTACCACAGGTGAAGTATTTAATTATAAAACAAACAATTACAAAGAAAAATATATTCTTCCAAATATTCTTGATTTTCACAGTACAATATACAGACTGATTGGTTTGGTTTTATGGCATATCAACCATGCTCGGTTATTTAAAGTCAAATCCTTTTTATACATATATATTAGATATAATATTTCTAAACACATCTTGTAGAGGACATTTTTAAACAAGCCTGAGCTCATTTTTTTGCACACAGTTAAATTATTTCACTTATTTCTATGTAATACGAATAATTCTATTTACCTTTAGTTATTCATTTGCACCAAGTTAAATGTTTTCAAGCATTGCCATTTAACACTAACAGATCAATTAAACATCAATTATTTGTTTACACCCAGTTAAATGATTAAACAGTTCTATTTCAAAGAATTCAGTTTAGAATCAGTCATTCGTTTGCACTCTGTTTAAATGTCAAAGTAGAAAGTTTAAATGTCAAACAGTTCTATTTGACCCATAAATAGGACCCTATCAGGTGCTAACACTCCAGGCCAAAGTCAACCTGGGAGCAATGGCAATGAAGGGAAACTCCTCATTTCCCAAAGTTCCAGCATTACTGGAGCTTCATCATTGGGGGAGTCTTACTCCTCTGTGGAGATGCAGTCGGTGTATTCCACAGCCCCAGCTGACTGGGCCAATACAAATGGAGTACTAAAATTTGATTAAAAAAGTAAATACCAAATAATTAGTTGCACTTATTTCTGACTAAATCTAACCTAGTACTGGCAAAGTAGTCCAAAATAAAATTTAAAAAAAGTTAAAACTCACTTAATATTAAAATAATTATTGTTTTAATTTTTTCCTCTGGAGAAAAAGTTATTTTCACAGTACATACTAAAAATTGACAGATTATCAATCATCTTCCAAGCTGTGGCTGTATCAATACTATGATATGGATGCACCACATGAATACTAAGGAAACGCATCAAGAAAAAAGCTTGATTGGAACTGCACAAGAATGCTTCATGCTGTTTTGAAAAAAATCCTGGAAGCAGTACTCCTCAAAATAACTGTATGACCACCTACCTCTCATCTCACAAACCATCTAAGTAAAATGAACAAGACATATGGGATACTGCTGAAGAAGTAAAGATGAACTTGTAATCGAGGTTCTCTTATGGACTACTCCATATGGATGCACCAGTGTTAGATGACCAGCAAGAACTTAGATATATCAGCTCGGTCCATATATGGGATGCTGTCTAGAAAACCTACCCAGAGCAATGGATAATACAGACAGATGGAGAGAGAGAGAGAGAGAGAGAGAAAAAGGTACAAATCAAACAATTCTTCCTCCAGCAATTGGTAAATAGTAGGGTAGACTGTGTTCTTTAGTTTTGGTACAGCAACCAGTGTAAGAGAAGGAAAAATAAATTAAAATCAAACCAGCTGTACTCTACCTAAAAATGGATCTTATGTGGTTGAAGGTTAGACTCTTTTTTCTTTGTCCATCATAATCACTGAGGACCATCTGATCAACCTATGATTGAGGAGTGCACATATGGGTAATGAGGCCAGTCTTTGTGCAGAAGAGTCTTTGGCAGTGAGAACAAGGAATGGTGGCAGTGCCTTTTTTAAGCTTCCTTTGCTGCTCAGTTGCTGCATTTCTTCTTGCCTCAAAGACTTTTGCTCCACATTTGACTGCTTCATGCCACTTATCTCGGTCCAGTGCCAAATAAATACATACATATACAATCATCAGAATTAATGTAAAATTTTGATTTGCTGATTAAATGGACCCATTATAGAAATTAACCATTTAAAGATTTCCTTACATTTAGCGTAAACGATTTCCGACAGCAATTGTCATTTATAAAGTTTAGCTTAGTTAATGGTCACCCAGTGAGAACCAAACTCCTTATTGGTTTGCCAACCTAGATCACTAAACATTACACCACACAAAGTCATCTCGTATGTTATAGCATGTTAATGTTTTGAAGATAAACACAAATGGTCCGGAAGACCAGGGTTCAGTCCTAGGTTGAGTCATACCAAAGACTCAAAAAATGGTACTTGATGCCGCCTTGCTTAATACTCACTATTATTAGGTAAGCATCAAGGGTAAGGCAGAGCAATCCAGGGAAGGAGCAGTGCTCTCCCCTACACCTTGGTGTAGTAGCTATTGAAAAGGGAGCCTTTGGTTACCTGTGACCCAAAGGTCGCCAACTTGACTTTACATTGTATTCTGATGGCTCTATATAACAAGATGTTTCATTTTGCAGTTGTCAAGGAAACATTCTGTTGCACCCAGCAAATAAAATCACATCACTTTTTTGGTATCACACCAAATGACTTTTTATGAGATTCTAAAACTGGTTATTGAACAATTATATAAATATTCACTGCTAATTAATAATTAATAATCATCATTATAAAATGAATAGTTTTAAATACTCTGCACTGTTACAAAGTAAAGATTATAATATCTAGTTAAGCCTATCATGACTTGAGAGTGGCTGTGTGTATATATATATATATATAGGGAGAAAGAGATACAACAATATACAAACTCAAGTATTGTATCCTCAAAGACTTATGTATACAATTATATATATATATATATATATATATACACACAATTATCTAGCCAATGAATATATAGGCAAGAAACTGTCAGTCAGCAAAAGCCACTGGTTCTGCATATATATATATATATATATATCTATATATATATATCTCATAAAAATATCTTGAAAAGATGAGTTAGGATTGATTCTATTTGGGAATGTTGTGGCTTATATATATATATATATCATATATGTATATAAGCTACAAAATTTTATATATATATATGTAAAAATAGTATTTTGTGGCTTACAAAGGGTGATAAAAAGGTATAAAAACAGGAATTTTACATTTTCTAACCTAAATAAAAACTAAATGAAGTCATATTTACAGTTGAGCAAATAAAAGGATGATGTGAAGATATTCAAAACCAAGTCCAGTCAGTGCCAATTCATAGTATATTTTGATTGGCAGACGTTTTTGGTGGAAGGTGTGGAATCCAATGTACTCACCAGACCGAAGTGTGAGTGACTTTTTCTTTTTTCTTGTACTGAATATTCGTCGCAAGATTAAGGTTTGCGGATATTAAAACAAATATTATGGTGAAGTTTCGCATGATATCAAAATGAGAGTTTCAAAAAAGAGCAAATGAAAAACTTAAATGTATTGAAAACCATGGGGATTATTTTGTTAATTTCTGTCAATTTAAACACATCTTTCCTTAAAGTTACACAGAAATTTAGGTTCAGCTCTGTGAACTATGAATCTATCCTTCTCACAACAATGACAAGATTGAAAAAAATATCTTCCAGTTTTATTTTTGTTTATTTTAAGTTTTACATGTTACACAACATAGTATGCATTTTTATGTATGTGATATATATATATATATATATATATATATATAGGC
>OY757913.1:11791695-11919195 GCA_963585895.1 Sepioteuthis lessoniana
TAAAAATTGAGCATTTATTATTTATAGTGGTGTGTGTTTTATATATATATATATATATATATATATAAAAGTAAAGAAAAACTAATAATAAGGTAATCCAATTAGAAGCAGAGATTTATTGAGAAGCAAAGTTGACACTATAACGTTTTGGTTCTAATGAACCATCATCAAGACTAGAACCGAAATGTTATAGTGTCGACTTTGCTTCTCAATAACTCTCTCCTTCTAATTGGATTACCTTCTTATCAACTTTTCTTTATACATCGTCAGATTACACTCCATTATTAACTTTCATTTATATATATATATATATATATATATATATATATTGTCACGTGGTGTCCCACTGAGACGACAGAAATAAGATTACTACTATCCTCGTGTTCGAATTAACAGTAGCAAGCAGTCAAAGAATGACCGTTAAGAAAGAATAAGGGTCACAGGGAGACCAACAGATGTTGGTACTTGGTGACCTCACTCGGGTTGCCTGACACGGGAAGGAAGAAGGTAGAAGCCAAACGATTGGCTGGGACCCCAAAACGGAAGTGGGGACTCCTTCCTGTCAGCGAAAAAAGGAAAAGAGAAAGTTAGTTGTTGGACAGGGTTCGTGGCGGACGGAACTAAAGCCAAGAACTCCAGGTAAAAGAAGACGAAAAATATCTTCTAGCAAGTACTAAAAAAATAAGATAAAGTCTGTCAGCCCGTAAAAGAAGAAAGATTCTCCACAAGAATCCATCTAAATAAGATAAGTAACTTTGGGACTGTTTCTCCTTATACCCAATTTTATATACCCTCTCTCTCTCTCTCTCTTAATTTGAAGAAAAACGAAAGAAAAGAAAAGAAGAAAGACAGTTATGTTCATGGACTATTCATTTATAATATACTTGATACGTTGAGGATGTATATCTGTGTCGTAAAAAAAGCATTGATATATTTTAATGTTCCCACATGGTCGAAGTTGTTATTTAAAGCGTCTGCTACGAATTTATGTCATATTTCTTTTTCAGCTTCTATTCGCCTTATGATATGCTCGTTTAAAATTGTCCTATAAATTCCTTCAAATTCTTATACGGGGAACCGGAGTTGCCGACTACTACAATTATTACGTCTAAACCTAGAGGTCCATATCTTCCATTGTTCTAGGGGAGGAAGACTAGTGGCCTTGGTGGGTGTGTGTATAGTGTGGAATTTGGAACCCCTTGCCAGCGGCGGTCAGTCTAGCCATAAATTAATTCCCCCACATAATATGCCAGTTCTTATATGGCTGAGAAAAAAACTCTGAACGAGGACTTATTCTACAAGGGATCAAGTGCCAACCTGTCCCGTCTTCACACGTGCGAAATTAAAGTCCCGTTCTGGGATAAAAATAAATTCTTTACGTCACAATATATATAAATGTTATTCAAAGAAAATGTTATCATCCTTATATGAGCTCCTTGATATAATTTTAAACAGTCTGCATGTGTTCAGCATCCCTATCAACACATTCTGGGAATTTCCTACAGATGATCCAAAAAATATTAATATTCTTGTAATGTATCTTTATTAGAAAAGCAGAACTGTTATCAGAGAGACCACCTGGGGAAGATTCCAATAATTCATTGACGAGGATGATGAACTGATGGAGACTTTAGAATTATAACATCATAAAGGAACATCCTTTGTTATGTTAACATTTTTTATACACCTTGTGTATATGTGTGTGTGTGTGTATATATATATATATATATATATATATATATACACATACACCCATAAACACACACCTACTCCCTCTGTATGGGCAGAATGTGACACAAGGTCAATTTAAACTCTGCTTAAAAATTGACCGAGGTTGGTAAATATGGATAACCATTACACCATGAGCGCCTCCATAATATATATATGTTTGTTTGACTCTCTTTTTCTCATTTCTTTATTTACACACACACACACACACACACACACACACATATATATATATATATATATATGCATATTTATATACATACATAATCAAAGGGACATATATCACTCTCTATATATTTATCATTATGCACCCGTCTCTCTCTCTCTCTCTCTCTATATATATATATATGTGTGTGTGTGTGTGCACAAATATATTAATCGTTGAGGGAAGGTAGAAAATCAAGCCTTCTTAATCAGTATCAGTTCAGTCTTCGAGTAAGGTTAGAGATAAGAGTATCTTTATAATAACAACAACAACTGAATTTGAAAAATGATTCCGAATTTTAAACAAGTCGTAAAAGTGTAAAAAAACAAAGAATAAATTAAGCAGAAATAAAAGTAGATGCCTTTTTTTCTTGATAATATTAAAACTGATAAAAGATCATTGTGCTAAAAGCTGTTTGCACTTCAATATTTTAAAAGCCGAGTGTCTAATCTCGAGAGAACTTTATCTTAAAGAATAATTCTTAATTATCAAATTATGTTATCCTTTTCTTAGAATTCAATTTTGACTCTGAGGTTAAATACAAGAAAAATGGTGGCTGCTTATGCTTTCTGCATCTAGAAATAATCTTTACCGATAGGAGGTAATAATTTTACCCCAAGTATATACATGCGTACACACACATACACATTTGTATATACTGATTTATGACAAAAATCAATAGACACCACTAATATTTACAATATAAAAGGATATTTTGTATAGATTAAAATTTAGAGAACATGCAAATGGCTGATTATTAAGTTTTTACTGGGTCAGAATTGCTGTTGGTCTGATTAAAAGAAAACAAACACCATCAGACGTTTGTCTATGGAAGTAAATAATAAATAGGAATCTAACCGTCGGGAGAATATCTTTAAAATAAAATCATGCGATAGTTTATTTACATTTTTCGGACTATTGTCCTCATCTTTGTCACCATGTTTATCACAATGTTTCAGCCGTTCTACGCTCCTGCCTTCTTCAGGTGTTTGGAATGTTGAACTTAACCCTTTATTTCGCTTACCTGGGTAGATTGTTCTCGTTCCACAATCCATCTTTAATTGATGTCAGTTATCAGATATCTCCTGATAATTTCCCCTCTGAAAGTTCTGTATTGAACTCACAATCGTTTGGGTATGTCACTGGATTTAACCAACGCCTTTATCCATTGTGCCATGTGTCCTTGCGGACATCTGTGTATGAATTTCTGGGTATTATAAACCTAATGTCTTCAGCCACCATTTTTACCAGTGCTCATATTGTAATTTTGCTGTTATCGTTGCATGTTTTTTTAATTTTTAAATTTTTTATCAGCGCTCATATTGCAATTTTGCTGTTATAATTGCATGTTTTTTTTCTTTTATTTTTTACCAGTGCTCATATTGCAATTTTGCTGTTATCATTACATGTTTTTTTTTTTTTTACCGGGGCTCATATTGCAACTTTGTTGTTATTATTGCTTTTCTCTGACAGATATGTGATAGTTTTTTGAAAAAAAAAAGCTGAATGAATGATTAAACATTTATATGGTCCTTCTTTGCTAAAATATTTTTCTTTCCCCTGTCATTTTATTTGACTAAACATCTATCTATAATGAAGGTTCATTAAAACTCAAACGTTTTAATGTCGACTTTCCTTTGTAATAAATTCATCATTTTTAATTACTTTGTTTTTCAATTTTCTCCAAACTTGTGAATATACAACTAGTATCAGTTGAAAGATTAGCTGAAAAATATATATTCACTACCCTATTTTTCTGATTTTAGCCCCAAGCCCTAGTAAAGTATACCGTGTAAATATCGAATAGCCATAAATGAAATTGATGGACCATGGCTTCTGTAGAGATTTTTTTAAATGGAGGAGAGGAAAATTTTTCTTAAAAAATGAAAACATGTTAAAGCCAACAAGGCTCTATTCAGTAACAGTTCAATTGTCATCTACTTTGCGGCTGAGTTTTGAAGCATTTAAGATGTGACTTTCTTCTGGCTGCTCAGTCAAAATAACCTATTCTGTTAGGTTGATGTCGACACAATCTAACACATTTGCTGGTTTATACAATGGGACAACTCTACTAAAAGACAGTAGAATGTGGCACAAGGTCAATTTCTTTAAAGCAGAGTTTCACAGGTTTGAATTTACAGTTTTCCTTATCATTTCTCTTTCAAGCTATTCAGTTTAGTCAAACAGTTCTAATTCAAACAATTCAGTCTAGCATAAGTATGTAGTTTAGTTCTATTTGACTCATAGATAGGGCCCTATCAGGTGCAACCACTTCGAGCCAGAGTGGACTTGGGAGCAATGGCAATGAAGGGGTATTCTACATTCCCCAAAGCTCCAACATATTCTGCAGTCCCAGTTGACAGTAGGCAGCTCACAATCAAGTAGTTTAGTATCGTATCCAGGACACTTGATGTAGCAGGGGGTCTTACTCCTCAGCTAAGATACATTCAACATATTCTACAGCTTCAACTGATTGCACAATTTTTTCATGTATAACCAAAACAGGAATGAAAATATAAAAAAAAACAAGGTGTCTGTGTTATCATATCTACCCAACCCCTCCGCTCGGGCAGGATATGACACAAGGTCAATTTTTAAGCGGAGTTTAACAGGTTTGATTTCAGAGTTTTCCTTCTCCTAGACTAGTTGCCTCACCAAGGCTGAAGAACCCAGTCTGCCTTACTATTTACCCCTAGCTGGAGGAAGAATAATTGGATTCATACCTTTCCAAAGGGTATTAGGGCTATGTGAAATGTTATCAGTCTCGTCCAGGATTTGAACTCGTGTTGCTGTGTCCATTTCCTACGACAATAACCACTACACCATGGGCACCTCCACAAGGTGTCTGTGTTATAAAAATCAAACTGTTCCATTTACCTACTTGTATAATATAATTAAGGATGATAATTACATTAGCTAATTATCTTATTCGTAGTAATATATTGTCAGTTAAAATCTTGGAATGAAGTGTATGCTGCAGACAAAGGTCAAATAGTGCACTTGTTACACGAATGGTAGGATGTCGGGTTGACAGGTTGTTTTGGAAATCACCCAGGATGACATTTTGGAGATTTATTTCAAAATCGTTGTTTGAGGCTGGATATTAAAAAGTAAACGTTCTGTCGCCTGACTTAGGATAATATTATTAACACAAGAAATTTAATGACGTGTTCTTACCATCATTAGTGAATCAGATAATTAAAATATTATATAAGCAGAGACATTTATTTTAGTTGGGGCAGTTTAGAGTTCAGAGGTAAAGACAGTTGGTTGAGTTCAGAGATTTGGGTCATCTAGAGGAAAAGAGACAAGACAGAAAAAGAAATCAAAGCTAGGATTTTGTTTCATCTACAACCCAGAAATCTCCCTGTGTTTATATGTCACAGCTAAATTCTTTATATCTTTCTCTCTCTCATTTTGTTGCTGACAATGGAAATGTTGCAGTCATTTAATAAACTTTTATTTTAGGAAACAACGGGTCTGTCTTGTATTTGAGAAATGTTACACCAATTAATATTCGAGGTGGTGCCATGGTTTTACGAATATACTGGGAGTCTAAAAAAAAATTGAGTTGATCAAGTGACAAAGACAAAATGAAGAGATGAGAAAATAAGTTGCCTTTATTGGAAAGGAAAAAAAAATCACACTCTTATTCATTATTGATTGTTGAATAACAATTACACATACCTCCATAAAGCGTCCAGCTGGCAGACAAAAATAAAGCAGGTTGTAGCTCAGTGAAGTCCTCCTTACAATGCTATATAATGAAATACCTTCACTTACTTACCAGCGGCCAATCACAGTCCATGCAATGGAATAGCCCACTTGTGCACAATGGGATGCCCCAAAACACCATAAATAGCTCCCGTTCCTCAATTGGCAATTGAGTTTCCTGTCTTCACAACTGATTTCTCTTAGCTGACATGATTAATTAGTTTCAGCTATCACAAATCCTACATTGATGTTACAAGTGCTTCTTAGATATGTTTTACAGAAGTGGTTTCTGGTTAAATTCATCAAAACTCATTATTTTTTAAATCATAGCCTAACTCCAATGAGGGTAAAGCAGTTTCATTTAAGACTGAAATTTAGCTTGGGACTTGTTTGCTTTCAAAATTAACAGACAAATTTTCAAAGATTCCTCAGTCATGAGTCTGACCACCTCTCAGACCTACAATGAAAGTTCTAGTGATTGACCTTTTGCTGTTGGGTCAGGTATCAGGGTCCTTGGTGGTACGAAGTGGCCACTATATTACAAATGTTCCTTTGATTATTTTGATCATGACCAGTTATTTGCAGATCACGACAGTCATTTAGCATTGTGTCCAATTGTTATATAAGCATCTTGTCTTCATGTTCTTCTGTTGATTGTTTTCGGTTCCATTATAGAACTTTACACTCCTATAATTTAATTTGCGCAGTATGCCACTTGTTCCCACAACAAAGATGGTGGACGCACACATATTCAGTTACAGGAAACCATTGGCCAGGAGAACCACGTGACCTGTGTAAAACTATGTCCGTGCATAAATTTCATCCTGTGTTTGGAGCCACTTCCAAGACACGTATTTTCTATAAATACGTCGTCTTCAAACACTCTTTCTCTTTTTACACAAATTTTTCACAGCGGATACTCGCTCTCTCTTCAGTGTGACATTCATCTTATTCATCAACAGGAGTGAAAAGCAAAAAAAAAAATGGATAAGCCTCGCAGACATTTATTTCTTCAACATACATTGACTATGAGACTTTTTCCAGTCTCAGAGAAACTGACTGTTTCGAATCACAAAAAGAAAGACATTTAAATATGTAATCTAACTTAATAGGACGTTTTCGTCATTAACCTTTTTGTAGTTTAGTTGTGTTAGTTACACACACACACATACACACACGACTATTTTTTATGTATCAATGTCTGTTTTATCATAGTATATAAATTTGTTTTGTTCATCGCCTTGTTTTGAATGTTCCTTTTGTCCACACTATCCTTCACTCATTGGCTTCTTTCATTTACTACTTTTTTCCATGTGCCTTATTCCAAAGAAAACTTATATAAACTTTATTTAACCTTAAATTTTGCGGAACAAAGCATATCTACCATAAACATAAGTCCCCCTACACCATCCTTTGTCATGACCTCACATTATTCTGCATTCTTTACTGAGATAAATAGCAATATAACATCTTCTTAATGAATTTATCTTCCCATACAGTTTTAATGGCATATCAAACTTTACAGACTAATTAATACCAAAGTCGAAGAACTGCAATGATACTATTTACGCCATAACTGAAGGGATAACAGAGTTTATACTTTTCCCAATGTTATTAGACAGGAGTTTGAACTTGTTTACATCAAGGTTACAGTCCAGCACTTTAGCCAGTATATCATAGAGACTCCCTGCTCTTCACACACATTACCCAAGTTGGGAATTCAAGGAATTGGACAGATCATTGACGGAAATGGACAACTGCTTGCTTAAGTGATTCCAGACTTACTGATTATTAGCTAAAATCTACTTTCTAACTTTTAGAATCTCCTCATCCACCTACTGAGATCATCCAATCACTTTGATTGAGTTTTTAAATAATCTCAAAGTCATCACCTGTCAATTAAACCTATTTGACTTCAATGGTTTTCACTTGGGACACCCATTTGAATCTTTTTAAATCATCAACACTACCTCTCAAATAATAGATATAGCCAATCTATTATTTAACACTTTGTACTTGGTATTCTTTTGGACAAGAAGGAGCCAGCACTACTGTAAGTACCTTGCCTCTAAATTTAGTTGACCTATTTACATACTTTGGCAGTAACATCTTATCTACTGAAGGTGTTGTCAAATGTTTAACCAAGATGTGGAGTTCTATTAACAGATTATCAATCATAAATCAAATAAAATAAAACAAGATTTTTTCTAAGCTGAAGAAAAGGAGTAGCACCCTAACCAACACCTCAGTGTAGTAGCAATTGAAAAGGGAGCCTTTACTTACTTTATACATTCTTGCAATTTCACGTAGATTCATATTCATATATAAATAAAGTTTGTGACGTAGTCGAGGTTGACCCGGGGGCTCCTATACCAAGGTGTTGGGGAAGGTACTACTCCTTTCCCGGGATTGCCCCATTTTACCCTTGATACATAATTCATTATGCTGAGTGTTAAACAAGGCAGCATCAGGTACCATTTTCTGAGTCTTTCATATGACTCAACCTAGGATTGAACCACAGTCTCCAAGACCATTGGCGAACACTCTACCCATTTGACCAATTGCCCAATAATATATATATATGTATATATATATATACACACTATAGGAATTTTACATAGATTCATATTGACATATATATATATATATATATACACACACACACACACATATATATTCTAGATTTTTTCATATATTGATGATGTGTGTGTGTGTATATATATATATATATTTAGATAAATTCATATTGAGTATATATATATATATATATACTCAAGATGAATTTATTTGAAATAGCTAGAATGTGTATGTGTATATATATATATATACACTCACACACACATTCAAGCAATTTAACATATTGATTATATGTATATATATAGACACATATATTCTACCTTTTTCACCTAGATTAATATCAATTATATATATATATATTCTAGCAATTTCACACATACATTAATGTATGAATCTAAGTAAGGACAAATTCATAAGCGATGTATTCCAATTGACTCCTTCACATAAACGACCAAGTGTTGGGAGACCAGCTAAAACTTATCTACATCAGCTCTGTGCTGATACAGGATGGAAGACCTACCGGGAGTGATGGACTATAGAGATGAATGGTGAGAGAGGGTCAGGGAAATCCATGATAGCAGCACCTCATGATAATGATGATATATATATATATATATATACATTCTAGCTTTTTCACAGAGATTCAAATGGGGTTGTTATCATGGTCTAATGGTTAAAGCACTGAACTGTGGGATCGTAGTAAGTGAGTTTAAACACCAGTTATGATATTACATTCACTTTCTGACAAATACCCTTGAGAAAGGTATGAACCTCCTTATCCCCCTCAGCTATGGGTTAAATAGTATCACTACTGTTCTTCTTGAAGGATAGCTTTGGCATTAAATAACGCTGTAAGGTTGACATGCCATTAAACAAAGAAATTGAAGAGATTCATATAATGATCATATGTATGTGTGTATATATATATATATATATATATACTTTCAAGCTTTTTAATGTAGATTCATATTGATTCAGCAATATAAGGTGTGCATCAAGGGTAAACTGGAGCAATCCAGAGAAAAGAGTAGCGTCCTCCCCTACACGTCAGTGTAGTAGCTATTGAAAAGGGAGCCTTTGGGTTGTCCTCGACTATGGTTGCCAACTTTACTTTATATATATTTGAGCAATTTCACACTGATTCATCGAACTGATGAAGAAAAGAAGCAGAAGATACCCCGCAACAACAATTACCGACGCCGACTACGCCGATGACATAGCGATACTGGCAAATACATCTGACCAAACCGAAACTCTTCTGCATAGTTTGGAACGAGCAGCAGCAAGCATAGGCCTCTATGTTAATGCACACAAAACGGAATATATGTGCTATAACCAAACGGGGGACATCTCCACTCTAGAAGGAACCCCACTTAAACTAGTAGACAAATTCACGTACCTAAGAAGCAGCGTCGAATCAACCGAAAAGGACATCGAAACCAGGTTAACGAAAGCATGGATAGCTATCAATAGGCTATCGATTATATGGAAATCAGACCTAACCGATAAAATGAAACGCAGTTTCTTCCAGGCAGCGGTCACATCGATACTGCTCTATGGATGCACTACATGGACGCTAACAAAACGGCTGGAGAAGAAACTAGATGGCAATTACACAAGAATGCTGCGTGCAATCCTGAACAAGTCCTGGCAGCAACACCCCACAAGAAACCAACTGTACGGCCACCTGCCCCCTATCACAAAAACTATTCAAGTTAGTCTACCAGACATGCAGGACACTGCTGGAGAAGCAGAGATGAACTCATAAGAGATGTACTCTTATGGATCCCCACACATGGCCGCGCAAAAGCAGGGCGACCAGCTCGAACGTACATTCAGCAGCTATGTGAGGATACAGGATGTTGTCCTGAAGACCTACTTAGGGTGATGAACGATAGGGAGGAGTGGCGAGAGAGGGTCAGGGATATCCGTGCTACCAGCGCGATATGATGATGATGATGATGATATATATATATATATATATATATAGATTCCTATTAATATTATATATATATAATAGATTCCTATCGATATTATATATATATATAGATTCCTAGATAATATATATATATATATATATATACACACACACACACATAGATTCCTATTGATAGTTTATATATATATATATATATATTCCTATTGATATTATATATATAGAGAGATATACACACATATACAAAATTTCTCATAGCTTTATATATGTATGTATATACATATATATATATTCTTGCTATTTCCAATAGATTCATATTGAACATACATACACATTCTAGCTTTTTCACATTGATTCATATAACTGAAATACACCACAATAAAAGCAGTCGTGTATCTGTCTGTACATTTGTGCATTTAAAGATATATCAAAATATTTATTCAGGAATCTTTAATGTATGGCAACTCAAGAGTTCACTTATTAAGCATAAAAAATATCTCACTTAAAAAAGGTCATATCAGTCCATTTAAACTCTTTAAATTTGACAGTCTGATGAAAGATGTGCTGCCTTGTTTTTATGGGTGGAGACAGGGAGCAGGGTTCAAATAGTTCAGAAAATATAAGCCTTAACTTTGAATAACCTTTCTAAGTTTGAGAGGTTCATATATATGTATGTATATATGCAATAACTTTAAAAATGATTTAAAATTTCTTTTTTTAATAACTTTTGTTTATTTCATAAAAATTCTTAAAAATAATGTCTGTATTTATAGTTCAGAACATTTTGAAAAATCTTTATTAAATTTTTTTCATATCAAATGAAATAAAATGGTTTGAAATTCAAAATTTAGTTCAGAAAATTTTGTTTAGAAATCATAACTAAAATATTAAAAGTGAGCATAATTCATAATTAATAAAAAAAAAGAATGTTTATTAAAAAATTTTAAATTCTTAAAAATATTATCTTAATGAAAAAATTTTTCAAACAAAAGAGTGACATATGACTGTTTTAAAATGGAATGCTATTGTGAAAAAAGAGTGCTCAAAATACTTCATTTTTTCAGAATAAATGTTTAACATCTATCATATCTGCCCTGAAGATGGTTTATTAAAAAATATTACATTGGCACATTATCATATATTAAAATTACACCCGCAGAATATTTTGTTTCTTCATATTTTATATATATATATATATATATATATATATATATATATATATATATGAATGCATTCTGAAATTTTCTTGGCTCAATCGAGAAGAGAAACATCTTTTTTAAATGAATTTTTTGAAAGGGTTAAAGATATTCAAAAAATGATATGCCAAGTGTGTTGCATTGGAAAATGAATAAAAAGGCGAATAGCATCTATTTTTCATGGCACTAAGTTATCCTCTACTTGGTTAGGATGAGAACTTTTCTGCCCCTTCCCTCATATACATACTCATATATATATATATATAAACCAAAATACACTCCAAACATGTTCACTATATATATATATACCCACACTATATATATATATATATATATACACATACATACACACTATATTTACATATATACACACCCACTATATATATATATATATATATATATATACAGACACACATTTTATATATATATATATAGACTCATACATACATACATACTTATATATATATATATACACCCGCTATGTATATATAGACACACATTATATATGTACATAGAAAGATAGACTCATACATACATACTTATATATATATGTATGTACACACATGTACACGTTCACTATATATATATATATATACACACACACACACACACACTATACATATATATATATTTTTATAGATATACACATACATATGCACATACACACTATATTTACATATATACACACCCACTATATATATATAGACTCATACATACATACATATATATATATACATATATATATATATATATATATATATATATATACACCCATTATGTATATGTAGACACACATTATATATATATATATATATATAGACTCATACATACTTATATATAAATATATATATATATATATGTACACACATTGTATAACCTTTCTTGATATAATGTTATGGACCCACTATGTATATATAGACACACATTATAGATAGATAGACTCATACATACATACTTATATATATATATATATATGTATGTACACACATCGTGTAACCTTTCTTGATATAATGTTATGGACCCTTTATCATTACAGCTGATAACTAAAATGAATATAAATATATTTATAAAGATAAAGAAAAAAATCTAATAATGATTATACAAACACATGTAAATGTCACATGCAACAAGAAATATTAAGTGGCTTCAAAAAACCCCCTCCATTTTATCTCACCGATGCAGCCCTTTACTCAAATAACACATCAATTTTCCTTGGATCTGATAAATGGACATTGCATATATATAAAGCTATAGGTCTTTATAACTTTGAGTGCAAGTTAGATTTGGGTAAAGATACCCATCTTCAGTAACTGCTATTTTTTATTCCCCTCTCTCTTGTCACCAGACTAATATCAAGTAAATAAATAATATGGATAATATAGAATATAAAATCTTAACAAACATACAGAAAGTTTCTGGAGATGAAGGTTTTTTTTTTGTTCAAGAATACTGATAAGAAGATATGATGATTTTTTTTGTGTCTGTCTTAGAACTTAAAATTGAATGTACCATCCGTATCTCCCTTCAGCCTATGAAGTCTGATGTCTAATTCATTATATAATCTACAAAGCTTTTCTTAGTTTGGTTTGGTTGTGTTTAATGGCATATCAACCATAGTAGGTTATTTAATGCCAAATCCTGTTCATCCATATATATTGAATATATATGATTTGTGGACACATTTTGTCGATAATATTTTAAAACTATCCTGATCTCATTTTTTGTACACAACTAAATGGTTTCAAGTATTTCTATCTAACACAAATAATTCAATTTACTTTTAATCATTTGTTTGCATACGTTTAAATGGTTTCAAGTATTTCTATCTAATGCAAATAATTCTATTTATGATTAATCATTTGTTTGCGCACAGTTAAATGGTTTCAAGTATTTCTATGTATCACTAACAATTTAACATCAGTCATCTGTTTGCACGCATTTAATTAGATATGCATACATGATTTTTAAACGAATAATTTGTAGGTGTAGAAGTTACCCCCCCTCCATAAAGTAGAAACAGTTAGATACTGTTTGAATCCCACTACGATGGTGAGTATCTTATTGCTTCGACTATATTGGGGAGGGTAATTTTTACTGTCAGAAATTTCACTTTTAAATGAATTAGAACTAATTTGCACACTAGTATTGCTTTTGTTTCTACACAGTTAAACGGTTTCAATTCTTCCTCTCTCACAATTCAATTAAACATTAGTCATTTGTTTATACACAGTTAAATGGTGAAACAGTTGTATTTCTAACAATTCAACTTAAAAGTTATTTGTTTGCACACAGTTTAAATATCAAACAGTTTTATTTGACTCATAGATTGGATCTGATCAGGTGCTCCCACTCTGGGTCAGGATGGACTTGAGAGCAATGGCAATGAAGGGGTGAGCCATAATCCCCAAAGCTCAAGATTTCGTATGTGGCCATCTGAAGGTTTAACGTCATAAACAGAACACTTGCTGGGGGAGGAGGTCTTAATGCTCTGCAGAGATGCAGTCACTGGGCTTAGTTCACACAAAGGTCTCTATTTACTTACTGTACCTATTGTACAAAAATCGTCACCGATTCAAGTACTGTGCAGTTTCATTGCTGCTTAACTTTTTCGTGCCTGTCTTACAATTTAAAACTGAAAATATCAACAATACAGATAATATCCATACTCATTGTATAATGTTCCACTAGAAATGATAATATCCACATATGTTTGGTTTAGAAAAAATGTTTTATAAAAATTTGTTTATGTTGTACTTATTTATGATGGTGAGGCTCCAAGCTTTGAATTTGGGGAATGTGGAATATCTCTTCATTGACATTTTTCCCTGGGTCACTCTGATCCAGTGTGGTTGTACCTATTAGGGTCCTATCTATGATTTAACTAGAACTGATAAATCTTTTACCTGGAATTATTATTAATATTAAATAGAAATGTTCAGGTTAAATAACCATACTTGAAACCATTTGACTGTGTACAAATAATAAATAGAAATAGCTGAAACCTTTTAACTGTATGCAAACAGAACAATTAGTGTTCGATAGTGGAGAAGCCTCTGCCCTAATGTGCAGGATAAAATAATAACAACACTTACCAGCTCGGCGTCTGGCCGGCAGACAAAAATATGTCAATGAATGGGCCAGTATATTTGTACGCTAGCATAGCCACTTCTGGGCTGGCAGCCAATCACTGCCCAGGGAATGGACTAGACCACCTGTGCATCTTGGAATGCCCTGATGCACATATAATCTTCCCTTCCACATGCTCAAGCCAGTATTCACCTTAACGCGTAATTTGACACGTGTGAACTACATTCAAGTACAATATACAACAGAACTTCGACAGATAGCAATAATTAAAACCATTTAACTGTGTGCAAATAAATAAATACTGAATTGAATAATTAGTGTTGGATAACAATATTTGAAACCATTTAACTGTGTGCAAACAAATGAGCCCTGTCTCATTTAAAAATAGTGTTACTGACTATTCACTTACAAATTAGGAATATGTATAATAGTATTTGGCATCAAATAACTCACAAGGGTTGATATATGTCATAAAACACAACCAAAAATTTGGAATGAATGTAATGTCTGATTTTCTAAATAAATGTTTTAGATGACATTTATTCAAATATTAGCTTTTGTTATCATATAGGAATGATACAATGTGTAATTTTTATCTTTTTCTCTCAGATTATCAGAATATTATTTGTAACCTTCTTCGGTATTCAACACTCTCTCTCTTCATCCCAACTAAAAAACATATCAGACATGTTTACTCAATGAGTCATCCTCCATCATAATAATGTCCTTTCTCACACAGCTCAATTGACTTAAGATCTCTCAGAGAAGCTCAATTGGGAAAAACTGCTTAATCCTCAGTATTCTCATAAACTAGCTCCCACTGATTATAACTTGCTCAGAGGATTATAAAATCATTTGGATGGTCTTCGATTGACATCAAGAGAATAGGTTAAACAAAAATTGGTCTTATATTTTGCATCAAAACTTAAGAATTTTATAAGCATGGCATCTATAAGTTTGTTGACAGATGGAATAAGTGGAGGTGCCCGTGGTGTAATGGTTATCGTCATAGGAAATGGACATGGCGACACGAGTTCAAATCCTGGACGAGGCTGAATGCATTTCACATAGCACTAATACCCTTTGGGGAAGGTATGAATCCAATTATTCTCCTTCCAGCTAGGGGTAAATAGTAGGGCAGACTAGGTTCTACAGCCTTGATGAGGCAACTAGTCTAGGAGAAGGAAAACTCTGAATTCAAACCTGTTAAAACTCTGCTTAAAAATTGACCTTATGTCATATCCTGCCCGAGTGGAGGGTTTAGTAAATATGGATGAAATTAGGTTCCCGAAAGCAATGGAGATTATGTTTAATATCAAATATTTTGAGAGGCATCAGTTTTTTAATTTATAATGTATCGGACATTACATTTGTTTCCACCTTATATATACATAAATATATATATATATACACACACACACACTTATAGTATTGATACTCGTCACTACTTTGCTGATATATCAGAAATCAGAGATTAAGAATAACTTGATCATATGCCTAATGACAAAGCATTGATGAGTCAAAGTTTCAAGTTTGGGGCACTTTATAAGATCAAATTTACTACTCAAGAAGTGATTGAATGATTCATTGATTTTAACAGCATTTCAACCAATCTTGGTTCATCTTATGCCTAGAGGTTTGGGAATCCTATTCATTGTACATTCTGGAGTTATTTCTTAAGAGGTTTTTTTTTTGACATGAGTCAACTGAATTCAGATAATCTTTAAGCAGATCTATTTTACCCATAGAAGGGACCTTAAAAGGTACTGCCACCCTGGGCAGACCTAAAGGTAATGATTATAGGTACCACACACTTCCTAAATCTCCAAAAGTGAAGCGTCACTATCAGATAGAATTTGGTATTATATGAAAGATATTCTTTTTTTGGGGGGCGGGGGTACCCTTTTTCCGGGTATATACCCAGTTTGCCCAACTATTTACCCTCTGGATAGAGAATAATTGGATTCATACTTTTTCCAATGGTATTAGTGCGATGTAGGGAGAAAAAGAATGCTGCGAGCAATATTGAACAAGTCCTGGAGGCAACACCCTATAAAGCAGAAGCTATACAGCCACCTACCACCCATCGTGAAAACTATCAAAGTTAGATAAACCAGGCATGCAGGACACTGTTGGAGAAGTAGGGATGAGCTCCTAAGTGATGTACTCTTATGGACCCCTTTATATGGCCGAGCAAAAGCAGGGCGACCAGCTCGAACCTACATACAGCAGCTCTGTATGGATATGGGGTGTAGCCCTGAGGACCTCCCGGAGGCGATGAACAATAGGGAAGGGTGGTGAGAGAGGATCAGGGATATCCATGCTGGCGGCATGAGAAGATGTTGATGATGATAATATGTGAAAAGCTTTGTCTTGGATTTGAACTCAGGTTGCTGTTTGCCCAGGTGGCTGAGGCTGTAGAATACACCGACTTCAACTCTGCAGAGGGGTAAGACCCTCCCCAACAAGTGTCCTGTTTATGACACTAAACAATCAGATGGTGAGGTTCCAGTTAAGCTGGAACTTTGAGGAATGCAGAGTACCTCTTTATAGCTATCACTCCCAGGTCCATTCAGACCCAGAGTGGTAGCATCTGATAAAGGTCCTATCTATGGGTTAAATAGAACTGTGGTTTCTTGAGTTTACTGGGGGGTTTTTTGCATTTAAACTGTGATTTATGCTAAGCTGAATTATCTAAAATAAAACTGTTTTCACATTTAAACTGCGTACTTATGCTAAACTGAATTGTTTGAAATGGAACTGTTTTTGACATTGAAAATGTACTTATGCTAAACTGAATTGTTTAATATAGAACTGCTTTGACAGTATGTAAAGAAAATCTATACTTATACTAAACTGAATAAGCTGGATTAGAACTGTTTGACTTAACTGAATAGCTTGAAATAGAAATGTTTTTGATGATTAAACTGTGTACTCATGCTAAACTGAATTGTTTTAAATAGAACTAATTATTTGTATAAAAATGGATTTGGCATTAAATAACCTACAAAGGTTGATATGCTATAAACCCCAAACAACCAACCAACTAATCAGGTTGTCATGTCTTCTACCTATTATGATAAGTGTTACACCATAATCTTATGTTTCCCAGAATTTCAGTTTTCAACTTGAACTGACGTGTCCTTTTTTTTTTAAGTTTCTCATCTGTTTTTTTTCTTTCTCTTGAATTCAAATTCCCCACATTGCTAAAACATTTTGAGGCACACTAATGGAACTGAGCCAAGTCCTCCACTTAAGACTTTGGATTTAAGCTTTGATGTTTCAAAATAAACTTTCATTGGAAATATTCATCACTGATCATGAATTTGTTTTCGGTAACACCAGCAATTTAAAGGTCTGTCTGGAAATTGGCCCATTTGGGGATTTTATCAAAGGAAAGAATTACACTAGGATCAGTTGACCTGACAAGAAATCAATTTGCTCTTCCTCGATAGTTGGACTAAGTTCAGAATCGGAAGTGGTGAGGCAAAGAGAACAATATAATCAATGTTTAGATATGTGTATATTGCAAAAAAAAAAATTGTTTTTTTTCAATTAATTATAAGCAATATTGTATTTGTCAGCTAAATTTTACTTCTGAAAAAGATATGAACTGCAATCTGTTGGTTTATTATTAAATAATCAATTTATGATGTATCTATTTCAAAATGTAAAACTTTTAATGCAAATAGTAAATAGTCATCTAGAAAATAAATAATGTTTCTTTCATCTTAATTTCAGTGGTTTTTGTATCACAATGATCTGATTATTCCTCTATGGCTGTTAAAAAGCTACTATTTATTTATATCATACACCTTCATTGATGCATCGGGATGGGTCATCAGTGATGTTTCCTTTGGGTTAATAGGAGGTTTCAGGTCTTGCAACATCAGACCCCCTCACCCAAATGACCCAGTTGGCATTGATCTTATTCCAACTCCCATCCCGGCAGCTAACCTGTGCATCCACACAAGAAAAAATTGACCACAGAAATGGCTCTCTATATAATTTTGCAACAGCCAATCAGAGCTAAGCTCTTCTGATGACCTCGAAATCTTTACTTTAAAATTGGGAGGCCACTTTACTCTTGCTCTTCTGCCACAATGATGTCATTAATCTGCTATTTGTTCACTCCTGTATGTATTTCTTCCTTTTCCTTTCTCCCCCCCCCCTTTTTTTTACTTACAGAAAAAAAAAATATAAAAAAATAAAAAAAACAGTACATAAATATAAAATTGTGATTAAAACAACAAACTCCAATAATCATAAAAAAATACTAATCTTATCAGTTCCTACCAAGCTTTGTAAAATTCAGTTTTCCTTCTCCTAGACAGGTTGCCCAACCCAAGCTTAAGAAGCCAATTTGCCCTCTTATTTTACCCATAGCTGGTGGTGGTGGGGGGAAGGGATGGATTCATACCTTTCACAAGGGCATTAATGTGAAATGGCAACAGTCTTGTCCAGGACGTGAAATTGTGTCACTGAATCCATTTCTTACCATGATAACTGTTTCACTAAGAGTGTCTCAATGCAAATAGAAATATTGAAAATGAAAAATGATTTTAATGTTGAATTAAAAAAACAGCAAATTAGCAAAGATTCAATTCTGAGATGGTGAATGATTTGGGGGATTCAACAATCTGAAAAGCGCTAATAAAAGATCTTACTTATGCAAGAAGGTTTGTTTTAGTTTTATTGCATATCAACCCTTGTAGGTTATTTGATACCAAATCCACTTTATTATATATATATATATATATATATATATATATATAGTAATATTTATTAATATATATATATATATATATATATATATATATATATATATATATATAATATTTATTAATATATATATGATTCGTAAGTATGAGTCAACAAAATTAAACTTTTCGAAATATTGCTATGTATCACTAACAATATAATTAAACATTTGCCATTTGTTTACATAGTTAAATGACCAAACAGTTCTATTTCTAACAATTCAATTTAGCATAAGTCATTTATTTGCACTCATTTTAAATGTCAAACAGATGTTTGATCAATAGATAGGACCATATCAAGTACTACCACTCCAGGTTAGAGTGGACCTGGCAGTGATGACAATGGAGGAGTAGTCTGCATTTCCCAAAGCTCCAGTATTACTGGAGCTTCACCTTCAGATTGTTTAGTGTAATATCCAAGGCATTTGTTAGGGGCATTTTATGCTTCTGCAGAGATGCAGTCCCCAATTTCAATTCCTAGCATGATAACTGTTATTCTAAGTACTCCTCCTAGTTTAATTGGTAGCCCTGAAAATATTAGACAATCCTTTTATTATGTAAAGGTGTTTATAAAGTAAAGTTGGCAACCTTAGTCGAGGGTGACCAGAAGGCTCCTTTTTCAATAGCTACAACACCGAGGTGTAGGGAAGGGCACAACTCCTTTCCCTGGATTGCTCCACTTCACCCTCTATACATACCTTATATTGCTGAGTGTTAAGCAAGGAGGTATCAAGTACCATTTTAAAAGTCTTTGGTATGACATGAACTGAGAGTGAACCCAGGTTTCCTGGACCATTAGTGAACACTCTACCCACTAGACCAATGAGCAGCAAAAAAGGTGTTTATAGTTTAGGAAAAATATCAAAATATTAAATACCAACTCTCTTTGTATTAGCACTGTAATGATTCACTTATATTTTATGAAACATAACCATTCTTTAAAAAAAAAAAACATGAGAATATATAATTTCCATGACCAGATATCATATCATTGCACTGACAGATGATTTAAAATAATGATTGTCTATAAATATCAACACCTATTTACAAACCAATAGTTTCATATTTTTTTCTTAATTGTTTTTTGAGTAATTATTAAAATAAAGGAAATTTCAGAAACTACGAGTTACTTTTTACATTTTCTGATTTTACTTCATTTAATCTAATTATTTTTACTCCTAGAAAACCCGAACCAGACGGCAGGTTTTCAGCAAGTATGAGTTAATAAGAATTCCCTTTGACTTATCATTCTGAACTATCAAAATTATCTGAGCACTAGTTTTCTTATGGTAACAAGGAGCTCCTTGCATTGTATAATCGTTAGTGAGTTAGTTGAATTGTCTATTGGTGAGTTAGATTCTCACTGGGTATTTAATATGTCTGGGGAGTGTCCCTAAGGTGTAGAGCCTAATGTGCTGGACTGCAATATTGCATTCACTTTTGGACTAATACCCTTGAAAAAGTTATGAACACTCTTCTCTCCTAGCTATAGGTTAAATAGTACCACAACTGTTCTACCAGGAGGGCTTTGGCATTTAATAGCCCATAAAGGTTGATATGCCATTAAATAAAAATCAAACAACTCATACATCTGGCCTTCTGTCAAATTGAAAAAAAAATGCCTAGTAAATCACTCCCATATGGTGTTAATATCTCTATTCTGTTGTTAATGTATTCATTTTTTTTTTTTTTTTACAAAACAGCTTAGATACTTGGAGAAGAGTGTTTTCTTAAGTGGGTTTTAAAGTCCTCTTGAATTTTGAAACTGCTGATTTCAAAACAACTGTACACTAAATATTTATGAATGATGGACAGACAAACCCTGTTGAAGTTGACATTGCCCTATAAGTGAAGTTTTATAAAAATAACAAAGAGATTTCTTTTTTTATTGCTGCTACATATTCAGACCTGATTGAGAAGTAGACAGATGCTTGGGTGCAAAACTCTGTCTTATGTCAGCATTTTGTCCCTTTTTTTTGTCCGTTACTCTCCAATTTATATGTCTGGTCAGCATAGCCTGCCAAAAGAGCACTGTTTATATTTGGATTTTTCACTTATTTATAGCTCGTGCAAATTATATCTGTTCATATCCGTGTGTGTGTGTGTGTGTTCAAATACTTAAAGTGATTAATGTTCTTTAGTCTCCCTTCAAAATGGCACAAATACTTAATTTGTTGTGGCAACAATATGGCAGCAGCTTCTAAATCTTGCTTTAATCTCTTATAATGTTAGCAACTACATATAATCTTGAGAGAAATAAACCTGCCAAGATTTTTATGACTGAGTAAAATTCCTAAAAATGGAATTTTTCAGATAAAATGAGGGATTTTACATTTTCCAAAGGATAATTTTAATTCCATCCTACCCTATCAAAAATCCGACTCATAACTTACATTTGAATTACAGTCAAGTCACACAGAATATAACAGTTTCTGAATGTTAAGCATCGATGACCCTGTTTAATTCTTAAGTGGGTAACCACTTGGCAACCGCAGATATACAAAGCAACTTGAGGACTATGTGTTCAACCAAACAAACCATTTTAAATTCTATGGTATTTTGAATAGTGCAATATTTAGCAAATATTTTAGCAAAATAATTCTCATGAGTTCAATTCTCACTGAGTGTCCCATACTTTCAGCCTTGTTATAAACTAAGCAAAGCTTAGTATTTTGGTTGTTTGATTGTTTGGGTTTTATGGCATATCAACCTTTGTTGGTTATTTAATACCAAATCCATTTTTATACAAATAATCAGTTCTATTTCAAACAAATCAGTGTAGCATGAGTACACAGTTTAATTGTAAAAAACATTTCTATTTCTAGCTATTCAGTTTTGTTAAACAGTTCTAATTCAGCTAATTCAGTTTAGTATAAGTATAGATTTTCTTTACGCACAGTTAAATGTCAAAACAGTTCAATATTAAACAATTCAGTTTAGCCTAAGTACAGTTTCAATGTCAAAAACAGTTACATTTCAAACAATCCAGTTTAGAATAAGCATACAGTTTAAATGTAAGTATAGTTTAATTGTGAAAAACATTTCTATTTCAAGCTATTCAGTTTTGTCAAACAATTCTAATTCAAACAATTCAGTTTAGCATAAGTATGCAGTTATTTCTATTTAACCCATTGATAGATCCCTATCAGGTGCTACCATTCCGGGTCAGAGCAGACCTGGAAGCGATGGCAATGAAAGGGTGCTCCGCATTCCCCAAAGCTCCAGCATTACTGGAACCTCACCATCAGATTGTTTAGTGTCATATCCCAGACACTTGTTGGAGGTGGGGGTCTTACCCTTCTGCTGGGAAGCAGTTGGTGTATTCTACAGCCTCAGCTGACTGGGCCAAAAGCTAAGTAAATGATGGCAACTGACCAATATTTGGTAAAGAAACATTTTGTTATTTCAATGTTTAATTATTAGACATCTTGTTGGGTATAAAGAAGATGACGACAATGATGATTTATCCTGTAACCTGGGTTGGTTATAAGGATGCTTCTTATATAGTATGTCTAGCAAGGGAAAAGCCTGGTGGAGCCCATCTTTCTTCAGGTCTGGTTTCAATTCAGTTGCCATACCGAGGTTAAAGAGTTCAGGCTGCCCTATTTTTTGCCCAGAGCTTGAGGGAGAATAGTCGGATTCCTACTTTTCTCTGGAGTGTTAGTGCTATGGGAAATGCAAATAGCCTCATTCAGGATTTAAGCTCAGATATCCAAATCCACTTCCTACTGTTGTATATTGACCTTCGACCTGGCCAAACATGCCATTCTAAAGTGATGCACCGGAAGGGACACATTCTGATGGCAGTTATGGGAAGAAATCGTGTAGGCGGGCTTGACTGACAATATGGGACAAGGTAAAATCCCATGGTACAGTCATAGACTGATGCACCGGAAGAGAGTGACCTGTGAACTGCATGACAGTTATTTCCGCTTGATGACGATCAAACATGCCATTCCAAAGATATTGAGTGGGCGATTGAACTATTACATAACTCAGTGAAGACAGGAAGTCAATTAGTTTGGAGACCAGACCTGTTGGTGACAGCAGAGTGGGCCTCCATTTGAGCAGCCCTGGAGAGCGGGAAAGAGACGCTGATGGCCATAAGAGTGAGGGTCAATATATTGTAGTTCTGTTCGGTCTCCAACTCCCTCTCACACACAAACCCTTTCAAATAAAGTGAGAGGTACATATTTTTCTAAAAGACTGTGTCGCTTGTCTTCATATCGTCGATATGTATTCTGCATGTATATGTGTATATATGAATATTTATAATGGAATTATAAAACACCTACAATGATGAGGTTGATCGAAATGAATTAAAACTTTTGCTGAGTCAGTTTATTTTCATTTGGGACTCATCATCAGACACCTTGACCAAATTTCTATCCATTGATATACTTTGAAGATTAAGAGAAAAAGAGAAGGCAAGTGAGCATGACAGCAAACAATTATTCAATAATTATTTTACCTGCTCAGGTAATTGTGTTACATAGCCATATACACGAATATGGCCATGTGCGAAATAGACATATAATGTTGATAACAATAGAACATATAACGAACATAGGAATCTCAAAATTCGGAAACATGTAATGACTTCTTGTTCAGGTACGAAACCTTTTTATTAACTTTGAATTAAAGGTTTCGACGTAAGGAGGAGAGACACAATCTTCTATGCTGTCTTATTGATTTGGCCCCCAACTCGTGCGGCCCCATTAGGGCGCTCGTTCGCCTCGAGTCTGCGAGCTCCAAAAGTCGATCCTTCTCGTTTGGCTTCTAGTACTCGACTCTTACTTTCTTCAAATTCTCACACAAACCTCCGCACGCTTCCGGTGCGTGACGTCACCCGCACTCTGTCACACCGTTTCGTCTCAGACTATTATGACATCTGACTGACACCCCCGCCCGCCCGCGTTAACACGTGCCTCAATGTTGCACTCGACTAACCCATGTGCTGGGCCGAAAGGTTCTCAGCCTAACTAAACTCAAAGGCATGAACCGAAATCCCTCGGTTATTATATAACAATTGCAGTCAAAGTGTTGTTACTAACATCATCAACAAGGAGGTGTTCTTAGTAAAATGGTTATCATTAGAGGAAATGGGAATTGGTGACCCAAGATCAAATCCTGGACCAGACTGATATGGTTTAGTTTGATTTTATGGCTTATCAACCATTGTAGGTTATCAAATGCCAAATCCTGTTTATACTTATATGATAAATACATATGATTTGTAAACACATTTTGTTGATAAAATTCCTTAACGAGCTTGAGTGCTTTTTTTGCTCACATATAAATGATTTCAAGTATTTCTTTCAAACATGAATGATTCTATTTACTATTAATTATTTGTTTGCACACAGTTAAATGTTTCAACTATTGCTATGTAACAGTGACAATTCAACATCAATCATTTGTTGGCACACATTTAAATAGATCTATCTATCAATATCATCATCATCATGTCGTGCCGCCAGCACGGATATCCCTGACCATCTCTCGCCACTTCTCCCTATAATTCATCGCCTCCGGCAGGTCTTCAGGGTTACATCCTGTGTCTTCACATAGCTGCTGTATGTAGGTTCGAGCTGGTCATCCTGCTTTTGCTTGGCCATATGTGGGGGTCCATAGGAGTACATCACTTACGAGCTCGTCCTTGCTTCTCCAGCAGTGTCCAGCGTGTCTGGTTCGTCTAACTTGTATAGTTTTCGTGATGGGAGGCAAGTGGCCGTATAGTTGGTGTCTCGTGGGGTGTTGTCACCAGGACTTGTTCAATATTGCTCTCAACATTCTTGTGTACCTGGGCATTCGAAGCACGCACGAACGTGTCTGGCTTGTAGAGTAAAAACCGATATGGCCGCCGCAAGCATATTTGATGAGGGGAGATCTCGAACCTGAGAGAGGTAATTTGCACGTATGCAAATTCTTACGAGATCTCACAATAATACAAATACGCACGGTAACGGCTGAATGGGTGATTTTTGTTCTGAGTGCAGTTGCTCGACGAACGTGTTACATCGCAAGGAAGGAAGGAAGGCGAGAACCAGAAGGAGAGAGAGAAAGAACGAAGGAACAGCTACTGAGAGAGAGGGAGAAAGGATGAAACTAACAACCGTGTCCTCTCTTGAATTAATACAAGAATCAGTTTCCTGTTGCCTTTTACGCCCGTTCTTGACAACAATTGCTCTCAACATTCTTGTGTAGTTACCGTCTAGCTTCTTCTCCAGCCGTTTAGTTAGCGTCCATGTAGTGCATCCATATAGCAGTATCGATACAACCGCTGCCTGGAAGAAACTGAGTTTCATTTTATCGGTCAGGTCTGATTTCCATATGATCGAGAGCCTATCGATAGCCGTCCATGCTTTCGTCAGTCGTGTGTCGATGTCGTTTTCGGTTGATGAGACGCTACTTCCTAGGTAGGTGAATTTGTCTACTAGTTTAAGTGTGGTGATGTTGCCCAGATAGATAAGAGATTAGTTTGTTTGGTAATTTCATTTATAAATGAGTTAGAACTCATTTTTTTGCACATTAGTATTGCTTTTGTTTCTACACAGTTTCAATTATTGTTATCTAATCCTCTTTATACATATATATTAAATATATATGATTTGGTTTCGTTGGATTTTATGGCATATCACCTTTTGTAGGTAATTAAATATATATGATTTATCAATACATTTTATAGATAAAATTCTTAAATGAGCCTTGGCATACAGTTAAATGGTTTTAAGTATTGATACATAACAGCTACAATTTAACATCAGTCACTTGTTTGTACACATCTAAATATATATAATATGTAAGAGGCTAGTTTGTCAGGAATTTCATTTTTTAAATGAGTTACAACTAATTTGTTTTCACACTTTTGTTTCTACACAGTTAAATGGTTTCAATTATTGCTATCTAACACTTAAGTCTATTCAATATTAATCATTTGTTTGCACACAATGATGTGCTTACAAGTATTGCTATTTAACACTAATTATTCTATTCAACACTATTCATTTATTTGTACATTGTGAAATATTTCCAAGCATTTGCTATTCAACACTAACAATTCAATTTAGGCACACATTTAAAGAGTTTCAAGTGTTGCTTATCAACACTAATAATTCTATTCAACATAACTTATTTGTTTGCATACCGGCTCATTGGCCTCGTGGGTAGAGTGTTCGCCAATGATCCGGGAGACCTGGGTTCAATCCCAGGTCGCATCATACCAAAGACTTTAAAAATGGTACTTGATACCTCCTTGCTTAACACTCAGCAATATAAGCTAAGTATCTAGGGTAAAGTGGAGCAATCCAGGGAAAGGACTAGCACCCTCTCCTACACCTCGGTGTTGTAGCTATTGAAAAGGGAGCCTTCTGGTCTATCTATTCAATATAATTCATTTGTTTGCATTCAGTAAAGTGGTTACAAGTATTGCTATTTAACATTACCCATTCATTTGCACACAGTTAAATGGTTCCAAGTATTGCTATGTATCACTAACAATTCAATTAAACATCAGTTATTTGTTTACACACAGTTAAATGATCAAACAGTTCTATTTCTAATGATTCAATTTAGTATAAGTCTTTGCATTAAGTTTAAATAACAAACAATTTAATTTGATCCACTGATAGGACCACATCAGGTGCTACCACTCCGGGCCAGGGTGGACCTGGGAGTGATGGCACTGAAAGGATACTCTGCATTCCCAAAAACTTCAGCATTACTAGTACCTCACAATATCAGATTGTTTAAAGTCATAAACAGGACACTCATTGGGTTCCTTATCTTTATGCAGTCGGTGTATTCTACAGCCCCAGCTGACTCGGCTCTAGAAAATTTTTATCAAAATGAATTAGAACTTTAGCTGAATCCGTTTATTTTCACTTGGGAGTAATTCTTTGAAAAATTTTAGCTTTAATCTACCTCATCATCAGACACCTTGACCAAATTTCTATTAATTGACATACTTTGATATTTGAGAGAGAAAGGACTCTAGTGAACATTGCAACAAACCATTGTCCCTTCATTATTTTGCCTGCTTCGGAAGTGGTTGTCAAAATGTTGTTACTAGTATAACCAACAAGGAGGTGTTCTTAGTGAAACGGTTATCATTAGAGGAAATGAAATTGGTGACCTGAGACCAAATCCTGGACAAGACTGCTTATTTTTCACTTTTCACTAACGCCCTTAGGAAAGGCATGAATCTATTTGTTCTCCTCCTTGCTCTAAGAAAATAGAAGAGCCAACTGGATTCTTCAGTCTTAGGCAGCCAGTCTATAAGAAGGAAAATTCTGATTTGGTTTGGTTTGGTTGGTTTGGGTTTTATGACATATCAACCATTGTAGGTTATTTAATGCCAAATCCATTTTATACATATATATTAAATATACATGATTTGGTTGGGTTGGGTTTTATGGCATATCAACCATTGTAGGTTATTTAATGCCAAATCCATTTTATACATATATATTAAATATACATGATTTGGTTTGGTCAAGTTTTATGGTATATCAACCCTTTTAGGTTAATGCAAAATCTTTATATATATACATTAAATATATATGATTTGATTTGTTTGGATTTTATGGCACATCAACCATTATTGGTTATTTAATGCCAAATTCTCTTTATACTAATAGGTTAAATATATATGATTTGGTTTGGTTGGATTTTATGGCTTATCAACCATAGTAGGTTATTTAATACCAAATCCTATTTATAGATATATACTAAATATATATGATTTGGTTTGGTTGGGTTTTATGGCTAATCAACCCTTGTAGGTTATTTAATGCCAAATCCTCTTTATAGATATATATTAAATATATATGATTTGTAAACGCATTTTGTAGATAGCATTCTTCAATGAGCCTGCGCTCGTTTTATTTGCCCATAGTTAAATGGTTTCAAGTATTGCTATATAACAGTCACAATTTGATATAAGTCATTTGTTTGCACACAGTTTATTCTATTTGATCCCTAGATAGGATCCTACCTGGTGCTACCATTCCTGGCCAGAGTGGACCTGGGAGCAATGGCAATGAATGGGTACTCTACGTGGTGTAATGGTTATCGTCATAGGAAATGGACACGGCAACACGAGTTCAAATCCTAGACGTGACTGATTGCATTTTCACATTGCACTGATACCCTTGGGAAAGGTATGAATCCAATTATTCTCCCTCCAGCTATGGGTAAATAGTAGGACAGACAGGGTTCTTCAGCCTTGGTAAGGCAACTAGTCTAGGAGAAGGAAAACTCTGAATTCAAACCTGTTAAACTCCGCTTAAAAATTGACCTTATGTCATATCCTGCCCAAGCGAAGGGTTGGTAAATAGGATTAACTACTTTAAATCCTCACCGATATTTGCTGAACTTGGTGAGGCAACTAGTCTAGGAGAAGGAAAACTCTGAATTCAAACCTGTTAAACTCCGCTTAAAAATTGACCTTATGTCATATCCTGCCCGAGCGGAGGGGTTGGTAAATAGGATTAACTACTTTAAATCCTCACCGATATTTGCTGAACTTGGTGAGGCAACTAGTCTAGGAGAAGGAAAACTCTGAATTCAAACCTGTTAAACTCCGCTTAAAAATTGACCTTATGTCATATCCTGCCCGAGCGGAGGGGTTGGGTAAATAGGATGAATGGGTACTCTACATTCTCTAAATCTCTGAGCTAGAGCCTCTCCATTAGATAGTTTAATGTTATATCCAGGACATGAAAACTCTGAATTCAAACTCGTTTTAATCTTCTTAAAAAATTGAGCTTATGTCACATTCTTCCTGTAGTAATGGTTTTGGTTTGGTTTCTTTGTTTCATGGCACGTCAACCCTCATAGTTTATTTGATGCCAAAGTCATCCTTGTATAAGAACAACCGAGTAAAGGTGGTGACCACAGATGAGGGCAACCCAAAGGCTCCCTTTTCAATAACTTCAACACAGATGGATAGAGAGGGCAATACTCCTTTCTCTGGACTGCTTCACTTTACCCTTGATACATACCTTATAATGCAAGAAGGTATCAAGTACCATTCTTTTGAGTCTTTGGTATGACTCGACCGGGGATTGAACTCCAGTCTCTTGGGGCCATTGGTAAACACTCTACCAACTAAGCCAATGGGTAAGATCAATAGTGGTACTATTAAATTTATAACTGGGATCGGAGATAAGGGGGTTCAATATGTTTCCCAAGGCTATTAATTTGAAAGTGAACATAATTGTGTGACTGGAGTTCAAACTAATTATGATGATGTCGTACATGAGCTTCTCTACCCCAGGGACTCCCCACAGACTTGTGAAGGAGTTGAGCTAATACATTCAACCATCATCCTCATCATCATGTCGTGCTGCTAGCACAGATATCCCTGACCCTCTCTTGCCACTTCTCCCTATTGTTCATCGTCTCTGGCAGGTCTTCAGGGCTACATCCCATATCCTCACATAGCTGCTGAATGTATGTTCAAGCTGATCATCCTGCTTTTGCCCGGCCATATGTGGGGGTCCATAGGAGTACATCACTTATGAGCTCATACCTGTTTCTCCAGAAGTGTCCTGCATGTCTGGTTCGCCTAGCTTGGATAGTTTTCATGATGGGAGGCAGGTGGCTGTATAGTTTGTGTCTTGTGGGGTGTTGCCGCCAGGACTTGTTCAACATTGCTCGCAGCATTCTTGTGTAATTGCCATCTAGCTTCTTCTCCAGCCATTTTGTTAGCGTCCATGTAGTGCCTCCATACAGCAGTATCGATACGACAGCTGTCTGGAAGAAACTGTGTTTCATTTTATCGGTTAGGTCTGATTTCCATATAAAAGTAAAAAAGTAAAGTTGGCGACCTTAGTCGAGGGTAACCCGAAGGCTCCCTTTTCAATAGCTACTGCACAGAGGTGTAGTGGAGGGCGCCACTCCATCCCTGGATTGCTCCACTTTACCCTTGATCCTTACCTTATAATGCTGAGTGCTAAGCAAGGTGGCATCAAGTTTTTTTGAGTTTTTGGTATGACTCGACCTTGGATTGAACCCTAGTCTCCTGGTCCATTGGCGAACACTCTACCCAATTGGCCAATGGCCCGGGGCCAAATTTCCATATAATCAACCTTAATTCATTAGAATGGCCATGAATATCATTATGTTCTAGAGACGATGTGAAAAAAATTTGAAATTATAAAATCATTTTTATTTTTCTTTGTCAATGAAATATTCCTTATCTTCAATTGTATTCCACAGGAACTAAATGGTATTTTTTGTCAATGATGACTTCTTTGTTTTAAATGATAGTTTTTTGTTTAGGTTTTATGGCCTATCAAGCTTTGTAGGTCATTTAATGCTAAATCCATTTTTATACAAATAAACAGTTCTATATCAAACTATTCAGTTTAGCATAAGTACACAGTTTAATTATCAAAAACATTTCCATTTCAAGCTATTCAGTTTGTTCCCGTATGTCGTGCGTAGGTGTTTGCTGGATTTTCTGGTCATGGTAATTCAATTTACCATATAATTTCCTCTACTTTAGAAAAAAAAAATGTAGATCTATTCAATTTAGTCGAACAATCCTGTTTAGTATAAGTATAGTTTTTGTTGACACACAGTTAAATGTCAAAACAGTTCTATTTCAAAGAATTTAGTTCAGTGTAAGTACAGTTCCTATGCCAAAAACAGATCTATTTCAAACAATTCAGTTTAGCATAAGTACGGAGTTTAATTCTATTTGATTCATAGATAGGACCCTATCAAGTGTTGCCATTCCGGACCAGAGTGGACCCGGGAGCAATAGTAATAAAGCGGTACTCCACATTCTCTAAAGCTTCAGCATTACTGTTGCCTCACCCTCATATTGTTTAGCATCACATCCATGACACTTGTTGGGAGAGGAGTCTTACTCCTCTGTAGAGAAGCAGTCAGTGTATTCTACAGCCCCAGCCGACAGGGCAATCTTCGTTTTAAATGATTAGTTTTGGAGAATAATTTCATAGCATTAAAGATACAGAAATATACAGCTCGATGGTAATAATTTGATGTTGGCAAATTATTATATAATTCATATTTCAAACATATTTTCTTATTTAGGTTTCAATTCTACGATTAATTTTGATAGGAATAAATCTACCATTTTTTAAAAAACTATCCATTGATTCAAGTTGAACTATGTAGGGAAAATCGTAACTTACCTGATTAGCATGTGGGCATGTTTTGTAGGGTTTGGTCGCTTAACAAAAAAAAAAAAAAGCTAAAATGATGACACACAGTCACTTTTATATTTGATTACTTCGCATGAGTAACGCGGACTTTCGCCGTTCCTATTCAAATGAGACTCTGCCAGGTGTATAAAAGGAGCCTTGGAGGGAACGGGTGGTGAGTTCGAAGAAGGCGTGTTGCATAGGCAGACACGTGCAACAGGATTGTCTGAGTCAACTCAAAAGACCGTAACGTTATTGAAATCAACTTTCAAACTCTATGGTAATAATTCGGTGTTGGCAAATTATTATATTATTCATGTTTCCACTGTCTTCATTCAAACCTATTTTCTTTTTTAGATTTTAATTCTATGATCAATTTTGATAGGAATAAATCTGCCATTTTTTAAAAATCTATCCATTGATTTAAGTTGAACTAATAACTAATTTTTCTTAAGATTATGGAAAATATTTCCTCACTATTTTTTTCTCCTCACACTCAAGAATTCTATTTTTTCATGACTCAGCAGTCTTGTTTTTGTGAGATACTTGTAGCTAAAAGTTAGTGGAGGCAATTGGTGGATTTCACAATTCTTTTATCCTTGATATTTTTCTCCTCTGTTTGGTTCTTGAAGGTTCACTGGATACTTTGTTGCCTCCAAATTTTTAGTTGTCTAAATTTCTGAGACAAAGCTTCGTGATTTTTATCATTAAGGGTTTTCGAACTATTGTCTTCATCTTTATTGTTATTTCCTCAACATTTTGGCTGATATGTCCTCTGGCCATTTTCAAGTGTTTGTCAAACTCGGGAACCTTCACAGAACTTTGAACTACATCCTTTATTGAATTGACGGAGGTCGCCTGTTCTGATTCCATTAGCCATAACCAGGTACAAGTGTTAAGTATTCCTGTATTGTTACTCGCCTGCCGTCAGGATTGAACCTGCAACCTCCTGATGATTGTCTCCTTAGAAGAAGGCTGGAGGACATATCAGTCGAAACGTTGTGGAAATAACGATAAAGATGAAGACAATAGTCTGAAAACTCTTTATGATAAAAATCTCTTAATTTTTGTTTCTGCTTTTTCTAGTCTGCTGTTACAAAGTAACGAGTCTTTTGGTATTCTTTGCGACAAAGAAACATATTTTTTGGCCTTGTTTACTTAGTAAGAAAACATTTGGTATTGTTGGCTACAAAATAACAAGTCTTTTGCTATTGTTTGCACAAAGTAACAAGTCTTTTGGTATTCTTTGCTACAAAGTAACACATTTTTCATTTTGCCTTTTCAAATATAAACCAGCAATAAATGGTGGGGAAAATAATCACCAAAACCAAACTAAAGTACTCCCACAATGAAAACAAACACTCTACAACAGTAATCAAGGGGAAATTTATTATCTGTAGGGGGACATGTTATTTGGTAGTTATGTTTAGTCCCCCAAAAAGGAATGTAGACTGAAAATCATTCTTTACATGCCGAAACATTAGAAATCCCTTAATACTTCAAATTATGAATAATAAATTTGTAGTTTCATTCAAGACAAATAGAATTAACTTATTTCACTTCTTTTATGAAACCTCGACATTTTCCCAATCAGTCAGAAATCAAATAGAACAAAAATCTGCAGCCATTCTGTGACTCATTCTTGATGCTTGATTTCTTTTTTTATTTCTTGAATTATTTTTTAGATTTTAAGAAATAATTTCTTTTTAAAACTTAGTTGTGCTTCCTTCAGAATTTGTCACAACTTTTGTCAGTCTGGGTTCTGTAAGAAAAGAAAAAAATGAAAAAGTATTCATTTTTAGCTCCTAGATCTCAATGCCATGTTTATGACATTTTATAAAGTATTTTTCCTTCACGTTTCTTGATGCTCTCTTGAGAGAAAAAAAAAACATGATAAAAGGGAAAATCACTGAGATAGAAAGCAAAAGAGAAAATCAAGGCACTAATATAAAGACTATAAAAGAAAAGCTACAATAAGAACTAGGATAATTTTAATAAAGAAAATAAGTTTTTTAGTCGAGGGAAATGGTAGCCCAGCTAAAAAATGAATAACAAATTTCATAAATAGAAATAGTTTTTTTTTTTTTTTCCAATTTGTTAGTTCATATTTCCTGAATTTAATTTGGGTTTGTGGTCGTAGGAAGTGAGTGTAATTTCAGGTCAGTGAAGATTGGTTTATCTCATGTTATCTTTTTAAAATGTTTTGCAGAAAAATTGAGGAGGAAAAGGAGAAAGAGTAGAATTGACATAGAAAGAAAAAGAAGATTAAAAAAAGAAGGTAAAAGCAACAGAGAGAAAGAGAAAATTAAAGGAATAAAAAGAAAGTGAGAAATAGAAAAAAAAAGAAAGAGGGTGTAAGAAAGAGAGAGAAGGAATAAAGAGGATTTTTAGAAAAAAAAAAGAAAAATGGAAGGAAAGTACAAAAAGTAAAAAGAAAGAAAAAAAGAAAAGAAAAGAAAAATCTGGGAAAATATATTCTTGGGGAAAAAGATAACAGAATCATTAAGATAAAAAAGAAACAAAATAAGAAAAAAGGAGAAGGAGAAAAATAAGCACATAGTAAAAAGAAAAAATAGAAAAAAGAAAGAACAAGAAAAGAGAAGAAAGATAAAAGAAAGAAATTTTTTAGAAATGAAAAGAAAAGAGAAATGAATTATTAAGGGAAAAGAATATGAAAAAGAATTAAAGAAAAAAATAAAAGGATTCAGAAAATAAAGAAAAAAAAATTAAAAAAAAAAAGTAACAAAAGATATATGAAAGAAAAAAATGAGAAAATGATAAAAAGAAGAAAAAGAGAAGACATAACAAAGAAAAAGGTTATTATAGAAAAAAAAAGAAAGAAAGATATTTGGAAAAAAGGAACTGAAAAAGAAGGAGAAAGAAAAAAATTCCACAGAGGTAATAAATATTAGAAAAAAGAAATTGAAGTGAAAAAAAAAAACAAAAAAAACTAAAATAAAAATGCAGAAAGAAAGAAAAAAAAGAATAATGAAAAAATTATTATAATGAATTAAATTCAAAAAACAACCTAGAAAATTTAATAAATAAAATAAAATGAAATTAAGTAAAAATGTAATAATGTGCAAAGATAAGTAATCTATTCCTAAAATGTCAGAAATCATTTTAGGAAGTAAAAAAAGAGACGGGTTGGTTTGTTCATGACAAATACATGAAATCTTTGGCATTCATCCAATCTTTAGTTTACATTCAACATTTACACTTTCTTTCCTTTATTTCCACACAGATCCTTCTTTTCTCTCTTTTTACCCCACTTCATTTCCAGGTTGGCTTTTTTCTTAGCTAAAAATATTTAATTATTTATCCAAAAATTTGAATAGCCGAAATAATTCCCAATGCTTTTTGTTTTGTTGTTTTTTTTAACTTACTCTCATTTTCTTCGAGTGAGGTTCTGATCAATAGGCTGAATACTTGATTAAGTAACTTTACTGAGGAACTCTTCAAAAACGAAGAGAAAAAGATGAATAATGGAGTTTTTATATTGTATTGTTTTTGGAAAGTATTTTCTCAGAAACTAAGGTCTCAGAAGATTTGGAAAATTTATTAAGTTCCTTATGTATATATATATATATATATATATATATATGTGTGTGTGTGTGTTACACATGTGTCTATGACAAAAACAAATGTATACAAATATATATGAGTTAGTATGTGTGCATTACACCTATGTATATTAAAAAAAATAAGTGTATATATATATGTGTGTGTGTGTGTGTGTTTATTGTAGTGGGTGCATGTTATTGTTTCGTGAATATGTTACTCTCCAATTTGTAGTGAGTGAAAGTGAGTTCTCATCCGTATTTTTCGGGTATTATATGCACGTTTAGTTCTACCCCAAATACAACACAAATTTTACAAGCACGTAAAACAAAGGGAATATGATAACAACGAACATTAAGAAACAAACAATTTAATATTCATAACAAAACAGGAATAAAAATAAACGAGAAACATAATGTGCGAGTGGCCTTTGTAGAAATACAGTTATGGCCAGTTAAATGAAAATAGGATTGTTCACACGTGTGTGTGTGTGTGTTTACATGTTAATAAAGTCTATCAAATACATGGTTCCATGGTTGGCCGAAGTAGGATAAAAATAGTTGTCTTTACTTACATATGTGGGTATGTGTGTTTGTGTGTGTATATATGAATGATGGGCCGTAAGTATGGGTCTTTGCTTTCATTAAGTCCGCACAGTGTGTTTTTCTAAGATTTTGGCGACAGCGTGTCGCATTGATGAAAGAAAGTCGCAAGCCTTTCCCCTTGAGTCTATATTGCGGCTCTCTGCTGCTCGTTTCATGACCTCTAGTGAAAAGTCTTTTTGGGTAGTAGACGGAATGACTTTTTGGTCGTGGAAGAAATGAATTGAATGACCGAAAGCTGACCTGGTTGATTAAATTCTTCGTTATTTATACTTTAGTAGTGGATCAAAAATAGTTTTATTTCGGGTCCTAAAATTTAAGCGCGTAGACATTTCTTGACCAATCAGATGCGTATTTTTACTTATTTGTTTAAGAGCCTAAAATTTTTTCTGTTAATTAGTTTCTGATCCGGGTTTTCTAGAATGTTTTATTCTATGTTTTTAGCTGATTGGTTGAAAAATATAAAAATGTAACTTCAATGCTGATACAGTTTTGATCCAAAATTTCTAGAATGTTCTTCTGTATGTTTTTGTTGATTATTTTAAGGCTAAAAAATGTGTATTCTATAATGTATTGCACCTATTTCTCTGACAAAAATAAGTGTATATAAACATATACCTTATAACATGTGATGTCATTTGTAAAGATAAATAGAATAAAAGAAAATATATCTCGGATAAACGCTAAAAGTAGAACTGAAATTATTGACACGGAAGCATCAATTTTGAAGCAAAACCCCAACCCACACGGACGTAGTTGGGAACAAACCATCTGAAAAACATATTCCAACCATTAAGAATAAAAGACCAAAAGTCTATAATTTAAATTGGGCGGTATGCCACTTGTTCCCACAACAAAGATGGCGGACGCACGCAAATATCCAGTCTCGGAAAACCATTGGCCTGGAGAACTACGTGACCTGCTTAGAACTACGCCCTCGTTTGAATTTTGTCCCGCGTTTTTTTTGGAGCCGATTCCAAGACACGTATTTTCTATAAATACGTCGTCTTCAAACACTATCTTTTTTCCCCAATTTCTATTGCAGCGCTAACACACTGTCTCCAGCGTGACTCTCTTATTCACCAACAGACGTCAAAGGCCACAAAATGGATAAACTACGCAAACCTTCTTTTCCTCAAAATACTTTGTCTATGAGACTTTTTCCCGCCTCGGAAACACCAACTGTTTCAAAACACAGGAAGAAATGAACAATAAAAAATATGTAGTTGACATGAATAGGACACTTTTATTATTTAACCCTTTCTGTAGTTTTAGTTGTGTTAGACACACACATACACACAAGACTATTTTACGAACAATATAGAACCATAGCAATATTTTAAATGTATTATTGCATGTTTTGCTATAAATATAAATTTGTTTTGTTTGTCGCCTTGTTTTGAATGTTCATTTTGTCCGCGCTGTTTCATATCTTTACTTCATTTACTACATTTGTCTCCATCTGCCTATTTTACCCTTTTTTCATGTGCCTTTTTCCAAACATAACATACCACTAAACTAAACATATACTAAACCACAGCATTAAATTTTGGGAGACTAAACATAACTACCAAATAACATGTCCCCCTACAGATAATAAATTTCCCCTTGGTTACTGTTGTAGAGTGTTTGTTTTCATCGTGGGAGTACTTTAGTTTGGTTTTGGTGATTATTTCCCTCACCATTTATTGCTGGTTTATATTTGAAAAGGCAAAATGAAGTAAAGATGTGAAAACGACGCGTAAAAAATACATTTAAAACAAAAGCAGTACAAACAAAATTAAATTTATATATCAACAAGTACATTGAATAAAATATTTCAAAACATTACGAGTGTTTTACAACTGTCTGTTAAATATTCCTCTGTGTGTCTGACTAACACGAATACTATGAAAAAAAAATACTAAATAATAAAAGTGCCTGTAGATTATAAAATGCATGTTGACTAAGTATTTCTACAGAATTTTAATTCTGTATGTTAGGAAGAACGTCTCTTCTCCCATGTTGGTTGTTTGTTTCTTTCGGTGGTTTGACGAAATTTCTGTGGTTGTTTTCGAGGCTGGAGCAAGTCTAACCGTAAAGGTAGAACAAGGAAGAAAATAATTGTAGAGAGTATACTTTTCGTGGGGTCAACTACTGAAAGTCAAATGTAAGAGAGAGAGAGTGTGTGTGTTGTCTCTGGAAGTCAAAATGGAAAGAGTAAGTTGTCTCTGTTAATCGCAGTGTAAGAGAGCGTGTTGTCTCTGTGAGTTGAAATGGAAAGAATGAGTTCTTGAAAGACGAGAATATATAAAGGCAATTCTTGTCATATAGTCGGCTCCAAAATCGTTGGACAAAATCAAAGTTGCGGACGTAGTTGTGAGCACAAATCCCGTGATTTTCCTGACCAATAGGTTCCCGAGACTGATTAGTTTACCGGCGTCCGCTATATTTGTTTCGGGAACAAGTGGCATCACGGCTATTTTAAAATATAGGAGTGTAAATCCTATAACATCTTGTTTTTGTGTTATTTGGACTGTGCTGCTTGCACACCCTTTTTTTTACTTTCTCCTTCGTTCATTCTTTTATCTCTCTTATTTGGTCTGTTGGCAAACAATAAAATTTTGCCCACTGTTTCTAGTACATTCTTAACTTCCCTACACATAAATCTAAATATATTCATCTGACATCCATCAGGCTTGCGAGACTATCAATCTGCACCTTGATCTCGGTACAGACCTAAACAAGATTGTATAGAAGACTGGCAATTGCCCATGCTGCAGTTCTTCCCTCTATTGTTTTCCAAGGAAGGTGTTATACAACTTGAAATTTATGTAATTTCAGGAGTTACTTGATGAAAAAACACAAAATAAGATTGCTTGTTGGTTTGTTTGGGTTTTATGGCATATCAACTTTTGTAGGTTATTTAATGCCTAATCCATTTTTATGTAAATAATCAGTTCTATTTCAAACAATTCAGTTTAGCAGTTTACACAGTTTAATGGTCAAAAACATTTCTATTTCAAACTATTCAAGCAGTTATATATAACAATTCAGTTTAGTGTAAATACAGTTTCAATATCAAAAAACAATTCTATTTCAAATAATTCAGTTTAGCATAAGCACGCATTTTAAATGTAAGTACAGTTTAATAGTCAAAAACATTTCTATTCCAAGCTATTCAGTTTAATAAAACAATTCAGTTTAGCATAAGTATGCTGTTAGTTCTATTTAACCCATAGATAGGACCCATATCAGGTGCTACCACTCTAGGCCAGAGTGTACCTGGGAGCGATGGCAATAAAGGGGTACTCCGCATTCCCCAAAGCTCCAGCACGGATCTGGTCGGATGTGCCTCGGCAGGGCAGATTTCCTCCGGCCTCAGGAAGCCGTCTCCTAAGGCTTTTACTCCCTTCGGGGTGTTGGGTTTATTGCCTGGCGCCAGAGGGGAATGCCGATGGGGTCGAAGGTATTTTTGGCAATGCCAGACGCGTGTGGACTTCGGCCCTGCGACCGGATCCACCTTAAAAACGGCCTTGTGCCATACTTGTCCGGTGGTGAGACGGATGACAAATACCAAGGCGTTTTCAGTCTTGGTGACGCACTACAAGAGACGAGCTTGGATGTAGGACTGCTAAAGAAGATTGTTGCAGGCAAAAAGGAATTCATCGGAAGAAGCTATGAGGACTGTCATTTCCAGCGTAGAAATTTGGCTGTCCACCATCTGTTTAAACGAAGACGACACAGCAATAGTACTTAATTGATTCCACGCGTTCAGTTACGAGAGACTCTTTTCTTTCTGTTACTGACAAGGCATACTATCCATCTCCTCTTCTTTCAGTTCTGTTATTCTTGTTTGTTCTGCACGTTAGGTGTATGTAATGTAATGGTTAGTGTCATAGAAAATGGACTGGGCAAGTCAAAGTCAAATCCTGGACAAGGCTATTTGCATTTCCCTTTGTGCTAATGCCCTCGGAAAAGGCATATCTTCTCTCTCCAGCTGTGGGTAAATAGTAGAGCAGAAAGAATCTTTAGCCTTGGAACAGCAACTAGTCGGCAAAATTCTTAATTCAAACTCCTTCCAAGAGTGGCAAGTTACTTTATTATAGTGAAGATGAAAAAGTTAGGATCTGGGGTCCTTAAGGCAATTTGCCCAGTCGGCTGGGACTGTAGAATACATCGACTGCCCCTCTCCAGAGGAGTAAGACCCCCTCAACGAGTGTCCTGGTTATGACACTAACAATCTGATGGTGAGGTTCCAGTAATACTGGAGCTTTGGGGAATGTGGAGTACCCCTTCATTACCATTGCTCCCTCTTCAGAGATGCTGTCAGCATAATCTACAGCTCCAACTGACTGAGATGGGGTTGTATGAGAATGACACATCACTATTGACTATCACATCCAACAGGCATTCTGTTAATTTTTTGATATCTGGCAAATAGTCCACATGATTCAGCAATTTTTGTTCTCCAGTTATAAAGGGATGAATAAAGGCAAACTTGTAAATTCATCCCTGGGAACCCCGATGCTTTTATTCACCCTATAAATATGTTATCCCCCCTCCCGACTAAGGGTTTACATAGACCACTTTGAGAAGATCTCCTTAAGTAGATCTTTGTATTTCCCAGATTACGTTGATGTATTTGGTAATTATTTTCATCGAATAGAGCCTCACTGATGTGAATTTTTAAAAATCAATGGACCAGATGAAACGTTGCAGATGCTGGGTATTTAATATAATCTCAGATGATAATTAAAATATACAGCAATTCTCCCGTCTGTGCAAACATCAAACAACATAAAACTGTACTTATTTGTAAAACGATATCCGAAACTGTTTCTTTTGCAAAATTTATGGTGTTATATATGAAACTTTATTGGCAGCTTTACAACATATTTTTGTAGCCTTGGCAATGATCTTCAGTACCAGGTTATATTTCCATGTGTAGATTTTCAAAGCCAGTGAAGATGTGTTTGTGGCTCGCAGCCTTCCGACATGCATTTCATTATTTGTATTATTATTTCTTTGTTATGCCTCCTTGGGCATCTCCCCTTTTTATTGTCATTTTACATCTTAGCACAGAACATCAATGAGATTGATATAACGTCAATATATAGATAAAATTCTGTTGAGTAATTTATCCAACAATTCTAAAAAATGCCCTCTTAAATTATTTTTCTTACCATCTTTCTGAAATCATCCAATTTAATCTTAGAGTTTTATTTTCTATTACTGTTTTTAAATTGATGGCTCCAAAAATATATTATTCTATTAGAATCCAGGGGCACCTCGGGTAGTGTAATGGTTAGTAAGCTAGACCAGCAAACCTTCACGAGTGACTTCGATTCTCATTGGGTGCCCAATTCATGCAGCTTTGTGATACATCTAAGCAAAAAGCTTAGTAAATTAAGGGCACCTCAGGTAGTGTAATGGTTAACAAGCTAGACCAGCAAACCTTCACGAGTGACTTCGATTCTCATTGGGTGCCCAATTCATGCAGCTTTGTGATACATCTAAGCAAAAAGCTTAGTAAATTAAGGGCACCTCAGGTAGTGTAATGGTTAGCAAGCTAGACCAGCAAACCTTCACGAGTGACTTCGATTCTCATTGGGTGCCCAATTCATGCAGCTTTGTGATACATCTAAGCAAAAAGCTTAGTAAATTAAGGGCACCTCAGGTAGTGTAATGGTTAGCAAACTAGACCAGCAAACCTTCACGAGTGACTTCGATTCACATTGGGTGCTCCATTCATGCAACTTTGTGCCATATCTAAGCAAAAACTTAGTAAATTAAGGGTGCTTTGGGTGGTGTAATGGTTTGCATACTAGACCAGCGAACCTTCACGAGTGAATTCGATTCTCATTGGGTGCCCTATTCATGCAGCTTTGTGTCACATCTAAGCAAAAACCTTAGTAAATTGCTTCTCTATTATAATCCAATTGGTTAGTAGACTTAGTTTTTGAAATCTGTCTTGGCAGAAAGTTTCTAGCATGTGGAGAAATTTTGAAAAATGTCTACCATGATTAGAAATTCCATTAATTATTTTGAAAGCTTCTTCTGTCTAGTTAAGTAAAAAAGTAAGTAAAGTTGGGGACAAGAAGGCTCCCTTTTCAATAGCTACTTCACCGAGATGTTGGGGAGGGTGCTACTCCTTTCCCTGGATTGATTCACTTTACCCTTGATACGTACCTGATATTGCTGAGTTTTAAGCAAGGAGGTATCAAGTACCATTTTTAAAGTCTTTGGTATGACTCCCAGATCATTGGTGAACACTCAACCCACTAGATCAATGAGCCTGTTGTCTAGTTAAGTAAGTAAGTAAAGTTGGCGACCGTTGTTGAGGCTCCCTTTTCAATAGCTACTACACCAAGGTGTAGGGAAGGGCGCTACTCCTTTCCCTGAATTTCTCCAATTTACCCTTGATACGTACCTTATATTGCCGAGTGTTAAGCAAGGAGGTATCAAGTAGCATTTTTTGGTATGACACGACCTGGGATTGAACCCAAGTCTCCCGGACCATTTGCGAACACTCTACCCACTAGGCTAATGAGCCGGTACTCTTTGTAACTAATCTTTTACTCTTTTTATAATTTTTGTCACTCCTTTGTATGTTCTTCAATTGGTTACCTTTTTTTTTCTTTGAATTCCCTTCATTAGTTAGATTTTTTTTAGATTACAATTTGAGATTGACTGGCATTCATAAGATGTTGTATTTGACTTTTTTAAAGAAATTTCTTCTCTTTGATTCAATCTTTTTTATGTTAAACCATGTAATATATCTTTTGATATTTTCCCATTTGCATCCTGTTTCGATTGTTCAACAGCTGTTGTGAGACACTTGCTCTCCTCTAATGGTGTAGTTGTTATGCTTATAGTAAATAGACTTGGCAGACCAAGTTCGAATCCTGGACAAAGTTGTTTATATTTTACTTTGCCCAAATGCCCTTGGGAAAGGCATGTATCCTTCTTTTGTTAAGGCAACTAGTCTGTGAGAAGAAAAACAAACTTCGAATTGATAAACTCTGCAAAAAAATTGACCTTGTGTCATATCCTGCTAATGGCAGAAGGATAAAGTAAATATTTGTATATAAATATATACGCTTCCCCATGGAATTTTCGGCTGCCGCTCGTATAATGCAAAGTTCTTGGAACTAATTGAGCACTCTGGTATCCGATAAGGCATAAAAATGTGATCAAACGAAAGCTGCTGCTGCTGTTGCTGTTGCTTCATAATACCTTATAATTCCTTAGCCAACGTGGTACGCTTGCTGGCCGAGCGGTCTGATACTAAGTCTAATGTAAAGTTGGGTAGGTTTCGATCCCAGCTTCAAGCGTCCTACGTGTCTAGCCACACTGAAGAGTTGTGATACAACAAAACAGTCTGTCTTTGGATGACAATATACATATGTTTGTGTGTGTGTATATATATATATATATACTTATTCTCCTTGATATCGGGACTTTTTGGTCACCGTATCTCTTATTTCTGGTGGACTCCTGTGGATGCTAATCAGCAAAAGTTTTGCCAGCTACCAAAGCATCAACCAACTCCTTCATCTTAAGAGACAATTGTACTTATTCTATAGTATTTTTGACATTCCTTTTATGAGCAGTTATGATGGAAGTCAGGTACTTTTTACTTTGAGTTGTATCTTATCAGCTTTATCAATACCTTTCAATATAGTTGTTTAAATCTATCTATGTACTATAGCCACAATTAACACCATGTGCGAAATAGACATATAATGTTCATAACGATAGAACATATAAAGAACATAGGAATGTCGAAATTCGAAAACACGCAACGACTTCTTGTTCAGGTATGAAATCTTTTTATTAACTTTAAGTTAAAGGTTTCGATATAAGGAGGAGAGACACAATCTTCTACGCTGTCTTATTCATTTGCACCCCCCATCTCGAGCGGCCTCCATAGGGCGCAAGTTCGCCTCGCGTCTGCGAACTCCAAAAGTCGATCCCCCTCGTTTGGCGTCTAGTATTCAACTCCCTAACTTTCTTCAAATCTCCCACAAACCTCCGCGCGCTACCGGTGCGTGACGTCACTCGCACTCCGTCACCCATTTCGTCTCGGACTATTGTGATATCTCTGAGTGACACCTTCGCGCGCCCGCGTTAACACCTACATCAAGGTTTGCACCTAACTAATCCATGAGCTTGCCGAAAGGTTCTCAGCCTAACTAAACTCAAAGGCGTGAACCGAAATCCCTTGGCCATTACGTTACATCTACACAAAAAATATTCATTCATTAACACAAACGTAAATAGATATAGAAAAGTATCTTTGAGTAAGGTTAGAATAAAATACAAATAATTTTCTTTGATTCATATATCTTTACAGATATTTTTTTTTCAGTTGCTTTGAGTTGATACTGATTGGGCCTAATGAGCAGAGTGTTTACCAATGGTCCGGGAGATAAGGGTTCAATCCCAGGTTGAGTCATACCAAAGACTTAAAAATGGTACTTGATACCGCTTTGCTTAACACTCAGCACTATAAGGTGAGGATCAAGGGTAAAGTGCAGCAATCCTGGGAATGGAGTAGTGCCCTCCCCTACACCTCGGTGTAGTAGCTATTGTTAAGGGAGCCTTCGGGTCGCTCTCGACTAAGGTCGCCAACTTAGTTACTACTTACTGATCATTATTGGCTTGAATATGAGAGTAAGTGAGATTGCCTTCTCGTAAGATTTCGGTTTAGGTCTCTTTGTTTAATGGCATATCAACTTTCGTTGGGTATTTAATGCCAGAGCCATCTTTCTAGAAGAACAGCAGTGATGTTATTGAACCCATAGCTGGGAGGATGAGGGTGTTCAGACCTTTACCAAGGGTATTTGTCCAAAAGTGAACATAATAGCACGACTGGAGGTCGAATCTGCTTACTACAATCCCACTGTCTAGCGCTTTAACCATTACACAACAAAGACCCCTCTTCTGGTCGGGTACAAATTAATTTGATAAACTCGAAGAGTATTGCTACCATGTAGTAATTTGATCTTCACAGGGTGCCTCAAGTGTCCTTGTTCCAAACTAAATTTAGCACTTTGCTCTGAATTCTCAAGGTACTCTACCAGATAATGTTTGCTGTATAGACTGGCTCTTTATATTTGTGGTCTTGTGCCAGACTAAGCTAAACTTTGTGGCTATTAACATCTTGCTGTAGAGAAATTGTTTATTCGTGTGTGTACCAGCCCATTGGCATAATAGTTTGAGCATTCGCCAGTAGCCCAGGAGACCAGGGTTCCATCCCAGGGCGAGTGATACCAAATACTCAAAACTGGTGCTTAACATCTTTTTGCTTAACACTCAGCATTATCATATTTACCCAACCCCTCTGCTTGGCAGGATATGACACAAGGTCAATTTTTTAAGCGGAGTTTAACAGGTTTGAATTCAGAGTTTTCCTTCTCCTAGACTAGTCACCTCACCAAGGCTGAAGAACTTAGTCTGCCCTACTATTTACCCATAACTGGAGGGAGAATAATTGGATTCATACCTTTCCTTAGGGTATTAGTGCCATGTGAAATGCCATCAGTATCATCCAGGATTTGAACTCGTGTCACCGTGTCCATTTCCTGTGACGTTAACCATTACACCACAGGCACCTACACAAAACACTCAGCATTATAAGGTTAGGATCAAGGGTAAGGGGAGCAACCAGGGAAAGGAATAGTGCCCCCTCCTGCACCTAAGTGAAGTAGCTATTGAAAAGGGAGTCTTTGGGTAAACCTTGACTACAACTATATATATATATTAACATATTCATTTTTTTACTGTTTACATTTCAAGACTGAAATTTAGGTTATTGATTGAATGGCATATCAACTGTTGATGGTTATTTAATGCCAAATCCTGTTTTAACATATAATGTAAGTTTTAAGTGAATAGTTTGTAGATAACATCAAATTTTAATTAAGCCAGAGTTCATTTGTTTGCACACAGTTAAATGGTTTCACATCTTGTTAGCGAACACAAATAGTTCTATTTGCACACAGTTAAATGGTTTCACATCATGTTAGCTAACATACAAATAGTTCTATTTGCACACAGTTAAATGGTTTCACATCTTGTTAGCTAACACAAATAGTTCTATTTGCACACAGTTAAATGGTTTCACATCTTGTTAGCTAACGCACGAATAGTTCTATTTGCACACAGTTAAATGGTTTTACATATTGTTAGCTAACACAAATAGTTCTATTTGCACACAGTTAAATGGTTTCATATCTTGTTAGCTAACACACGAATAGTTCTATTTGCACACAGTTAAATGGTTTCACATCTTGTTAGCTAACACAAATAGTTCTATTTGCACACAGTTAAATGGTTTCACATATTGTTAGCTAACACAAATAGTTTTATTTGCACACAATTAAATAGTTTCAAGCATTGCTATCTAATCCTAATAATTCAATTTAATATTAATCATTGCTTGCACACAGTTAAATGGTTTCATGTATAGAAAATTATTATACAGTTCTATCTGAACAGGTACTTCCACTCTTGGTTTGTGTGGACCTGGATGTAATGACAATGTAGGGGTACTATGACTAAAGCTTCACTATCAGATGGCTTGGTGTCATATACTGAACACTTGTTAGTGGGGTCTTACACCTCGGCAGAAATACTGTATGTGTATTCTAACCCCCCACCACATCTGACGGGACTAAGACTGAATGTGGATGAATACCACTGGACTGGTTTTATTGGGGAGTGAAACTTGAACTTTAAAACCTAAAGTTTTAAAATAATCTCTTTTAAATAATGATTTTACGGGGTGTCCCTGTAGTGTGATGGTTAACGTGCTGGACTGTGACTTTGTAGCAAGCAAGTTCAAACTCCAGCCAGGCTTAGTATATTCACTTTTTGACGAGTAGCCTTGGGAAAGGCATGAACTCCTTTATCACCTTCTAAGATAGTTAGATAGTACTACTACTATTCTTCTACTAGGAGGGATTTGACATTAAATAACCCATGAAGGCTGGAGGTGTCCGTGGTGTAATAGTCATCATCGTAGGAAATAGACACAGCTACACGAGTTCAAATCCTGGACCAGGCTGAAAGCATTTCACATAGCACTATAATACCCTTGGGAAAGGTATGAATCCAATTATTCTCCCTCCAGATATGGGTAAATAGTAGGACAGACTGGGTTCTTCAGCCTTGGTGAAGCAACTAGTCTAGGAGAAGGTAAACTCTGAATTCAAACCTGTTAAACTCCGCTTAAAAAATTGACCTTGTGTCATAACCTGCCCAAGCGGAGGGTTTGGTAAATATGGATATGCTATTAAAATATAAATTTTTAAATAGTTGACTAAAATTTTTGTAGGTTTCAATGGAACATTATCAGGATTGGTCTTGTTTGTTGTGGGTTCACTTGCAGAAGGGTTTCAAAACATAATTTATCTATATATTTAAATGCAAGAGAAAACACATTTGAATTCAGGGAGTGTTTGGTATTGACTAAATGTTTGAGATCTTGTACTCTCGGCCATTATCAAGATCTGAGAATCGCAAAAGTTAAAAGCAAAATTCTATGGATGTTAATAATTTTTAATTCTTTAGTTGGAAGAATATATGGAATCGGGAATATATGTAAGGATTTCAAAAAAAATAATTCTTACAAAAACAGAGAATGAATTTCATTCATAAATATATCTTCTTTTTTATTTGACATTTTGCAATTTCTGAAGATTATGTAGATATATATTTATCTTTCATTATTTCATCTTTGGTTTTTGGGGTGAAGACATAAATTTTGTTGTTACTGCAGCTGTTGGAAGTAAGAAGATGCTTTGATGACCTTTCAAGGGACACTGAATTCACTCAAGAAGGCAACCTATATTTTGAGGTACTTGGAGTCATCTAATGGCTCCTTGATTTGGTCCAGCAGTTCTAGATTGGGCCCTGACACAGATACATAGTCTTCAGTCTCATCTCTTCAACCACACCCAACCACATCCACCCATCCTACTTTCTTCTCTCGTTGAATGTTGGTAAGTGTTCTTGGAAAATTGATGGTAAAGTTTGCACAGGAAATAGTGAAGTTGATGCTTGTGTCAAAAAAGAAAAAAAGATGAAGGGTTTGTTGCACTTGTGGGCATTAGTGTGGGTGGGGAATAGGGTGATATTGGGTGGGTTGGGAGTTCAGGGATAAGTATAACGCAACTGCATGCCTCATTACCCTGAGCGGGCATTTAGTGTAAAAGAGGAATTGCAATAGTAAGAATGGTATGTGTGGGAAAGATAGTTAAGTAATAGGAATTAGAAAGCCGAGAGAAAGAGAGAGAAAGAAAGGGAATAGAGGGTAGAGAAGGTGGAAAGAAGAAAGAAAAGAAGAGAGATGAAAGAAAAAAATAAAGTTGGGGAAAGGGACATGATGGAAGAAAGAAAATAAGTAGAAAGAGAGAGGAAAAGAGAAAGAAATGGAAAAGATGAATAGAAGAGGAGAGAAAAGAGGGTGAAAGAGAAGTTAAGGAAGAGAGAAGAAAGATGGAAAGATCTTGTAGAAGAAAGAAAAGAAGGAGAGAGAGAGAGTGGAAGAAAGGAGTGAAAGAGAGGTAGTAAAAAAAGATTGAAGAGGAAAGGAGGAAAAGATAGAGGAGAAAAGGGGAAAGAAAGAGTAAAAAATTCAAGGGAGTGAAAGAAAAAGGGTTTGGTTTGGTTGGTTTTATGGCATATCAACCTTTGTAGGTTATTTAACGCCAAATCCATTTTTATGTAAATAATCTGTTCTATTGAAAACAGTTTAGTTTAGCATAAGTACAGTTTAATTGTCAAAAACATTTCCATTTCTAACTATTCAAGCAGTTGTATGTAACAATTCAGTTAAGTGTAAATACAGTTTTAATGTCGAAAAACAGTTCTATTTCAAATAATTCAGTTAAGCATAAGCACGCAGTTTAAGTGTAAGTACGGTTTAATTGTCAAAAACGTTTCTATTTCAAGCTATTCGTTTACTCAATTCATTTTAGCATAAGTATGCTGTTAGTTCTATTTAACCCATAGATAGGGCCTTATCAGGTGCTACCACTCCGGGCCAGAGGAGACCTGGGAGCGATGGCAATGAAGGGATACTCCGCATTCCCCAAAGCTCCAGCACTGCTGGAACCTCACCATCAGATTGTTCAGTGTCATATCCAGGACACTCGTTAGGGGGTGTCTTACCCCTCTGCAGAGGTGCAGTCAGTGTATTCTACAGCCCCAGCTAACTGGGCAATACACAGATTTAAATGTCAGACAGTTTTATTTCAGATAATTCAGTTCAGCATAAGTACACAGTTTAGACGTCAAGAACAGTTCTATTCTGAGCAATTCAGTTCAGCACTAGTACGTAGTTCCAATGTCAAAACAGTTCTATTTTAAACAATTCAGTTTAGCATAAATACGCAGTTTAAATGCAAAAATCAGTATAGTGAAAGAAGCACGGTTTTGTTCTATTCAACCCATAGATAGGACCCTTATCAGGTGCTACCACTCCGGGGCCAGAGTGAACCTGGGAGCGATGGCAATGAAGGGGTACTCTGCATTCCCCAAAGCTCCAGCAGTGCTGGAACCTCACCATCAGATTGTTTAGTGTCATATCCAGGACACTCGTTGGGGTGGTCTTACCCCTCTGCAGAGTAGCAGTCGGTGTATTTTACCGCCCCAGCCGACTGGGCAAAAAGAAAAAGGGAGGAAGAGAGATTGAGAGAGATATAGTTGAAGAAGGAAAAAAAAAGGAGAGAGATGGAGGAAGAATAAATGAGAAATGAGGGGAAAGAGACATAGTGGAAGAAAGAATATAAGTTGAAAGAGAGATAAAAGAAGAGAGAAGGAGTAAAAGAAAGAGAGAAGGAGAAAGAATAGTTGAAGAAAGAAAAAAGAGTGAAAGAGAGATGGAAGAAGACTGAAAGAAGAGCGAAAGAGGCATGTAACCCGTATAAAAGAGAGTTGTCGGAACCGGAGAATAAGTCTCTTATATCCGGGTTTGGTCTATTTTATATACATTAACACAGGCTCTGATTTGGGACCAGAGAAAATCTCTCTCATATCCGGGTTATACTGTACAACAAAGTAAAAAAATAGGAAGACAGAGGAAAAGGGAAAGAAAGATGAGAAAGAAAGAAAATCAAAAAGAGAAGGAAAAGAAGTGAAAAAAAAATAAATAAGGAGAAAGCAAAGTCGATAGGAAAAGGAAAAGAAAAAAAAAATGAATAAAAAGTAAGAGGGAAAGATAAAAGAGAGTAAAGAAAATGAGGAAGGAAAAATCGGAGAGGGAGGGAGGAAAAAACAGATGGAAAAAAAAGAAAAAAAAATGTGCAAAAAAAAAAAAAAAAAAAGAAAAGATGATTAGATTAAGTTGGTTTGGTTTTATGGCATATCAACACTTGTCGGTTATTCAATGCCAATATATCCTGTTTATACATACACAAATTAAATATGTATCGTAAAACCAGGCCATTGGTCTAATGAGTAGAGTGTTCACCAATGGTCCGGGAGACCAGAGTTCAATCCCAGGTCGAGTCATACCAAAGACTCAAAAAATGGTACTTGATGCTGCCTTGCTTAGCACTCAGCTTTATGAGGTACGGATCAAGGGTAAAATGGAGCAATCCGGGAAAGAAGTAGCGCCCTCGCCTGCACCTCGGTGTAGTAGCTATTGAAAAGGGAGCCTTCGGGTCACCTTCGACTATGATCGCCAACTTATATATATATATATATTTACCAACCCCTCTTCTTTTTGGCAAATTCATCGATCACTTTGTCATAAAAAGTATCAGCACGACACTTTACCTTCATTTTTTCAAAAGTTCTTTATCCATATTTTCCAACCCTCCGTTCGGGCAGGATATGACACAAGGTCAATTTTTTAAGCGGAGTTTAACAGGTTTGAATTCAGAGTTTTCCTTCTCCTAGACTAGTCGCCTCACCAAGGCTGAAGAACCTAGTCTGCCCTACTATTTACCCATAGTTAGAGGGAGAATAATTGGATTCATACTATTCCCAAGTGTATTAGTGCTATGAGAAATGCCATCAGTCTTGTCCAGGATTTGAACTCGTGTCGCCGTGTCCATTTCCTACAACGATGACCATTACACCATGGGCACCTCCAAATTAAATATATATGATTTGTTAACAAATAGTTTGTAGCTAAGATTTTAAACAAACCAGTTTGCATAGTTAACTAGTTGGAAGTATTCCTATGTAACACCAACATTTGCACATGGGTGAATGGTTTCAAGTATTCCTATGTAACACTAATAATTCTATTTAATATTAATCATTTGTTTGCACAGAGTTAAAAAGTTATGCACATATGGTTTGCAATTGAAAAATTTGTACTTGATTTCATTTTTAAAACATTAGAGCTAATTTGTTAGTCCAGTTAAATGGTTTCAAGTACTGCTGTCTAACATGAATAATTCTATTTAAAACTATTCATTCATTTGCAAACAGTCAAATGGTTCGAAGCATACTAATCTAACATGAATAATTCTAATAGTTGAAGAGACTAAAAAACTAAGGAATATATTAATTGAAAAACATGAAATGACTTAATTGCTATGAAAGAGAAAAAGAAAAAAGAGGAAAGAGAAAAGAAAAAGAAAAAAGAAAAAAGAAAGAGGGAAAAGAAAAAGAAAGAGAAAAGCAAAAGAGAAAAAGAAAAAAGAGGATAAGTAAAAAGAGAAAAAAAGAAAAAAGAAAGAAGGAAAAGAAAGAAAAAGAGAAAAGCAAAAGCGAAAAAGAGAAAAGCAAAAGCGAAAAAGAAAGAGAAAAAGAAGGAAAAGTGAAAAAGAAAAAGTGAAAAAACAAGAGAAAAAGAAAAAAAAAGAGAGAAAGTAAGATATATATATATATATATATATATATATATTTACTCATCTAATATCTTCCAGTATTCACGGTACACAGAAATTCCCTTTCTCTCTCTTCACACACATACATACATACATGCATATATGTATGTATGTATGTATGTATGTGTGTGTGTGTGTGTGTGAAGAGAGAGAAAGGGAATTAATATATATATATATATTTATATATATATATATATATATGTATGTATATGTGTGTGAAGCGAGAGAAAGTGAATTTCTGTGACATTTAAAAAATGACAAGAATCGTAGCAACTTTAAGTATGTAGTGTTTGATTTTTCTGTGTCAAAATCCTACAATATCTTTGTGGGGTGGTGTCCTGGTGGTGTAATGGTTAAAGCGTTGGACTATGGAATCATAGTAAGCGAGTTTGAATTCCAGTTGCGCTATTACGTTCACTTACGGAAAAAAAGGTATAAAGTCCCTTATCTTCCTAGCAATGGGTTAAATAGTACCACTCCAGTTCTTCTAGAAGGACGGATTCAGAATTAAATAGCCCACAAAGGTTGATATGCCATTGGACAAAGAAAGCAAACAATATCATGTGATATAACCTTATATTTTGTTTGAGAGATTAAAAAGAAAAGGACATTAACTGAATTGACTTTAAACACGACTCGGCTGTCAATGAAATGAATGAAGTAAATAACTTTACTTTAAAAAAATCAGACTAGATAAATGCGTGATTGATGGGTCACTGTGCTTTCTTCCAAAAGGTGAGGCCGAGCTTAATGTTTCCTGGGAATAAATAGGGTGTGGCAAGACGGAACTTGCAAATAATAGGAAGATTAGAATGTTAATGCACTCACCAAGTTGCACTTCCAAAGAAACCTTTTGCAGATGAACGAAAACTTGTAATTGGGATTCTTAATGTTTTTGTAAACAATAATAACAAAGGTTTTCAGACTATTGTCTTCATCTTTATCGTTTTTTCCACAACGTTTCTGTCGATATGTCCTCCGGTCTTCTTCAGGTGTTTGTCAAACTCGGAAACCTTCACGGAACTTCGAACTACGTCCTTTATTGAATCCATGGGGTCGCCTGTTCTGATTCTGTTAGCCATAACCGGGTACAAAATACTTAACTCTTGTACCATAGAACTAAACTATGTATTTATGCTAAACTTAATGGCTTGAAATAGAAATGTTTTTGACAATTAAATTGTGAATTTATGCTAAACTGAATTGTTTGAAATAGAAGTATTTGCATAATAATGGATTTGGCGTTAAATTACCAATAAAGGTTGATACGCCTTAAAACCAAAACAATCAACCGACCTAAAATGGTCAGTCAAGAAAGGACTGGTTAGGGTATAAGTTGTCCAGAGAATGGTTGATCCTATTAATAAATTTTCACGTCAGCAGAAGTTGGTACTTCTGGCTAAAGTTGGCCAATCAGAGATGAGGACTGAAAGAACTTGAAAACAGTTGCAACTTTCTTCAAAGACTCAATTGATACTAACAGTTTCTGCCAACCCTTGAATCTTTGAGTAGAAGATCAAAATGACAAGAAGAATTTTAATAATCTCACAACTTCAGAAAATAAGAATCTTTGAGTAGAAGATCAAAATGACAAGAAGAATTTTAATAATCTCACAACTTCAGAAAATAAGAATCTTTGAGCAGAAGATCAAAATGACAAGAAGAATTTTAATCATCTCACAACTTCAGAAAATAAGAATCTTTGAGTAGAAGATCAAAATGACAAGAAGAATTTTAATAATCTCACAACTTCAGAAAATAAGAATCTTTGAGTAGAAGATCAAAATGACAAGAAGAATTTTAATAATCTCACAACTTCAGAAAATAAGAATCTTTGAGCAGAAGATCAAAATGACAAGAAGAATTTTAATCATCTCACAACTTCAGAAAATAAGAATCTTTGAGTAGAAGATCAAAATGACAAGAAGAATTTTAATAATCTCACAACTTCAGAAAAAAAGAATCTTTGAGTAGAAGATCAAAATGACAAGAAGAATTTTAATAATCTCACAACTTCAGAAAATAAGAATCTTTGAGTAGAAGATCAAAATGACAAGAAGAATTTTAATAATCTCACAACTTCAGAAAATAAGAATCTTTGAGCAGAAGATCAAAATGACAAGAAGAATTTTAATCATCTCACAACTTCAGAAAATAAGAATCTTTGAGTAGAAGATCAAAATGACAAGAAGAATTTTAATAATCTCACAACTTCAGAAAATAAGAATCTTTGAGTAGAAGATCAAAATGACAAGAAGAATTTTAATAATCTCACAACTTCAGAAAATAAGAATCTTTGAGTAGAAGATCAAAATGACAAGAAGAATTTTAATAATCTCACAACTTCAGAAAATAAGAATCTTTGAGCAGAAGATCAAAATGACAAGAAGAATTTTAATAATCTCACAACTTCAGAAAATAAGAATCTTTGAGTAGAAGATCAAAATGACAAGAAGAATTCTAATAATCTCACAACTTCAGAAAAAAATAATCTTTGAGTAGAAGATCAAAATGACAAGAAGAATTTTTATAATCTCACAACTTCAGAAAATAGAATTTTAAAACTCAAATGTTTTATCATCCTGTCAGTGGGTTTGAGTTTGTGTTTTGTTTAACGGCATATCAGCCTCTGTGGGTCATTTAATGCCAGAAGGTTTAAATTGATTTTGTCTTTTGACATGTTTTAGGATTTAGGGTATGGGTTTTTGTTATGTTTTATTATATTTGGTTATAATTTGATGAGATTGGTTTCTTTTAGAAAGCTCAAGATTTCCTCTGGTTTGGAGTTTTTGAAGAGGTCCTTTAAGTTGTTTGTTTGGTAATGTTTTGGATGTGTTTGTCTAATCCTTTCACAGTTTATGTGTTTGACTGAGAAGTACTATGCATGTTGAGGATACTGGGTGGGAGTCTTCCCACCTTTTAGGAGGTGTGAGTGGGTAATGTGAATGTGGCCAATACAAAATCTGGAGATTATCACTTCTTTTCTATTTCTTCTGTAGCCTGCTGGCTATTCACCTATGGTGGAGCTTGTTCTGTGTTTGATCATTCCAAGATTTTTGCCATTTCTTGAGTATAAATTTGTTAATGAGTGGTGTTAGGTTGGTGTATGGAATTTTTGTATTGGGTATATCAGACTGAAGTGCTTTTTTGCAGCTTTGTCTGTTCTTTCGTTTCCCTGTTTGCCAATGTGACTGGGTATCCAAGTAAGAATGATGCTATTATTTTTAGAAAGAGTGTTCATTTTATCTAGTAGTCTTGTGATGGGAGGAGTTGATGAATTTTTGCTCTGTAGAGCTTGGAGGACTAATTTGGAGTCTGAATAGATGATAAATTTAAAGGATATGTGGTTTGCTATAATGTTAATGGCAAGGTCAATAGCTGTGGCTTATGCACAATAGATAGATGATTCATTTGGGAGACGTTTTAACAGTTTTTGATTTTGGAAGACAGTTGCACAACCAAGTTTCATTCTCTGGATCAATCTGTATAGATGTGGTGGTGATCTGGGAAGTTGTTTTGAATGTTGAGAAATTTCTCTTGGAAAGTGATAGGGTGTGATTTTTGTTTTGAAAAGTTTGGTTAGGTCTAGCTTTATTATTGATTGGTTTATGGTCCATGGCAGTGTTTTGGGGAGGATTGTATTATGTATTTTGGGATTGATTTTGATTTCATTTAGGAGGGTTCGAATTCTTCGATTAAAAGGTTAAAATGGCCTTTTTTATTATCGTAATCAAGTTTTGATTATATTAGATATCTATATAGTTTGGTTAGGTTTTTTTTATCAGCACCCCAGTCTGTGTGGGCTATGGTTCTCAGGAGTTGGATAGTTTGGTTGCATTTGATCCTCAGCAGTTTAATGTGTGGGATGAAGGATTGTTTGGGGTCAAGAGTAATGCCAAAGGATTTATATTGCTGCGTTATGAGTATTTCAGAGCCATTTAATGTTAGGGTAGGTTTATTATAAATTTTTTGGATTTGGCAGAAATGCATGCATTTGGTTTTATTGCTGGAGATTTTAAAACCATTTTTCATGGTCCATTTTGATATCTTGTTAATGCATTGTTGTATTTTTTTTTCTATGGTGACCATATTTTTAGAACAGTAACAAATAAGAAAGTCGTCGACATATAATGATCCATTAATTTCTGGGGAGAGGCAGGTTGTTATTTTATTTATTTTAATCATGAATAGGATCATAGATAGAATACTACCCTGAGGGACACCTATTTCTTGTGGTTTTAGATCAGAGAGAGTATTGTTTATTCGTGTTTTGGAAGGGTCGGCCTTCAAGGAAGTGTTTTATGAAGATGGGGAGTCTGCCTTTTGGCTCTCTCTCAGTGGAGCTTAGAATACACTGGCTATACCCATACAGAAAGAAGACCCCCCCCCAAAAAAAAGGGGTGTCCAAGGCATGGCACTAAACAGCATCTGTGGATGAGCCTCCAGTTCTGGAGATCATTGGAGTGTGGACTAATCTTTTATTGCCATTACTCAGGTCTTTTCTGACCTGGAGTAGTAGTACCTTTTCGGATATTATCTAAGGGTCAAATAGAATGGTTTAAGAATTATTTGTATTCTAGAGAACCATGTGAAAGAACAAACTCTTAAGAGATAACTATATAAAAAATGTAAATATGAATGCATAATGAATGCAATTCCCTAACCTCTTGGCATAAAATGACCCCAGATGAGTTGAAATGCCATTGAAATCAACCAATCAAATGTTTTATTTTAAAGAACAAAGACGTAAAGACATTTTTTAAAATTCATATTTCACTATTTATCTTAATGGAAGGTATTTGATTTAGTTTTGATAAAAAGAAATTTAAAGTTGAAAAGACAATTAATTATTGAAAATTAATTTAAAAGATTTTTTTCATTTCAGAATTCAAGTAACTTTATTCCTAAATAATAAAAATCTAAAAAACAAACAACAAAATATGGTGTGAAGATTTGGAGTAGAAAGGTAACAATTTAAATAGAGTTAAGCCCTTTCAGAGCATTGATTTCTGCGGCTGAATTGGTTAAAACATGTTGTAGAACTAGTCCAAGCAAAAGCAATAGCCCAGTCCTCAGACAATTGGGTAGCCTGACTAAAAATAGCAATACACGCGACTAGCATATCTTCCTCAGTATACCTCTGGTCAACTCGTTCATTCTGTCAGTCTGTCAGTCAAAAAAGCAGCTCGCAAAGAACAACAACAACCCCCTCCTGCTGCTGACATGCTCTTTTATTCAAGTTCCGGCATATAGAAATTTACATATGAGGTAGATTTATTCTCGTAAGAGATGAGATCGGCACACTATAACTTCTGCTTCCAGACGTGAATATATTTTTTACTGTTTGATAAGCAAGGCATAGTCTTACGCGCATTGATTCCGGGGGTAAGTTTCTTCTCTCGCTATCAAACAATGTCCATGGATGATAGGTTTCAGTGATTTGGTTGCGGGGTATTTGTTCTAAAAAAGATTCGGATAAAAAGTAGCATCATCATTATCATCAAGGCATGCTGGCAGCACAGATTCCCATGACTCTTTCTCACCATCCATTCCTATCAACCATTGTCCTGTCAGTTTCTATCTCTGTTTAAAATCATATTAACCCTTCATGGGTTATTTAATTCTAAAGTTATTCTTATAGAAGAACATTGCTGGGGGGACATGAGGTTCCTACCTTTCCCAAGGGCATTAGTACAAAAGTGAATGTAATTGTTATTGAACTTGTTTACAACAATGTTATAGTCCAGCACCTTAACCACTACGCTGTTGGAACTTTTCCCACCATTGCCCTGATATCTGGTGTCTACAAAAACTGGTTGGCCAACACTGGTGTGTCTATGTGTAGGAGTTCATCAGAGACTGTCACTTATGAGTTGGTCCTTACTTTATCAGCAGTGCCTAACAGGTTTTGTTTATCTTACATGGACGGTTTGTGAGATAGGAGGTAAGTGGCCGTACAGCTGCTGTTTTGTAGGGCGCTACTAACATGATTTGTTCAAGACAGCAAACAGCATCCTAGTTTAGTTCGCATCTTGCTTTCTCTGCAAGTATTTCATTCAAATCTAAGTGGTGCAACCATATCATAGTACTGACATGACAACAGCTTTGAAGAATTCCCATTTTATTGTATTAAAGAGATCAGATTTCCAGAAGGTCATTAACCTGTCCATAGCTTACCTATGCGTATGTCCGTCACTTTCAGTAGATGAGATATTACTACCGATGTATATGAACTGCACTACATATTTCAAGGAGATTAGATTTCCATATGGTCGTTAACTGGCCAGTAGCAGTCCATACCTTACCTATACGTATGTCCATCACTTTCAGTAGATGAGATACTACTACCGATATATATGAACTGGACTACATATTTCAAGGAGATTAGATTTCCATTTGGTTATAAACTGGTAAGTAGAAGTCCATAGCTTACCTATGTGCATATCTATCACTTTCAGTAGATGAGATATACTACCGAGGTATATGAACTGTTCTACATATTTCAAGGAGATTAGATTTCCATATGATTGTTAACTGGTCGGTAGCATTCCATACCTTACCTATGCATATGTCCATCACTTTCAGTAGATGAGATATTACTATTGAGGTATATGAACTAGGCTATCGATTTCAGAAAGATTAGATTTCCATATGGTCGATAACCAGTCAATAGTGGTCCATACTTTATCCATACATACGTTGACATCGCTTTCAGGAGAGAAGGAAAAAACAAAAGTAACAATAAGATGAATAAAGTGAACACCTTGATGGATATACAGATCTTTGAAAATATTTAATTTCTGTACTCACGCAAACAATAGTTTTTATTTGGGATTGTAATGTGACTGGAATGGGTTCTTGAAATAACACCGAATTGAAACTTATAATGAAAAAGGTTTATCTTACAAGACGTTATAGCAATGGGAGATATCCTTATTATTAGGGTTTAGATCCTATTTACCCAACCCCTCCGCTCGGGCAGGATATGACACAAGGTCAATTTTTAAGCGGAGTTTAACAGGTTTGAATTCAGAGTTTTCCTTCTCCTAGACTAGTTGCCTCACCAAGGCTGAAGAACCTAGTCTGTCCTACTATTTACCCATAGCTGGAGGGAGAATAATTGGATTCATACCTTTCCCAAGGGTATTAGTGCTATGTGAAATGCAATCAGTCAGGTCCAGGATTTGAACTCGAGTCGCCGTGTCCATATCCTGCGACGATAACCATTACACCACGGGCATTTAAGTTGGTTTTCCGTTAGTTGCGTTGGTATTACGTTGGTTTTTATCCCCTCACTAAATGTTGATGGAAAATAAAAGTGGTGGAGAAGAAAGAAGACGTCGTTAGGTTTTGTATGAAGGTTTTAATGGCAGCATGAAGTAAAGGGTTTACGTTGGTATGCTGAGAGTCTCGTAGGGAGGAAAGAAGGAGGGAAGCTGTTAAAGAGTATCATCCAATTCATTTTCAACTAGGATCCCTTGGTCTAGAAGAATAGACGTAAGTGGTCCATAAACTAGATGGCTCTCCTCATAGTGTATGATGCTGCTGCCGCTATTCAAGAGCAGACGATAAGACGACCGTTCCTATTGAGGATTTCTGAGGGAGAGAGTGTTTCGCGGGCTTTCTTCAATTTTTGGTGCTGCTAGGAAAGATGGTTCGGGCTGAATAGGACAGGTCATCCTGATTGGGTGAAAATATTCGGCGATCCTAACGATCAAACAAAAATACGCACCAAACAAAAATACAAGGTTCTTTCTGCTACAACGTACAAGGATGTGATAACACAGGTATATTGTTTGCTAGTCTCACTAGGAAGACTGGCTGTCTAGTTAACACCGTCAGTGTACATATTCAAAAAGAAGAGTCCATTCGATATAGAAGGGCGGTTGGTTGGGTTTAATGGCATATCAACCTCTATAGGTTATTTAATGCCAGAGCCTTTTTACACATATATTATATGATTTGTAAACGCATATTTTTAGGTTGGTTGGGGTTTATGGCATATTAACCTCTCAAGGGTTATTAACTGTCAAATTCTTATATATATATATATGAATGAATACTAATTGTAAATAAATAGTCCGGAATCTATACAGAAGGGTATCATCTTTTCTCTTCAACATTTGGTGAACTTGTTGCCATGAGAATGTTTTTATATCCTAAAGGAAAAAACGTATTTGTTTACTTTTCTTTAAATTCTGAGGGTTTTTCAGTTCAGTTGTTTTTGCTTTTGTTTTTTTAAACAAAGGGTGTGAAATAAATTCATTTACTATACACACTTGAGTTGATCTAATTGAATGACAACAGCCAACAGAATAAAAATACCCTCAAAACAAAAGGGTTTCTCAGAGAGAGAGAGAGAGAGAGAAGATGTTCATAATACAGATTGTAAATGAAGACAAATAAAGAAATTAAAAAGGACAAATTTTGGAAACATCTGGTATTAATTGATTCGATAAATTTGCTAATTCTGGATTTATTTTCACTGAATTAATAAAAGCATTAGCTGGTGTTAATTATAATAATATAATCTCTACCTTCTCTAAATTTTTAGGTTTTATTCTAAGACGAAAGAGTGTGATATGATACCATTCTTGAGCATAAGAATTGTGAAAATAATAACAATAGGCGACTCAGTTGATCCGACAGGAAAAGAATTCATTTTGACTGCATACAGTCTTCCAGCAGTCATCGAAGAGCCAGCGAGAGAGAGAGAGGGGGGGTGCATAAAGTCTACTGTTGCAGCCCCGAAGGGCTCTGAAACCGACTTGACTTAGCTGTAATACTACTGCTGTCTCAACAGACTAATTTTCAAATCCTTTAATTTTCATATACTCTAAAATTAAGTATTTAGACATGAGATAACTTCCAATCAAATAACGAAGCAACACATCAGGACTGCTATCAACATACGAGGTGTTTCATTTATTTTAAAACAATAACAACTGAAAAAAAAAAGTCTAAGGACAGGTGACTCCCCCCTACAAAAAATGGTTTCGGGCAAATAACCTCTGGTCCCACAGTTATTAGAGTCCGTAGGTATTAACTAGTTCTGACTAAAGTGAATTTCAACACTCCTCCTCACTTGCAGTCAGACTTGTTCAATAATTTCTCTAACACCTAACATTTCTCTGAGCTTCACAAATTGTGAGCCCAGAAGTGCTTTTGTCAACATATCAGCAACCACGTTCTTGTTTTCACAATATTCAAGTTGAATAGCTTTCTTTTCAACTTGTTCACGGATATAATTGAACTTAATGTCAATATGTTTTGCTCGTCTATGATATTGTGGATTTTTTGCCATGCATATTGTGGATTGGAGACTGTAAGTAATAAACAGTTCTGACTAAAGTGAATTTCAACTGAGATCTCATCTCACTATATCAATGTATCATGATCATCACACGTGTCTAACTTTCATGATGTTTTTATTTAATACTCATCAAATTCATGACACGAGATTAAATTTCGATCATTCATCAACATTTTTTTTATTAAAATATCATTAAATTTCGATCATTTATTAATATTTTTCTTTGTTAAAATATCATTAAATTTCGATCATTCATCAACATTTTTCTTTGTTAAAATATCATTAAATTTCGATCATTCATCAACATTTTTCTTTGTTAAAATATCATTAAATTTCGATCATTCATTAATATTTTTCTTTGTAAAAATATCAATAAATTTCAATCATTAAATTCAAAGACCTCACATTGATCATGTTTTTAGTACAAGTCTCTTTGGTACATCATTTTTCTATTAAGTGGACTATTTTCTTCATGCCTATTGTTATTTGTTCAAAACCTTTGACCTTCTTGTGTATTTAAAGTGTAATTGGTGTTAGTAAATACGCTAAACAGGACCAGAGGGTACATGGCTGAAACACAGTGGACAAAGAACAAGGAGAAAAGGCCGCGTGTGATACAAAATGAATTAAAATAAACCTTGTCTAACAAAAATTTAAACAACTGCAGTACTATCGTAGTGATTCTAATTTCTTTTTCTATAAGAGGGAAAGCTTTGGGTACCCTTTGCAAGGGCCTAAAGGAATCTTATGAATTCAGTCCAAGTTCAAGCTATGAACCGGCGTATGTGCTGGACTCACCGTGAGTCCAAATCCCCGCTGGGTCATCTAGCTCAAATAGCACTAAATGATCCTATGACCAACATGAGTCCAGCAGAGGAGTCTTGGCTTACACCAAGACATATCAAATCCTGTCTGATGGAAGGCAGTGATAAATATCCCCTGGCACTCTCTCTTACTCTTTATCCCTATCTTTCATCACACTTGGCTGGTCCTCCTGATTCCATCCAATGCACACACAGTGCTGAGTTATCTAAGTCCTTGCTGGATGGCTAACACTAGTGTGTCCATGTGTAGGAGTCCATAAGAGAATATCACTTTTGAGTTCATTCTTGTTTCCTCGGCAGCACCCAGCATGTTTTATTTGTCTTAGTTTGTTGTTGTTGTTGTTGTTGTCAAGGGCGACCAGAAGGCTCCGTTTTCAATAGCTTCTACACCTAGGTGTAGGGGAGGGTGTCACTCCTTTCCCTGGATTGCTCCACTTTACCCTTATATTGCTGAGTGTTAGGCAAGGAAGTATCAAGTACCATTTTTAAAGTCTTTGGTATGACGCGACCTGAGATTGAACCCAGGTCTCCCGGACCATTGGCGAACACTCTACCCACTAGACCAATGGGATATAAATGGTTGTGGGGTGCTGCTTCCTGGATTTGTTTTAAACAGAATCTTGCATTCTTGAGTAGTTCCTATCTAGCTTTTTTGTTTGCGTCCAGGTGGTGCATCCATACAGTAGTACTGACACAGCAACAGTTTGGAAAAAAATCCGGTTTATTTTATCAGAGTGATCGGATTTCCATGTAATCGATAACTTGGCGATTGTAGTCCATGCCTTCCCAATGCATATGTTGACATTGCCCCCAGTAGATGAGATATTGCTATTAAGGTATGTGAATTGGTCTGCTAATTTCTGAGGTTTGTCACTTAAACTGGAGATGGCTCATTTTGCTTATTGTTCACTAAAAAACTTCTCACCCTCGTCGGCTAGGGCTGTAGAATACACTGGCTGTATCTCTGCAAAGGGGTAAGACTCACCAATGTCTCCCGGATATGACATTGAACAATCTGATGGTGAGGCTCCAGCCTTGAAGATTTTGCGAATGTGGAGTACTCTTTCATTGCCATTGCTCCCAAGTTCTTTCTGACCCAGAGTGGTAGCTCCTGATTGGGTCCTACCTATGGGTCAAATAGAATAAACTATGTATGTAAACAAATGACTGATGTTAAATTGTGACTAGTATATAGATATACCATTTAACTGTGTATGCAAAAAAAGAGCGCAGGCTTGTTTAAGAATGTTATCAACAAAATGTGCTTACAAGTCATATTTACATCTAATATATATAAATGTATAAAGAGGATTTGGCATTAAATAACCTACAATGGTTGATATGCCATAAAACGAAACTAAAACAAACCAAAAACTAAAAAAACTTCAGTTTCTGTTTGGTTTCTTTGTTTAATATCAACTTTTGTGTGTTATTGAATGACAAAACTATTCCCAAAGAAAAACCGTAGTGGTACAATTTAACTGATGGCTGTGGGAATAAGTAAGTTGGTTGGTTTCTTTGCTTAATGGCATATCAACCTTTGTAGGTTATTTAATGCCGAAGCCATCCTTCTAGTGGTACTATTTAACCCCTAACTGGAAGGATAAGGGGGTTTATACCTTTCCCAACGGTATTTGTCCGAAAGTGAACATAATAGCGCAAGTGGAATTCGAACTCGCTTACTGCGATTCCGCAGTCCATCGCTTTAACCATTACACCACCAGGAATAAGCAAGTTCATACCTTTTCCAAGCATATTTGTCTAAAAGTGAACATAATAGCTTGACAGCAATTTGAACTCGCTTACGAGGATGTTGCAGTCCAGCATGTCCGTCACAGTGCCATGGGGATCCCCCCCAAAAAATGTTAAAAAAAATTTAAAGCAGTGCTTCTTATACAATCTGATGTGGCATTTTTTTCCAGTGTTCCAAGGATTTTTAAACCATTTTTTAAAATTACTAATTTTCTTTCATCTACTTATCTTTAATCACTTATTTATTAGTGACCCCCAAAATATTTGAACATCTGTATTGATATCAATTTATCTTAATAAATATAATAAAAATAAAAAAGATGTTTTTAAGAATGATACTGAATCACAATATATATTTTTTTTAATTAAAAAAAAATCATAATCCAGACCTCTCAAAAAATGTTATTATAGGTAATAAAATGAAAAAATTTATTGAATAAAGTTGGTTGAAAAAATTATATATTTTAGTTATTTTAAACTCAATTGAATAAAGAAAATAAATGTTAACCAGACATAATGTTTAGCAAGCTTGATTTGCAAACCATTGTTAGTGAGTTTAATTCTCATGAGGTGCGCCGTATTTATGATCTTGTACCATACCTAAACTAAGTTCAGTAAGAAGGGGCGCCTCACATGGTGTAATTATGAACTAGCTAGATAAGCAGACTATTGTTAGGAAGTTTGATTCTCATCAGGAGCTCCGTACTTTTGGCCTTGTGCCAGACCTAAGTTAAACAAAAGAAAATAAAAGAAAATCTGAAAAGGAAATAAATGTAACTGGAAAGTCTCTGTGTACCGTCATTTGGTGACTTATGTACCATCACTGGTACATGTACCACACTTTGACTCGTTTAGTTTTGTTTTAAGGCATATCAACCATTATACGTTATTTAATGCCAAGTCCAATGTTGTTGCTGTTTTGTTTTATGGCGTATAAACTCTTTTCGGATCATTTAATGCCAATTCAAATTTCTAACATTTCAGTTAAGTATAAATATAGTTTTTTAACACACAGTTAAATGTCAAAACAGTTCTATTTCAAACAATTCAGTTGAGCCTAAGTACTCAGTTTAAATGTCAAAACAGATATATTTCAAGCAATCCAGCTCAGCATAAGTGCATAGATAGGACCCTATCAGGAGCTAGAGTGAACCTGGTAGCGATGGCAACGAAGGGGTACCCTGCATTCCTGGAACCTCACCATCAGATTGTTCAGTGTCATATCCAAGACACTCGTTGGCAGGTGAGTGTCTTACCCCTCTGTAGAGAAGCGGTCGGTGTATTCTACAGCCCCAGCTGACTAGGCAACCACACTTTGAGCAGTACCGATCTAAATCATTAAAAAAATACAAGACTATTATCCCTAAACTACCAGTGAGTTCGATTCTCACTGGGTACCTCGTACGTGACTATTATTCCAATAAACAAAAAATGCGGTACTGAGTACTGACCAGCCAATGAATAAATTTGAATGTAGTCTAATTGATAAAGTGTAGTCACAATCAGACAGACTCCTGAGGATAGAAGGATATGAGTTCAAATCTTGTGGGAATCTAATTCTTTATCTTTTATCTATGCTGCTTAACTGTCAAAGAACATAAAATGACTCAGGCATTATGATAAAAAGTAACAAAAATGAGATGAAAGGATAAACTAGTAAAAAAAAATTGTCAATAATGATAATGTTTCACTTAAGAAAAATTCCTTTCCTAAGTACTGCATTATGATTAAGATACATGAGGCATGGAATCTGGTAAGGGATATGGACCAATTCTCTTGGAGGAAAAAACTTGTTTTAAATTGTTTATATTTTGTCTGCTCGCACTATGAGCAATTATACTTGAAGAGATATGTTTAGTATAATGGATATTGTCGTATAAAATGGAATGACTGACCTAAGTTCAAATGGGGGTATCCCCGGGGTGTAATAGTGCTGGATTGCAGCCTCAAACTAAGCGAGTTCGGACTCCAGTCGTGCTATTACGTTCACTTACTGCCTAATATCCTTTAGGAAAGGCATGAACCCCCTTATCCCCCAAGCTATGGGTTAAACAGTAGCATTACTGTTCTACAAGGATAGCTTTGGGATTAAATAACCCATGAAGGTTGATATACCATAAAAGAAAGAAACAAAACCATAGTTCAAATCTTAGATGGGACTGTTTGCGTTTAACTCCATGCTAAAAGCCTTGAGGAAAGGCAATCAGTCTTGGAAAAGAAGCTGTTCTCTGCTTAGAAATTGCTCTTGTGTCACATCCTGCTCATGGTGGAGGGGTTGCGTAAATTATAAGGGAAGAGGTTAATAAAATGGTATTGAATTTTAGGCTCTAAAAATAATCTCTGAATTATCCCATGGACAGAGGGATAGAGGATAAAAGTACTCGTAGAAAGATTCTGATTGGAGTGTAGCTCGCAGTTTTAGGTTCATGTCAATGGAAAAAAGGGGCATTACCATAGCAAAATACAAATTTTGCTACTGTAGTAGTTTGAAACATCCCCAGCAGCATTCAGTCCCTCTTCATTTGAAGTCATTCTCTCCTTTTTTTAGTGGATGAATGTATGGGTGAATAGACATCACTCATGCAAATGTGTTGGCCAGGTCATCCTGGCACCACAGAACAATCCACCTGCTGCATTAGGTGCTCTCCTAAAAAATGAGTTAAGCTTAGCTGGCTTGCCTTTACCAAGAAGATTTGCCCCTTCTTTTGTTTGTTTCTCCTTCTTCTCATCCCTGTTTAGGTGACAGGAATAGGAGTTCTCCAGAAGTGCGATGGAGTAATTATCTTTATTTGTTTATTTACCATTTATTTATTTATTCATTCTCCTTCGGCACTATTTTCGACTGGTTAACTCCTCTTTCTGCCATTATTCGTTTGTGGGAGGACCCCATACTAACCATCATTTTATTTGTGAAATATTTTGTTAATTTTTCGTTTTTAGGGGAAATGTATGTATATGTATATAGCTTACTTTGGATTTTAAATTATTCCCCCCCTCACTCTGTAAATATGGGAATTAGGTTAGAATTCCATGGAGCATTAGAGTTGTTTTGGTGAACGTAGTATGATAGTGATGTGTTTAATTGAGGTATTATGGTGCTTTTTAATTTTGGAGATATGTATTGATCAGTGAATGAGTCTAGTTAAGTTAAAGTTGAGGATAGTGTTGACCAGACATCTCCCCCCCCCTATTTTAGGCCATGTGCCACATTTGTAATCATGCAATAAACAAATTACCAAGAAGATTCAAGAAGGCAGCCATGTTAGAAGGTGAGTCATTTGACTTCTACACGTAGTTCATTACCAAACATGGATTATTGTTGTTGCACAACTCTGGTTGAAAGTAGAATGTTCTTACATATCTTGTAAAGAGGATTGGTTTTGCTTTCTTTCTAAAAAGGTATATCAACCTTTTTGGGTTATTTAATGCTAAAGCCATCCTTAAGGAAAAAGAGTAGTGATACTATTTAACCCATGGGAGGATAAGTTTTTTTATACTTTTCTCAAGGGTATTAGTCCGTATGTGAACGCAATAACATGATTGGAGTCCTAATTCGCTTAATTAGAGGCTGTAATCCAGCACTTGAGCAATTACGTTACAGATTCCCTTCAACTGAGTCTAAATGGAGAGTTAGCTGTTTGGTCATAAGTATCCGGCGATAGTTCTTTGGAGGATGTGACAACACCTTTACCAGTATCTCCTTGTAAGTACTGACAAAGTTGGGAAACTGATGTCGTCAAAGATTGCGAACCGACAACCCCATGTAGAGATAGCCCTATACAATGTCTACCGTTTTTCAACAAAGACGCTATGTTAATAATATCCAGTTGTAGAGAAGAGGAAAATCTCGTATTTTGTTTTGGCGCGCAATTTAATTCAACACTGAATTTCACCCAATCAGGATGACATATCCTATTCAGCCCGGACCTTTTTTTTTTTTTAAAAAAAAGAAGTACCGCGAGGTACACAAAAAAAGAACTAAACAGGACACTTTGCCCTTTTTTTTAAAATTAATTTGCTTTTGCTCGTTTTTTTTTTATATATATGTATGTATGTTTTTTTTTTTCATTGTTTGTATTTTGCTCTTTTGTGTTGTGACACTCGTGGCTCTTTTCTTTCATTTCCCTTCTCTTACAATTTTGTGTATCGAATATCAGGTACTCCATACCTGAAATTCTGGGGCCAACCTATGTAGAGAGGAGGAAAATCTCGTATTTTGTTTTGGCGCGCAATTTAATTCAACACTGAATTTCACCCAATCAGGATGACATATCCTATTCAGCCCGGACCTTCATTTCCGGCTAGCAAAACGGGTGAGCGGCCAAACACTCTTTCTTCAGCTTGAGACGGCAACCAGAACAGACGTGTTTCTGTTCGTCCCTGCTTAGCGATGTTTTTTAGCTAAACAAGCCACCCAGTGGGGACATCTCACTGTGGCTTTAACACTAGCAGCAGCAACATGGACTCTCAACGAGGGAACCATCTAATTTATGGATTCTTTACGAGGAATCCCAGTTGAACATAAATTAGAAACATTCAGCATGCCTTCCACAAGCACCACTTATTGTCACCACAAAAATTTACTATGTCGATCCGAGCGCCACTTCGCTCTCGACACACAAAACTACACGGTGACCTTGAATACTTCCCTCACACGTCCAACGACACGCTGCCATCTCAACATCCCGCTAAGCTATCGCGTCTCCAAAACCAACAAGCCTAAACACCACGAGTCTTGCAGCACCAAGAACAAACCAAATATTCAAAGCTGCAAATAAAGAACTTTCGCTGTTGTGTGTTGTTAAAGAATAGTTTCGTAATTCATTTGTATGCCTAAAAATCATTTGCGTTGCATTCACACCGCGCTAAACAGTTAAATTAATCTCCAAATGTGACTTGGAATGCACAAGCGTTGGATATTGACCAAACGATCCCATTGACACATTACATAAGTTGCATGGGTGGCATAACAATATATGCACCTGTTTCCGAAGGTAAATTTAACGCAGGTGCTTCTTTATCGAAAATTCCGAGTCAGTTACATGGATGGCATGCTAGACAGGAGGTGTGTCCACGAGGATAGCGGGGGCGCCCTGAAAATTATCTAAACTAGGGAAGATTTTGATCCGGAGAGAACTAAGTATACCGACAGAACAGCTACTAGATATTAAGCATTCTTGGGGCGCTGGCCTTGCGCCACACCGCTCAAGATTGAGAGGTAGAGAAAACCTGAGATGTACGAGATTCACGAACGTCAAGAAGCGAGTAGAAACTAAGATGATTCGATCCCTTGAGATGGCCCCGTAGGAGTCTTGAGAAAGTCAAAAAGTGAGTAAAAACCAAGATGATTCAGTCCCTTGAGAGGGTCCCATGCCAGACTCGCAAAAGTAGAGAAACGAGGAGAAACTAAGATGACACAATGTCTTGAGGTGACCTTGTACTAGTCTCCCAAAAGCAGAACAAGAAAGAAGCGGTTCACTGAAGATTCGTATCTCGCCCTGTGTGTACATCTCAGCCGCCTTTGGCCCTTTCTCATTCTACCCATACGTACATTTCGGGTTATGAAAGGAAAAGAAACGAAGCAGATGATATTTTTGTACATCAGCGTTGTTATTTTTCTCTGGTCTACAATACAAGGTCTGGTATCAACAGTGATGGATATTAACTGATATAAAATATCCCAAGTCATGGATAGCAGAAGGAGATCAGAATACTACTCTAGGATTTGATAAGGTCGGTTGTGTTTTACGGCATATCAAACATTGTAAGTTATTTAATGCCAAATTCTGTTTATACATATGGATATATATATTAAATATATATGATTTATAAATGAATGCTTGGTAGGTAACATTATTTTAAAACGAACCAGAGCTTATTTGTTTGCCAACAGTCAAATGGTTTCAATATTGCTATCAAACAATAATAGTTTTATTTGCACGCAGTTAAATGGTTCCAAGTATTACTATTTAACACTAGCAATTCTATTCAGCATAAATGGTTTCAAGTCAAGCAAATGATTAAACAGTACTATTTGATCTATTGATTGGACTCTAACTGGTATGACCAGAGTGGAACTGGGAGTAATGGCAATGGAGGGGTACTTCATATTCCTCAAAACTCTCAGACTGGAGCTTCACCATCAGATGGTTTAATGTCATATCTAGGACACTCGTTGGAGGGGGGGGTCTTAGCCCTCTGCAGAGATACAGTCGGTGTATTCTATACCCCCTGCCGACTGGGCAGCTCATCATCAGATGGTTTAGTGTCATATCCAGGACACTTGATGAGAGGGGTTACTCTTCTGCAGAGATGCAATCAGCATATTCTATAGCCCCAACTGACTGCGCTGTTTATTCATGTATAACCAAAACAGGAATAAATATTTAAAATAAAAGGTATTTGTCGAATAAAAATGAAATTTGTTCCATTTACCAACTTGTCAATGTGTTGAATAGTAGAAATCTCCAAGAAAATTGAGGAGACCTAGAGACAAAGACAAGATTAAAAGAAGATAGGACTGGTGCCTTACCATCAGATTGTTTTGAGTCATATCCAGGATGATCGTTGGAGGGGGTCTTACCCTTCTGCAGAAGTACAGTCAGTGTATTCTTCAGCCTCAACCGACTGAGCAATACACAGAATTAAATGTAAAAACAATTTTTTTTAAGGTAATTCAGTTTAGCATAAATACGCAGTTCTATTTTAAACGAACCTTTCTGAAGAGATGAAGTCGGGGTATTCTACAGCCCCAGCCAAACATGGGTGATTCTATAAGGGGTTTGGTTTTAAAATTTCCTGATGACAAAAGGCAACTTAAGATAACAGGAGAGCATAGAATCTGAAATGATGAGGACGAAGAAAATAGTCTAAGATATGTAAACAGAGTGTGTGTGTATATATATATATATATATATAATTGAACAAGGTCTCTTTATTGCTGATTAACGTGGTCATCAAAATGAACTCCATACTAAGTAAAAATAAGATGAAACATAGTTTTAAATTTTTCATTAGAATACTTAATCAAACAATTCATATAATCTAAGATTACTACTACTTGTTAGTACACAAATAATACGGCATAAACTTAATGGCTTAGAAAGGAATAAGTATATAGCAGTAGGTCTGTCTTTCAATGACTATATTATCTTTATGACTAAATTACTCAAAACAATGTTCATCTGCACCTAAGGATGTAGAGCAAACTAAGGCAACCAAACTAGGAGAAGGAAAAAGCTGAATTCAAACCAGCTTTACTCAACTTAAAAACCAACAGCATGGATTAGTTTGACTCTCTCTTGCCATCTGTTCCTATTAGTCATTACTCTAGGTAAGTCCTCTTGACGACATCAAGGGTCCATACACAACCGATGAACGTAAGATTTTGCTGGTCAGCTAACACTGGCGTGTCCATGTGAAGGAGTCCATAAAAGAACGTTGCTTACATGTTCATCTTTTCTTCACGAGCAGTGACTAGCATGTTTTGTTCATCTTACATGAATGGGTTGTCTGATAGAAGGTAAGTGGCCGTACAGCCGCTGTTTTCTCGGACGCCGCTTCCTGGATTTGTCCAAGACAGCATCCTTTAGCTTTTTCTCCAAACTTTTTGTTAGATTCCAATTGGTGACACCATAGAGTAATACTGACGTGGTTAAGCTTAGAATGATTCCTATTTTAATTTATCAGAGATCAGATTTCCATATGGTGGTTTACCTGTCAATAACAGTCCATGTCTTACCTATGTCTATGTCCATCACTTTCAGTAGATGAGATATTACTACCGAGATATATGAACTGGTCTACTTATTTCAGAGGGATCAGATTGCCATTTGGTAATTAAGCTGTCAATAGCAGTCAATGCTTTACCCATGCATATGTTGACATCGCTTTCAGCCGATGAGACATTACAACCGAGATATCAATATCATCTACTTCTTGCTCTATGGACTCGTTTTCAGTTATTAAATCTATTGATGTTTGTATTTTGTGGTCTAGGCATATGAAGAATAGAAAGGATGCCAACGTGTCCCAGGAATATACTTTTTATAGTTCTAAAATTTATATATATATATATATATATAATGAGAGTGTTGGTCGTCAGTAATATAACCAACGCTTTACGTTCCTGATCTGATTAAACTTAAAAACACGCATCCACACGTACACCCACACCCATATACACACACATACTAACAACCACGTATAAACGAAATCTTAACGGCTTTTTGTCAGCATTTTGTCGCATTTTCGATTTTCAATTTCATTCCATCTTCTTAACTGCCCGATGAATTTTGTTATAAACTTCATGAAACCTTAGGTTTCGAAATAATATTTTCCATGGATTATATATATATAATGGATTATATATATATATATATATATATATATATATATATATACCTAAACCTTTTAAGCACTTATATCAACCCACAGAATTGAAACAGTGATGTGACTGAGTACACAAACACTTACACATATATGAAGTAATAAGTCGTAGAATACATGTTTTATGGTAGCTTCGTTTTTTCAACTCAGAATAGGCAAAAAGGAGAAAGCATTAACTATATAGGACATTTTTTCTAGTCTTCCTTAGTTAAACTTAGATAATGTGAAGTGGATCATTGAAGACACTCAGGGGTTCTTCCAGCATAATATAAGGTACACCTGTTTGAAACATTGCAATGAAGTTACTGAAAAGGCTCTATTTTGAATGTTTTCATTGAAGTATGTAATTAAATTATAGTCGAAGAGGAACCAGAAGGTGTCAAAGATGAAAAATGTTCAGGTGAATAAAACGAAAGGGTTTTTTTTTTTGTTTAGGAAGGGAACTTTCCACTTTTAAAGAATCCCTCCAGCTGTAGAAGCTATTTACATTCTTTTTAAATCTTTTTTCTCTATACTTTAAAGCATGGAATATTATTACAAGTCTTGATGCCTTCAAGGGGGCTATATAAAGTAGAAAACATAAGTATAACCCCCAACCAATTTGTTTAAATAAAAAGTTAACTTACTTCTAAACCAAAGTTACCAGGATTCTATTATTTTTGAAGGCGCTCATAACATAACGGTTAACGTCGGAAACAGTAAACTCGGCTCCGCACGTTCAAATCCTACGCTAATACTCTTGGAAAAGGACGTAAATATAACCAGCTATGGATAAATAATAAGGCAGATTGGATTATTTAACCATGATATGACAACCAGTCGAAGAGAAAGAAAATTCTGAATTCAAACTGGACCTGGAGAAGGATGGGCTCTGCCAGGCTATTTTTGATACGCTACATGAGTAGAGACCTCGTGACCAAACCAGGTAACGATGCAGGGAAGAAGTCGAACAGAATGCGGCTAAAAAGGATTTTATTACGAATTGTTTATTACTAAACCCAAATGGAAGTCTTCTTGTTGTACCGTTCCAACAACTTCTGGGAGGCCCCATGGAATCCTCTTGTGTGAGCGTGTCAATGACCTTTGTCACAGGCTCTTTCATCTCAATTGTCTCATAACGACAGCCTCTAAGGTTTTCCTTGAGCTTAGGGAATAACCAAAAGTTACAGGGAGCAAGGTCTGTACTATAGGGAGGCTGAAGAACTGTCTTGATGCCCATCTTGGTCAAATAGTCTGCGACAAGGATGGAATTGTGGACTGGTGCATTGTCCTGGTGGAAATGCCACTGACCCGATTTAAAGAGTGCTGGCCTCTTCCGACGGAATCTCTTGCTGAACTCCCTTAAAACCTCAACATAGTATTCTTTGTTGACTGTCTATCCAGTGGGAATCCAGTGCACGTAGATCATGCCCGTGCTGTCAAAAAAAAAAAAGAAAAAAAAAGGGATCATCAAAAGTTTGTAGGTGGATTTGCTGTATCTGGCCTTCTTGGGTCTCGGAGAGCCAGAATGCTTCCACTGGGAACTCTGTCACTAGGACTCTGGGTCATAGCAGTAGCATTTTTTCAAAGTTTAAAACACAATATAATTGCATATCGTTCTTCTTAAGTGTCCTCACGTCCAGATTGCATTTTTGAAATTCACCAGCTGTGACAATCAGGCTTTAGTAGGGTGTATTCCAATTGCTGCTGTAGCTGTTGATTTGAACCTGAAATCATAAAAATTGGTTAGTCATCTCATAAGATGTATAGCAATAACATAGTGAATTCTCAAGAGTCTACAACAATTTTCAATGGCTGTACAAAAAAGTCTGGAAACTTACTGAAGGTACCTCGTATATATATATATATATATATATATATATATATAAGGGGTATACTGATTTTTGAACTGTTACTTTTTTTTTGAGTACAGAGTTTCAGTGTTGTTGAATTTGGTTATAAATGATTTCTAATGATATTCATTTTGATAAGATATTCATCTAGAAATAACAAAATCTTGGTATATTTGGTTCAAAAAATTCTTATAGGTTAAGTTAGTTTATTTGGTATAATGGCATATCAACCATTGTTGGTTATTTGTCTTGTTCATATATGTTTGATTTAAAAGTGAATATTTTATAGGTAATTTGTCTACTAGTTCCAATTCTAAACATGAGGGATCTAGGGTTACAATGCCAAGTTTTGGAGAAGAAATGGAGCATATATTCTAAAAGTTTAAAAAAATACCGTAATTAATCATGTTTGATATGCACTCCTAACTTTCGGGTTGGTTGGTTGGATTTTAAGGCATATCCTATTTACCAACCCCTCCGCTCGGGCAGGATATGACACAAAGTCAATTTTTAAGTAGAGTTTAACAGGTTTGAATTCAGAGTTTTCCTTCTCCTAGACTAGTTGCCTCAACAAGGCTGAAGAACCTAGTCTGTCCTACTATTTACCCATAGCTGGAGGGAGAATAATTGGATTCATACCTTCCCCAAGGGTATTAGTGCAATGTGAAATGCAATCAGTCTCGTCCAGGATTTGAACTCGTGTCGCCGTGTTCATTTCCTAGGACGATAACGGGCACCCCCACAATTTTAAGGCATATCAACCCTTTTAAGTTATTCCATGCCAAATCCTGTTTATGAATATTAAATATATCATTTGCAAACACATATTTTGTAGATTTAAACGAGCTAGAGCTCATTTGTTTGCACACAGTTAAATGGCTTCGAGTATTTCTCTTTTACACTAATAGTTGGCGACCAGAAGGCTCCTTTTTCACTAGCTTCTACACCGAGATGTAGGGGAGGGCGCTACTCCTTTCCCTGGATTGCTCCACTTTACTCTTGATACGTACCTTATATTGCTGAGTGTTAAGCAATGAGGTATCACGTACCATTTTTAAAGTCTTTGGTATGACACGACCTGGGATTGAACCCAGGTCGCCCAGACCATAGGCGAACACTCTACCTACTAGTCCAATTAGCCGGTTCTTCCATTTGTTTTCACACGATTGAATGAATAATCATATGATTTGTAAGTGAATAGCTTGAAGATAATTTTATTTTCAAAAAGTTGAGCTTATATTTTTTGCACGCAGTTAAATGGTTTAACGTGTTGCTATGTAACACTATCAATTCAATTTAACAGCAGTCATTTGTTTGCACACAGTTAAATGATCAAACAGTTTTATTTGACCCATAGATGGGACCCTAACAGGTACTACCATTCCGGGTTAGGGTGGACCAGAGAGTAATGGCAATAAAAGGTACAACTCACTTCCCAGAACATGAATCTCACCATCAAATGCAGTTTAATGTCATACCCAAGACATTGCTTTTTTAGGGGGGGGGGAAGATACTTACCCCTCATTTGGGATACAGCCTATTCTACCCATGACCAATAGGGCGAGCTTTAACAGTTGAATATTGGAAGTAAAATCAGATATCTGAATCAAAATATTCAGTATGTAAAGCCAATATTTATTTATTATACAAAGCAAATATGTTTCAGACTTTTTTTTTATTCCTAGATTCTGTTTTTGTATGACTGGCAAATTGAATAAAATTCCTACAAACGAAATTTATTATCAAATTCACATTTTTTAACATTTGTTCTGTTTTAAAAAGGAAAAACTATTTTTGGATTTTGCATCGGTTAAAATTTTTTTTCTATCTGAAAAATTTCCCAATACACAAAAAATGTCTTTCTTTTTTTTAATACATTTTATTTGATATAAAAACAATAAGATTCTGAATAAACTGAACACTAGAATTTCATATTGATTTATTTCCATTTTTACATTTAATTCTCCAAGTAGGAAAGACAATAAGTTATGCAGAAGCTTATTATTTTTGTTTTTAAACCCTTTTTTTTTTCTCATTTATTTTTTTTTTCTTAAATAATAAGAGTATCCAAGGGAGAAAATCTGATATAATCATTACAAATAGACAAAAAGTGTTGAAATTATTTATTGTTATAAGTGAATTTCTAGATTTGAGATTTTGAAGTCTTTAAATATTTTCCTCAATTCATCATAAAAGAAAAATCCAACGTAAATGTTCTTTTAAAAAAGAAGCTGCTATCCAAAATAATGTCTTCCTCTAAAGGCTAAAAACATTGATTTCATTGTATGTATGTATGTGATTATATCCTAAAAGGATCAGTCAGTCAGATCAGAAAAATGTTAAAATGAACTTTCTCGAGTATATTTCATAACTTTTGATTGATCACAGTCACTGATTTTGGGAGAAATTGTTTATGGTTGTAAACATGCCCAGAGAATATCTACAATCTGTTGACAGCTGATTGAAAAAAAGACGAGAATATAACGAGGCAGTTTGTTTGGATTTTGTTGACTATGAAAGACATTTAATTCAGTAGAACATTCAGTGATCCCTCATTGGAATCATTTTGAGATGAGGCTTCTTAATCTGAGAATTAATTTTTTTTATTTATTGCGGACTTTTTGTCCTCATTTTGGTAGTTTTTTTTTTTTTTGTGTGTGTTGTTTCTTCTTCACTACGTTTCGGCCAAATTTCTACTCTGGCCTTCTTCAGGTGATTAACCGTGACCTCGGATAGGAATGCTGAGTCTTGTAACCGTATCTCCAGGAATTACTGCCTTCCATAGTTGTTGTCTAAAAAAAAAGTCCGCAATAAATAAAAAAATTAATTTTCAGATTAAGTGATCCATTGGGAACTGTGCAAGAGATCAGAGTTTGCTCATACAGACAAATGGTAAATACACAAACCAGAATCTGTAATTGAAAAGCTCTGTTAAAATCAACTAGAATACTTAGAAGAGTCCTGGAGACTTCAAAAGATTAGAGGAACTGGAGATCAAAGGAAGAATCAAGACTATCCAAAACACAGCACTGTTAAAATCAACTAGAATACTTAGAAGAGCCCTGGAGACTTCAAGAGATTAGAGGAACTGGAGATCAAAGGAAGAATCAAGACCATCCATATCACAGCACTGTTAAAATCAGCTAGGATATTTTCACAGAGTGAAAGTAAAAGGAAATGACAAACTAGATACGTGCCACCTTCAGTAAGTTTCCAGGCTTTTTTGTACTGGCATTTAAAATTGTCGTAGACTCTTGAGATTTCACTATGTTATTGCTATACATCTTATGAGATGACAGACCAATTTTTAGGATTTCAGGTTCAAATCAACAGCTACAACAGGAATTCGAATACACCCTGCTAAAGCCAGATTGTCACAGCTGGTGAATTTCAAAAATGCAATCTGGACGTGAGGACACTTTAGAAGAACGATATGCAATAAAATTGTGTTTTAAACTTGGAAAAAATGCCACAAAAATGAATGGAATACTTCAGACTGCTTTTGGAGCATCTTGCATGAATCGAGCATCAATTTAAGAGTGGCATAAGAGATTCAAAGAAGCCAGGGAGTCTGTGAGGGATGATGAGAGGTGTGGGAGGAGTAAGGAAGTCAATACACCAAAGTTGATTGGACAAAGGGTTAGGGTTAGGGTTACTATGTTGAGGTTTTAAGGGAGTTCAGGAAGAGATTCAGTCGGAAGAGGCCAGCACTCTTCAAATCGGGCCAGTGGTATTTCCACCAGGACAATGCACCAGTCCACAACTCCATCTTTGTCACAGACAGTTCCTCAGCCTCCCTATAATCCAGACCTTGCTCCCTGTGACTTTTGGTTATTTCCTAAGCTCAGAGGCTGTCGTTATGAGACAATTGAGGAGATGAAAGAGGCTGTGGCGAAGGTCATTGACACGCTCGCACAAGAGGACTTCCATGGGGCCTTCCAGAAGGTGTTGGAACGGTACAACAAGTGCATTGCAGCCGGAGGAGATTACTTGGAAGGGGACTAGAGTTTCATGTGTGTACTATCAATAAAAGTGTCCATACGAAAAAAGTCTGGAAACTTATTTAATGATCCTCATAAATACCTGAACCTTGCCTGAGAGAGAGAGAGAGAGAGCAGAAAAAGCTATGGAAAATGAAAGTGACGGTGATATTAATCATAGTTGAAGTCTTTACAATATTACTATTGGTAGTTTCATTTCTTTTTAGTAACAAGTCTTTCTTTTTCCTTATTTGAAATATCTTAAGAAATCTTTCTTTCTCTTTAAATGGTTTAGTTCTTAAATCTTGCTTTCTTTCAACAAAATTTGATAAAATCTGTTAGAAGACTAAAGATAAATTAGATTCTTCTTAAAAACGAAAATTATGCATACAACTGAGCCTTCAAAGATTTGATAATTTTTTAAGCTGCAAGTCGATCTTCAACAACCCAGATAAAATGGTTGCATATGCTTTGCATATTAGATCGACCAGAATTGCTTAAATAAAAATACAGAGATACTGAATCCACATAATGGTAAAACATTTTCCTTCATTTTGAATTATTGTCTGCACAGATTTGAGCTGAGCTGTCAAAAACATTAAGACTACTGTGTGCTTGGAGGTGAAAAAAAACTTCCAAGAGGTTTCATATTCGAGTGGCTGAAGAGTTATACAAAAGAAAACAACAAAAGAAGCTATTAACTTTTCTGATCTGATCTGCAGGTTTTGTTATTTAAAACATGACCAAAAATTCATGATAATAAATAAGGAAAATGAGATATGCCTTAGGGAACAAGGAAATGACTACCAGAGACATACTGTCTGGAAAGGCGAAGTAGGTGGTGCCTACCATCGTTAAAATTATAAAGGTTAATTATTAAATATAACAGTTAAAGATTTCCAGTTCATTATAGATTTGTTACTTGATGTATTAAATGTAGCATTTAATTTACTAAGTGGTTACTTTCATCTCAAATAGGCATAATGATACTGTGATTCTCTCTCTCTCTCTCTCTCTCTATATATATATATATATATATATATATCATAATGTCGGGTTCACGTACTTTAAATGCTTTTCCAAATCAAATTTGAGAATATACAATAATGGATACTGACTAGTTGCCTACCTTGTGTTTATGAATTCAAGTTTTGTATTGAGATATTTCCAAAAGCATACTTGTGACAAACAATTTGAATTCAAACAAGCAGTAAAAAGTAAGTTGGCGACTGTAGTCTAGGGCGACCAGAAGGCTCCCTTTTAAATAGCTACTACTCCCAGGTGTAGGGGAGAGCGATACTCCTTTCCATGGATTGCTCCACTTTACCCTTGATACGTACCTTATATTGCTGAGTGTTAAGCAAGGCGGAATCAAGTACCATTTTTAAAGTCTTTGGTATGACACGACCTGGGATTGAACCCCTGTCTCTCGGTAATACTCTGCTTAAAAATTGACCTTGTGCCATACCCTGCTTAAAAATTGACCTTATGCCATATACTACTTAAAATTGACCTTGTGCCATATTCTGCTCTTTGAGGAGGATGTGAGTGAATAAACACCTGTCCTACAAAATAAACTGAGATATTATTTGACACATTTTTTATGAGAGCTGCAGGGAAAAAACTAGATTTAAAATCTTTAATTTAAAGTTTTTACATCTGGGCCGAGTATGCTAGTTTATAAAATTTCGGAGCACTACATCAAATTTTTTGGCAGTCTTTAAAGGATAGATAAACAATTTCTTCCCAATTACAAATATATATATATATATATATATATATATATATATATATATATATATATATTCATCTTAAGAATACATACGGGTCATCAATTGCAGAACATCTTATGACCGTGACTGTACGGAGAAATTAGCAAGACACACTCTTTATTTCATTTAGAAATATTGAAGACAATATTTTGTCTCAGTAAAAAGAGAGAATGTCTGCTCAGACTTAATATTATTTTGATTTAATTTTCAATACATAATTTTTTTTCTTCACCCTACATATTTCCCTTGTTTTTTTTTTTTTTTTGTTTTTTTATTTGATATAATCCTCGATTTAGCTCTGTTGAGCGAGGATTTAAACCAGTTACCTAGCTTGTCATCTTTTATTCTCATTATGAATAAAACAACACTATTTTTAAATTTTAATACTGCAAAAACCTCTACACACATACATATATATTTAAACTGGAAACAAGAGTGAGTTCAAGTCTCATTGAGTACCCCATTAAAAGGCCTTGTGCCACACATGTTCTCTGACGAAAGCAACAAGCTGGAAACATACATATATATAACACGTATATAAGAACAAAATAAATAAATTAAAAAAATACAAATCTCTTCGTGGACCTTCCTATTTTAAAATAAGTCCTTATTCTTTCTTTGGACCTACAACATCCATCTTTATATATATATATATATATATATATATATATATATATATAATGATTAAGGTTCAATGCTAAAAATGCCTCCTATGCATAGAAATGTCTCAGTTAAGCTTAGCCCAGCAGGACACATAGCGTAACGGTTATAGGCGTTGGTTCCCTAAGCTTTTAAGGAGACAATCATCTGGAGGTTGCAGGTTCAATCCTGACTGCAGGCGAGTAACAATACAGGAATACTTAACACTTGTACCCGGTTATGGCTAACGGAATCAGAACAGGCGACCCCCGTGGATTCAACAAAGGACGTAGTTTGAAGTTACGTGTAGGTTCCCGAGTTTGACAAACACCCGAAGAAGGCCGGAGGACATATCGGCCGAAACGTTGTGGAAAGACAATAGTCCGAAAACCCTTGATGATAAAAATCATCAAGCTTCTTCTGAGAAATTTAGACAACAAATAACAAAGATGAATTCTTAAAATCATCGCGTAAAACAAACAAAAATTCACATTTATACGTATGGTAGCATTACAACTAACCGTTTGATTATACATATGAGGAAGGACTGAAAAGTTCATACGATGACGTCATAACTGCTATCGACTTTTTTTAACCAATGACGTTTAAGCAATGCGACACCAATGGAAGACGTATGGAAGAAAGGAGGCTGTGTTGAAAAATAAACTGCATTTGTTCACATTTTATGGGAGTATCTTGGTTAGCCTATGAACTTTTCAGCTGCCTCTCGTATAATTTGAATGATTGTTGTCATTTCTGCTGTTTTTACCAAACTTTCTGGTGACAGATTATTAAGCTTTTGTGCATTTTTTAAAAAAGCTTAGCGATGAATGTTTTCTTTATTCCATATATTATTTGAATTGTTTCTCCATCTGCGTTGGTTTTTAAGAAAAAAAGTTTAATCAAAATATTCTCATGTTGCCTGAAGTTTTTACGTAAATTATTTTCATTATTCCATAGATATTCTGACTTTTGTCATTTTTGATTAATATATTCTCAGGTGTATTATGAATCTGGATTTTAACATTTGCTCGAAATCATAAATTAAAAAGAAAAGAAAAAAAAAACCATTTGAAGGTTGAAGATTATAATAACTAAAAAATTCGGTTCAAAACAATAAAAACGAAAATGATATATGCAATAATGAATTCTTTCTATCACAGCTGATGTTCCGAGATTATTTTTCTTATTTTAAAAAAAATAAAATTCATGAATTTAATAATTAACTTAATTTTTTTTATTTTTCCTAAAGTTCTTTCAGTTTTAAAACGATTGAATTATTGTTTCATTGATTTTAATGGCAAATCAACCCGTATAGGGGTATTTCATGCTTAGAGGTTATGAAATTGCATTTACTGTGCATTCATATTTACGTTTTCTGTGTAGTCGTTTCTTAAGGGGTTTAGACCCACAATTAATTCCGATCAAATACAAATAATTCCAAATATAAAAATCAGTTATCTCAAGGTGTTAACAATGAAAAGTAGTAGATTCACCAGGTTAAAGAAAAATCTCTTACTAAAGAATTGGTCGATTTAAGAGGGAAATCTTTCGAATAGTCCTAATTTAATGGGTAGTGTGGTCAATACCGTTCTCTAAAAAGACATTTTAGCATTTATTAGTAAATATTTGTTTCTTAAGAGCTGTTTTCACACAGTTATATGATACAAAGTATTCCAATCAAATGTAAATAATTTGCACTCAGTTGTATAGTTTCAAGTATTCCTATCTAACACAAATAATTTGTACACAGTTATATAGTTTCAAGTATTCCTATCTAACACAAATAATTTGCACTCAGTTGTATAGTTTCAAGTATTCCTATCTAACACAAATAATTACATGTGTTCTAGTAACTATTTCTTTTTCATTATAATCATTTGTTTTTATACAATTAACTGATTTCAAATAACTACTAATAATCCTTAGTAAACAATTATAGCTTCAAATTTAGCATAGTTTCAAGTCAAGTAAATGATTAAACAGTACTATCAGATCTATTGATTGAACTCTAACAGGTATGACCAGAGTGGAACTGGGAGTAATGGTAATGTAGGGGTAATTCATATTCCTCAAAACTCTGAGACTGGAGCCACACCATCAGATGGTTTAATGTCATATCTAGGACACTCGACACAAATAACTATTCATTATACAAATAATTTGTATTGATATCGCATTAAATATTCCTGTGGAACATGCATAATTTTCAAACAGATTTATTTGATCCATATTGGGCTTCCTTGTATCGCTATGTAAGACTAGGAACATGGCTTCCTTGTATCGCTATGCAAGACTAGGAACATGGCTTCCTTGTATCGCTATGCAAGACTAGGAACATCGCTTCCTCGTATTGCTATGCAAGACTAGGAACATGGCTTCCTTGTATCGCTATGTAAGACTAGGAACATCGCTTCCTCGTATTGCTATGCAAGACTAGGAAAATGGCTTCCTTGTATCGCTATGCAAGACTAGGAACATGGCTTCCTCGTATTGCTATGCAAGACTAGGAACATCGCTTCCTCGTATTGCTATGTAAGACGAGGAACATGGCTTCCTTGTATCGCTATGCAAGACTAGGAACATCGCTTCCTCGTATTGCTATGCAAGACTAGGAACATGGCTTCCTTGTATCGTTATGCAAGACTAGGAACATCGCTTCCTCGTATTGCTATGCAAGACTAGGAACATGGCTTCCTTGTATCGCTATGCAAGACTAGGAACATCGCTTCCTCGTATTGCTATGTAAGACTAGGAACATGGCTTCCTCGTATTGCTATGTAATATTAATAATTCAGTTTGACATCAGTCATTTGTTTGCACACAGTTAAATGGTATAGAAAAAATGAAATATTTTTATTTGACCCATAGATGGGACTTACTGTTACTACCACTCCAGGTCAGAGTGGATCTGGGAGTAATGACAATGAAAGAGTACTCCACATTTCCTTATTTACAATACATGGATCTTACGATCAGATGTAAAAGTAAAAAGTAAAGTTGGTGATCTTAGTCGAGGGTGCCACGAAGGCTCCCTTTCTCAATAGCTACTACACCAAAATGTTGGGGAGGGCGCTACTTCTTTCCTTAGATCGCTCCACTTTATCCTTGATCCTTACCTTATAATGCTGAGTGTCAAGCAAGGCAGCATCAAGTACCATTTTTTGAGTCTTTGGTATGACTCGACCAGGGACTGAACCCCAGTCTCCTGGCCCATTGGCGAACACTCTACTCATTAGGCCAATGGCCCGGTTAAATCAGATATAATTTAATCTAATACCCAGGCTATTCGTTAGGGGTTGGGTCTTACCCCTCTGCAGAGATGCTGTTGGCATATTTAACAGGCCCAGCTGACAGGGCAAATGCAATTCTGATGGATTGACTTTAACAGCATGTCAACCGATCCATGATTATTTTATACCTAGTGGTTAGAGAATTACATTCGTACTTGATTTAAAAAGAAATGTTTCCTGTGTTTTTTTGGACACGGTTCAATACAAATAATTTTAAAAAAGATCTTTGTGACCCATAGTTAGGACCCTAACAGGTCCGACGAATCAAGATCAAAGTGGACCTGGGAGTCATGACAACGTTTTACAGGGGATACAATCAGTGTATTAAAAGCCCTGTCGAACTGAGTTATTGGAATGAATAATATGAATAAATAATTTTATATCTTGTGTTACTCAAAAGTATCAGTAGATTTTTAAATGAAAAAAAAATTCAAATTGAAATGAAAATGTGTTCTCAACTTATAAAAGTATGATGTCAAGGCATCTAAATGATGTCGAAATGAGTCGATGTATATATATATATATATATATATATACACACACACACACACACACATTTGAACAAATTATTGATGGATAAGAACTTATTAATAGCCAAGAAGACATAAAGGTTTAGGGAAATTGTGGGCATGTTTATTGTTAAAAAGGGGGCGTTAACAGCTTCAGAAATGCCAGACGAAACCGGTCGTTTCCCCCCTTTTTAACAATAAACATGCCTACAGTTTCCCTAAACCTTTATGTCTTCTTGTATGAAAATATATATATATATATATATATATATATATATATATATATATATATGCTAACTCGTTTAGACTTATATATGGGAATTCAACTGATTATATATATATATATATATAAGCACTCAACAGATATATATCATCATATCGCACTGCTACCACGGATTTCCCCAACTCTCTCTCTATTTGTTTCTATCATCTATCGCTCTCGGAAGGTCTTCTAGACAACATCCTGCGTCCACACAAAGCTGTTGAAGATAAGTTCTTGCTAGTCAGCCAATACTGGCATGTCCATGTGAAGAGGTCCATGGGAGAACATCACTTATACATATATATCATCATCATCATCATGTCGTGCAGCGAGCACGGATATCCCTGACGCTCTCTCGCCACTTCTCCCTATCATTCTTCGCCTCCGGCAGGTCTTCAGGGTTACATCCTGTGTCCTCACATAGTTGCTGTATGTAAGTTCGTGCTGGTCGTCCTGCTTTTGCACATCCATATGTGGGGGTCCACAGGAGTACATCTCTTATGAGCTCGTCCCTGCTTCTCCAGCAGTGTCCCGCGTGTCTGGTTCGTCTAACTTGTATAGTTTTCGTGATGGGGGGCAAGTGTCCGTATAGTTGGTGTCTCGTGGGGTGTTGTCGCCAGGACTTGTTCAATACTGCTCTCAACATTCTTGTGTAATTTCCGTCTAGTTTCCTCTCCAGCCGCTTAGTTAGCGTCCATGTGGTGCATCCATATAGCAGTATCAATACGACCGCTGCCTGGAAGAAACTGCGTTTCATTTTATCGGTCAGGTCACCGTTTCTATATATATATATATATATATATATATATATATAGGGACTCAACTGACTTCCATAATAAAATAAGAGTTAATTTTGTGCAAAAAATAGGCTCCAGAAGCCGTAATATTTGTATTTTTGCATTTATTAACCAGTCAGCGCAAACATGCTAGATTTTAAATTTTGAGATTTTTAGTGTTTCGGGAAATGGTTAATTTCTCTAACACTATAAATTATTTGGCAACACAAATGAACAACGAAACTTCTTTTAAACAACACAACAAAGAAAGGTTTATTATAGTTGCCGGCCGAAAGGTTTGAGAGTGAGAAAGTATCCCTTTGGTGTCCTTGGTTTGTAGGAAGCGTGTGCGAAGCTAGCAGCAGCGTGTTCTTCAGCGAGGGGTTCCAAGTGGAATCAGTAGCAGTGATCTGAGAGAGATCTGTTCGTGCTGCTGGCTCATGGCTCTCTGACTGTCGACACACAAAAAGAAGGGACTAGAAAAAATAGTTCTTGAGAGGAAGAAGGAATTAATGTGCTCTACCAGTTGATTGGTCAGTGAGTGACAGACTCTCTTGGCGGGGGCATTGATTCGCGAAAGGAAATAGATCTGTGGCTGCTACAGATTCTTCGCAGACGACAATATTTGACTTGCCGCGAAAAATCTGAAGGATCAAAACCCAAAATAATGTAGAAAATATTTTACCTCCAAGAATATTAAAAATACAAACTCTTAGCCAATTAGATTTATTGATAAATCATCAACTTTTTTTTAGCTAATTTCAAACCTACCTAAATAATATAAATAATCAAAGAAATGAATATATATTTAGTAAGTATGGAATTGTCTATACTTACACAAATAACTGAAAGTAAAATATTATTACTAACTCAAATATGTTTCCGTTTATTTCTTTTTAGTGAAAACCTATATTCTTGTTTAAATTTTTTTTTGATTTGAAAGAATGTTTATTAACATTTACATTAAAAATGTCCATGTCTCCTGCTGATACAATATTCAGTAACAGCTCAAATATATAAACGTTGAACCGTGAATACATTTTTTCTTTCACATAGTGACAAACTGATACAAAGAGTTTTACACACACAAAATATCTCCCCGTACTTTTAGCCAATAATGACTGCTATATTTCTTTAACTATATCTGTAAAAAAAATTATTTATATTCTTACTAATTTTATCTTTGCTTACGAGAAAAAGATTTGTGCATTTGTTTTCTACTCCATTTAAAAAAAATAAAAATTATAAATCAGATTTTTATTTATATATTTATCCGATACATATATATATATATATATATATATATATATATATATATATATATAAATGTAAAAACATGAAAAACAATGTCTTCAGTAGATGATTGTATTCATAATAGGAATTATGTGCTAATGTTGTGGCTTTTCAGCATTAAACCTCCATCAAAGCTTTTGAACGTTATGTTGTATCTTCTGAATTTTATCAATATTAAATTTCAAAATAATCGGAAAAAAAAATAAAGTTTTAGATATTCTATTTCCGTTAGGAGTATTCTGTTTCAAAACTGTGATGTAATTAGTGACCGAAAATATATTTTAAAAGCAATACATATTTCCTACCAAAATCTTTTTAAAATCCCATTTAATTTTTATCTATCTATCTATCTATCTATCTATCCCTGTTTATTATCTGTCGATCTCCTGTTTATTATCTACCCATTTCAAATATTCCATAATGCATTTTCATGTCTGTCAATCAGCATATATCTCATTATCAGTCTCTCTCTCTCTCTCTCTATATATATATATATATATATATATATATATATATATATATACACGCACACATACAAATATATATAAGCCCACGCACATAATTTTTGTATAGAAAATGATACTTTCCATGTAGTTGTTTGTGTGGCCTGAGTTGATCAATTTTTTTTGTATGAGTGTTAATATATCGTGAGAGATTGTATTTATGCCTTAATGCAACTACCGTTGAAATTTAAAAAAAAAACATTGAACCAATGAATATTTTTCATGCAAATTTAAGCATAAATGTTAACAAATATTCGTTCAATTTAAGAAAAAAATAAACGAGGTTTAAATTAATTTAAGGATGTAAGTTTTCACTAAAAAGAAATAAAGCTAAAGGTACTTGAGTAAATAATAATTCCATTCTCACTAAAGAAATATTTCTTCGTTACAATTTAGGCAGGCACGAAATTAGATGAAAAAAATGTTATGATTAATGAGCGATTCTAATGAGCTTAAACATTGCATTTTTAATATTCTTGAAGGTAAAATATTTCCGAGATTTTTTTTGAGTTTTGATCCTTCAAATTTTTCGCGGCAAGTCAAATAGTATCGTCTGCGAAGTATCTCAAAATTTAAATGCAAAAATACAGGTAGAAAAATGCCAACTTTTGGAGTCTGTTTTTTTTTTTGTATAAAATTAACACTTATTTTAGCGTGAAAATCAAATGAGTTCCCATATATATATATATATATATACATACACACGCACACACACAGAAAGAGAAAGACTTGTGTGTATGTGTGCATATATACATACACTCGTGTGTGTGTATATATACATATATATATAAAGTACACACACATGTATGCACCATCTCTCTCTCACAAACCAACTCGCACATATTTAAGAATTTGACTATCGGAGACTTTTATCCATGCTTTGCACTTCCTTCTAAAGGATTGTAAAAATATATTCGCAATATGATCCTCGCTGAAATATTTCTTGATATAGATCTCAAAGATTCCAGATAACAATCTTTTTTTGAGCGAGAGAGAACAAAAAAAAAAGGCATTTCCTATTTTAAAAATCAAAGCAGCAGCCAGGTAAGAGTAATAAATTTTACAAGCCTGGGTATTGTGTAAATGATTCCGTATCATTTGCCCTAATCAATGCCACACCCGTTTTTTTTCTGTTGTACCCAATCAGGAGAAACCCACAGTGCAGTATATCTGATAGTATTGATATAATCAAAGGCAGATGCTGCAGGGTTTGACATGCTATTATAGTCTTTCGCTTCAATCTCTTATATTCAAATATTTTTAGTTACAATTCAGCATTTTTTTCTTACCTCATATTCTAAATTATTGCAAGGGGTTTACAAGTGGCACAAGGTTAGTGTGGTGGAGCATCCTTAGAGGAAGCAGGCCTCTACTATCAAATAGGTGCTGTATTTGTACTCTTCTGTATTTAACTAAAAGCATTTTGATCAAAAGGTATCGAGACAGACGTCGCATTTGAAAAAAAAAAAAAAAATTACAACTTACATCTAGACCGCAGTCGAGACATACCCGTGAGTGTGTGTGTGTGTATATATATATATATATATATATATATATATATATATATATATATATATATATATATATATATATATATATATATATATATATATATATATATATATATATATATATATATATATATATAACCGGGACATTGGCCCAGCGGTTAGAGTGTTCGCCAATGGCCCGGGAGACCTGGGTTCAATCCCAGGTCGAGTCATACCAAAGACTTTAAAAATGGAACTTGATACCACCTTGCTTAACACTCAGCATTATAAGGTACGGTTCAAGGGTAAAGTGGAGCAATCCTGGGAATGGAGTAGCGCCCTCCCCTACACCTTGGTGTAGTAGCTATCGAAAAGGGAGCCTTCGGGTCACCCTCGACTATGGTCGCTAACTTACTATTACAGGAGTTGTTAAAAAATTAAAAAGATTCAATCACAACGTTTTTGATCCTACCTAATATATATATATATATGTGTGTGTGTGTGTGTGTTTGTGTATATATATACATGTGTGTGTGTATATATATATATATACATGCACGAGGGTCGTTCCAAAAGCTCTAAGCTTCGCCCAGCTTTTAGATTTGTCACGCACCTCTCACCTTTATATGAAAATCACCTGCACAGAAATTAAGATAGAAATCTGAACTAACTTTTTTTTTTTATGTGAAGTGGTTGTGTGTTGTCACAACAACAAAAATGTTTGGTGAGCAGCTAAAAAAAATGCCTGATCTACGCAAGAAAGTGACGTCGTAGGTTTCACCCTCACGCACAAAAAGACTGACCAACCTTTCACTCTAGACAACAATAAAATGGTCGATGAACCCGGTTTCTTTCTTACATAAGACATTACCTTGCCTCAAAATGCCCTCGGACTTTTTTCACAACTCCACAAGAAGGAATTCTGGAAACGCAAGAACAATGTGATTCAAACCATTGTTAAGAGCGCCTAACATAGGGTAATGTTTAACAAGCTTGATTAGCAGATCATTATGAATTCGATTCCCACTGGGTGCCCTGCACGTCTGGCTTTGTACCACTACTATGCTTATTAAATAATTATTTGAAACCACAAGTGGTATAATGGCTTGTAAGGTAGATTAGCAGACCTTTGTTAATGAGTTCGATGCTTTATAGGTGCTCTTTACTTCTGCCCTTGTGCAACGTCTCACCTTAGACTAATTGTTGTGGCCCCGGAAAGGGTCACTAATGAAACGCTGACACGGATATTTGGTAAACAGATTATATTGCCCAAGAAAGATAGAGTTACATAGAAAAGGTAATAAGTCTCGTACTGTTTCGGGTAACTCCGGTATTGTTCGGTTGTCAGCAAAATCTCTCAGTACTAATAAAGGTGAGAAGAGTCCATTATGGTGAGATGGGTAAAGCTTCCACAAGACTAATAGATGATAAAAACTAATAAAAGACTAATAAAAAATTTCAGTAAGAACAAAGAATTCGTTTTATCATCAAATTTTTGACAGGTATTTCTTTCATTATAATTTTGTTGATTTTTATACCAACTCTTTGGACCATCATCCAATAGAAATAATATAAAATAAAATGATATTAGAAGTATACGTAAAATAAGACATAGGGAAATCGGAAAATAAAGAGTAAGTCTAAATAGTTAGATAGGTGTAACAAGAGAAGAAACTTACCTCCTGGATCAAAGCCCCTAAGACTATGCCTTGCGTGCCAAGCATGAGAAAATATGTTCCCTTCTGGAGGCAGAAGTTATAGTTTGCCGATCTCGTGTCTTACGAGAAGAAATCTACCACGCAAGTAAATTCTATATGCCTGAACTTGCATAAAAGAGCATGCCAGCAGCAGGAGCGGCGTTGTTATTGTTCTTTGCAAACTGCTTTTTGACTGACAGAACGAACGAGTTGACCAGAGGTGTACTGAGGAAGGGCTGTTAGTCGCGTGTGTTGTTATTTTTAGTCAACTAAGGCTACCCAATTGTCTGAGGACTGGGCTACTGCTCTTGTTTGGACTAGTTCTACAACAATAGGCACAACAGCTTTTGGCTGTTCTGGTCTAGCACCGGACCTCCTGGCATACGGGTGGCCATTCAATGACAAGCATAGATTCACATTGCTCTAGATCTCCAAGTCTGGTGAATGTATGACCAACATAGTAACCTGGTATACGTGCTCAGAGACATGACAATGACTAGTAGAGTTCACATTGCACCTAGTGATCCTAAGACCAGCATTTACCAGCCGTGCATGTTTCTCGGCTTTTGCGCAACCTTCCCCTCCCTTAAATCCTCATTGTAAAAAAGACCTTGTCTCAAATCCTGCCTGTTGAGAGGCACGAAAAACTATCCACGTCTATATAGTTAGATTTGATCTTTTATCAGTGAAAAAAACATGACAGATTCAACTATCATCCAATGGAAATTAACTAAAATGATATTAGGTTTGGTTCGTTGGGTTTTATGGCATATCAACCGTTGTAGGTTATTTAATGCCAAATCCTCGTTATACATATATATTAAATATCTATGATTTGGTTTGGTTGGGTTTTATGGTATATCAACCATTGTTGGTTATTCAATGGCAAATCCGTTTTCATGTAAATAATCAGTTCACTTAAAACAATTCAGTTTAGCATGAGTACACAGTTTAATTGTCAAAATATTTTCAAATCATACAAGCAGTTATATATAACAATTCAGTTTAGTGTAAGTACAGTTTCAATGTCAAAAACAGTTCTATTTCAAATAATTCAGTTTAGCATATGCACGCAGTTTAAATGTAAGTACGGTTTAATTGTCAAAAACATTTCTATTTCAAGCTATTCAGTTTAATCAAATAATTCAGTTTAGCATAAGTATACCGTTAGTTCTATTTAACCCATAGATAGGGCCCTATCAGGTGCTACCACGCTGGGCTAGAGTGGACCTAGGAGTAATGGCAATGAAGAGGTGCTCCATATTCTCCAAGGCCCCAGCATTACTGGAACCTCAACATCAGATTGTTTTGTGTCATATCCAGGACACCCGTTGGGGTGGGGTCTTACACCTCTGCAGAGGTGCAGTCGATGTATTCTACAGCCCCAGCCGACTGATATTAAAAATGATATTAAGAATATACGTAAAACAATACATCGAGAAATAGGGAGAAAATAAAGAGTAAGACTATAGAGTTAGATTTGATCTTTTATCAATGAAAAATATGACTGCTTCAGACGGTAAAGGATCTCTCGTTCAAAGACGTATTTCACGAAGTAAAGTAAATCCGTGTTCGAGTTTCTGACCCTTGCAATTTACTGCTGGTCGTAGACTAAAATTTATCAAAGTTACCAATATCACAACCTTAATTGAACCAGGAAAAAAAAGTAACAAGCTCATAGTATATGATTATATACCAACCAATACGCTTGCCATATCACTTTTAATTGAAAACTTACAAAAAATACAAATTATATTTTTGAATTAAAAAAAATGATTCCACAAATTTTTTCTTTCATATTATGCCATTTCGTTTATGTCAGCTTATAATAGAGATCCTGTAATGTTTATGGAACCTGGTAGATATTAAATTTCGTTTCGTTCTTCATTTCCTTTATCCCAGACTTGGTAATCTCACTGATCAACTTGTGTGTCATTTATTCTTACTTTGCCGGTACGTGCCAACATGAGACTTGAATTTTGACGACGAACAAAAACTGAAGAGATTAAAAAGAAATCAATGGGAAAAGACTAAATAAACAAAAATAATGTGTCAAAAGATGAAAAGCCTATCAAATATTCCAGGCGTGGTGCCAAACGCCTCAGAGAATACCAAAAGTCCAAAATTTGGTACAAACGTGTAAACTTTAACAGTCCTGAGTCTGATTTGGTTTGGTTTTATGGTATATTGACAATTGTAGGTTATTTAATGCGAAATCCATTTTTATACAATAAAATAGTTCTATTTCAAACAATTCAGTTTAATATAAGTATAGTTTTTTTTTTGATTACACACAGTTAAATGTAAAAACAGTTCTATTTCAAACAATTAAGTTTAGTATAAGTATAGATTTTGTTTACACTCAGTTAAATGTAAAAACAGTTCTATTTCAAACAATTCAATTTAGTACATGTATAGTTTTTGTTTACACACAGTTAAATGTAAAAATAGTTCTATTTCAAACAATTCAGTTTAGTATACAAAAACAGTTCAATTCAAACCATTCAGTTTAGCATAAGTATGCGGTTTAAATGTTGAAACAGTTCTATTTCAAGTAATTCAGCTTAGCATAAGTACACAGTTTAGTTCTATTTGACTCATAAATGGGACCGTATCAGGTGCTACCACTCCGGGCCAGAGTGGACCTGGCAGTGAAGGCAATAAAGAAGCACTCCGCATTCTCCAAAGCTCCAGCATTACCGGAGCCTCACCATCGGATTGTTTAGTGGTACAATGACAACCAAGGGGGTACTCCGCATTCCGCAAAGGTCTAGTATTATTACAACCTCACCATCAGGTTGTTTAGTGTCATATTCCAAGACACTCGTTGGCGCGAGGGAGGGTCTTATACCTCTGCAAAGGGTGAAAGCTGTGTTTTGCCACGAGCATTATTTACTAAGAAAATAATCCTGTACTTTAAACATAGATTATGATGATTCGTTACTCAAGCTCACACACCAGTCATCTAATATTAATGATCTCCCCGGTGTCCATCAAAACTCTTCCTTATCATCAAAAAATAATTCATGAATTAAAGTTACGTTTGTATTTATTGTTAACTAATTCTTTTTTCATGAAGATTTTATTTAACACTGGTAAATTGGTTAATTTTCGAAATTTAGGTTTGGCTTGGTTTGGTTTTATGGCATATCAACCATTGTAGGTTATTTATTGCCAACTCCTGTTTTCACATATATATTAAGTATTTGATTTTTTTAAACACATTTTCTACATAAAAAGTAAAGTTGTCGATCGTAATCGAGGGAGACCCGAAGGTTCCATTTTCAATAGCTACTACACCAAGTTATAAGGGAGGGTGCTACTCCTTTCCCTAGATTGCTCTACTTTACCCTTGATCCATACCTTATATTGCTGAGTGTTAAGCAATGAGGCATCAAATACCATTTTTAAGTCTTTGGTATGAAGCGACCTGGGATTGAACTCAGGTCTCCCGGACCATTGGTGAACACTCTACTAACTAAGTCAACAAAGTTAAATGGTCCAGCAGTTCAATTTACACCAATTCAATTGAGCCTAAAATATTTGTTTGCACTCGGTTTAAATGTCAAACAGTTCTATTTGATCCACTGATAGGACCTAATCAGGTGCTACCACTCTGGTTCAGAGTGGACCTGGGAGCAATGGTATTGAAGGGGTACTCTACATTTCCCAAAGCTCTAGCATTACGGGAGTCTCACCATCAGATTGTTTAATGTCATACCAGGACATTCATTGGTGGGGGGGAGTCTAACTCTTCTGCAGAGATTAAGTTTGGCAATTTAATATTCAATCAATTTATGTGAAATTTTCAACTTGCATTGACAATTGTCTAAATCAGTATCATTTTTTTTCACTTGTTCGAGAGAAAATAACATCGGCCAAGAAGAGGGTTCTGGGAGTGTCATGTGACATACTACGAACCCCTAACGGCATATAAATTATCCAAGAGAGACAATAATTTCCTGTATCTTTTCACTCCCCAAAATTATTAAATTTTAAAACTGAGAACACTTAAATACTGTTACGCTAACAAATATCTCTCTACGATATGCCGTCTTTTGCTTTATTTCAGTAAGAAATATTAAATAAAGTCTTTACAATATCTATGTTCGATAAAGGTTTGGTTTGGTTTCTTTGTTTAATGGCATATCAACCGTTGTAGGTTCTTTAATGCCAAAGCCATTCTCCTGGAAGAACAGCAGTGGTACTATTTAACCAATAGCTGGGAGGATAAGGGGGTTCATACCTTTCCCAAGGGTATTTGTCCGAAAGTGAACGTAATAGCGCGACTGGAGTACGAACTCGCTTACTACGATTCCGTAGTCCATCGCTTTAACCATTACACCACGGAAGAACAGCAGTGATACTATTTAACCCATAAGGGGGTTCATACCTTTCCTAAGGGTATTTGCCCGAAAGTGAACGTAATAGCGCGACTGGAATACGAACTCGCATACTACGGTTCCGCAGTCCATCGCTTTAACCATTACACCACGAGGACACCCCCTCCGTATGTTCGATAAAATTCTTTATGTTAATTTTCAATCATTAACAAGAACATTTTTTCTTTGCCAAATATTCTTACTTAAAAATTTTTTTTTTTATATGAAACTTTGAAATGAGTTGCGCTTAATATTCAATTAATCTCTTGATTTTACTCTTTCACTCACTGTTTTTGTGTCTTTTTTTTTTTTTTTTTTTTTGTTTTTCCCGACAAATATCAATTGGGGAAGGCTGGAAAAACAAGCCGCTGAAATTGTAGGAAAAAGAGTGCCTCCCCCCTAAAAAAAAACATGACAACCCCACCGCCGCAAAACACGAAAGATGATGATCACTAAAGTCTGTAAAACAAATAAACAAAAAACAAACAACCTTTTAATCATTCAGATGTAAAATTTTCAAGTTGAAACAACTGTCTAAACAGGCAGATATTTTTTTTTAATTTGCTACCCGAGATGAAAAAGAACAGAGGTCGGGAAAGGGTTCCAAGGACTGTCATATGACATCCAACGAATCCCTATCGGACACGTAAATTACCTAAGAGAGATAATTATTTCTTATATCCCAATACTCCAAACTATTATTATTCAAAAATTTATAACTTTTCAATACTATTACGCTAGCAAAATGGGCGGTGCCCGTGGTGTAATGGTTATCATCGTTGGAAATGGACATGGCGATACGAGTTCTAATCCTGGACGAGACTGATTGCATTTCACATAGCACTAATACCCTTGGGAAAGGTATGAATCCAATTATTCTCCAGCTATGAGTAAATAGTAGGGCAGACTAGGTTTTTTAGCCTTGGTGAGGCAACTAGTCTAGGAGAAGGAAAACTCTGAATTCAAACCTGTTAAACCCCGCTTAAAAAAATTGACCTTGTGTCATATCCTGCCCGAGCGGAGGGTTTGGTAAATATGGTTACGCTAACAAATATCTCGCCAGGATTTGTCGTTTTTGTTAGATTATGGTAACATTAAACAAAGATCAACCGGGGAAGGCTGAAAGTGTAGAAAAAGATGAACCGGGGAAGGCTGAAAGTGTAGAAAAAGATCAACCGGGGAAGGCTGAAAGAGTAGAAAAAGTACGCCTCATCAAAATAGATAAATAAATAAAACTGCAAAAAAAAAAAAAATCACAGAACAAAAAGATGATTCCTAATTTTTTAAACTGTTTTAATATTTCAGATGCGAAATTTTTAAGTAAGTTACAATAACTGTTTAAGCTGGTAGATTTTTTTATTTGCTTGTTCAAGAATAAAAAGATCAGTTGTAAAGAACGCTGGAGAATGATGCAGAAAAAAAGATAAGACATTTTCTCCTCGTTAAGATTAGAAGCAACTAAATTTGGCCTAAAATTCTTGGTTACACAGATGTGTAGAATATTGCTGAAGTGTTAACAAATTCCCTTTCATGCTCTTGGAATGAGATAGTTGGCTTGGAGTAGTGCCGATGACAATTTCCTGGTTTCTATCGAGTTAGAATGATAAAAATAATCAAGGTAAGGAAAGGTTATCTCTGATTTGCGATAGGAAATTCAGGTCTGGAATGATAACGATGGCTATTCAGAATGCCACAGGTCACTTTCCAGATGGAAAAACCAGATACAAGGAACATTCTGCATTTTCTCGGTAATATTATTCTTCTTTTCATAACAGACACAGAAAAAGTTCGAAACATTTAAAAAAAAGATCAAATCGTTTTTCAATATGATTCCAAGTAACTATTTCTATTTGATTCTAACAATAATTTGTTTGGGCATAGTCATCTGGTTTTACGATTTCCTATTTAATACAAATTATTTTCAAACAGATCTATTTGACTCGTAAATCGAACATTAATAGTTGCTACCACACATGGTAAAAGTGGACCTGGGAGTAATGGCAATGAATGAAGACTCCCCACATTTCTCAATGTTCCTGTTGTAGTTTGGTCTTACTCTCAGTATACCTTTTTGTTGTTGTTGTCAGGTGACGTCTTACTCGTAAATGGAGGATAAAATTAGTGTATACTCGACTCCGACAACGAGAAAACAGCGCCGATTGAAAAGCACTCAGTGAGAATCAAACTCGCGCCAGTTTCTTTTAGCTGAATTTATATCTTTCTTGAAAAATGGAATAAAAAGTAGAAAATCCAATCCAGATATGAAAAAACGATATCAATTTATAACATTGTTATCATCCGACTATCTTACCTGGATGATGACAACTTTGTTCCAATTGCTTAATGGCATCTCAACATTTATGAGTTATTTCATGCCAAAGTGACCCTTGAAGAAGAACAGAAATGATGCTATTTAACACATAGTTGGATAAAGAGGTTCATAACTTTCCAAGGGGTATTAGTCCAAAAGTGAACGTTTACTTCGAGGCCGCTGTTCAGCATTTCCCCATAACTCCATAGGGACTCCCTTCAATCCTTTTTGCATATCTATAAATTGTTGGAATTGCTAATCAGACTAAGAGCGCTGAATGAAGCGAAACAAGTGAAAGTTTAAAGATGACAGGTTTGGAAAAGTTTCGTGGAAGGCTTACATTTGTTTGCTTAATTGTTCGTGGCATTTGAGGAAGCGCTTTTCGCGTAACGGTTATCGCCCTGGAAAGTGAACTCGACTCATAGAATTCAAATCCTGAGCAAGATAGTTCGCATTTCACGCGGCATAAATACGCTTGGGAAAAGTACGAGTTTAACTATTCGTCTTCCAGTTGTAGGTAAATAGATGGACAGCCTTGGCTCTTTCATGTTGATGTGGCAACTGATCTAGAAGAAGGAAAATTCTTAATTCGAACCAGTTGTAGACCTGGAGAGGGATAGGCTTTGCCAGGCTATTCGTGCCTAAGACACACTACATTAGTAGCGCTCCCCATGACCAGAACCAGGTGACAGGACCAGTGAGTAAGCTTAGTTGCAAAAGAACAAGTATTGTCATACAGAAAAAAAAAAATCACCAATAAATTTTTTTTATCTCGAAAATGTTTTTTCTTTCCCAGTGCGTCAATCAAAAAAATTAATTTCATTTTTCCACAATCTCACGTGTCGTCTGTTTTGCAGTGTCCTTAAAATAATTCCTTCAATTTTTAAAATTCTGAACTTTTCAAGATCAACCTTCGTTCCGAAGTTCAAAACCTGATTTTCTTTAAATTTTAAAAATCCCTTTCTAATTTGTGCTTATACAATATTATCAAAAGCTTCAGCCTAAATTCCATTGCACTTTTCTCAAATAAACATTAAACAACATCGTATATATATTATATATATCTTAAGTATGTTTCATTAAAAGCCACAAACAAGGAACATTCCTCATTTTCACAGTAAAACTTTTCTTCTTTTCGTTTTCTTCTTTCATTTTATTTGATTAAAGTGCAATGGGATTTTAACAGGCGTTTGATTTTTTTGTTATCGTCATCTTACAAATTTTTAAAGAGTTTGACACATTTTTTAATTATGATTGTCCGAAAATTTCTCGCTTTTTTGCCATTATAATTGATAATTTTCGTGTGTGTGCGTGTGTGTGTGTGTGTGTGTAAATATCGCCCCCTCCGCCATTCTTATTCGCTGTTCATATCTGACGATTGCATATCTTTTTTATCTTTACCTCCACGAATAATAGAATGCATAAAACTGACTTTTTTATTTGTATTATGGCACATCAACCATTCTAGGTTATCTAACGCCAAACCCATTTTTATAAATATAAAAAGTTCTGTTTCAAGCAATTCAGTTTAGTATATTTTATTTACACATATTTAAATATCAAAACAATTCTATTTTAAGCAATTCAGTTGAGCCTAAGTACTCAGTTTAGTTCTTTTGACCCATATATAGGACCCGATCAGGTGCTACCGTTCCGGGTTAGAGTGGAGCTGGCAGTGATGGCAATAAAGAGGCACTCCGCATTCCCCAAAGCTCCAGCATTACCGGAGCTGCACCATCAGATTGTTTAGTATCATATCCAGGAAACTTGTAGGAGGGGGGTCTCACCCTTCTGTAGAGATACAATCGGTGCATTCTACATCCCCAGCCAACTGGGCAATGACAGTTGTGGGACAGTCAAAGAGGAGTGAGTGAACAAATAGTGTAGACATAAAATTATCACAGAAGCGAGAAACTGACAATCACTGTGTCCCGTTGACTTTGTTTCGACGCCATCCTAACTTAGAGACATATTCTCTATAACTGATACTAGTTAGTAAAGTTAGCGACCGTAGTCGAGAGCGATCAGAAGGCTCCCTTTTCAATAGCTACTACACCGATGTGTAGGAGAGGGCGCTACTCATTTCCATGGATTGCTTCACTTTACCCTTGATACATACCTTATATTGCAGAGTTTTAAAGCAAGGATGTATCAAGTACCATTTTAAAAGTATGACCCGACCTGGGATTGAACCCAGGTCTCCTGGACCATTGGCGAACACTATCCACTTGGCCAATGAGCCGGTGAAAGCAGTCTTTATTTCTAGATATAGCAAACTATATCATTCATATATATTTTTTACACACACACACTTCGCTTCATGAGAAACATATATTCTAAATTTAGACAACTCAATCATTTATCGTATCCTTGATACTCTTAGCGCGATATTTCGGTTGATCATTTCTTCAGCCCTTGTCAGTTGCACAGACCCAGAGAAAAAAAAAAAAAGAAAGGAAAATACATTTTTTTTCTGAGAAAAATGGTGACAAAATAAAAGGTGGTCATTAATTTATCCACAAGATCAGGCCATTTCAGCAACACCAAATATAAAAACTATTTTTTTTGGGGGGGGGATAAAAATGTTTTCCTCTCGACGATAGATGAGGACTGATTCAAGTGAAACGTTTTATTAAGAACATCAAGTATACAAAAGAAAAAAAAAGGTTTAATTGTCCGAACAAACATTGGAATGTTAATGACTCTTCTCCAAGCGAATAAACCAAGTGGAGGCGGGGCTGGGGTAAATAATATTAAGTCCATTAACCATTTCTCCTGATTTTCCAATTCCGGTTTCTTTCAGCTGCCAAAATCTGTAGGATTTTTTTTTTTGCCATGTTGATAAATATATTTTCCAGTTATTTTCAGAAACTAGAATATTCAATCGTTACTGTGTTTCACTTAAATATGAATGTTTGTGTTTTTCATATTGTGTATCACAGAATTTTAGAGTACTTTTTATAGGGAATAAATGAACATGTTTTGTATGTTAGAAGATGAAATAATCTTATCAGTTTTCAAAAATAAAGATCGACTCATAAATAGATTCAGTGGGTGGTCCAATGATTATAAACACGCCCTTTATAATTAATATAGACACGTAATTTAAAAAAGAACTGCGTTTACCACTGAATGAGATCTGTTTCCTTCAAATAAGTCCTTTACTTTTGATACACAGTTTCTTGGTGGAAGTGCGCTTAGCGCTACAGTTATCGCCGTACGAAATGAAATCAGTGACCAGAGTTCAAATCCTGTACGAAGCTCGTTGCGTTTCCCTTTGTGCTGATACTATTGCAAAAGGCACGAATCCATCTCGTCTATCTCCAGCTATGTGTAAATTGTACGGAAGTTTAGTCTCTTTAACCTTGGCAACTAGTCTAGGAGAAGGAAAACTCTGAATTCAAGCTAATAATACTATGTTTAAAAACTGACCAAATCCTGCATATGGTGAGTGGGTTGGGTAAATATACACACCATTTCTGGCCATTTTGGAAATCCTTTTAGTGGGGGTCTTTTTTTCTCTTTCATTGTCTTAGCTCAACAACATTTTAGGGTGGATTTCACTTTTATGAACATACCAAAAATCCGTAGGTGCCAAATCCGGACATTAGAGAAGCTAATTTTTGACCCCCCCGCCAAAAAAAAACAAAGAAACAAAACAAAAACTTTCAACGTGATCATCTTTTAACATAGTGGGAGCATCTTACCTCTAGTGAACCTGATGCCCGGTTGAATGGCTTACAAAAAGCATGAACGCGAAGATTTTTGAAGATGGTCTGTCAATTTTTAACTTAAATTTCAAAGCTCATTGGGAGTGGAGGGGGGGTTACCATATAGTAATTCATTCATTGACTCAAAAATAAAACTTCGCGTCCCCCTGTTTTTGAGACCAGTCCGGAGGAAAATGGAAACACAGTAATAAAGTGGACGGTATTTTTTTCTGTGACCATATGTCTAACTTTTTCCTTTGTCTGATGTAATTTCGTCTTTCTGTCTAGCAACACAACTAGGGTCACTTTTGGCGAACACTCCGATTTAAAACGCTGGTATACGAACCTATCTTTGTAAAAGACACCATTACATCTACAAGGAATCGATACAATTACCCGAATTATTTGAATATAAGACGCACTGTTTTTCCAGATTCTTCTGCCCCAAAACTAGGTGCGCGTATTAAACTCGAGGACTAAATATAGACTTTGTTCTGACCACATGCGTCGCCATATTTGGCACAGAATTACTGAAAGTAAGTTATATATATGGTCCAACCTAACTAATGTGTAACAAACACTTTTGTTTTTTACTGATCCAGAGAAAAAAGCCATTGGAATGCGTGTTTATTTATACGAGGATCATTAAATAAGTTTCCAGACTTTTTTCGTATGGGCACTTTTATTGATAGTACACACATGAAACTCAAGTCCCCATCGAAGTAATCTCCTACGAGAGGCATACGATAAGTTTCCAGACTTTTTTCGTATGGGCACTTTTATTGATAGTCCACACATGAAACTCTAGTTCCCTTCGAAGTAATCTCCTCCAGCTGCAATGCACTTGTTATACTGTTCCAACAACTTCTGGAAGACCCCATGGAAGTCCTCTTATGTGAGCGTGTAAATGACCTTCGTCACAGCCTCTTTCATCTCCTCAGTTGTCTCATAACGACAGCTTCTGAGCTTAGGGAATAACCAAAAGTCACAGGGAGCAAGATCTTGACTATAGGGGGTGAGGAATTGTCTTGATGCTCATCTTGGTCAAATAGTCTGGGACAAGGATGGAGTTGTGGACTGGTGTATTGTCCTGGTTATTTACACAGGTGCATTTCTCATCTGGCAGCTTGGCCGGGTCAGAGGTCAATATGCAGCACCACGTTGTTATTGTGGAGATGATTCATGTTTCTTGACTTGAGTCAGATGTTCGCGTCACCTCATTGCAATAAATTCTCGATAGGGCTTAAGTCTGATAAACTAGTCAACGATAGCAGCACCACAAAATTATTTTTTTCAATGTAGGCTTTGATTAGTTTGGCAGTGGGTCGTTATCAATATTCATAATTCCTTTTATTTGACTCCAAAGTCTGAGGGAGAAAATAAGTAATTGTCTTCTTTGGATAAAGGGAACGTGTCTATTCGGTTCATCGTAGTCACATCTCACAATCCCCAAATCCATCTTTTGTCTCGGTGCTTTGACAATAGAAACGTCTTCTCTCCCGGCCATGGCCGTTGTACTAATCTTTTCACAATTTTTGTACCCCGTTCATATACTGCTTGTTCATTGAACCATATGCGCATATTTCATCTGTTTGGAAACGTTTTTGTATTATTGTCAATATTTCTTCTATGTATATTATTTTACTCTTTTGAGAGTTTTTCACACCAGCATTAGCTGATGGTTTTTTTTAAAACTGGAGTTTGAGTAATAGCAAGTCTCTTCAGTTCTCCAGGACTCTTCTCAGTATTCTGGCCGATCTTAATAATGCTGTTGTTTGGATGGTCTCTATTAATATTATCATTATACTTATTTCAACCCTGTGAGGGTTTTTTTTATCCCCATATTCGTTTGCCGGTGGGTTTTCACTTGAGTCTGAGTTGTTATATAATTACGGAATGATTTTTTTTTATTGGGAATCCTTTTGAGATGAGGCTTCTTAATCTGAGAATAAAAAAAAAAAATTATTTTCTAATTTTTAAGAATTTTTTTATCTTTTTTTATTGCGGACTTTTTCTCCTCATCTTGGTAGTTTCTTTTCTTTTTTTTTTAATATAATGATAAAAGAAAACTACCTAGATGAGGACAAAAAGTCTGCAATAAAAAAAAAAAAAATAATTCTCTGATTTTTTTATATTAATCATTTTTCGTTAATTATATTTTATCATTCAGTTTGGTTGGGCTTTGAACTATTCGGCACTTAGTTAAGGTGCACAGACATTGGGTACAGTTTACGCTCGTGCGCAGAGGATATGACAATCACAACTGTCATAATAAACCCCAGATAGGAAATGACACTGGAGTGTGAATGACGTCAGGTCCGGAAGCGATGGGCTGAGAATTTGGAGATTTTAAAAAAGACGTCAGTTGGGACTCGACTGTGGGCCAGTCGAGTTGGTAGTTTACAGGGGACCAGCCCAGTTGGTTGTCGAATGGGGACCTATCGAGTTGGTAGTCGATTTGGGCCATGTAGACGGACAGTAGAAGTTGAGTTCCGACCATGGTGTTGAGAAGTTTGGGTTTCGACCGTTGAGGCATACGATTAAGTTTTTCAGGTCCCGACCAGCGAAGATGAAAGGAGATCTAAAACTCCACGAGATGTGCCAAGCGTTTGAGTTTTTTTTTAGCATAGTATGATACGAAAGACTTAAGAATTATGTGTGTCTCTCTCCTCGTGTCGAAGAACCGAACTCAGAAGTCAAGAAGTTAATAAACGTTCGTACCTGAACAACAGTGAGTTCGCCTGTTAATATGTTTTATCACAGTTGTGACTGAGATGATTATCGTGGGTATACAAAATGAGCGACAGCGAGTCTCTTCAAGTCTCCCTGACTCTTTCCTGTATTCTAGCCGATCTAAGCAATTCTCTGATTTACATTTCTTCCAGTTCATTCTACAGGCACCTTGAGAACGTTCTGAGTGCATAGTATTAAGTATTAGTCTATCTTAAATATACTAAATGCTTGTGGCGATTTAGGAATTACCAAAGAACTCCCAACCGGATGTTGACTCGTCGGCTGCCTGATACGAAATGTATAAATGCGTCGCCACGCATAAGGCTCCACGCATCCATCCGGTTAAAATCAAAAAAAAAAAAAAAAAGAAAATAATAAAATGTAAAGTAGCCAATGAGAAGTGGTCGCGCCAAAATTAGAAGGATTTTCGAGTGGCGAATTTGGAGCCGGTGAAAAAACATAAATACTCAGGTTTTCTGTGAACCTCTCTCTTTTCGGGTAGTGACGTCGAACCGACAACACCGATTTTACTATCTGGTGTTTTGGGCACCACGCTATGTCTTTAGACGTAGCGTTGGTTAGTCCATTCACCAGGTAAATAAAGGAAAGTATGAAAGAAATGTTTTCGTCTTTTATCTGTTCTTATCTTCCCTTTTTATATTTCTTATGGACCTTCTTTGGGCAAGGCATTGCACCGGCCAAGTCAACGTGGGGTAAAGCAAAATAACCAAAATATGGAGTCAGATATCTTACGGCAACACAGCCTTGCCCTTAGCCACTGACCGACGATAAAAACCTTTAAACCCCACATTGGTGAACCTCGACGCGAAAAACCTTTAAGAACCACATGCTAATATTGGAACTTGGTGAGTAGGGACTTGATTAAATATCCTTCCTAGCACCAGCCAACCCAATACCATTTTCAGACATACACCCACAGACCATAACGCTCTTTTCTCTAATGACGAATGAATGATGTTCATCTAATGAATATTTGATCATCATCAGTCTGAAAAGTGTTAAATTTTAATTCATTACTCTATTTAGAAGCCGTATTCCAAGTTCTAATTTATTTCTGTTCGGCAAATTTCTTTCTGCGATATTTGATGGTGGTCGCCTATGAAGTGTCCTGAAAAATATGTTGGGATAAGCAAATATGCTCTTCCAGCCGGAATTAAAGATAATTAACAGAAATTTATTATTAAATTAGATGAATCACATGAACTCCGAAAGGTCAACTAAATTTAATTCTAGTATTTGCAGACGTATGATTAAGTTTTGAGTATAACGTGTAAAACAAAATTTAACAAAGTCGAAAAAGTTTACACAATCGATTTATAATAATTTCTGTTTGTATGATTAGATCATCATCATCATGTCGTAACGCCAGCACGGATATCCCTAACCATTTCTCGCCACTCCTCCCTATCATTCATCGCTTCTGGTAGGTCTTCAGGGCTACATCCCATATCCTCACAGAGCTGCTGTATGTATGTTCGAGCAGGTCGTCCTGCTTTTGCTCAGCCATATGAGGGGGTCCACAGTAGAACATCACTTATGAGCTCGTTCCTGCTTCTCCAGTTGTCCTGCATGTCTGGTTCGTCTAACTTTGACAGTTTTCGTGATGGGAGGTAGCTACCATGATTAGATAATTAATGTTAAATTTATCAATCAAGAATTATGATGGTACGTTTGCTTTCGTTTGATTTTATAGCATATCAACCACTTTTGGTTATTTAATGCCAAATCCATTTTTATACATATGAGCAGGTCTTTTTCTAATAATTCAGTTTAGCATAAGTACAATGTCTAAATGTCAAAAGCAGTTCTATTTTAAACAATTCAGCAGAGCGTAAATACAGTTTTGTTCTGTTTAACCCATAGATAGAACCCTATCAGGTGCTACCACTCCGAGCCAGAGAGGACTTAGAAGCGATGACAATGAAGGGGTTACTCCGCATTCCCCAAAGCTCGAGCATTATTGGAGCCTCACCATCAGATTGTTTAGTATCATATTCAGGTGGGGGAGTCCTACCCTTCCGTAGAGATGCAGTCAATGTATTCTGAAGCCCCAGCTGACAGGGCTCTCGTTGGTGAAGTCTTACCCCTCTGCGGAGATACAGTCGGTGTATTCTGCCGTCCTGGCCGACTGGGACAATGATAGCAAGTAATGAATTCAACTGAAACAGAAAAAAAAATCTCAAAAGATTGTATTTTGGCCGGTCTTTTAAATGTCATTATATCTGCTGATGCTGCTGATTCAGGACGCTCTGAGTTATTCAGACTTCTATTTTCTTGGAATTCATTCTATATTTTTTCCTGAAATATTATATCATTTTATTGTAGAAAGAGACACTGTAAATTGAATGTTGTGTATCAGAGGAACTGATTTTTAAAGGCGAATCTCTTCTTACTGGATTCAAGTGTTCATTACTGTAGAAGTCACTACTTTAACGTGCAGAATAAACAAGAACAACACTTACCGGCTCAATAGCACCAGCTAGTGTCCAGCTGGCAGACAAAAAGTAAAATTGGGCAGTAACCCAATACCGAACTTGTAACATATTAAGCCAGCCAGTGCATACACACACTAATATACCTATTCACTGGACCAGCAACTAATCACCGTCTAGAGAATGGACTTTGCCATTTGAGAGCAATGGAATGCGCCAATGTACATATAATCTCGCCTCAAGTCGTTGCATTGCTTTTTTACGCAAACGAGTATTTACTCATTGATAACGATCATTACGAACGAATTCCAACAATTACAATCGGTAGAAATTCATCGAGTCTCCATGACACGACGGAAATGAATTGTATATTAAAATTATTGGAAGTGTCCATGGTGTAATGGCTATTGACGTAGGAAATGGACACGGCGACACGAGTTCGAATCCGGGATGAAGCTGATTGCATTTAACATGGCCCTAATACCCTTGGGAAAGGTATGAACCTAATTATTCTTCCTCCAGCTATAGGGGCAAACTGGGTTCTCTAGCCTTGGTTAGGCAACCAGTCCAGGAGAAAGAAATCTCTGAATTTAAACTTATTAAGTCCTGCTTAAAAACTGACCTAATGTCACAACCTTCCAATTGATAAATTTCCTATAACGATGACAGTCGTTTTTCTACGGCTTACCAAAAATTGGTGAGTGTCTGTGTCAACCCCACCGCGCTCCCGGCGTATAATAAGTGAAACGTCAAACTTTTGGACGACCTCCCCCACCCCCGAAGCAATCATGATTTGCATTTACGTGATAACAGAACTTTTTTTGTAATAGTTAACGTTTTCGGTATGCATTAGCAGACAAAAGATTTATTCTCACTTTGTCGTATTTTTCCTAAGTCCGTCTCCTCGATCAGATTGAATTTCTGTCATTTCGTGGTTGAGTTAAGCGCAAATTTGGATAACTTTTCTGTTAAATGACTTTTCAAAAGGTTCTGAGAAAGAAAAAAATCTAGAAAGAACGATTTCACTTTGTGTTCATTGCGTCAAAGAAATAGCTGAAGTTAAATGTGGTAGGAAAAAATAAAATAAAATAAAAAATGGCTTCTAGAAAAACCGGGTCAAAATTTGCTGATTCATTCCGATATAACGAAACAGTTTAGTTTGATTTCGCCAACTATATATAAAACTCCTTTACAGGTTTGGTAATGCTAAAATTTGATTCATTTATAACATTGCAATTTTAAAAAACTGTCCACATCAATAATCACAGTTATAAGACATCAAGTATTCCAATCTAATACAAATGGCGAGGCTCCAGTCTTGGAATTTGTGGAATGTGGAGTAAACTTCATGACTATTGGTCTCAATTCCATTCGGATCAGGAGAGGTAGTTCGTGTTTAAGTAGAATTGTTAAATCTTGAACTAGGGATTATTATTAATATTAAATAGAATTATTAGTGCTCAATAACAATACTTGAATCTATTTGACTGTGTGCAAACAAATGACTAATGCAAAATAGAATCATTAGAGTAAAATAAAAATACTTGAAACCATTTAACTGTGTGCAAACAAATGAGATCCAACTAGTTTTAAAATAGTTACGAACAAACTAATGAGTAGAGTGTTCGCCAATGGGCCGAGAGACCGAGGTTCAATCCCAGGTCGAGTCATACCAAAGACTCAGAAATGGTACTTGATGATGCCTTGCTTAGCACTCAGCACTAAAAGGTAAGGATCAAGGGTAAAATGGAGCAATCATAGGAATGGAGTAGCGCCCTTCCCTTCTAAGTTGAAGATTTTAATATTTTACCTTTGAATTTCCTCTGCTAATAAAATTTTGATATAACTTTCTTACTTGCATTTTATCCACACACACACACAATATATGGATGAAAGGGGAATGGATCCAATGCTGAAATGGGAAGTAGTGGGGAAATGCCGTAAATGTAGGGCTGGCGACGGGAACTGTTTGCTTTGCAATGGGGAAAAGTTAGCAGTGGTTTCTTGTAGAAGTGGGGATGTGTTGGACCAAGGGTCGGAGGTTTTGAATAGTTGTAAACACAAACGGGGGTGGCTTCTCAATAATTAGAGATAGGTTTCTACGTATTTATACCTGAGGGCTTATCTTTTTTATCATTATATTTTATTTTATCTAAAAAATTGTTTTTTTAATAAACTAGATATTAAAAGTAAGGTTTTTTGTTCTTTTTATTTGTTTATTTTTTCTTTTGTTATGTAAATTTTAAGCTGGGTAGATTTTTGGTGAATATAAAAAATGGTCTTTTCTCCTTTATCGTCGGTCGCTGCGGGATTCCCTGATGATCCGTTGAGGTGAAACTTTAGTAGGAGAATTCCGACTCGCGATTTAAGTTAATTTTATATATATAAGAAGTTCCTGTGGATTTGTGGTTAATTTGCTGGATTGTAACATCGTAGTTAGCGAGAACGAACTCCAGTTGGATTATTACGTTCACTTTCGAACTAATAAAATTTAGGAAAAGGTATAAATCTCTTAGTTGTTCCAGATATTGGTAAATAATACCTCTACTGTTTTTCTACAAGGATGGCTTCAGCATTAAATAATCCAGGAAGGTTGATATGCCATAAAAAAAAAGAAACCAAATCATCTAAGAAATGATAAAAATGAGTGGAAAAGAGGATAAATCAAACACTTACAACAGGTTTAGAAGTAATATTTCGTTCTTTATTCAAGGAAGAACTTCTTCAAACTAAAAAAAAATGAGTTTTTCAACATTTTAGCCATTGAGGAAATAGATAAAATAATGGTGAAAATGTAAAAAGATATAAAGGGAGGGAAAGAGTCTAAAAGATATACAAAGGGAGGGAAAGGGTCTAAAAGAAATAAAGTGAAGGAAAGGGTCTAAAAGATATAAAGGGAAGGAAAGAGTCTAAAAGAAATAAAGGGAGGGAGAGGGTCTAAAAGATATAAAGGGAGGGAAAGGGTCTAAAAGAAATAAAGTGAGAGAAAGGGTCTAAAGACAAGAAACAGACAAGGAAAGAAAAGGGAAGGAAATAGATATAGGTTTGAGTGATATTTTTCTCCCTTTTTTTCTTGTCTCTTGTCTTTAGACCCTTTCCTTACCTTTATATCTTTTTACATTTTCAGCAATATTTCATCTATTTTCTCAATTTCTAAAGTGTAGAAAAACTCCAAAAATGTTTAGTCTGAAGAAGTTCTTTTTTTTTAAAATAAAAACGAAATATCAAAATTGCTGAATTCGTTGTCAGTGTCGGTCTATCAATTTTTCCACTTATTTTATATCATCGTGGCAGATTTACCAAAATCTACCATTTCTCCATATAAGAAATACAAAAGTGTTCGTAATAAAATCAACGTGCTTTAAAAAGCGTTTAATCACAATTATATATATATATATATATATATATATATATAAAGTACAAGGTGTTACCGGTCCGTTGGTCTAATGGTTAGAGTGTTCGCCAATGGCCTGGGAGTCCAGGGTTCAATCCCAGGTCAAGTCATACCAAAGACTCAAAAAATGGTACTTGATGCCTCATAGCTTAACACTCAGCATTATAAAGGATGGATCAAGGGTAAAGTGGGACAATTTAGGAAAAGGAGTAACGCCCTTACCTACACCTCGATGTAGTAGCTATTGAAAAGGGAGCCTTCGGGTCACCCTCGACGAAAGGGAGACAACTTTACTTTTACTTACACGGTGTTAGGCTAATGTTTCTGGAAAGGATAGATTTTATATAAACGAGGATCTTCATTTGCAAGAAGATCGACATTGAAATATGTCTTGTATGTTTGGGTGAGACGTAGAGAAAGGCGCGAAATTTGACAGATGAATAGATTAATCATTGGCATCACTTTAAATGTATGTGTATATCGATATATATGGGTGAAACGGATTGTGAAAATAGAATTTTCAAGCTGAGTTCGAATTTCGTATAAGGATGTTTACTTCTCTCTTCGCGTTAATACTCTCACGAAAAGTATAAATCATTTTATTTTCTTCTAGTAATATCAAACTTGTAGGACAGACTGGGTGCGTTCGGTAATGCAAACACCTTAAGAGAAGGAAAAATTAGAGTTGAAACTCCCTATTAACACATCATGAACAAGCAGATATTGAGGAAATCCAGAGACCTACAATCGACTGAGAAAAAAAGATGATTGTGTGTGTGTGTGTGTTGATTCTAATGGCATATCAACCCATCTAGGTGTACTTTATGCTTTGAGGTTAGGGAATCACATTCATTGTACATTTATTGTGTAGTTGTTTCTTAAATTCTGCACACATTTATATGGTTTCAAGTATTCCTATCTAATACAAATAATTTGCACGCTTTTATGGTTTCAAATATTCCTATATAAAACTAATGACAATGTGATTTAAAGTAATTATTTTTATTTAACTTTAGTCATTTTTTGCACACAGTTTAAGTAACTAATGATAATTTTTAGTGAACAATTATAGCTTCAAGTAACTATTCTTAATACAAATGAATTACTGTTATATGGCATCAAGTTTTCTAATCAAATACGAATAATTTCTGATCAGATCTATTTAAGCCGTAGATAGGATCCCAACAGGTACTACCACTCTGGGTCAGAGGGGACCTGGGAGTAATGGCAAGGAATGTGATGAATATTGGTTGACTTGAAAGTGGTCTGACACACAAGTAGAATGATTCCCATTGCTATTTACTGGATGAATATATGGGTGAATAGACATCACTCATGCAAATGTGTTGGACAGGTCATCCTGGCACCACAGATACAATCGACCTGCTACATTAGGTGCTCTCCTATAAAATGAGGTAAGCTTAGCTGGCTTGCTTTTGCCAAGAAGATTAAAAAAGGCATCCATGTTAGAAGGTGAGTCATTTGACCTCTGTTGAAGGGATACTATACACTTCCCAGAATTGAAACCAGATGTAGTTTAGTGTCATACCAGGACACTCCTTTTGGGAAAGTCTTACCCTTCTTCAGAGGATAAAGCCTATTTTAGGAGGTGCCCGTGGTTATCGTCGTAGGAAATGAACACGGCGACACGAGTTCAAATCCTGGACGAGACTGATTGCATTTCACATAGTACTAATACCCTTGGGAAAGGTATGAATCCAATTATTCTCTCTCCAGCTATGGGTAAATAGTTGGTCAGACTGAGTTATTCCACCTTGGTGAAGCAACTAGTCTAGGAGAAGGAAAACTCTGAATTCAAACCTGTTAAATTCCACTAAAAAAATTGACCTTGTGTCATATCCTGCCTGAGTGGAGGGTTTGGTAAATATGATAAAGCCTATTCAATGCCTCGCCGACCGGGTGTGCGTACGTGTTTGGTGTATTTCACATTAGATATTTGGCTTTGAATTTAATTCTTTTTCCCACTCATCATAGAGTACTTTCGCATATTTTAAAAATCATTTACCCATATGCATTCCAGTATCATTTATTTTTCTTCGCCTCATAAATCTGTTTATTGATTACGATTGGTTAGTTTCAACCAATCAAAGGAAGAAAGATGGAGTTCAAATCAGACACACCATCTCCTGGTCAGTGGAGCTTTTTTTAGCCTCCACCCAAATTTGCAAACATTTCTTGCTGTGTGTTGATAGACACATTTCGGTTGTTATTTTAATTTCTCCGATCAAGAAACTAAATCAGATGAAATGTTTATATAAAGTCCTCGTTTTGTGATGAAGGGCAGGTGAACGACTTAACAGTTAAACCAAAAGTTATTTCAGGTTAAGATATTGTTTCGGCCTGCAAGTGAAGAGATCTTGAGAGCCGTTCTCCTCGCACCTTAAATCATTTACCAATAGTCATGCCTCAAATAACTTTTAAAGAATTCCTGTAAATCTCTCTGAATGTCTTCATCTGTTTCTTCATACCAATCTCAGACCAAATTGATGTACGAGGTTCTTTAAAAAAATTCTTAGCCTCACACAGAAAGAAGCAGCATAGAGAAACATTTTTGGTTGTTTTTTAAGACATATCAACCTCGTAGGTTATTTAATGCCAAATCTTGTTTATATATATATATATATATGTGTGTGTGTGTGTGTGTGTGTACTTGGTTTAAAAATGATATTGAGTCATATCCTGCCTATCACAGATGGGTTGGGTAAATTCATACCCCCCTTTGAACTTAACAAGTTTATCCTGGCGTCCGTTCTACTTTACTGAAGTCTAAAAAGTTCTCCAATGGGATCACCACCAGCTGTCTCATCACGTCCCCCATAATCTCGTCCACTGCGTCTCCATGGTGATGTTTAGAAAACGCAATCAATTCGATGTTTAGCAAAAAAGAAAAAAAAAAGCTCGTATAAACGTGAAGAATCTACACACAAGGTTAGAATGGTTTGGTTTCTTTTGCTTAATGGCACATCAAACTTTGTAGGTTATTTAATGCCAAAGTCATCCTTCTAGAAGAACAGTAGTGGTACTATTTAACCCATAGCTGGAAGGATAAGGGGGTTCACACCTTTCTCAAGGGTATTTGCCCGAAAGTGAATGTAATAGCGCGACTGGGGTTCGAACTCGCTTACTACGATTCCACTGTTCAGTTTTTTAACCATGACACCACGAGGACCCCCCATCCAGGTTGGAATGATCACAATGGTTACGCAGTACAAAAGCTCATCAGTGGTATCTCACTGCTGCCCGAGTAAATCCACGTGAGAATTCGCTTATGCATGCGCAGTAAGGTCCCCTTTGATTAGTTAAGTTACAACAAGGGAGCAAAACCAGCTTTTTTACTCCAAATTTCTGGATACGCTCCAGAAATACCACAAATAAATGAGATATAAGTTTCTTTAATGAGATAGTCTCGAAAAAAACAGAATTTACTCCCTGATGTTAGACATTTTTTTTTGCACGTACAAATAATTATTTGATGGAAAAATACAGCGACAGACACACATCCCTGGAGGAAGAAAAAAAATGTTGCTTTTTTTTAATTTTGTATTCCTTTTTTATTCTTGAATCCTATTTATTTATTTATTTCTGTTATTTTCTTATGGATACATCAACTCCTTTTAATGCCGAAATTTAATTTATTTGTAAAGGTTTGGGAAAAATGATTTATCTCACCATAGTCTGTCTGTCCAATGTTAAAGGCCTATCAGTAAAAATTCGAAAGATAAGCTGTCCATATGATATCAGGACAATATTCACCAGCAGCATGACTCTTCGAAAAATATCTCAGCCGAGTCAAACGGAATACAACATGACCATGAACTGCGTCTACTCCATCTCATGCAGTTGCAGTACAGTAAATAAAGGCGAAATATGCCGCCCACTAAAAGAAAGGCAAGAGGAACACCGAAAAGCAGTATGTCCGGGAAAAATTGAAAAATAAGGTACGGCTAACCATATCTGAAAGGAAAGGGGAAACCGCCTACTCTTGTGAAATCAAGCTAAAATAATTGACAAGGAAGAACACTGGAAGACAAGATATCTCAAAGAAGCGGCATATATGTTAGGCTGCAGTGACCAATTGAGTAGACCAAATTGTTTGCACACAGTTAAATGGTTTCAAATATTACTATTCAAGGCTAGTAATTCTATTTATCAAGTATTCCGATGTAATATAAATAATTTGCACATAGCTGTGTAGTTTTAAATAACAAATAGTAACAATCCTTAGTAAAAGACTAAATAGTTCTATTTGAACCCTAGATGAGACCCTAAAAGGTATTACCACTCCAGATCAAAGTGGACCAGGGAGTAATGACAATGAAGAGGTACTCCACATTCCCTAAACTCCCAGACTGGAGACTCACAATCAGATGTAGTTTAATGTCATACCCATAACACTTTTTCTTTTTGATGGAGTATTATTTCGTATAATGTATCAATGAGAGTGTTTTGTATTTACAAGAGTGTAAAGGTGTACACAGGTGTTTTCTTGTTGTACACCCAACCCAGCATATTCTAAAAGGACTGGCTTCATGCTTCAAGTAAATTTAACTAAATTCCCAGAAGGAATTTCCTCACATGACCTGTTTTGAAAGTCAGATTTTCTGCTTGGTAAAAATTACTCTGTATTGTCTTAATTATTCATAACGTTCAAATGCCTTTGCCTACATCTGATCTTATTTTAAAAAATAGATAAAATTAATGTTGATGATCCGGCAGAGATTTATTATTTTGATTTGCTTCTTTTGTTTTTAAATCTATCACATAAGTTTACTATTAAGTATGACTGTCTAGGCTGAGGCCACCTATACAGAAAAATAAATTTTGAAAAAGGCCCTGAAATGACATGTAGGTTCCAGCTGATGAGTGTGGACAACTAGCAGATGAATTCAGTCACCAATAAGAAATATATATATATATATATATATATATATATATATATATTGCTTGTCATAAGTATTTGCTGATTTTAAGTGTTAATAAAAGAAATATTGTTGGCTTTCAGGTTTGATTGCCTTGGCTAAGGCCACACATACAACCAAAGTCATTTTGAGAAGTGTTTCAAAAGATATACGAGTACAAGTTCCTGCAAAGGTTTTAAATGGCAATTAAGTAAGCACAATACAATTTTTCTATCTCTATTTGGGTTGTATGGAAAATCACAAACCAGAGTAAGAGGGAGAGAAAGACTTTTCATTTGATAAGGTCTTAAATTTTTAAAGTTTGAAAATACCAAAACAATAAGAAATATTTTTCGTTTCACAGTATAAAAATGGAAAACAATAAACAGTCTAAATCTCTTTTACGCCCAGCCTGGGAAGAACGACCATCTTTGAAGTGAGAAAGCTTTGAAAGATTTTTAAAGATGACTATTGTTTTTAATATTTCTTTATTTTTTTTTCACTGGGAATCAGGTCATTTTTTTTCTTTATGTCACCTGGTTAATATTTGCAAAACAAAAATAATAGTCGGATAATAAAGTCATAAATTGACACCTTTCTGTCTTTACAAATAGAAGAATTCACAGCTGATTAGTATGGATATGTCGTTTAAATGTTTTCCTCTGTGAGAATAAACCCTGAAGGTGAATTGAAACAGATAAAACCAGCTTGGGGACGAGATATATTTAATGACCATTTAAGTTCTTTAGGCCTTACACAATCACCCATATCTACATATAGATAAATTCTCATTATGATTATATATATATATATATATATATATATATATATATATATATATATATACACAACCTAGAAAAAGATCAAATTATGAACATGAAGTCCATTAGCTTAAGTTTTGTGCAGTGTGCATGATTATATATATATATATATATATATATATATATATATATATATATATATATTAATCTTTATATCTAATCTATAATTCTGTTGGTGTGAAAAAAAAACAGATTGTACAATTTGCAAATTCTACAAACTCGCTCTTGGCCATGTAGAAATTATTTTCATTATATATATATATATATATATATATATATATATATATATATATATACGTGGATCATTAAATAAGTTTCTAGACTTTTTTCGTATGGACACTTTTATTGAGAGTATACACATGAGACTCTAGTCCCCTTCGAAGTAATCTCCTCCGGCTGCAATGCACTTGTACCGTTCCAACAACTTCTGGAAGACCCCATGGAAGTCCTTTAGTGTGAGCGTGTCAATGACCTTCGTCACAGCCTCTTTCATCTCAATTGTCTCATAGTGACAGCTTCTGAGCTTAGGGAATAAGCAAAAGTCACAGGGAGCAAGGTCTGGACTATAGGGATACTGAGGAACTGTGTTGATGCCCATCTTGGTCAAATAGTCTGTGACAAGGAGGGAGTTGTGGACTGGTGCATTGTCCTGCTGGAAATGCCACTGACCCGATTTGAAGAGTGCTGGCCTCTTCCCAAGGAATCTTTTCCTGAACTCCCTTAAAACCTCAACATAGTAACCCTAACTCTAAGCCTTAGGCCAATCAACATTGGTCTATTGACTTCCTTACTCTTCCCACACTTCTCATCACCCCTCACAGACTCCATGTCTTCCTTGAATCTCTAATGCCACTCAAAAACTGATGATCGTTTCATGCAAGATGGTCAAAAAGCAGTCTGAAGCATTCCATACGTTTCTGTGGAATTTTTTTCCAAGTTTAAAACAGAATTTTATTGCATATCGTTCTTCTAAAGTGTCCTCACGTCCAGATTGCATTTTTGAAATTCACCAGCTGTGACAATCAGGCTTAAGTAGGGTGTATTCCAATTGCTGCTGTAGCTGTTCCTTTGAACTTGAAATCCTAAAAATTGGTCAGTCATCTCATAAGATGTATAGCAATAACATACTGAATATTCAAGAGTCTACGACAATTTTAAATAACTGTACGAAAAGAGTCTGGAAACCTATTGAATGCACCACGTATATATATATATATATATATATATATATACACTCACACACACACACTGAGGTGGCGTTCTTAGAGTAACAGTTATTGTATGAATGTGAATTTGTAACCAGAGTTCAAATCTTAGATGAGGTGGTCTTAGGAAAAGCATCTGTTCTTCCCCAGCTATGTGTAAATAGAAGGACAGGCTGGGTTCTTTAATCTTGGCAAAACAACTAGACTAGAAGTAAAAAAAACCCATTAAAAATTGACCTTGTGCCACATCCTGCCTGGGGCAAAGGGTTTGGGTAAATACCTACAAAGAGATGACAAAACAAAACCACAAACAAAAACAATACTTGATGATTACTCTGAAATGAGACATGCTTTCACTGTCAAAAATCATCATGACCATTCACTCAGGGTTCCCTATTTGTAGCGAGAGAAGAAACTTACCTCCTGGATCAAAGCGTGTAAGACAATGCCTTGCGTGTCAAGCAGTAAAAAAATATGTTCACTTCTGGAGGCAGAAGTTATAGTGGGTCGATCTCGAGTCTCGCGAGAAGAAACCTACATCGCAGTATACCAGAGGTATACTGAGGAAGGCTGCTAGTCACGTGTTTTGTTATTTTTAGTCAACTAAGGCTATCCAATTGTCTGAGGATACAACAGTAGGGAAAACAAATCACGGAATCCATTTACTTCCGTTGTACAATTGTCCTGACTGTCTAGTAATTGACTTGGATTCAACTACCAATAACTACGTTTTCAGTTACGAGAGACTCTTTCCTTTCTGTTGCTGAGGAGCCATACCATCCACCCCAGTTTTTATTACACTAGTATTATCTTACAATACCACCAGACTGTAGGTTTTATATCACATCATGGGAAATCCAGACGAAAATGTGGCCTCATCATCTAACCCTTTGGTTGTCTTCACAATATACATATGTGTGGATGGAAGTGAGAGTATGTTATATACCCTACCAATGAACATTAATGAGTATGTCTCATTCCTCATAAATATGTTGGACATTTTTGTAGAAAAATAGTCACCATGAGCAGTGGTTACCTTCTTCACGCCACTGGCAAGTATTGTATTTTATGAATGTTATAAAGATTTCCATTTGATTTTCAACCACCATTTTGGTTATTTCTCTTTCGTTAAGTTGCAACAGTGTAACCAACAGTAGCCGAGCAAAAAATGTCATGTAATAACAAGATGTTTATTAGTGTAATAAAATTCTTTAACTTGAATAAAACAATTCCCAGTTCAATTTGCAACTTTGTTTGTTTGGGTTTTATGGCATATCAACCCTTATACGTTTTTTAATACCAAATCCATTTTAATACGAAGTTTAATTGTCAAAAACATTTCCATTTCAAGCTATTCACGTTAGTCAATCAGTTCTAATTCAAACAATTTAGTTTAGTATAAGTACAGTTTTTGTTTACACACAGTTAAATGTCAAAACAGGTCTCTGTTTCAAGTAATATAGTTTAGCATAAGTATACAGTTTAGTTCTATTTAACCCATATATAGGACCCTATCAGGTGCTACCATTCTGGGCCAGAGTGGAGCTGGGAGTGATGCCAATGAAAGGGTGCTCTGCATTCCCCAAAGCTCCAGCATCACTGGAACCTCACCATCAGATCGTTTAGTATCATATCCAGGGCACTCATTGGGTGGGGGTCTTACCTCTCCCCAGAGTTGCAGTCGGTGTATTCTGCAGCCCCAGCTGACTGGTCAATTGCAAATTTGTGAAGTTTTGGTTCATATTGAATGTTATCGTTTAATCATTCAAATTCTTAATATAATCGAACTAATTATGAATTACTAATTAGAATCTTTAACTTCATCCGAAAGAGAAGTATCAGTATTGTCATCCTTCTGAATCAAAATAAATGAAAAATAAGAAGTGTTATTGTCTTGGTTTAGATAAACAGATTAAAAAAAAACTTTGATAAATATATGTGCTAAAATCAAACAGGAGACATTTCCACACTAAACGAAAGCTCTCTGAAACTGGTAGACAAGTTCACGTACCTAGGAAGCAGTGTCTCATCGACCAAGACAGACATCGACACGTGACTAACAAAGGCATGGACAGCTATCAATAGGCTATCGGTCATATGGAAGTCAGATCTGACCGATAAAATGAAACGCAGTTTCTTCCAAGCAGCGATCGTGTTGATACTGGTATATGGATGCACTACATGGACACTAACTAAACGGCTAGAGAAAAAGCTTGACGGCAACTACAAAAGAATGCTGTGAGCAACACCCCACCAAGCAGCAGCTATACGGCCACCTACCATCCATCATGAAAACTATCCAAATTAGACTTGCAGGACACTGATGGAGAAGTAGGGATGAGCTCATAAGTGATGTACTCCTGTGGAACCCTTCACATGGCTGAGCAAAAGCAAGACGACCAGCTCAAACCTACATACAGCAGCTATGTGAGGATATGGGGTGTAGCCCTGAGGACCTGCCAGAAGCGATGAATGATAGGGAGAGGTGGCGAGAAAGGGTCAGGGATACCCATGCCAATGGCACGACATGATGATGATGAAATATCAAAATATACATAAATGCATCAAGGACTTATTTTATACAAATATTTATTTTTCATCATGATCTTGTAAACGCAGTGATTTTGCCCTGTAAGCAGGACTTACAATATGTTGGCTGTGTTCCCCACTGAGAGATAAGACCTTCTGATAAAAGAAGTTACCCGAGTATGATGATAAACCCCATTTCTGGGGCTTTTGAGAGTATGAAGTACCCCTTTATTGTCATTAATTCCTGGTCTGGAGTGAAATACCTGTTAGGATCCCATGTATGGTCAAAGTGACCTGTCTGCAAATTATCTGTATTAGATAAGAATACTTGAAACCATTTAAATGTGTGCAAAAAACTCTTCAGAAACTACACAAGAAATGTAAATATAAACATAAAATGAATGTAATTCCCTAACCTCTAGGCATAAAATAATCCCAGATTTTTTTATATGCCATTAAAATCATTCAATCTGCATTGATTAGGTATCATTTTCTCAGCTTTTTAATATCTACTCTTTTCACATTATTTAAAATACGTAATATTTTAATCTTACATAATAAATTTACAAATTTTTCTATGCTTTTTTAAGATGAGTCATTATCATTGTAAGAATTGGTTAAAGGATTGATCACATTGTTGCTTTTGTTATTACCACAATGCTTTTGCAAATCCATTCAATGGTCTTCGAGTGCAAAGAAAGAGTCATTCTTTTTTTCAAGTAATGTCCACCACTTCTGGGAACACTATCCATACTTACCCAACCCCTCCGCTCGGGCAGGATATGACACAAGGTCAATTTTTAAGCGGAGTTTAATAGGTTTGAATTCAGAGTTTTCCTTCTCCTAGACTAGTTGCCTCACCAAGGCTGAAGAACCTAGTCTGTCCTATTATTTACCCATAGCTGGAGGGAGAATAATTGGATTCATACCTTTCCCAAGGGTATTAGTGCTATGTGAAATGCAATCAATCTCGTCCAGGATTTGAACTCGTGTCGCCGTGTCCAATTCCTACGACGATAACCATTACACCACGGGCACCTCCTCTGGGAACACTATCCAAGAGGTAAAAAAGAGATAACTTTTAGTTTCGTAAAATATTTGATTAAACTTTCTTAGAATCAATTTATTATTAAAAAAGGTATCAGAGGTCATTTAATTTCAGGAACTTGTCTTACTTGTTTATCATTATATAAAGACTTATTAGGTGGTTATACATTATAGAAAGATATCCTAGTGAGTAGAGTGTTCGCCAATGGTCAGGGAGTCCTGGGTTCAATCCCAAGTCGCAATGGTCCGGAAGACCTGGGGTTAATCCCAGGTCTCGTCATACCAAAGACTTTAAAAATGGTACTTGATAACCCCCTTGCTTAACACTCAGCAATATAAGGTACGTATCGAGAGTAAAGTGGAGCAATCCAGGGAAAGGAGTTGCACCCTTCCTTATACCGCGGTGTAGTAGCTATTGAAAAGGGAGCCTTCTGGTTGCCCTCAACTACGGTTGCCAACTTTACATTGATAATTATTATATAAATTATTATTGAAACATTTATGTCGGTATATGTCACATAAACTGAATTTTTTATGCAGATATACATTATAGAAACATTTATCAATAAGTTTGAAAAATCTGACAAGATGTGAAAAAATGAGCGTAAAAGTGGATGAATCAAAACACAGACAACAGATTAGATGAAAGATTATTTTGAATCTTTATTTTGTGTTTTGGTTTATCCACTTTTCCACTAATTTTTTCACATATACTTTATTAAAAACTATTATAGCAGAATTTATTATGAGGATAAATTATTATAGAAATATGACGTAGATATACATTACAGAAACTATTATAGAAACATTATTAGATTTACATTTTGGAAACACTTATGTAGATATATGTTATATAAACTCTCACTTGAACATTTACGTATCATGAAACAACACTGTATTTTTAACTATTTTAATCATCTTAAATGGATAAGAAATATAACAAAAAAATGAATTGCTCAGTCAGCTGGGGCTGTAGAATACACTGACTGCTTCTCTGCTGAGGGGTAAGACTCCCCATATGAGTGTTCTGGATATGACACTAAACAATCTGATGGGGAGGTTCCAGCAATTCTGGAGCTTTAGGGAATGTGGAGCACCCCATTTTGCCATCACTCCCAGGTTCACTCTGGCCCAGAGTGGTAGCACCTGATAGGGTCCTATCTATGTGTCAAATAGAACTAAATTGCTTACTGATACTAAACTGAATTGTTTTAAATAGACATTGAAACTGTACTTAGGCCAAAATGAATTGTTTGAAAAAGAACTAACTAAATTGAATAGCTTGAAATAGAAATGTTTTTGACAATTAAACTGTGTACGGATTTGGCATTAAATAACCAACAAAAGTTGATATGCCATAAAACCAAATCAACCAAAAAAATGAAAACTGAATATTTGAAATAATTTATTTGTATAGTATATTTCACCTTGACAGGTTCATTAGATACTATGAAATTATCAATTAAAATGGCAGTTGCTTGGAATCTTGAAAATTTTAAATTTGAGAATTATTTGAAAATCCATCTTGTGATTACTATTATTACAATAAAATACAACGAAAGATTGTTATTACAGAAAAATATTGTAGTTGTTTAGTTTTCTTTAATAAAATTTCTATCATTTTTATCTTTCATATAAGACTATGTAGATTAAAAATTCATGTGCCATAAATCCACATTGATCTTATTGGTATGTCAACTCTTCCAGGGTTATTTTTTGCCTTTAGGTTAGGGAATTGCATTCACTTACATTTATATTTACAATTTTTTGAGTAGTTATTTATCAAATGTTATTTTTTTGTATATGGTCCGACTAAATAGAAATAATTTTTTGAACAGAGCTATTCGACTAATAGAACCCTAACAGATACTGCCACTCCAGGTCAGAGTGGATCAGGGAGAAATGGTCAACAATTTCACAAGAGAGACTTTATAATCAGACAATGCTATCAATAGAAAAGAACATTACAAAAACTATTCACCTTGAGAAAGTTTTCAAAACTTCTCAGAGAAAAGTTTGTTTTTAGAAGGTCTATGCATAATTATCAGAAATTATCTTGAGTTTTAAAAAAGCTTTAAAAGTTTCATATGGGTTTTTGATTTTTAGTATTGTGCTATCTCAAGTCTTCAATTGGGACTAGTGTATTACACTCAGCATAAAACATCAATCTTCAGCTTTTGTAGGATAGAAGACCCCCACAACCAATTTTTCTAACTTGGCCCCACTCTTTTTAGCTCCCACCCTGTCTATGACCACTTGGCATAATTAGAGTTCATGGTAAGCAAATACAAATATTTCACTGGTTAGTCTGGAAAAGGTAAAACTTTATCACATTCTCTAGTATTTCATATCGGTTTCTGATTTGTTCTATTTATTTTTTGAAAGAATTCTCAGTGGAGAAAATGGAGGTTGAGAGTCTTGTTTCAGCTGCCTAAATATCTTTTCTTGTTTTGAAAGATGTTTTTATCAATCCAATTGGCTTGACATTCCACACAGGTGATGTGCAAAGACAATCAAGCATCTTAAACACTTGAAGTGGAATTTGACAACTTTGTTTATTTGTCTAGTTTTACATCCTTTTTGAGTTGGAGAGTTGATGTTTTTACAGGAAGCACTTTGATCATTATTACACATTGCGGAAACAAAGAGAAGCATTGCCAGCTGCAAATTAAATTATCATTGCTTTTCTTTTTTTTCAATGCATTTCTTTTCGTGCATAGTTCTGTCCAACTTCTTTCTTATGCCTTCAGGCATGAACCTGAAACCTTGAATTTCTATCATGAAGAAAAGCATAAATAAAGTCAAGAAGATGAAGATTAAAGTACTTTTAAAAAATTGAAAACAAATTTTTTTGTAGGCTTCTTATTGCTAAGTGTCATGTTACAGATCAATTTAGATCCAAGTATCAAAACACTAAAGGCATAAACGTAAAAAATTGAACAGCTAGGATTCAGTAAAGGTTTATATGCTTTGAAAGAAATAATATATATAGAAATATATATTATATTACATGGTACAGTCCATGACCCTGGGTTCCATGCATTCAGCTATCATTGGATAATGTATATATATATATATATATATATATATAATGTATATCTACATATACATATATATATTTACATATAATGTATACCTGCATATGTATATGTTTATGTATAATGTGTATATATATATATATAATATGTATATCTATCTATCTGTTATGGTTTATAAAATGGTGATTGGCAAGTGTTCTAAAGATAGAAAAATATAGCCACACTGATGCCAAGAATTCAAAATTGTGCAGCAAAATAAGGAACCATTTCTTTTGGTAGGAGAAGATTTAGAGAAGAAGTAAGAGTAAGAAGTAGGAGTGAGGGACAGTAGTTTTGTGTAGGAGATTTGAAAAGGGAAGACGCTAGGAAGAAGTCAATTGACAACTAGCGTTCAGAAGGGATAGGAGAGTTTACTACTAGAATCCCACAGTGAACAGAACTCAGCGAGTCCGCTCCTGTATCAAGAAAGTTTAAAAGGTTGTAACTTGATGTAAAAACCTAAATTTTTATACCAAAAATAAAACATCATTAATTCAAGTTAGTGTTATCTTCTAATAATACCAACAACGAAGAAATACAACATATCTATCTACAACTATACATAAATATATTTACCCAACCCCTCTACTCGAGCAGGATATGACACAAGGTCAATTTTTTAAGCGGAGTTTAACAGGTTTCAATTCAGAGTTTTCCTTCTCCTAGACTAGTTGCCTCACCAAGGCTGAAGAACTTAGTCTGCCCTACTCTTTATCCATAGCTGGAGGGAAAATAATTGGATTCATACCTTTCTCAAGGGTATTAGTACTATGTGAAATGCTCTCAGTCTCGTCCAGGATTTGAACTCGTGTCGCCGTGTTCATTTCCTACATTTCAAAAAATATTTATTCAAAATTGTAAAAAAAGTTTTCAAATTAAACTAAAATTATAAAAATCCTGTATGGCTTACAAATAATACTCTTAGACCTGAAATCAAGTTATTAATATGAAATAAACAAAATTAATAACAATGAAGACAGTGAATAAAAAGAAAAATTTTGTAGCCATAAATTTATTAAGTAAAATAGATCTCAATTTGATATAACGGGAGATATATCGTCAGCGTTTAACATAAAAAGAAGTAACCAACTCCATTTGGAATCCATCTGACAAGCTTGAATAAGAAGAACAAATTTATTACGGAAATGGAATGCTATTTCTAAATTTCTGGCTTTTTTAAACATTTTATAAAATATATTTATATATATATATATATATATATATACATATTAGAAGTTAAATTGGTGACCATAGTTGAGGGTGAACCGAAGGCTTCCTTACACACACAGATACCCATTGAATAAAAAAATTATCTTCACTACCAATAGATAAAAGATAACTCATTGTTAGTTTTTATGACACATTAACATCTTCTTGGGTCATATTATACTGAAGTCAGTTTAATAATTATGGTCTCTAATCATGTATAGTACAAAAATATATCTAAATCATTTTAAACATTTCACAATTGCAAAGAGATCTATCAGGCCCGTACATGGGACCTTAACATGTACTCCCAGTCATAGAGGATCTGGGAGCAGGTATTTATACAACCCTTTCATCATAAACAAGGTCAATTCTTACGTGGAGAACAATTGGTTTGAATTTAGTGTTTTCCTTCTCTTAGGCAGGTTGCATTAACAAGGTTAAAAAGCCCCATTTGCCCTCAACTAATGGACCTTGTCGTAGTGGTAACAAATAGGTAACTTCACACTATCTAAAGCTCCAGAACTGGAGCCTCACGACCAGATACACTTTTGTGTAATATTCTGATGATTGCTGTTTTTGGGAGAGGGGTTTTACTCCTCAGAACGCAATGCAATCAGCCAGTATCTTCTCAGCTGTTCTGATGGGGTGAAAAAATGGTTGGTATACAATTCCTACAGATGTAAAAGCTGAATGTTAAGAAAAGTGCCTTTGTATTAGAAAGGATTGTGGAGTATGATAGTTGGTTGGTTGAACCCTATTGGGTGTCCTCGTGGTGTAATGGTTAAAGCGATGAACTGCGGAATCGTAGTACGCGAGTTCGTACTCCAGTCGCGCTATTACGTTCACTTTCGGGCAAATACCCTTGGGAAAGGTATGAACCCCCTTATTCTCCCTCCAGCTATGGGTAAATAGTAGGACGGACTAGGTTCTTCAGCCTTGGTGAGGCAACTAGTCTAGGAGAAGGAAAACTCTGAATTCAAACCTGTTAAACACCGCTTAAAAAAAAAATTGACCTTGTGTCATATCCTGCCCGAGCGGAGGGGTTGGTAAATAGTACCCTATCAGGTGCTGACACTGCCGGTCAGCGTAGACCTGGGAGCAATGGCAATAAAGGGGTACTCCTTATTCCCCAAATCTCCAAGTCTCCAAGGCTGGAGTCTCACCACCAGATGGTTGGTTGGTTGGATTTTATGGCATATCAACCTTTGAAGGTTATTTAACATCAAATCCATTTCTATATAAATAATCAGTTCTATTTCAAACAATTCAGTTTAACATGAGTACACAGTTTAATTGTCAAAAACATTTCTATTTCAAGCTATTCAGTTCAATCAAACAGTTCTAATTCAAACAATTCAGTTAAGTATCAGTACAATATTTGTCCACACTGTTAAATGTCAAAACAGTTCTATTTTAAACATATCAGTTTAGCATAAGTATGCAGTTTAGTTCTATTTGATCCATAGATGTGACCCTATCTATGACTCCAGGCCAGAGTGGACCTGAGAGTGATAGCAATGAAGGAGTACTCCGCATTCCCCAAAGCTCCAACATAACTGAAACCTCACCATCAAATTGTTTTGTGTCATATCAGGACACTCGTTAGAGTGGGGGGGTCTTACTCTCTGTAGAGAAGCTGTCAATGTATTCTATAGCCCCCACCGACTGGGCCAGAATATGATAGACCTGCATATATAAGCATCCCACCTTCACACTGAATTATAAGAGCTGAGTTTATTAAGAGAATAAAAAACTTGAAAATGAGTATGCTGGAGGAGATTGCAAAGGATTGTGTCTGTTGTAGTGGCGCTGTAGATTCACAGATATGAAATAGAAACACAACATTATGTTGACATTTGTATCTTAGAGAAAAACTAAAATAGACGCAAAAAGAAATCAGTCATGAACATGAAGTTGATTTTTTTTAGAGACACAGGATAAAACTCGGAAAATACAGTAAACATTCGAGTAGAATATGTAATAATTTAATTCATTTCCAGATACAGAAAAAAGATGAGGAATTTGTTCTTCATTTCTATTCACGGACAATTACTTTCCAACTTTGTTTTTGAATAATTCATGCTGCTGTTTTTTGATTGTTTTCTTTTTCAATTTACAATGTCTACCGAGAGACAGACACTGGAGCTGCACGCTCTTTCGTTTTCAATTTAGAGTTTTTCTTTCTCCTAGATTAGATTGGTTTAGTTTGGTTATATCGCATATCAACCATTGAAGGTTATTTAATGCCAAATCCATCTTTATACATAAAAACAGTTCTATTTCAAACTATTCAGTTTAACCTAAGTACACAGGTTAAATGTCAAAAACAGTTATTTCAAACAACTCAGTTTAGCATAAGTACAGTTTAAATGTCAAACAGTTCTATTTGAGCCATAGATCGGACCCCATCAGGTACTACCACTCCAGGTCAGTGTGTACCTAGGAGCGATGGAAATGAAGGGGTACTCTGCATTCCACATTCACCATCATATTGTTTAGTGTCATATCCAGGACATTTATTGGGGGTTACCCCTCTGCAGAGATGCAGTCAATGTATTCTGCAGCCCCAGCTGACTGGGCCATCCAAGATTGGTGGCCTTGATTGACCAAAGCTAAAGAACTCAATCTTTCCTACCGTTGACTTATTGCTGAATGGATAAGAGAAGTATTCTTACTTTTCCTAAAGGCATTAACATGAAATACACACAGCATTTTGCAGGATTTGAACTTGAATCATTAAGTTCATTTCCTATGACTTCTTTTCCTGTCCATTTTCTTTTTCTTAATATGAATAATTTTAATGGTATGTCAAACTGTCTTGGACTGTATTTTGCCTCGAGGATAGGAATTGCCTTTATTTTATGTTTATATCGACATTTTTTAGTGAAGTTATTAAAGAGTTATTTTTTTGTTTTGCACATGGTCTTACCAACTACAAACAATTTTCAAAGAAATCTATTTGATGCATAGATGGAATGCTGACATGTACTACCACACCGGGTCAGAATGGACCTGGGAGTAATGACAATGAAGGGCTATCTCACACTCCCCAGAACAAGAGCCTAACCGTCAGATACAGTTTAGTGTCAATACATAGGACACCCCTTTTTTAGGTGAGTTTCTTACCCCACAGTAGGGGGTACAGTCAGGGTAGATTTTATTTTTCTCAAGTTCATACAATTATTTTATAATTTGCATTTGTCTATTACTATTAGCAAAAATCACAGACAACTTATATATTAGAGAAGGGGAGAAGTAACATCTCTGATACTTGAGTTTCTATGGCCTGATCGACAGAAACAGTCTGCTTCTAGAATATAAAGGAACTGACTTGTGTCTTGTGAAAGAATGAATCTAACTGTACTGGATTCACAACTGAACACATTCCTTTGAAGATTGCAATGTTTCTATGTTTGCAAAATTACATAAAAAGTTCTCATAACACTTCCCTCATTCACAACACTATTTTTACATTTGGCTATGTTTTAGTTAACCCAGCTATCAAATACAAAAAAAAAGGAAAAAAAAAGAACTTTAATATAAGTAATGTTTTCATTCAACAGTTAAAAAATGAAAAAAAAAAAAAAAAAAAAAAGGTCCTCAAAATCAATTTGGGTAATATTTTCATTTTTTTTTTTTTTTAGAAAAAAAGACATTTATTTATAAAGTAGATTAATAACTCATCTTATATCGACTGGCACATTGCCAGGTGCTGTGATCCTTATCATTGGCGTTTATGTTACAGCCAGTGCTTTTGGGAACTAAAGTCCAGCATAGAGTTGATGAAGTTTTTTTTGTTTTTTTTGATAATTCTTTTTATTGAGTCTAAGGCTTCATCTATTTTTGACGATTCTTTTACTTGATGATTAATTAGTTTGCAGGTCAAAGTATTTTTGAATTTAAAGAAAAAATATACTTAAATGATAACATTTTAAAGTGTTTTTAGTATACACACACACACTTGGAGTATATTATATATATATATATATATATATATATATATATATATATA
>OY757913.1:11924195-12081695 GCA_963585895.1 Sepioteuthis lessoniana
ATGTTGATGCATGGCCGAACTTACCTCACAATCTTCCATGTTTAGGGTTATTATAGTGTATCCACCTAACATGAATGCTACAATTCTTCATCTTCAAACTTTTTCAGTGCGGCAATGTGTTCTTTATCTTCAACATCAAAATCATTATTTTTTAAGCATCTAAACCAATCTTTGCATGTTGTTTCTGACAGAGCATGGTCGCTGTAAGTCTCAACAAGAATTGTATACTTCAGCAGCAGATTTCTTTTGAATAATGTAGTGCAGTAAAATTCCTTGAAAATTCACATTCTTTGGTATGAAGTCTGACATGTTTAATGCCATGAAAAGTTTTTACCCTTCATTTGCTGAATTTCAAGCTTGCTTGTAGTACTTCTTTATAGATGCATTACCATCTGAAATTACATGCATGCAGATCTGGGAATGCCACCTGTTTGAAAACTGTGAGAACTTATTCAAGGTCCTAATATAAATATGATGCGAGTCCCCATTGTGTAGTAGCTGATGTGCTGGACTTTGATAGAGCACTTAGCGAGTTTGCACTCCAGTAGTACTATTATGTTCATTCTTTTAACGAATACCCTTGGTAAATGTATGAAGCGGTCCAGAAATGCATCAACACCTATCCTGAATTTTTCAACTCAAACTCTAACAAACAACTTGATATATTTGAAGTCCTAGTGATGCAGAAATCAAATTCCATAGTACACAGACGTCATTTTCATCGATTTTCCTGTCTGCAGCAACATGTTGAAGTTCTCTTGAGTCAGATTTCACTTGTGTCGAAATGTTGAGTTTGGTAGCTATGAGTCAGCACTCAGTTGCATAACCACTTGAGTTACGAGTTGAAGTGAGATGCAGAACTGACGAATGGTCATTGGGTTATTCCATTATACTGTTGTGGTTATGTCCAATCCCTGGACACTGATTGGGTGCTCATCCTGGAATGGATATATTAGTGTATATATATATATATATATTTACCAACCCTTCCGCTTGGACAGGATATGACACAAGGTCAATTTTTAAGCGGAGTTTAATAGGTTTCAATTCAGAGTTTTCCTTCTCCTAGACTTGTTGCCTCACTAAGGCTGAAGAACCTAGTCTGCCCTACTATTTAACCATAGCTGGAGGGAGAATAATTGGATTCATACCTTTCCCAAGAGTATTGGTGCTATGTGAAATGCAATCAGTCTCGTCCAGGATTTGAACTTGTGTCGCCATGTCCATTTCCAATGATGACCATTAGTGTATATATCGTTCTTTAAGTAAAACAAAAAACTGGTCACATTAGGATTATAAATTTATTTCTATCCTGTTATGGGTATTGATATGAATCAATAACATTAAAAATAACAGGACTTCTTCAGATCTAATGGATAAAATAATTCAGAATAGACATAGGAAAGAAGGGTGGGAGTGGGTAGAAGAGGTTCATCCCTTTCCCAACGCCATATCGTGATTGGAGTTCAAACTCACTCACTATGATTCTGCAGTCCAGCGCTTTAACCATTACACTACGAGGACACCTCCCAGTGATAGAGCTTACCACCATAACTGAAGCTGGAATATATAGAGAATTACCTTCACTCGTATTACCAGCAACTAATCATAGCCCATGCACTGACGTGCTCATATGTGCACAATGAGATGCTCCATAAATAATCATCCTCCTTAAGTGGGGTTTTTCTTTTGGTGACTCTGTTTCCTTCACAACTGAGTGCTGACATGAGCAACTTTGCAAATTCGACATATATATATATATTGGCAGCATTTTTTCATTAATACAAATTTCATTGAATATAATAGACATTTTCTGTCTACATATTTTCTTGTTGATCCTTTCATATTGCCGTATTGATTTTATAGTATTCGGCAGGAATTGATTGATATATTTTCCATAATTGTTTATTTCCCAAGTACTTTCTGCCCAACTTCGGGCCATCATCAGGTGAGGATGTATTACAAAAGTGATGTAACTTTTGTATGTACATTACTACTTTGTAAGAAGAAGAGCATCTGGGCCGTTGCAGTGTGTAGCATTTACTTTTAAAATTGTTCTATAAATAGTGTCAGTAGCTAAAGACATTTAAGTACATTAGCACTGGTTCGAAAATTAAATCTATTAAGTTTGGGTTGCATGTTTCTAATATGTAGTGCTTCGAGAATCTGTAGTTTTTGTTTGTTATTTTGATGTTCAAATATTGTTGTGTTTTTGGTGAGAATTTTCCATAATTCTGCTGTTGGGCATGAATGTTTTTAAATGCTGTGCTATGGAATAATACATCCTCCCCTGATGATTGACCAAAGTTGGGCAGAAAGTACTTGGGAAATAAACAATTATGGAAAATATATCAATCAATTCCCGCCAAATACTATAAAATCAATACGGCAATATGAAAGGATCAACAAGAAAATATATAGACAGAAAATGTCTATTATATTCAACGAAATATATATATATATATATATATATATATATTGGGTCTTGGCAAAGCTGGATTGTTCTACCAATCTGCATTAAGAATCAAACACCAAACACAAATCCTACAATATTACAGACGGTAACGAGCTTACACACATCAAAAATTTCTTATACCGGGGGAGCATTAGCTCCAGTGATGCTTCCTTGGACAGAGAAATGGAAATAAGGGTCAGTAAAATAAGCCATGTATTGAGGAGACTCCATAATATTATTCTTAAACAGTATATTTGATTTGAATCCTGGACCTTCTACTGCCCTTAGTTCAAGAAGCTTGGACACTTTCCTATTTAAGCTCTTCACTCCATGCTTAGTATTAAATGGCAGTAATGAGTCATCAGCCTGGAATTTCTGGACTGTGTTAATTCTTCCAGCATAGAATCTATACAGATTAAAACCCACCTTCTTTTGCATAGATGAGAATCATATGTATGGAGAGTTTGCCTGTAGAAAAAGACACTAAGTACTGCCAAAGAAATCTGACAAAAATTTTGTCGGGAAAAATTGTGTTTGAGACAAAAGCAAACTGAAAAAGTCTTAAAAACTCTCTGGAGATCGAGAGTGTCAGTGGTTTATTGTCCATAAAGCTTCCATCATCTTTGATAGAAGCAAGCTTCAAATGGTTGGTTGGTTGGGTTTTATGGCATATCAACCTTTGTAGGTTATTTAACACCAAATCCATTTTTATGTAAATAATCAGTTCTATTTAAAACAATTCAGTTTAGCATCAGTACACAGTTTAATTGTCAAGAACATTTCTATTTCAAACTATTCAGTTTATTCAAGCAGTTATATATAATGATTCAGTTTAGTGTAAGTACAATTTCAAAGTCAAAACAGATCAATTTCAAATAATTCAGTTTAGATATAAGTACACAGTTTAGATATAAGTACGGTTTAATTGTGAAAAACATTTCTATTTCTAGCTATTCAGTTTAGTCAAGCAGTTCTAATTCAGCAAACTCAATTTAGTATAAGTACAGATTTTGTTTACACACAGTTACATGTCAAAACAGTTCTATGTTAAATAATTCGGTTTAGTGTAAATACGGTTTCAATATCAAAAAAATGTTCTTTTTCAAATAATTCAGTTTAGCATAAGCACACAGTTTAAATGTAAGTACGGTTTAATTGTCAAAAACATTTCTATTTCAAGCTATTCAGTTCAATCAGACAATTCAGTTTAGCATAACTATATTGTTTGTTCTATTTAACCCATAGATAGGGCCCTATCAGGTGCTACCACGCCAGGCCAGAGTGGACCTGGGAGTAATGGCAATGAAGTGGTGCTCCATAATTGCTAAAGCCCTAGCATTACTAGGACCTCACCATCGGACTGTTTAGTGTCATATCCAGGAAACTCATTGGGGGGGGTCTTAACCCTCCTCGGAGGTGAGATTGGTGTATTCTACAGCCCCAGCCAACTGGACAAGCAAGCTTCAAAGGAACAGTAGCAAGAAAATGAAATATAAACATGAAAAAGTTTGTTTTGAATTGTGCTGTGATTAAATTACTCTGGGTTTACAGTCAATCTATCTTTTTTAAAACAAATTGTTAACAAAAGCCTTATATAAATATATATAAAATATCCTATAAAGTTATTTTAATTTGTACAATGAATTTTTCTTTTTTTTCTTCTTCCAATTTTAAGTCCCTTCTCTTGTAGAACCTGTGCTGATAATTGACTTGAGCATTCAATAATATTCCAGACTTTTTTTGTACAGGCATTTAAAATTGTTGTAGATTCTTGAAAATTCACTATGTTATTGCTATACATCTTATGAGATGACTGACCAATTTTTAGGATTTCAGGTTCAAATGAACAGCTACAGCAGCAATTGGAATACACCCGACTAATTCCTGATTGTCACAGCTGGTGAATTTCAAAAATGCAATCTGGACATCAGGACACTTTAGAAGAACAATATGTAATAAAATTCTGTTTTAGACTCGGAAAAAATGCCACAAAAACGTATGGAATGCTTCAGACTGCTTTTCGACCATCTTGCATGAATGGAGCATCAGTTTTTGAGTGGCATAAGAGATTCAAGGAAGGCAGGGAGTCTGTGAGGGATGATGAGAGGTGTGGGAGGAGTAAGGAAGTCAATAGACCAGAGTTGATTGGCCAAAGGGTTAGGGTTAGGATTACTATGTTTAGGTTTTAAGGGAGTTCAGGAAAAGATTCCTTGGGAAGAGGCCAGCACTCTTCAAATTGGGTTAGTGGCATTTCGACCAGGACAATGCACCAGTCCAAAACTCCATCTTTGTCCCAGACTATTTGACCAAGATGGGGATCAAGACAGTTCATCAGCATCCCTATATTCCAGACCTTGCTCCCTGTGACTTTTGGTTATTCCCTAAGCTCAGAGGCTGTCGTTATGAGACAATTGAGGAGATGAAAGGGCTGTGATGAAGGTCATTGACACACTCACACAAGAGGACTTCCATGGGGCCTTCCAGAAGTTGTTGGAACAGTACAACAATAAGTGCATTGCAGCCGGAGGAGATTACTTTGAAGGCCACTAGAGTTTCATGTGTGTACTATCAATAAAAGTGCCCATACAAAAAAGTCTGGAAACTTATTTAATGATCTTCGTATGAAGAAATAACATTTGAAAGATGCCCAAGTTTTATATCCATTTCAATTGATTTTATCAATCATTAAAATGATGTTTCCCATTTTAGTCACAAAATAACATTTTCAAGTAGCTACAGTTCGGCCATATTTCTTTTGTTGTTCCCTCCACCAACAAGTAAGAAAGTGCTGATTTATGGCTAATGGCCAGTTTGTATTTTAGAATTTAACTCTGACTGTTCAGCTAATAATGAAGCAAATGGTTAAAATTCACTCTTACCTGGATGGAAAGTTTATGTATTACATATTTTTATCGTTTATTTTTTATACATTAAAACAAAATTAACAATTTTCATGGGTGGGCTATTCTGGACAATCACCTTGTTTTTTATGATAATCAGCTGTATAAAGACTTGCTTATTGCTTAAGTAAAAATTACTATGTACACTTGGGGGGTCTGCTATTTTCTTGCATAAACTTTTCGTTTGTATTTTTATAGATATCCACTAATATAAATTTGTTGGCACTGTTAAGATTTTTCTAACTCAATTCCCTTGGCAAAGCAATTACTACCCAAAGAATTACAATGGGCTTGTCTACTTCAATTTGTTGAGAAAGTCTGCCACCCATAGAGCTAACTAATTTACTCGTGAACTTTTGGATTAATTGCATTAGTTAACAAGTGGTTAACCTAAAGACAACCATTCTTTGGAATGTGCTGAAGGCAACGGTGTTGATATACCAAAGCAATGAAATAAGGATGAGTACAAATTACATGAATTTGCAAATAAAATCTCATATACATTATTAATGACAAGTGAATGAAAAAAATTTTACTTATCACCTGGGAAGTAAGATAGTCATAGGAAAGTAGTTTTTCAACAGTACTCTCATACCCACTCTCTTCTGTATCAAACATCATGGAAGGTGGAAGACCAAGCATTTAAATAAAAATTAAGGTATCTAGCAATGAGACAGAATTCAGGGAGAAGTGGAATCATGCCTTTTTCTAAGAGCGTTAAAACCGAGTATTTAGCTGTAGCAACTCAAGAGGTAGATTGAAAATTTTTATAAGGAATAAAATCTTCCTAAAAAAAGGTTTGGTTTGGTTTTATGGCATATCAATCCTTGTGGGTTATTTCATGCCTAATCCTGTTTATATCTATGAACATATATATATATGATTTGTAAGTGAATAGTTTGTCGGTAGTTAAGCTTTTTGCTTAGATGTGGCACGAGGCCTAATGAATGTGGCACTCAATGAGACTAAAACTCACTCTTACAGGTTTGTTAGTCAAGCTTGCTAACCATTACCTTATCTAAGGTTTGTAGTTAACATTATTTTTAAATGGGCCAAAGCTCATTTGTTTGCACACCGTTAAATGGTTTCAATTATTTTTATCAATATTTTGATTATTAATCAAATGAAATCAGCTGGGCCTGTAGAATACACCAACCGCACTTCAGCAGAGGGGTAAGACCCCCACAACAAGTGTCCAGGGTTTAATTAATAATAAACCACATGATGATGAGGCTTCTGTCCAGGAGCTTTAGAAAATGTGGAGTATCCCTTCATTGCCATGTCACCCAGGTCTACTCTGACCTGGAGTGGTAATAACTGTTAGGGTCCCAACTATGGATCAAATACAACTGTCTAATCATTTACAATACTAGAAAATATTAAACTGCAACAAATAGAACTATTAATGTTTGATAGCAATACTTGAAACTATTTAACTGTGTGAAAACAAATGAGATCTGGCTTGTATAAAAATCATTACCTACATGCCGTTTGTCAACAAATCATATATTTGTTATATGCTTATAAACAGGATTTGGCATTAAATAACCAACAAGGGTTGATATACCATAAAACACAGTTAAATGATTATGAGTACTGCTCACATAAATAATTCTATCAAATAAAAAGCACTTGTTTGCATATAGCTAAATAATCCTCCTTCAGTAAATGAGTGAGCAGTTTTATTTGACCCATAGAACTATGACCTTAAAAGGTGCTACCATTGTAACACTATGTAGGTGGTCTGCCAAGCAGACGATCCCTTTGTCTGTTTTGGCGAGAAACCAAATAAAGGCCTGAGCCCACGATCTCGACATGACCGGAAGTGGGTAAGGGAACGTGAGAGGAGTTGAAAAAAGGGAACTGAGAGAAGGCAGTTGGCGAAGGGTGATGTGAGTGGCCAGTCGACACTGGACAGCAGAGAGACCAGTCAGATGAGATAGGGTCCAGAGCAGTGAGGGAAGACTGGTTAAGATGGGTTGGCATTCCTAGTAGCTTTGTAGAAATTTCACTAGAAATCCATGCTAACATTAGTCTACATATGCACACAGGGAATGCAGAGTGTTACATAACTCCCCTTCTCGCGCTTGAATTAATCCAAGCATATTGTTCATTTATTCTTTGTTCTTTCTTCCCACTCCCTTGACTGTATTTCTTGTAGTTATGAAGAAATGTGCGATGCCCCTATCGGAACCACTAGTTGATCACCGGCCAAGAAATAAAATGGTTTCGAAGAAGTTGACGTATTCAGGGGCACCGAGGGGGTATCGTCACACCACTCCAGGTCAGAGTGAACCAGAGAGTAATGGCAATAAAGGAGTACTCCACATTTCCCAAATCTCCAGGATTGGAGCCTCACCATCAGATCTAGTTCAGTGTCAGACTCAGTATACTTGAGAGTAGGGGTCTTAACCCTCTGCGTAGATGTAGTCAAGTGTATTCTACAACCGCAGCTGATTAGGCTTCATAAAAGAAGATTAATCCATGTTTCGGAAGGAATTTTCAGATGTTTATGCTTAAATGACATTTTCTTTGAAAAGTTAAGAATACAATTAAAAGAATTGTTGGCATAGTTAACAATTGTCATTGTAGGAAATGGAATTGGTAATCTGAATTCAAATCCTGGATGATTTGGTTTGGTTTGTTGGGTTTTATGGCAAACCAAAACAAATCATCCAGGATTTGTAGGTTATTTAACGCCATTTTTATGTAAATAATTAGTTCTATTTGAAACAATTCAGTTTAGCATGAGTGCACAGTTTAAAATCCTGGATGAGGCTTTTTGTTTCACTTCACACTTTGGAAAAGGCATAAATCCTTCTGTTCTCCACAAAGCTAAAGGCAAATAATAGGGGAGCAGACTAAACTCTTTAACTTAATCAAGGCAACCAGTTTAGGAGAAGGAAAATTCTGAATTCAAACAAGTTGCACTCCACTTAAAAAATGATCTTATATCACATACTGTTCATGGTAGAGGGGTTGAATAAATATTTACTGTTGGAGGAGCACTCAAGCTGATGGTTATTGTAGAAGGAAACAGAATTGGGTATACTTGTTTAAATCCCTAACAAGGCTGTTTAGTATTTCACATTGCACTAATGTTCTTTGGAAAGGTATGAATTGGTCTATTCTCTCCTTTGCTATGGATAAATAGTAGCATAGACATTGTTTTTTTAAAGACTCGTTTTGCAACCAGTCTGGGAGAAAGAAAACTGAATTCAAACCAGCTTTACTCCAGTCTTTTTTGGCAAGGCATAGAATATGCTCACTGTATCCCTTGCAGACCTTTAAGACCTCCATCCATGAAAAAGGGCGTCTCGAGTATGACACAAAATTTCATTTGATGGTGAGACTCTTGATATGGATGGGGAATATGGAGAAGTTCATTGCCATTACTCTCAGGCTGATTGTGTCCTGGAGTAACAGTGCCTGTTAGGATTGTATGTATGGGTCAAATAGACTGCTAAAATTATTCATATTTGATAGTTTGCTTTAATCAAAACTATTTTTAACATTATATTGAAATTTTGATTTAACTAAAAAAAAAGAGATATATTCAGGAAAATGGATCATTGGTTTATTCCTTGATATTGCGAAAATAAAATAGATTCTAATATTAGCATTTAGATTAATACCTTTATGAATACATCGGCCTTATCTTGATTCAAGTCGTCGTCGTTTTTGTTTCTGTGGTTTATGAGAGCTTAAAGGTTATCAGTTATCTTTAATGTCCTGCTGTGTTTGTGTATCCATTTTCTAAAAAGAGATCTTGATGTTTCTTCAATGTGGTTTGTGTGTCAAATTTTGTGTGGTATTTCTTATACACTTGCTTTGGCAGTAGCTTCATTATTTGTTTTTATGAATTTTGGAGATGCTTGTCACGAAGTAATCTTATATATATATATATATATATATATATATAGATAATATATTATTATAATTAAAATTGAATGCAGAATGCACTCAGAAATCAGTATAATCTTCATAGTGCTCAACATATGAAAATTCAGAGCAATATTATTTCAAATATGAAAATATAAAACAGGAAAAAACTCATGATTGAGAGTTTCACGTTCTTGATCCTCTGGTGAGCCAGTTTTTAATATCATAATTACCCAACCCCTCCGCTCAGGCAGGATATGACACAAGGTCATTTTTTTAAGCAGAGTTTTACAGGTTTCAATTCAGAGTTTTCCTTCTCCTATACTAGTTGCCTCACCAAGGCTGAAGAACCTAGTCTGCCCTACTATTTACCCATAGTTGGAGGGAGAATAATTGGATTCATACCTTTCCCAAGGGTATTAGTGCCATGTGAAATCCAATCAGTCTTGTCCTGGATTTGAACTCATGTCGCCATGTCCATTTCCTGCGACGATAACCATTACACCAACTTTTTCAACTAAATAAATATATCCTCTTTCTTGAGTCGTGTAACTATTTCATAGTTGACACATCAAAAAAGCAAAATGAGCTGAATACCAGTTCACTGCAGGTTTTAAATTGTAAAACACTGAATAATGAATTTTTATATTGTTTTATATTTAACTGCTAGAGAAGCAGGAACGAGCTCATAAGTGATGTACTCCTATCGACCCCCACATATGGCCGGGCAAAAGCAGGATGATCAGCTCGAACATACATACAGCAGCTATGTGAGGATACGGGATTTAGCCCTGAAGACCTGCCAGAGGCGATGAACAATAGGGAGAAGTGGCGAGAAAGGGTCAGAGATATCCGTGCTAGCGGCACGACATGATGATGATGATGATATTTAAAATAATATTGAGTGTGCATATATATCATTCATATAAATATGAGTTTCATATAATTCTGACAGAGTGCTCGATGTATTGCTATTGATATATAAAGATATATAAAAAACACTTGCATACATCATCGCCATCAGTATGGATATCCCTGACCCTCTCTTGCCACCCCTACCTATCGTCCATTGCTTCCGACAGGTCTTCGGGGCTACATCCCATATCGGCACAGAGCTGCTGTATGTAGGTTCTAGCTGGTCGTCCTGCCTTTGCTCATCTATGTGAAGGGGTCCACAGAAGTACATCCCTTATGAGCTTGTCCCTACTTCTCTAGCAGTGTCCCACATATCTAGTTCGTCTAATTTTGATAGCTTTTGTGATGGGTGGTAGGTTGCTGTACAGCTGCTGCTTTGTGGGGTGCTGCCTCCAGGATTTGTTCTACATTGCTCGCAGCATTCTTATGTAGTTGCTCTCAAGCTTTTTCTACATTCATTTTGTTAGCATCCACGTAGTGATCCATATTGGAGTATTGACACGGCCGCTGCTTGGAAGAAATTGCGTTTTATTTTTTTGGTCAGGTCTGACTTCCATAAGACTGATAGCCTATTGATAGCTGTCCATGCTTTTGCTAGTTGCATGTTGATGTCTGTCTTGGTTGATGAGACACTGCTTCCTAGGTAGGTGAACTTGTCTACTCGTATATATATATATATATATAATAACAAAGAAAACTCAACAGATATTACTGGGTTATCATTTAATAAGAGAAAATATCTTTAAAAATATAAATCTTAAATATTCATTTAAATGAAAAAATTTTTTTCCCTAGAAAAGCTATGTTTATTGTCTCCATTTGAAGAGGCAGTTTGTATTGAGCAAATTGTCGAAATAAACTTATAATGGCATAATATCTATTGAGTTTTCTTTGATATCGATATATATATATATATATATATATATATACACTCACATACACATACAATATTATTCCATTTGCCCATTGGCATAATGATTAAAGTATTTACTAATGGTCTCAGAGACTGGAGTTCAATTGCAGGTTAAGTCTTACCAAAGACTAAAAGAAAATTGTGCTTGATGCCTCCTTGCTTAACACTTATCATTATAAGGTATGGATCAAGGTTAAGAGGAATAATCCAGGGAAAAGAGTAACACCCTCCCTTACACAGTGTAGTAGCTATAGAAAAGGGAGCCTTCAGGTCGCTCCCAACAATGGTTGGCCACTTATATATATATATATATATATATATATATATATATATATATTGATAGACAGATGAATAAATTAAAATAATCCCCTTCCATTCTCTTCCTAGGCTGTAACTGGCATTTTTAAAAAAAAAACAAAAATACAATTGTCCGACAGGAATTTTAGAGAAAAAAATAATAAAAATGTTTTGAAAAATTAATTTTTTCGAAAGAGTTCTTGTTTGATGATTGTGCATTTATTTATTTAAAAATGGATAAGACTGTTAGTCAGAACTGTGCAAGGTAATGTGAGGTAAATAATCATTCTAGTTTTTATACTGAACATTTCATTTTCTTGAATGTTTCTTTTTCTATATCTTTATAGTCTGATTCATCTTTATATATACATGTGTGTGTGTATGACATATCTTTGAAAGAAAAACAGTATTTCTATCATTATCAGACCAAACATTTTAAAGTTTTTGATTTTAAGCTGGCTTTGTATGAAAAGCATATTGTGCTTTTTAATTTGCTTTTCTGAAATAACTGAGAGAATGGGCTCTTTAACCTTAACTTGGTAACCAGACTTGGAGAAGGAAAGCTCTGAATTTAAACTTGTTAAACTCTACTTAAAAAACTGATTTTGTGTCACATCCAGCTTATGTGGAGAGATTGGTAAATATATATAAATATTCATAAATGAATAGTGCTCATTATAAATGATATAGCAGAGATATCTAAGTTAGTATAGTGTAGAAACAAAATCAATTGAACTTAGATGGTTAGGTTTCTTTTGCTTAATGGCATATCAACCTTTGTAGGTTATTTAATGCCAAAGCCATCCTCCTAGAAGAACAGCAGTGGTGCTATTTAACCCATAGCAGGGAGGATAAAAGTGTTAATTCCTTTCCCAAGGGTATTTGTCCGAAAGTGAACGTAATAGCGTGAATGGAGTACAAACTTGTATACTATGATTTCACAGTCCATCGCTTTAAGCATCACACCACGAGGCCCCCCCCCCACTGACTGGCACTTGGAGTCAATCAGTCTATGATGATTGTATAGATGAGACACATTTACCAAGCACCTTTGATTCTGTGTCTACGCCATCCTAATTCATATATATATCTGTGTGCGACCATATTCATATCAGTATAAGTGCATGTTTGTAATATGTAATATGAAAGAAAATCAACATATCTAAAGTTTGGCATGAAGTTATTAGCTGAATTAGGATCTAAGATTTTTGCTGTACTGTGTGGAGAGATTGGTGTATATATATGTTCATAAATGAATAGTGTTTACTGCCGCTTTACCCAGAGTCCTCAACTTGAACGTCCCAAGCAACATTAGTTTGCTCAAAATGGACTCAGGGCTAGTTGTTATTGCCAATCAACTTATCACTGAACTAAAGGCCCTTGTTATTGTTGTACATGATTCTTTTTTTATCGTTGTATAATGAATAAATGTTATTTACAACTATTAACAAGCGTACCTGACATATTGAATTAGTTGACCAGCTAACAGCACCACTAAAGTTGGCTGTCTTCCGACTCAGCCTGAAACAAGAGACATCTGTATCAGCTTTTCCCCAACTTTCCCATGGGTTGAACAATGCAACGTGGACATGGAAATCTGGACAAGCAGATCCACCAGAAACTTCGACCTATAAGTGACTTGCAGCATGACATACACTTATAGGACCACAAAACTCTGAGAGTAATACTGACCATTGAATTAAGTTCATTGACAAGAGAGGAGTTATGTTCCAAAATATTTGTTGTGCAAAATAACAAGATTTATTGATGTGTGTATATACCAATCCCTCCACTCAGATAGGATGTGACACAAGGTCAGTTTTTAAGTGGAGTTTAACAGGTTTGAATTCAGTGTTTTCCTTTTCCTAGACTGGTTGCCAAACCAAAGGAAAGACCCCATTCTATCTATTATTTTAGAAAACTATGTATCCATGTCCTGGTAAAGATTATTTTCTTGATTTTTATTAACAAGTACTTTTGTTTATTGCCTAATCCGCCTTCAAAATATAGATGATCAAACTTATTTTGCCGTTAGACAATATTGATGGAAATTGAAACTGCAATGCTTTAGAGGATGATGCAGATTTTGACTAGGGTACACTATGTACATGTTAAAAGGTAAGTATGCAGTTTCTTCCAGGCAGTGGTCGCATCAATACTGCTATATGGATGCACTACTTGGATACTAACTAAACGGCTGAAGAAGAAGCTAGACGGCAATTACACAAGAATGTTAAGAGCAATATTGAACAAATCCTGGCAGCAACACCCCATAAGGCACCAACTATACGGCCACCTGCCTCCCATCATGAAAACTATACAAGTTAGATGAACCAGACATGCAGGACACTGCTGGAGAAGCAAGGACGAACTCATCAGTGATGTACTCCTATGGACCCTCACATATGGCCGAGTGAAAGCAGGACGACCAGCATGAACATACATACAGCAGCTATGTGAGGATATCGGATGTAGCCCTAAAGACCTGCCAGAAGCAATCAATGATAGGGAGGATTGGCGAGAGAGTGTCAGCGATATTGGCACGACATGATGATGATGATGAAATATTCTTTTAAAATTGTCTATCTTCACTCATCTTGTGTGATGTTGGAGCACTGATGCTAATGCTCTGTCTATGAATGTGTGCGTTAACACCCAAGGGGAATGGACAGTAGATATGATATAGGATCTGAGTATGGTTCATGGACTCTTTATTTTGGAACCTGAGCACTCCTTGACCTATACATATATATATATATATATATATATATATATGATCATTTACTGCATTTTAATGCCAAGTAATTTCAAACTCATATTCATTGGTGTATGCATCTCTCTCTCTCTCTCTATATATATATATATATATAATGTATTTCAAATTTTCTTTCTATTCACATTGGTTTTGTTTTAAATACTGCCAAATTCATTTATCTGTTTCAGCTGAAGTTAAACATTCAGACAAAATTTATTCTGGAATGGCCTTAAAACATTTCCTGGTTTCTATCAAGGCAGCTCGCAGGTGACACCTGTCATGGTATAATCTAATTGTATAAACAGAAAGAAATTTGCCATAAGAAAACCAGGATAAAAAGTAAAAAAAAAAAAAAAATGAAGTAAATTTACTTACCTGTGTTTGATAACAATTAAATCAAGTTTATTTTTCTTTTAACAATTTCAAGGAAATGAGCTGAACTTACCTGAAAAGAAACAAAAAGAAAAAAAAAACATCAAAAGCTTTTCAGACAATTCTAAAAATTCTATTTTATTTCATTTTATAGAAACTAAAATTTCATTGTACAGCTTAATTTATTGTGTGTGAAGACAATTTTTTTTCCTTACACACAAATATGTGAATAAAATGTCAGGAATATAAAATAGAATTTACCAATCCACCATGAACTAAAGAAAAAACATTAATTCCTAACTTTGAGCAGATTCAATCAACCACCCACAGCCATTGTACCATGGAATATTGGAACATGATATTTCAAATTACAAATAACACAATGGTAGTTTGATTGAAGACAAGCATGGCAAAGCTCTCTCTGTCACAGATTGTTTATCAATGCATGAAATAAATATACATATATGTGTGTGAGAGAGAGGGCTTAAAAGGTCATATAATGACATCATATCAACTTCTGAAGACTTTTTTTAATCAATGGGAACCAAGCACTGCAACATCAGTGGAAGAAGTATCATGATGGTTAGAGGATTATGTTAAAAAATAAGCCTCATTTAGTCACATTCCATAAGAGTAGCCCATGAACTTGTCAGCCAATCCTTGAATATATATATATATATATATATATATATATATATATATATATATATATATATATGAACCTAACAAGCCAAGTTCAAGATGTTTTTATTTCTCATTGTACTAATGCCCTTCACCTCCTACCAATGGGTAAATAGTAGGATTGGTTGGGTTTGGTTTCATGGCATATCAACCCTTGTAGGTTATTTAATGCCAAATTCTCTTTATACATATATATTATATATGTATGATTTGGTTGGGTTGGGTTTTATGGCATATCAACCCTTGTAGGTTATTTAATGCCAAATTCTCTTTATACATATATATTATATATGTATGATTTGGTTGGGTTGGGTTTTATGGCATATCAACCCTTGTAGGTTATTTAATGCCAAATTCTCATTATACATATATATTATATATGTATGATTTGGTTGGGTTAGGTTTTATGGCATATCAACCCTTGTAGGTTATTTAATGCCAAATCCTCTTTATACATATGTATTATATATATATATGATTTTGTTTGGCTGGGTTTTATAGCATATCAACTATTATAGGTTATTTAATGCCAAATCCTTTTCATACTTATAAATTATTCATATATGATTGATATTTTGAAATTAGTCTGAGTTCATTTTTTTCACATAGTAAAATGGCTTCACTTATTTCTATCTAATACGTATACATAGTTAAATGTAAAAACAGTTCTATTTCTAACAATTCAGTTTAGCATGTAAACAAAGTTAAATGATTCCAACTATTGCTATGTATCACTAACAATTCAATTAAACTTTTGTTTACATACAGTAAAATTTCAAACACTTCTATTTTAAGCAATTCAAAATAGCATAAGTACACTGTTTAGCTCTATTTGACCCATAGATAGGACCCTATTTGGTGCTGCCATTCCGGGCCAGAGTGGACCTTGGAATGGAGGCAATAAAGGAGGACTCCGCATTCCCCAAAGCTCCAGCATTATGGAAACCTCACCATCAGATTGTTTAGTGTCATATCCAGGACACTCGTAGGAGGAGTCTTACACCTTTGCAGAGATGCAGTCAGTGTATTCTACTGCCACAGCTGACTAGGCTTATATTGTTTAGTGGCATATGCAGGACACTTATTGGGGGAGTCTTACACCTTTGCAGAGATGCAGTTGGTGTATTACTACAGCCCCAGCCGACTGGGCCAAGGACAGCCTGAGTTCTTTAGTTTTGATGAGGCAACTAATCTTGGAGAAGGAACAACTCTTAATTCACAACATGAGGAGTGGTGTTCAAGATAATCTGTGGCATTTTGGAGCACTGTTCTTCAGATTATCCAAGATGGATGACTGGTTCAGCAAAAACCTTTACCACTATAAATAAATCACCTGGGTAAATTGTCAAACAGTTCATATTTTTAATTGAACTGTTGGGCTCTCATGTGTTGAGATTTACAGTGAGGAGTCCATCATATATATACATATATATATATGTTTCTATATTTGTGTACTTAGGCAGCAAGTCATTATTAAAATATGTTCTGTTAAAGAAAATGGAGTATTTACTTTTTAGGATCTTAAAGTGAAGACGTTTGAGTCTTCTTCTTATCTTTCTTATGTCTGGGTCGAGGTGGTGAAGAAATGTTTAAAACACAAATCCTGAAGATGACCAGCAACATGGTTGAAAGCACTTGGGCTAGTATGGGCCACTTCCTTCACCACCTCAACCCAGACATAAGGAAAATAATATTAAGACGCAAACGTCTACATTTAAAAATCCTAAAAGGAAAATACTCTGAAGCCTTCGACAGAACATGCATATATATATATATATATATATATATATATATATATATATATATGTATATTGTCACCCACAGACAGACTGTTTCATTGTATCACAACTCTTCAGTGTGGCGAGACAGGTTAGATTCCTGAAGCTGGGATCGAAACCCGGATGACTCAAACGCCAATCCGAGATTCTACCACTCAGCCATGAGGAAACCAGTGGAAGCGAAGGAAATTTAAATGCTTATATATCACATTTGTTTTGTTTACATATATCCACTTAAGCAGCAGTCGTATCGATAATGCTATATGGATGCACTACATGGATGCTAACAAAATGGCTGGAGAAAAAGCTAGACGGCAATTATACAAGAATGCTGTGAGCAATATTGAACAAGTCCTGGAGGCAACATCCCACAAAGCACCAATTATACGGCCACCTACCTCCCATCATGAAAACTATGCAAGTTAGACGAACCAGACATGCAGGACACTGCTGGAGAAGTAGGGACAAACTCATAAGTGGTGTACTCCTATGGACCCCCACATATAGCCAAGCAAAAGCAGGACGGCCAGCTCGAACATACATACAGCAGCTATGTGAGGATATGGGATGTAGCCCCGAAGATCTGCCAGAGGAGATGAACGATAGGGAGAAGTGGCGAGAGAGGGTCAGGCATATCCGCGCTAGTGGCATGATATGATGATGATTATATATATATATATGTACAAATTTCATTAAACATAATAGACATTTTATGTCTACATATTTTCTTCTGGATCCGTTCGAATTCCCGTATTACTTTTATCGTATTCGGGGGAATTGATTTATGTATTGTCCATAGTTGTATGTATCCCTAGTACTTTCTGCCCGACTTTGGGCCATCATCAGCGGAGGATCTATTACAAAAGTGATGTAACTTTTGTTTTAGCATATTACTACTGTGTAAGGGCGTCTTTGCCGTTGAAGATTATGGCGTTTGCTTTTACTTAGTGGTAATTTGCTAAAACAAAAGTTACATAACTTTTGTTATAGATCCTCCCTTGATGATGGCCAAAAGTCGGGCAGAAAGTACTAGGGATACATACAACTATGGACAATACATAAATCAATTCCCCCGAATACGATAAAAGTAATACGGGAATTCGAACGGATCCAGAAGAAAATATGTAGACATAAAATGTCTATTATGTTTAATGAAATTTGTATTAACGAAGAAATGCTGCCAAAATATATATATATATATATATATATTACGTATTAGATATACTAGCAAAGGTATATGCCCTTTGGGCACGAGTATTTGAGTTTTAATTTTATACAATATAAAATTAGAAAGACTAACAGAACAAAATGAGAATAAAAAGATTATTTTTATTTCATCCTAATTAATTTCTATATAAAATCATTCATAGGATTATTTTTGATATGCGAGAGGATAAATCACTATTATTAGAAATCAGTAACACCAAGTAATTATTTGTTAAACCAGCATACAAATTATCCACATTATATACAAAGCAGGAAGAAATGAGTTGAATCTGACAGAATCTATGTAGAAAAAGTAAAATGGAAGAAAAATACTTGTTTGTTTGATGGCTTGTATATTTGTCAACGCATTTTGACTTTTTTTCAATGCAAAAGTGTTTCATTGAAATTATCTTAGCACGAGAAATAATTATAATGGATAAATTTTGATTCAACAGGAAGTCTTCACTTGTAGATCTTGCTATGAGAAAAAAAGCGGATTAATACTGGTTGATATGTCCAAATGACATGACATGCTGCAATTTGGGCATATCAACCAGTATTAATCTGTTTTTTCACATAGCAAGATCTATAAGACCTGATGAAGACTTCCTATTGAATCAAAATTTATCTATCATAATTATTTCTCATACTAAAATAATTTTGATAAAACACTTTCACATTCAAAAAAGATATAAGTCGAAATGTCTAGGCAAATAAACAAACCATCAAACATTTTTCTTCCATTTTACCTTTTCTCCATACATTTTATACTATGTAGAGATTTATTTCTTTGGGATATATATATATATATATATACAACTCAGATTAACTGATTTCAACTCATTCATAACATGAAAGCCCCCTTCCAGTTTTTTGGGGAATGAGAGCATCTTGTATTTGGTGGGTAATATTAAGTTGATTGACTGATCCAGGATGGCCTTCAACTCCAGGCTAAGTTTAATTGCTTGGTATCTGAGGCACCACTAAAGAGAAATTCCCAGGGAATCAAGCATTTTTTGTGATGAGAGTCTTGATTCATGGATGACCCCTCACATTAAAATGACCTTGTGTCAAATCTGGCCTGGTCAGATAAATCCCCTACTAACAAACATTTTTTTTTTAGGTAAATCTCTTTCAGCTCGACTTAAATAGAGACATTGAGAATAGAACTTAAATATCTAAAGGAAATGTGATGTTGGTGGGGACAGTTTACAGAGGCATAATCTTTATTATAATAAGGTTTGGTTGGGTTTTATGGCATATCAACCCTTGTAGGTTATTAAATGCCAAATCCTCTTTACACATATAAATTAAATATGTATGATTTGTAAACGCACCTTGTCAATAACACACATAAATGAGCCTGAGCTTATCTTTTTTGCAGACAAATAAATAGTTTCCAGTATTTCAATTTACTATTAATCATTTGTTTGCACATATTTAAATGAGATAAATTATCATTTGTAAGTTATTAGTTTGTTGGTAGTTTTATTTTTAAATGAGTTAATTTAGTCGGGTCTTATGTCATATCAACCATTGTAGGTTATTTAATGCCAAATCCTTTTTATACATATATATTAAATATATATGATTTGTCAATGAAATTTGTTGATTACATTTTTAAATAAGCTTGAGATCATTTTTTTGCACACAGTTAAATGGTTTTAAGTATTTTTTTTATCTAATACAAATAATTCTATTTACTATTAATCATTCGTTTGCACAAAGTTAAAAGGTTCAAGTATTGCTTCATAAGAATTAAGCATCATTCATTTATTTGCACATATTCAAATGGACTTATAGGATTTCTGAGTGAACAGTTTGTCGGTAATTTCATTTTTAAATGAGTTCGAACTAATTTGTTTGCACATGAGTATTGCTATTGTTTCTACACAGTTAAAAGGTTTCAATTATTGCTATCTAACACTTATAATTCCATTCAATATTAATCATTCGTTTACACACAGTCAAATGGTTCCAAGTATTGCTACATATCGCAAACAATTCAATTAAACATCAGTCATTTGTTTACAAAAAGTTAAATGATCAAACAGTTTTATTTCAAGCAATTCAGTTTAGCATAAATCTTTACTTTGCACTTTGTCTAAATTTCAAACAGTTCTATTTGACCCACAGATAGGAGTCTATCAGGTGCTATCACTCCAGGCCAGAGTGGACCTGGGAGTGATGGTGAAGAGGAGTTTATCCGCATTCCCTAAAGCTCGGGCATTACTGAAACCACCTCACTATCAGATTGTTTAGTGTCATATCCAGAACACTCATTGGTGGGTGGTTGGGTCTACCCCTTGGCAGAAATGTTGCCGGTGTATTCTACAGCCCTAGCTGACTATTGTTTCTACTCAGTTAAGTGGTTTCAATTATTGCTATTTAACAATAATAATGATTCTATTTACAATCTATCATTTATTGGCACAAAGAGAAGTGGTTAACATTAATTATATTGAACACTATTCATTTGTCTGCATCCATATAGCGAACTATATATATATATAGTTGCATTGATGAATACATTGTAAAGAAAGCCATCTTCACAGAATTAGGAAGATGGGTTCAAAGATATTACTATTGAGTAGTATTGAGTATGATCCTCACTAGGTGTCCTTTACTTTTGACCTTATGGCAAATCTAATCTTTACTTAAAATCTTGGAGTGAATTGTGTAGTCTAAAGTTTTGTAAACTTGTCCAACAAGCCATTGTTAGTGAGTATTAGTCTCAGAGGATGGAACACACTTCTGACAAAAATAGGCAAAAAACTTAGAAAATGACTGCCTTCTAAACGAGAAGGATGAAAGATACATCAGTGAGATAAATGATACTGTTTCTCACTGGGTGGAATACACTTCTGGCCTTGTACCAAACTAACCAAAATGCTTTGTAAATGACGGCCTTTTAAAAAGAAGTGGGATGAAAGAAAAGTTAATGGGAAGAACGTTACTGTTTCATTAGCTTTTTGATGAACGCATTTGAAGTCTGGTTTAATCGTAAACAGCTGGATTCTTCTGTCTGCCTCTCAGCGTTTTGTTGATTGCAATTATCAGTTTTATTGTTGCACATGCCGAAAATCCCGCTAAGTTGGAAATAGTAGAATTATTTTAATAGACTTTTCTGATAACTGCAGATATTCTTCTTTTATAGAATTTTAAAATTATCAGTCAGTTTAAATACAACTTATATAAAAAGGAATCAGAAATAAATACAATAAACTTTTTATATTCCACTGAATTTAAATTTGTTGATCTTCCTTCCATATTGAATTGATATCTAATCCAAGATCTTTTTACTATAATATGGTAAGAAACGTTTATGTTAAAACATCTTGCTTTCACATTGATCTATTTACAATAATGCAGCAATAAAAATAATTTACTTCCTGCAATTGAATTTATTTAAATCAATTTTTCAAATGATTTAATCATTTTTTATTCACTGAACCCTGACAGGGATCTTACGGACCACAGTTTCAGAACTGCTATGTTAAAGGGTTTTGGTTGGGTTGGGTTTTATGGTATATCAAACATTGTAGGTTATTTAATGCCAAATCCTCTCTCTCTCTCTCTCTCTCTATATATATATATATATATATATATATATAAATGTAATTTCTAAATACATTTTGTTGATAACATTTTTAAATGAGCCTGAGCTCATTTTTTTGGCACGCTGTTATATAGCAATACTTGAAACCATTTAACTCTCACAATTTAATATCATTCATTTGTTTGCGCACAGTTAAAATGTTCCCAGTATTGCTACATATCACTAACAATTCAATTAAACATCAGTCATTTGTTTACACACAGTTAAATGATCAAACAGTTCTATTTCAAACAATTCAGTTTAGCATGTCAAGAAATTCAAATGGTTCCAAGTATTGATATGTATCACAAACAATTTAATTAAATATCAATCATTTGTCAACACACAGTTAAATGATCAAACTGTTCTATTTCGAACAATTCAATTTAGCATATGTCATTTTTTTAGTTTGAAGAGATTGAAATTTGAGCCATAGATAGGATCCATTCCGGGTCAGAGTGAACCTGGGAGCAATGGCAATGAAGGAGTACCCTGTATTAGCCAAAGTTTCAGCATCATTGGAGCCTTACCATCAGATTGTTTAATATCATATTCAGGATGCTCCTTTGGGAGGGGGAAACTCCTCTGCAGAAATGCAATCAGTGTCAACTGGGCAGTTAAATGGTCTCCCCCCCAAAAAAATGGTAAGAAATGTTTATGCTGTTTTCCCAAATATTTCATAACATACAATGAAGTTGGTATATGCATGCTTTGGTTTGGTTTTAAGGTATAACAATCATTGTAGGTTATTTAATTGTTATATACCAATAATGAGGGAAGAAGGACCACATCTCTATAAGAATATAATTATCACACTTTATTCTCAAAAGGGGTTGAAGCTTCTGTGGTGTGTGCGAGATGGACAAAGATAGAGACAGATTAAGACAAATTTCTATATTGACCAGTAACTTCTCTTGACTATAGCATGCTGTGTTATCTTCAAGACCTCACTTAGTACATATTTGGCATCTCGGCTGGGGTTGCTCAAATGGAGGCTGCTGAGGGCAGCAGCCCTCAGTGGGGCGCTCTCACTGACTGTGTGCTGGCTTTGATTCTGGCCTTCACTGCTTCCAACTCTCTCAACTATTGCAGGCATCCCCACATACCATGTCAATTACTTCCAATTAGATCACGTGATCTTCTTCCACTTATTTACACAGGTACATCACTGACTGCAACATAATGCCAAATCCATTTTTATACAAAAAACAGTTCTATTTCCAACAATTCATTTTAGCATAAGTACGCATTTTAAATGGTTTAGTTCTATTTGACCCATAGATAGGACCCTATAAGGTGCTACCACTTGAATCCAAAGTGGATTTGGGAGTAATGGCAATGAAGGAGTACTCTGCATTCCCCAAAGCTCCAGCATTACTGGAGCCTCACTGTCAGAATGTTTAATGTCATATCCAGGACTCTTGTTGGGAGGGGTCTTACCCCTTGGCAGAGAAGCAGTCTGCGTATTCTATAGCCACAGCCAACTGAGCCTGATATATCTATCTAATGAGCCAAATTGATATTTTTGATCAAATTACAAGAGTGTGCTGAATAATTTTCAGTTTTATTTAAAACAGAAAATTATTGGAATCAATTGAATACTTGATATCATATAGCTGTAAAACACTTGTATTAAGAATAGTAACTTGAAGGTGGAGGTGTTTGCAAAGAATCATTATTATTAGTTTGTTCAACCGGCCCATTGGTATTATGGTTAGAGTGTTTGCCTATGCCCTGGGAGACCTGGGTTCAATCCCAGGTCAAGTCATACCAAAAACTCAAAAAATGGTACTTGATGCCTCCTTGCTTAAAACTCAGCATTATAAGGTGCAGATCAAGGGTAAAATAGGGCAACACAGGGAAAGGAGTAGTGCACTCCCCTACACCTTGGTGTAGTAGCTATCAAAAAGGGAACCTTTGGGTCACTCTCGACTAAGGTCACCAACTTATACATCTGTAAACAAATTATTTGTATCAGATAGTGTTATATGCTCACATATGCAGATTCACATCTACATATACACACAATAATAAAGACAGACGCAATCATAAAGACGCACGCAGGAAGACTTCTTTAACAAAATATTTACCTCTCACTTTATTGCGAGAGTTCGAAAAGGGTTACTCAAGGTTTGCATGTGAGAGGGAGCTGAGACCGAACCGAAACTGTAATATTTTGACCCCATTGTTATGACCATCAACGTTGTGTCTTTCTTGTTCTCCTGATGCTGGGGTCCACTCTGCTGGGTGCTGGCTTTCTTTACCGCATCTTATCAGCATCTTCTCTGGATCCCAATTCATCAGGGCCCCAAGGCGCCTTCGGCCTGATGTGACTTTCCCTACCACATCTCGTCTATAACTCCGTCTGATCTTCAACTCAACTGCCTGCCCTCTCTACTGGCTCGTCGCACTCAACTGAGTTATATAATCGTTCGACGCCCACTCGATCTTTGATATTGAATGTTTAATCGTCATCAAGTGGAAATAACTGTCATGCAGTTCAGAGGTCACTCTCTTCTGGTGCATCAGTCTATGAGTGTACCATGGGAATTTTTTAGCTCGTCCTATTTCATCAGCCAATTTCCGCCCATGCGATTTCCTCTCATAACTGCCATTAGAATGTGTCACCTCCTTCCGGTGCATCACCTTGGAATGGCATTTTTGGCCGGGTCAAAAGGTCAAAATATAGAATAGGAATACTTGTTATTTGGTAACCATGTGCAAAAAAATACCTAAATAAAAAATGTGAATATTAATGTATAAGGAATATGATTCCCTAACCACTAGACATAAAATAACCCAAGATAAGTTGACATGCCATTAAAATCTATCAATCTTATACATTTTTATAGGTTGCCGCATTGAACAGTTTCAATCATTTTTCTTGTGTATTTATTATGATCATAGCTGTACCAATTACTCTGAATACAATCAAAACATTCACTTTCTACAGCCATCGAGCAAGGTCCTGGTCCTCAAGCATTTTTTCTCTGAGATTTGGTTATAAAGCCATAAATACAATGAAGCATTATGAAGAGGTGCTGTGGTGAAATGGATATGGCAATCTGGGTTCAAATCTTGTATGAGACTGTTTGTATTTCACATAGTGCAAATACCTTTGGGAAAGGTATGAATTTAACTATTTTCCCTCCAGCTATAGATGAATAGTAGGGCAGACTGGGCTCTTTAACTTTGATTTGGCAACTAGTGTAGGAGAATGAAAACTCTAAATTCAAACTTGTTTAACTCCACTTTCAAATTGACCTTGTGTCAATCTTGCTTTTGCATCAAGACATAAAAGAGTAAAAAAGTAAAGTTGGCGACCAGAAGGCTCCCTTTTCAATAGTTACTACACCAATGTGTAGGGGAGGGCACTACTTCATTGCTTGGATTGCTTCACTTTACACTTGATCCTTACCTTATAATGCTGAGTGTTAAGCAAGGCACCATCAAGTACCATTTTTTGAGTCTTTGGTATGACTCGACCTGGGAAAGAACCCCAGTCTCCCGGACTATGGACAAACACTCAACTAACCTAGTAGAATTTTCCTTTTCTTTTCTTGTTCACAAAAATCTGATGATGTTTTCAGGCTTGGAATTTGAATTTCAAAATCCGAGAGTATTTAACTGTTTTTATTTCCTCAGACAGTTTCTGGATTGTATCAATATCATTTGTTCACTTTTTCAAACCACTAAAGTGGTTGCACATTTCCCAATGTACCACTATTCTTACCCCATCAAGTTTATATCTATCTATATTTCATTTTTATATTTTTTTTGTGCTAGCTTATTATATAGTTAAAGATAATCATGAAGGATCTGAATCAACAATCGTTTCTTAAATTTTATTTTCTTAGAATTTGTTGACAAGATAGAATATGAGTTTCATTCACTTGGGGTGAAGGTACAGTTCAGGTAACAAGATACAATACAGATGAACTGGGAACTAGTCTTAGGGCTTTCATGTCTTTGTTATCATTCTCTAATATTTATCAACTGTCCTGTCATTCTCAAAATTGGAGCCTGAACCCATCCTTACCTTCAAGGTTCTGACCCTTAGATTTAACCCCTTTGGCTTGTCTGTTCTTGCAGCTGTTTAATAATTGATTTTGGTGGTTTATCAAAGTCAGCACTCGGTTGTGTAACAAGCTGAGTTAAACCTGAAGTATGACCTGCCTGAACTCAGAAGAAAGGGAGTTATTTATAGCACATTGGGGCATTTCATTGTGCACAAGTACATTCCCTGAATGGTGACTGGAGAGACAATTGGCCTTTGACTTCTTTCTTATGACCACATTACCAAACATATGCATCAAGCTGCCTTGGGTGCCTCGGTTAGAGTACTGGTTAACAAGCTGGACTAGCAAACCTGCAAGAGTAAGTTTGAGTTTCACTGGGTGCCCCATTCATTTGGCCTTGTGTCACATCAAAGCAAAAAGTTTAATAAATCACTACATCAAGCAGCCTTTTTCTGTCACATCACTGGGTTGATATGACCTTACTATTCCAATTTTGATTTTTTTAGATATAAACATCTGTGCCCATGGTGTAATGGATACTGTTGTAGGAAAGGGACATGATGATATAAGTTCAAATTCTGGACGAGACTATTTGCATTTCATATTGGGGTAACACACTTGGGAAAGGTAAGATTCCAATTGTTCTCCTTCCAGCTATGGGTAAATAGGAAGACTGATTGGGTTCTTTAGCCTTGGTTAGGTAGCCAGTCTGGGAGAAGGAAAACTGAATTCAAACCTGTTAAACTCTACTTGAAATTTGACCTTGTGTCACATCCTGCCATTGTGGAGGGGTTGGGTAAATATACACACTGTGTCATCTGTCATCAGGTGTGCTTAGCGTGCATCTTCCATTTTTTAAAATTATGTTTACTAAACTTAGCTGCTTGAGAAAAGACCTCATAACAATTGATAATGTTTGTCACTGCCTCCCACCAGATAGGACTTGACACAAGGTCAAAAGCCCGAAGGCCGATTAAAGTGGGGATAAAGGGGAAGGGAAGGTTGGGAATGAGCCGAGACTCGAACCCTGCTAGTCATTGACCCACTAAGTGCAATGTGGATCTAATGAGTCAAGCTGTATCACGGACCTAAATCTAGGTCTGGGCACGTATGCCAGAATATAGCTTGAACTAGACCTCACGGTCTAGTGCTATACAAGGCGTGCATAGGGATCTGAAAAGCAGCTTGCCCACCCGAAGGTTGCCCAGCCGAAACAATTGATAAGAGACTTCATCTATCTTTAGACTTGTCCTCCAAGGAACAATGTCTATCACGGTTTAAGACCTTTTATCTGCTTTTTCAATCCTCCTCTAAGTTTTTTTTCCCATTTTTCTTTCTTTTGAGCTGTCAACAGTTTAGCATATACTGACTTTATCATTACTCCCAGGTCCACTCTGACCCAGAATTATAGTCGCTGTTAGGGTCCTATCTATGGATCAAATAAAGTAAAAGTAAAGTTGATGATCATAGTCTAGGGCGACCAGAAGGCTCCTTTTTCAATAGCTACTACACTGAAGTGTTGGGGAGGGTGCTACACCTTTCCCTGGATTGCTGCACTTTACCCTTGATACGTACCTTATATTGCTGAGTGTTAAGCAAGAAGGCATCAAGTACCAATTTTAAAGTCTTTGGTACGACGCGACTTGGGGTTGAACCCAGGTCTCCCGGACTGTTGGCGAACACTCAATCCACTAGGCCAATGAGCCGGTTAATTATGCTTAAAAATTGTGTTTGATAGGACTGTACAAAAGAAAAAAAACTCTTAAGAAACAACTGAAACAACTACACTAAAAAAAAATGAAAATATGAATGTGATTTCCCTAACCTCTAGACATAAAATAACCCTAGTTGGGTTGACATGTCATTAAAATCAATCCTTTTTGTTTATTAATTTAAAAAATATGCTAAAAATATTATCTTCAAGAATATTTCTGAAGTATAGGTTAGTCTGACATAAGGCTATTAATGTGAAACACTCTAAGAAGATCAAAATTTCCTTTACAACAGTAATAGTTGACAAAACTAGTATACTAAGCATCACAAAGCACTCAACAACACTAATTGTATGGTTCATAAGTAAGATAATACAATCAGTGTTATTTCCTTTGAACTGTCAAAGAGATAAGACATCAACAGTCTGAGAAGTTAATAACTAAAAACCTGGAAAGCTAATACCTAATTTTACCAATTTGGTAGAATTGCTGAAATTAAGTAAAAACAGAAATGACTGAAGTTAGTTTGATGGCATCAAGTTCATTCTTCTAACTCACCCAACATCAAACAAAGAGAAAAAGAATTAAGGTTCGTTTAATAAAATTGTTCAAAAGTAAATTCATTGCACTAATGACCTGTAAGTCAACAGGACAGTGAAGCTCATTAACCATAACAAAGTGGCAAAATGAAAAATCTGTACTTAACAACCAATTGCGATTAAGCTTTTTAACAAAGGAAAATATCTATCAAATTGTCAAGAGCGGCAAAGAATATAAAGGACTGTACTTATTCGGAGAAAATCTGAGCAGGTGAGAGATTGTTGATATGCTGTAGATACGTATCACAATGGAAAGTCAACACTGTGATCAGGTTACGTGTTGACTAACAAACATGCATTGGAAACATTCAGATTTAAAAAATCTAATCAATTTCAATTTATCTTTTAACAACTTTTACTACAAAAAAGCAATCTTCATTCTTAGGGGATTTATCATGGAAACCAACCCCGCCAAATCCCCCGGTTGGTGGGGATTAGAACATACTGACTGTAACACCTGCAGAGGGGTAGGAGCCCTTCTCCCAAGGAGTGTCCTGATTATGATACTAAACTACAACTAATGGTGATGCTCTTGATGTGGGACTCCTTGGAGTGTGGAGTGCCCCTTCATTGCCATTACTCTCAGGCCCACTCTAATCTGGAGGGGTAGTACAGATTGGGTCTCATCAATGGGTCAAATAAATACAAGGGGTGGAAGCAAATTTAGGAATATTCTAGTAAAATAATAAATGACTATAAAATGGGATTAATTTTGATTTTAAAAAAATAAACAACAAAACAGTAAATTTACTCAATATGGCCGCCATTTTTTTTTAATATTCTATCAACATGCCTTCAAAATGATTTTCATGCCTTCAAAATAAATTCTTTGGACATTTTATTCCATTCCACCTCAATAGCAGTCTTAAGCGAACCAATATTTGGATGGGTAGTCGCAGATGTTTTGTTTCCTAAAATGTCCTATATAGTGTTATCAAGGGGGTTAAGGTCTGGGCTTAAATTTTGTTTAATTGCTCTCCTCAAAATTTTCTCGTAGACTTTCAATTTATCAGCATGCTTTCTTACTGACGTGGCGGAGTCCTTAATCGCCTTAGTGAGAGCACTTAAAAAGCCTTCTTTTCATTTTTTGTTCGATCTCTTTTTCTATAAATTTCTTTTTTGCTTTGATTACTGGAGACAAAGAAACTTTGTTTTTTTGTTCCGTATTAAACAAATCATAGATTCTTTGACATTTCTTTTCTTGCTCACTCATATGGGGCTGAATTTTAATTTTAAAAAGTGCTTGAATAATAGAGCTAATCATGAAATTTTAAATTTATCACCTTTTTTTTTTTTCCCATAAATTGGACTAATCAGACTAAAAAAAAAGAAAAACGTTTTAAAAATTATTCCACATCTAGCTTCTGCATCCTGTATGTTTAAAAATGAATCATATTCAATTGGACTGTGTGCAAAAAAACAACTACACAAAAAAAATGTTTGTTTTCTTAGTTGAATGGTATATTGACCTTCTAGAAATATTTAATGCCAAAGCTATTTGAGTAAAAGAACAGTAGGGATAATGTTTGATCCATGGCTGTGGGGACGGGATAAAATGGTTCTTATCTTTCCCCTAGGGCATTAGTCTGAAATAGAGTTTAAACTTGTTTAGTTTGACCGCACAGCCCAAAACTTTAGCCATTATGCCATGGGGACTCCCCATCATAAAAAAATGTGAATACGAACATACAATGAATATAATCCGCTTATCTCTTGGCCTAAAATAACCCTCGATGGGTTGACATGGCATTGAAATCAATCAGTCAACCACAAAATTAAAACTTTGCTGCCATCTTGGACATTTTGATGGCACCAAGATAGCGTTCGGCATGCAATTTCTTAAGATGACTAGCAATATTTAATAGTATTTGTTGTGGACCAATAAAAGGTCCGGAAGAAAGACACAAACTCAGGATTATGCAAAACAAGTCTATTGAATGAAAGTATAAATACAGCATAGGTAAAAGAATGTTGAATGTCAGTCTGACTGCCAAAGCTTTAGGCTGGAGTTAAATTAACACCAAGATGAATATTCTCCCAATATTCATAGTAATAGGAAGAGTTCATTATAGTCCATAAAGTAGGTACCATAGCAGTACTATGATTATTATTATTATTATTGTCTCTATATACCAGTATTTTTTTTTTAAATATCAATTTCCATTTTTTTATGTTTTTCACCCCGTCATTATTAGTATTATTATAATTAATATCATTTTATCAGTAGTTTCCCATTTCTATAACTGTTCAATTTTTTAAAACGTTGTAGAATATTGGTTAACTCAATAGAGTATATCCAAAAAAATGCCCTCAGTAATTCTGTTGAGGATAAATAGATGAATGGATACCACTCATGCAAATGAGTTGGATAGGTCCATTCTCGTGAAGTGAGCCAATCCACATGCTGTACACATGCTGCTCATGAACTCTTTAATAAAAGAGGTGAGCTTTAGCTGGCTAGCTTTTCAAGGAGCCAGCCATGTTACTATTGGCTTGAAGGTGAGTGCTATTCATTGATGTTCTATAAACATCTTTAATAAAAATTAGTTTTGATTTATCTTATTGTTTCATTAATCTTAGCATTTAAGGCTGATATACTATTTTGTTGATAACATTTCATTAAAGATGAACAAGATATGTGGGACATTGCGGGAGAAGCAAGGACGAACTCATTAGTAATGTTCTCTTATGGACCACTACACATGGATGAGTCAGTGTTGGTTGACCAGCAAGATCTTACCTACAACAGCTCTGTGCAGATGCAGGATGCTGTTTGGAGAAACTGCAGAGAATGATGAATGATAGAAATGGAGAGAGAGAGAGAGAGTCAGAGAAATCACTGCTAATAGCACAACTTGATGTTGAATGATGAGTTTTATTTCGTTTATTTTTGTAATGGCATATCAACTCCTTATGGGTTATCTAATACAAAATTTTATCCATTTCTAAATATTTGATTACAATAGAGGACAAGAAGAGAGAAGATTTGGTTGGTTGGTTGTTTGGATTTTATGGCATATCAACCTTTGTAGGTTATTTAATACCAAATCCATTTTTATACAAATAAACAGTTCTATTTCAAACAATTCCATTTTGCATGAGTATACAGTTTAATTGTCAAAAACATTTCTAATTCAGTTTTGTATAAGTATAGATTTTGTTTACAGACAGTTCATGTCAAAATAGTTCTATTTTAAACAATTCAGTTGATCATGAAAAACAGTTCCATTTCAAACAATTCAGTTTAGCATACAAAAACTGTTCCACCTCAAACAATTCAGTTTAGCATAAGTATGGCATTGAAATGTAAGTTCACAGTTTAATAGTCAAAAACATTTCTATTTCAAGTTATTCAGTTTAGGACAACTATAGTTTTTGTCCACATGGAGTTAAATATAAAAACAGTTCTATTTCAAACAATTCAGTTTAGCATAAGAAGGCAGTTTAGTTCTATTTGACCCATAGATCGGGTCCTATCAGGTGCAACCACTCTGGGCCAGAGTGGACCTGGGAGTGATGGCAATGAAGGGGAACTCCACGTTCCCCAAAGCTCCAGCATCATTGGAACCTCAAATTGTTTAGTGTCATATCCCGGACACTTGTTGGGGAGAGGTCTTACCCCTCTGTAGAGAAGCAGTCAGTGTATTCTGCAGCCCCAGCCAAGAAGAGAGAAGTGAAAAAGCAATGTTGGGTTTGGTCTTTTTTTTAATGGCATATCAACTCTTTATGGCTTATTTAATGCTGAAATTTGTTTCATAGCACTTTAATTGTTTATGATAATTTATTAGCATACAGTTATAGGCTTTCAAGTATTCCTACCTAATACTAATAATTTGCAAGTAATCATATGGTTTTAAATAGTTAATAATAATAAAAATTCTCAGTAAACAATTATAGCTTCAAATAAATAGTTTTAATATGAAAAAATTTGATTACGGTTGTATGGTAATCCTATCTAATATGGATGATTTTCAAATAGACCAATTTGAACCTTAGATTAGACCCTAAGAGAAACTACCACTCCAGATCAAAGTGAACCTGGGAGTAATAGCAATGAAGAAGGATTCCACACTCCAAAATTTCAGAATTTGAGCCTCACCACCAAATGCAGTTTAGTGGACATTCCTTTTTGTTAATAATATTTTTAATCATGACGCTATCAGTTGATCAAATCTTTGACTGCTGTTGTAAACTGTAAAAATGAAAAAAAATAATGAAGCTGCAATTGATGAGACTTGAACTCATAGAGGAGTGTTTGTGATGTAATTGCTGAAGTACTAAACTGTGACATTGTTGGGAGTGAGTTCAAACCCCAGTCATGCTATTACGCTCTCTTTTGGACTAATACCCTAGGGAAGGTGGAAAATCCCTTGTACTCCCAGTTATAGGTTAAATAATAGTACCTTGTTCTAAAAAGGATGGCTTTGGCATTAAATAACCTATAAAAGTTGATAAGTCATTAAACAAAGAAACAAAACCAAATGCCAGAAGAACCCATCTGTAATGGATTCAGTTCATGAGTTTTGTTTCATTTCTCTGTTTAATGGCATATCAACCTATGTGGGTTATTGTTGGCGAGGATAAGGAAGTTTATAATTTCGCCAAGAGTATTTATACAAAAGTGAATTTAGTGATTAGAGTTTGAACTTATTTATGAGATCATTAAATAAGTTTCCAGACTTTTTTCATATGGACACTTTTATTGATAGTATACACATGAAACTCTAGTCCCCTTCGAAGTAATCTCCTCTGGCTGCAATACACTTGTACCGTTCCACCAACTTCTGGAAGGGCCCATAGAAGTCCTCTTGTGTGAGCGTGTCAATGAACTTTGTCACAGCGTCTTTCATCTCCTCAATTGTCTCATAACGACAGCTTAGGGAATAACCAAAAGTCACAGGGAGCAAGGTCTGGATTATAGGGACGGTGAGGAACTGTCTTGATGTCTATCTTGGTCAAATAGCCTGTGACAAGGATGGAGTTTTGGACTGGTGCACTGTCCTGGTAGAAATACCACTGACCTGATTTGAAGAGTGCTGGCCTCTTCCGACAGAATCTCTTTCTAAACTCCCTTTAAACCTCAACATAGTAACCCTAACCCTTTGGCCAATGAACTCTGGTGTTCTGACTTCCTTACTCCTCCCACACCTCTCATCATCTCCCAAAGACTCCCTGCCTTCCTTGAATCTCTTATGCCACTCAAAAACTGAGGCTCGATTCATGCAAGATGGTCGAAAAGCAGTCTGAAGCATTCCATACATTTATGTGGCATTTTTTTCAAGTTTAAAACAAAACTTTATTGCAAATCTTTCTTCTAAAGCATCCTCATGTCCACATTGCATTTCTGAAATTCGTCACCTGTGAAATCAGGCTTTAGTAGGGTGTATTTCAATTGCTGCTGTAGCAATTCTTTTGAATGTGAAATCATAAAAATTAGTCAGTCATCTCATAACATGTACAGCAATAACATACTAAATTTTCAAGTATCTCCAACCATTTTAAATGCCTGTACAAAAAAAAGTCTGGAAACTCATTGAAGGCACACAAATTTCAAGCCATTGGGTAAGTAAACAACTTCAACAAGAAGGCAGAAAATCCCAGATCTGGCAGGAAGTTGACTGCAAGATGTCATGACAATATGGATGCTGTGAGAGATTCTGTCAGAAGGAGTCCAAAAAAGTCGCTCCAAAGACGTTCACAAGCACTTGGTCTTTCAAGTGCATTGTAGGATTAAGTCAATCAATTTCTGCCCTTATCATCTGGTTTGACCTTTCTGAAGTCATATGATTGCTTCTTAAGACTCACATGAACGATGACTTGATGCAATATGAACTATCATATGAATCAATTGCATTTGTTTTCAAACACTCTGTAGGATTTTCTATTCTATTCTAGGAAGGAAAAAAATTATCTATCGAAAAAAAAAAAAAAATAGTTCAGAATATTTTCTAAAAATAGGAAAAGAGAAGGAAAATCTAAATCAGAAATTTCATTTTAAAAAACAAAGCTAAAAAACAAGTATCCTAAATTGTCAGATAATTTTTACATGAAGAAAATAAAGTCGAAAAGTAATTGTCCCTCAGCAAAATTGAAATGAAAAATGAATTCCACACCTTTTATCACAGTTGGAAAATTTAATCCTTAAATGAAATAACAAAAAGTCCTTCATTGTAGAATTGTTCAGAGGTAATGGATTATGTCGACTGATTTAAATGGTAAAAAAAAAAATAAATAAAAATAATAGCATCTTTTAGTTTCAGCCTGTGTTTAAATAATATTTTATTTCCCAAGATGCATCTTGGGTTTTACAAGCACAGAAATAGTCATAAAAAAAGCAACAATTTGGAATTGAAAAAAAAAAAAAAAAAAAAACGGACAAAAAAAAAAATGCTCCCCCAAAACACACTTAATTCATGGTAATTTTGGAAATAATTTTTGTATCAATCTACAGTCAATCAGAAGAGCAATAATTTACTTTTAAGAGTGTTTTTTAATGCCGGTAAACTAATTTAGTATCTTATTTAAATGTTTGCTTAATTCAAACAATTCTGTTTCGTACCTAAAGTATCCTACCCATCTATTTCCCGTTCACAGCTGATTTCTTCTCCTTCCAATTTGCATTAAATAATAAATTGATTGAATGTTTCATTTCGTATGCAGTGGACATAACTTAAAAAGATTCCATCAATTGTCCCAAAAGTGAAAACCTTTAATATCAAATAAGTTTAATTGACTGGTAATGACTGTTAAGTGCAGTTGAAAGCATGGCTTTCATGAAAGGATTGTAAAGTCAAGTTTAGAAAAATAGTTTGGAAACTTAATCAGTTTACCAATATTTGCAGAGTAGAGCAAAAGTCAATTTCCATCCAGGTTAATTACTGCCTGTCATACGGAGTCAGTAACGTGTGTAAGACATGTCTGAGATGAATAAAGAAAGGTGTACAAAAGAAAACAAAGCGTTATTTTGTTTATTCACCCTAGCAGAGAAGATAGAACAGTGTAGGGCGGAGATGAAAGATGGCGTCGATAGGAGAGACTACCGACTGGAAAAGGTGACAAGATGGTTAAACTATTTTGGGTCTTATTCTAGGGTGCAAATGTCAACATGATCTAGTTTTTCTTGTTCATATCTTCCTGAATCTACAGCATGATCGTAACTGACATAACCCTTTACTGTCTACCTTTCAATATGTTCACTTTCCAGTTGTTTATTCTCTTAATAAAAAAGTAAAGTTGTCTCCCTTTAGTCGAGAGTAACCAGAAGGCTCCCTTTTCAATAGCTACTACACCGAGGTGTAGGGGAGGGTGCTACTTCTTTCGCTGGATTGCTCCACTTTACCCTTGATACGTACCTTATATTGCTGAGTGTTAAGCAAGGAGGTATCAAGTGTCATTTTTAGAGTCTTTGGTATGACGCAACCTGGGATTGAACCCATGTCTCCAGGACCATTGGCAAACACTCTACCCAGTAGGCCAATGAACTGGTAGTCAGGGGTTACTGATATCTTCAGGTCTATCATATCCGACTATCTTTTCTAGTATGAAGGCACCCATCTTAACAATCAGCATTTACATTTTTTAGCACTGTGTACCAGCTATTTTCCCACCCTATCAGAGCATCCTCGAAGATGTTGAGTGCATCACCTGCTGAGGGGTAAGACCCATCTCTTCTGAAACATGGTCAGCTGGGTGTAACACTAATGTGCGCCTGCATGTGAGGCTCTAGTTCTAGACCTCTGAGAAGCATGGAGTCACATCTTCTTTACCATTACTCCTAGGTCAACTCTGGTCTAAAGTAATAGTATCTGTTAGAGTCTTATCTATTGACCTGTTTGAGATAATGTTTATAATGACTGATTGGAATTTACTCCTAAAATATTAATATTTCAAGTACGAAAAGTTTATGTTGGAATTCTATCGTAAGGCTCAGTAGCAATAAGTCAGTGCTCACATGTGTCATGAATTATGAGTTGAAGTGAGATTATATGGACAGTGGGACATTCCACTATTCGAAGGTGGCCAAGACCATTCCCGGGATAGTGATTATTTACTGGACCAGTGAGTGGGCATATTAGTGTATATATACACCGGCTTGCTTCATTTTAAAATGAATTAGGACTAATTTGTTGGCATATTAAAATTGCTATTGTTTCTACACAGTGAAATGGTTTCAATTATTGCTATCTAACACAAATATTTCTATTTAATCGTTGTTACTGTGAAGTGGTTTCAAATTGGCCTCATGAATAGAGTGTTTGCCAATGGTCTGGGAGACCAGGATTCAATCCCAGCTTGCATCATACCAAAGACTCAAAAAATGGTACTTGATACTGCCTTGCTTAGCATTCAGCACTATAAGGTAAGGATCAAGGGTAAAGTGGAGCAATCCTTGGAATGGAGTAGCACCCTCCCCTACACCTCAGTGTTGTAGCTATTGAAAAGGGATCCTTTGGGTCAACCTTGACTAAAGTTGCCACCTTTTTATTCTATTTTGCATGCAGGTAACAGTTTTAAGCATTCCACTCTAATAGTTTTATTTGCTCACAGTTAAACTGTTTCAAGTACTGTTACGTGTCACTAACAATTCAATAAAACATCAGTCATAAGTTTACATTCAATTAGATGGTCCAAGAGTTCTACTTCTAGCAATTTGATTTAACATAAGTCATTTGTTTGCACACAGCTTAAATGTCAAACAGTTCTATCCGACCCATATATCGGACATATTAGGGGATACCACTCAGGGTCAGAGTGGACCTGGGAGTCATGGCAATAAAGGTTTACTCTGCATCACTGGAGCCTCACCATCAGATTGTTTAGTGTCATATCCCGGACGCTCGTTGGGAGGGGGAGTCTTACCTCTCAACAGAGATGCAGTCGATGTATTCTACAGGCCCACTCAGACGACTGGTTTGTCATATCTTCAATAGGAATAGCCTGGTTGAGCCCATCCCTCACCTGGTCTACAGCTAGTTTGAATTCAGAGTTTTCTTTCTAGACTAGAGACGTAAACGAGGTTAAAGAGGCCAGTCTGCCCTACTATTTACTGGTAGCTGAGAGGAGAATTATTGAATTCATGATTTTTCTCAGGACATTAGTTTAAAAGTGAAAAGCAGCCTTGTCCAATATTTGAACACAGATCTCTAATTCCATTTCTTATGATGATAAGCACGCTTCCCATCAAAAAAAGGTTGGAAGTAACACTTTCCTTTCTTTTTTCATTTCTTTTCTTTAAAATATGACAACCCCATCTGCTAACAAGAACATATTTTTATCAAGTTTTACTTGATTATATCTAAAATTAAAATTTTTTAAAAAGTTTTAATAAAATTAAAAATTAAAATAAAAAAATGGCAGAAAACTCAAGTAAGCCTCAGATTGACATTAAAAGTTTATACACCCAGCAACGCTAATAAAATGAATGACATTTTTAATTAGTAAATGTTGATGATTAATATGAATGATGCCATAAAGAAAATCTGTGTTTTTTCTTTTTTGGTCAAACAAGTAATAAAGGTTAATTTTAATTATATAGTTTGGTTATGTTTAGTTTGGTTGAGTTTTATGGCATATCAAACATAGGTTATTTAATGCCAAATCCTCTTTATACATATATATTAAATATATATGATTTGGTTGAGTTGGGTTTTATGGCCCATCACCTATTGTAGGTTATTTAATGCCAAATCCTTTTTAACATATATATTAAATACATATGATTTGGTTTGGTTTGGTTTAGTTTTATGGCATATCAAGCATTGTAGGTTATTTAATGCCAAATCCTCTTCATACATATATATAAAATATATATGATTTGGTTTCGTTGGATTTTATGGCATATCACCTTTTGTAGGTTATTAAATATATATGATTTGTCAATACATTTTAGTGATAAAATTCTTAAATGAGCCTAGGCATACAGTTAAATGGTTGTAAGTATTGATACATAACATTCACAATTTAACATCAGTCACTTGTTTGTACACATCTAAATATATATAATATGTAAGAGGCTAGTTTGTCAGGAATTTCATTTTTAAATGCGTTACAGCTAATTTGTTTTCACACGAGTATTGCTATTGTTTCTACACAGTTAAATGATTTCAATTATTGCTATCAAACACTTAAGTCTATTCAATATTAATAATTTGTTTGCACACAATGATGTGCTTACAAGTATTGCTATTTAACACTAATTATTCTATTCAACACTATTCATTTATTTGTACATTGTGAAATATTTCCAAGCATTTGCTATTCAACACTAACAATTCAATTTAGGCACACATTTAAAGAGTTTCAAGTGTTGCTTATCAACACTAATAATTCTATTCAACATTACTTATTTGTTTGCATACCGGGTCATTGGCCTAGTGGGTAGAGTGTTCGCCAATGATCCGGGAGACCTGGGTTCAATCCCAGGTTGCATCATACCAAAGACTTTAAAAATGGTACTTGATACCTCCTTGCTTAACACTCAGCAATATAAGGTAAGTATCTCGGGTAAAGTGGAGCAATCCAGGGAAAGGAGTAGCACCCTCTCCTACACCTCGGTGTAGTAGCTATTAAAAAGGCAGCCTTCTGGGCACCCTCGACTATGGTCGCCAACTTTAAATTGTTCTATGTATTGCAACATATCACAAACAATACAACTTCAGTCATTTGTTTACACTTAGTTAAATGGTCAAACACTTCTATTTGTTTGCACACTGTTTAAAAGTCATCCAGTTCTATTTGACCCATAGATAGGATCCTATCAGGTGCTCCCACTCTGGGTTAGAGTGGACCTGAAAGTAATGGCAATGAAGTAGTATTCTGCATTCTTCATAGCCTGGAACTGGAGCCTCACTATCAGATTATTTAGTTTCATTTTCTTTCTTTGTTTAATGGAATATCAACCTTTGTAGGTTATTTAATGCCAAAGCCATTCTCCTAGCAGAACAGTAGTGGTACTATTTCCCCCATAGCTGAAAGGATAAAGGGTTCATACCTTTCCCTAGGATATTTGTCTGAAAGTGAATGTAATAATGCGACTGGAGTACGAACTTGCTTACTACGCTTCCGCAGTTCATCGTTTTAACCATGACACCACGAGGACACCCCCCATCCAGATTGTTTAGTGTCATATCAAGGACACTCCCTGGGGAGGTGTCTTACCCCTCTGCAGAGAAGCAGTCGGTGTATTCCACTGCTTCAGGTGACTGAACTATTTAATTTATAGTAAGAAAATAAGGAACATTTTAAAATAAGAAAATGATATTTTAATAAATGGCCTCATCTGACTAACCTCAACGCATTTCAAGATGATAACACTTTTTTATAAAAGTATTTAATGCTTTTTTATATATGTTTTTGGGAAACATATTCAATAATTTTTCAATAGCTCTGCAAATCCATCTACGATTGATTTTTTTCATCTGAGTTTTGGAAAATAATTCTCTTGGGAATCTCTTCAGATTGGTGTGTAAACTATTAGAAACCAGCTGTTGCTCTACCAATTTTCATTCTGTTAAAGGCACATATTGTATTTTGTTGAAACAGCAACTATCCACCATAAAGAAGGGGGACGCAATAAAAATAAAGTTTTGTTTTGTGTAAATAGTGGCTATCAGTTGAATGTGATTGCTAAAGACGGATTTTGAGTTAGTTGAGTAAATTAATTTTTTTGTGAAACGCACATTGTGGTAATATAAAATGAACAAAAAAACTGGGAGTTCCTGTGAGACCAAGGGAAGAAAAAGGCAGAGAAATATGACTCATGATCGACTGTGAGATTTTATTGAATTCCAATTTCAGCTGTTTTATTGTGTCCACTTTTGAACTAATTAATACCCTTGGGAAAGGCATGAACCCTTTTATTGTCCAAGCTATGGGTTGAATGGTAATATTACTGTTCATTTACAAGGATGGCTTTGGCATTAAATAACCCATGAAGGCTTATATGCCATTCAAAGAAAAAAGAAAAAGAAAACAGAATTCCATTTCATAAAAGAAATTCTGAACTGTTTAAGTCATCCTGTATTAATTGTGGGAAAAATGCCACAAAACTTAAAATAAATTATTTTATGTTTCTCAAAAGTAAGAACTGTATTCTATCATTATGAATTAAATAAAAAGAACAATTTAACAAGTTGTGTGTTGCTCTTTCGTGGGGTCACAAAACCAGAGTAAATTTTCATCATTGGTCTTACTCATCAACTCACAAAAATATTATTTTATTATTCTGAATTAAATGTGACTTTTTCTTGCCATTCAAATTTATTTTTCTTCTGATTCTATTTCCCTATCAGAAAGTATATATTCAAGACACTGTTTAAGAAGTAAGGACGAACCCATAAGCAACGTTTTCCAATGGATCCCTTCATGTAGATGAACAAATGTTGGATGACCCACTAGAAATTATCGACAACAACTCAGTATTGACACCGAATGCAGTCTAGAGGACCTACTGGAAGTGATGGATGATAAAGATGAATAGCAAGAGAGAGAGTCAGAGAAATCCCTGCTAGCCACATAACAAGAGGATGGTGGTTGTCTGAAAAAGGATACAAGATATAGTCTAGTTAGGGATTAACCAAAATATACATATATATATATATATATATATATATATATATATATATATATATGAACACTAACACACACACATATATATATATATATATATATATATATATATATATATATATATATTTGCAAACATGCACTGACATATACAATCATGTATCTTGCCCGATCGGTCGGCTTGGGCTGTAGAATACACCAACTGCACCTCTTCAGAGAGATAAGACCTCCCTCCAATGAGTGTCCCGGATATGACACAAAGCAATCTGATGGTGGGGCTTGGGGTGTGCGGAGTACTTTTTCTTTGCCATCACTCCCAGGTCCACTCTGGCTTGAAGTAGTAGCACCTGATAGGGTCCTATCTATGGGTCAAATACAATGAAAATGTGTACTTATACTTAACTGAATTCCTTGAAATAGAACTGTCTTGACATTTAATTGTGTGTAAACAAAAATCATACTTATACTAATCAGAACTGTTTGACTAAACTGAATTGCTTGAAATAGAAATGTTTTTGACAATTAAACTGTGTACCTTTACTGAACTGAATTGTTTGATATAGAACTGTTCATTTATATAAAAATGGATTTGGCATTAAATAACCTACTAAGGTTGATATGCCATAAACCCAAACAAACTCATATATCCCAAAAGTTTTACATACACACTTATCCAAATACATGTATTCACACACACACACACATATATCATCATGTCGTGTCGCTATCACAGATATCCCTGACCCTCTCTCGCCACTTCTCCCTATCGTTCATCACCTCTACCAGGTCTTCAGGGATACATCTCGTATCCTCACATAGCTGCTGAATGTATGTTTGAGCTGGTCATCCTGCTTTTGCCTGGCCATATGTGGGGGTCCATAGGAGTACATATATACACACACATATACATGTGCATATGTATACATTCATAAACACATGTATGCATATACACAAACAAATGTATATATATATACATATTTACACTCATATATACATAAATGTTTATTCACACTCTCTTAGTTACGTCTTCCAGACATGGTGTTGAAAAATGTAAAAGTCATTTTCGGTGTTAAAAGTTTGAAGTTCATGTATCCAGAAGGTGTTTCCTGTGAGGTATTCTTAGCAGAGATGGCGCCCAACCCAGGACTTGGTAAGCACGTGTTTTACCTTGTTTTCAGTGGAGAGAAAGAGGTTCTTTTAATTGCAGGCAATTTATTAAGGGAAAGAATTTCTTTTTTGGCGTCAGGAAGCTCATCTTTTCAGGCATGCATGGATTTAGCTTCCTGTCAGAGGCTTTCTGGGAAAGTGTCACTTTTGAATTTATTTTATTTTATTTTTTCTTTCTTTTTTTAATCACCAGATAGGGTCCTATCGATGGGTCATATAGAACTTGTTGACATTTAAACTGTGTGCAAGCAAATAGAAGTGTTTGACCATTTAAGTAAGTGTAAACTAATGACTTGTCAGTGATGCGTAGCAATACATAGAACAATCTAATGTCTGATTGCTGTTTTAAAAATTAAAATGCGCTATGCACACAGAAAGACTTTTCTTCCATGAAGCTTTGCCTTTGGAGCATGCTGTGGATATTCATGCTTGTCAAGCCACTGCCTTTTGCATTGAACATTGTCATAAAAGTTGTCTTAATTTCTGAAACAAAGCTTAATGATTTTTATCATTAATGGTTTTCAGACTATTTACTTCATCTTTATTGTAATTTCCGCAACGTTTCAGCCGATATGTCTTCTGGCCTTCTTCAGGTGTTTTCCGACCATTGTCTTCATCTTTATTGTTATTTTCACAAAGTTTCGGTTGATATGCTAACGGAATCAGAACAGGCGACCGCCGTGGATTCAATAAAGGACGTAGTTCGAAGTTCCGAGTAGGTTCCAAGTTCGACAAACACCTCAAGAAAGCCGGAGGACATATCGACCGAAACGTTGTAGAAATAACAATAAAGATGAAGACAATAGTCCGAAAACCCATAATGATAAAAGACCCATTTTCCGTCTCCTGCAATGATATTTTTGAGAAACAAGTCATTTTTCTGCCTTTAAAGAAGGCTTATCTCTATGTATATTATTCCTATTCTTATTCTTCTCACTTTGAGAATGGGAACCCCAAACGCCCAGCTCAATCACTTTTCCTTTCTTTTTTAAATAGCAGAAGATTAGGGATTGAGATATGTTAAGGTCAAGTGCTTAGTTATGAGTACTTTAGAGCGGATTGAATTCCATCAATTCTCTTAGAACATTTTGATCGAGATCTGATGAACGTCCTGGTTTGAGATTAATCTCTCAGTGACTTATCCTATTTACCCAACCCCTTCGCTCGGGCAGGATATGACACAAGGTCAATTTTTAAGCGGAGTTTAACAGGTCTGAATTCAGAGTTTTCCTTCTCCTAGACTAGTTGCCTTACCAAGGCTGAAGAACCTAGTCTGCCCTGCTATTTACCCATAGCTGGAGGGAGAATATTTGGATTCATACCTTTCCCAAGGGTATTAGTGCTATGTGAAATGTAATCAGGCTCGTCCAGGATTTGAACTCGTGTCGTCGTGTCCACATCCTACGACGATAACAATTACACCACGGGCACCTCCAATCTCTCAATGACTTATTGTCAAACAGAAACTTTGAAAACTAGTTTCAAACTGAGCGGTCAGTCATGACACCTTAGCTATCGACATTTGAAAATTTCGAAGCTGTTTTTGCAGCGTTTTTCTTATTGTTAAATTCCGACAACATTAAATGTCTAATATGTACTTTAAGTTCCTCCATTTTGTGGGGTGTAAGATTATAACATTGGGGGCAGATAATATCACCATTTATACAGAATGGCAGTTGAGGTTGTAGAGTTCTGTTGCCTCTTGTTATATTAAAAGGAAGAACAAATGAGTTGACGAAGACATCGATAGTTTTCAATTTGGAAGTTCTATTAACAGCTTGAGACAAAAGGAACCCTTGTGCTGTAGGTCGCCGGAGAAGGAAATGGTTGTAAATGATAGAGCCGGAATTAAGACGCTGTTGTTAGGACAGGAATTAAAATAGTGGAGTCCAAGCAGGAGTTGAAAATATCCAATTTGTTTCTCCAAGGATCCATTGGTTTAGAAGGAAAGATGAATGATGAAAGAATGATTTCCCATGGTGCTAAGCGGACTGCTCGAAATATGTGAGAAAGAGTCAGTGAAGAAGAGTGAATGTGGTCTCTCATGTTGACTGGTCCTTCCTGCTGCTAGGAAGCGAAGAGAGAGAAAGACAGGACAGGTATGTCCTGCTCGAAAGACCTGCGCGGAAGAAGGTGAAAGAATGTTACCTCGCCTTTTTATAGTTGCCCGGAGAAGTGACCCGGGCAGAATGGCATGAAATATTTTCATTGGTCGAAAATATGAGTTCGAGACCAAAACAGTCGAAATATTTCTGTGCCAGATAAAAATTTTTAATTTTTTCTGCTACAAGATCATAAATTAAATTATGATGTGCACTCTTTCACTACTGAAATAAAAATCATTAATAACTGAAATTATTAATGACTTACTCCTGTGGACCCCTTCACATGAACGAGCAAAGGCAGGACAACCAGCTAGAACCTATTTACAACAGCTCTGTGATAGAGGATATAGCCTTGAAGATCTTCCGGGAGCAATGGACGATAGTGTCGGGTGGCGAGAGAAGGTCCGGGTGATGCGTGCTGACAGTGCGACATGATGATGATGACGCATTCACATATACAGTTCTTGTTTATCAGAAAACTTATTCTTCAATTCTCTTTTATGTCCAGATATATTTAAGTCGTAAGATTAGCTTCTCTATTGACTTTTAGGAGCGATTTTTCCTATTTACCCAACCCCTCCGCTCGAGCTGGATATGACACAAGGTCAATTTTTAAGCGGAGTCTAACAGGTTTGAATTCAGAGTTTTCTTTCTCCTAGACTAGTTGCCTCACCAAGGCTGAAGAACCCAGTCTATTTACCCATAGCTGGAGGGAGAATAATTGGATACATACCTTTCCCAAGGGTATTAGTACTATGTGAAATGCAATCAGTCTCGTCCAGGATTTGAACTCATGTCGCTGTGTCCAATTCCTACGACGATAAACATTACACCACGAGCACCTCCTCAATGGAGCAATTTTTCACGACACAAAATTCATAATCCGGGAACCACTGTAAAGATGTCCCTGAAGAGACCCAGAGGACGCATTTGGGTTGAATTATTGCGAATCCCATATCAACCTTGTAAATCTAAATCCCCCAGGCATATTTCTAACAGACTGCGCCTTCAGATAAAAAAATCAAGATTTGACGAGACTGACAATAAACATATGAGACGTTGATCATCGTGTTGATATTGTTTGTTTTGGTTTGAAGAGGAAGTAGCGTAGATAAGAGGAATCAGGAAAAAGAGACTGCATTTTGGCAGTTTTTATTTGGCTAAGACGAGTTTTTATTTTTATCTACTGTTTTATCACATGCTCGTCACTCGGTAGCTTCTTCGCTTGTCATTTCTTCAACTGGATAATTTTTCAGGTTTACTCAGGAATTATCTTGCATAGAAATCTAATTCTTACCAATGCACCAATCTCAGGGAAGTAAGACAAAAAAACAAAACAAAAGAAAACGCGTTGATGAGCGCGGTAGTCTTAGTTTTATTTCATTTTTTTTAAATAAGTAACTGAACAAAGAAAGTGAACATTCTCGACGTTTGTTGGGTATAAAAGAATTTTAGGTTAAGTTCAAATGAGTATTGAAACAATGAAAATATGACAAAAGCAATTTCTGTATATTTGTATGTGTGTGTGTATATATATATATTATAAAATTCTGGGTAAGACATATTAGTTCCTACTTGTGGGTCGAATGGATCAAAACATGAATTTAAAAGAAAAGAGAGTTTATGAAGAATAAGTCAGTTAATATAAAAAATGGTTACACATCATATATAATTCATATATGTAAACCAGATTTGGCATTGGATAACCCATAGTGGTTGATGTGCCGTGAAACTCAAACAACCAACGAACATATTGGTGAAATTAACGTTAAATTCGTTTGGAGGCGTTTGTAGTGTTATGGCTATCGTCATTGAAAAAGGGTCATGGCGACCAGATTTCAAATTCTGGACGCATTGTTCACATTTCACATCAGGAAAGCGATGACACCAACAACCGTATTTGACTGTGTATAAGACGCACCCCAATTTCAGCCGGGCAAATTGAAAAAAAATAAAACAAAACAAACCCTAAAGTACTAATATTAAATGTTATGAAATTAATGAATATTATTATCAATAACACTTTTAATCTGCATAATAGCCTTTTAAATAATAACAAGTATATGAAGTTTACTTCAAAGTCTAAGCTAACAGGAGTTGCTAAGTTGCTAATTTCGGACGACTGTGACAAATTTTAAATCTACAGATAGCATATAAGACGCAGGGGAATTTTAAAAGCTATTTTTAGTAAAAAAAAAAGAAAAAAAGAAGGAAGTGCGGTTTATATACCGTCAAATACGGTATTTCCCCTCCAACTAGGACAGATTGGACTCTTTAACCTTAGTTTGGCAACCGGTCTAGGAAAAGAAAAACTGAATTAAAACCCGTTAAACTCCGCGAAACAAATTGACCTTGTATGTTCGTGCGGAGGGGTTGGGTAAATATATATATTCGTTTGGAATTATTTTATGTATTTTCTGATCTTTTATCCTCGTGTGTGTTGTTTTGGACATAACGTTTCGGGATTTATAGTCCTCGACATTACTTAGATGTATGTGGCACCGGGTGTCTTTTTGAAGTCGCTAATTATTTATCATTTTTCTTTTCCAATTTTCCCCCAGAAATACCACATCATGAGTGAGTCATAAAAAATAATCTTATTATTACTGACTATTGAGTTCGTATGTTTTAATTAAGATGGTGCCATCTCTTCAAAACATCACAAGCCTAGGAAATTAGTATACCAGTTCATATACACCAGTAGCCATATTACATCTACTGGAAACAATGTCAACATATCTATCCTTAAACCGTGGACTGCAATTGACTGGCTAGCCCAACCACTTCGAGGAATGCCAACGGGGCCTGAGGCATTTTTGGAGCCATCGGACATGTCAGAGCTATGGCCCTGTGCCCGAACCCACCTAAAAAGGCCTTGTGCCTCATTCGTCTGGATGGTGGGACGTTCATCAAACATCGCCATTGACTGGCTGTCGCCCATATGAAAATTTGATCTCAATGATAAAATGAAATACGCATTCTTCCAAACAGTAGCCACCTAAGTACTACTGTATAGTTGCACCACTTGGGCTCTAAAAAACGGTTAGAGAAGAAAACTAGATGGAAACTACTCAAAAATACTGGGTGCTGTTTGAAACAAATACTGGAAGCAGTACCCTATAAAGCAGCAGCCGTATGTACACTTGCTTCCCATGTCACAAACCACCGAAGTAAGACAGGGAAGATATGCCGGGAACTGCTGGTAAAATAAGGACGAATTCATAAGTGACGTTCTCTAATGGACTCCTACACATGGATACACCAGTGCAGGCCGACCAGCAAAACTTACATTCATCAGCTCTGTGCTGACACTGAATGCAGTCTTGAGGACTTGCTGAGTACAATATCCGATAGGGATGGATAGTGAGATAGAGTCAAAGGAATTTGTGCTGTCGGCACGCTTTGATGATGAAGATACTTACACTTAACTAAACGGAAGGAAAAACATAATAAACCGAATTATACATATAATAACGCATAATATTTTTTCCACAATATACAACCAAGTTGCAAAGAAAAAACCCTGTCCCATATTTAATTTATGCATATATTGTTACTTGAACCATCAGTATAATGAAGGAGTACAAAATGGAAAAAGCCTTACTTAACGAGTACAGATAATATAATCATGTGCCAATACATTCCCTGGTAGGGTCCTAGACAATGTCTCCACTGTTAAAAAAAAAAACAGAGGAAAAAATTTGGTTTGGTTAGATTTGGGTTTATAGCATATCAACCATTGTAGGTTATTTAATGCCAATTCCTTGTTGTACATATATATTAAATATATAGGATTTGGTTTGGTTGGGTTTTATGGCATATCAACCCTTGTAGGTTATTTAATGCCAATTCCTTGTTGTACATATATATTAAATATATGATTTCGAAACACATTTTGTAGATAACATTTTTAAACATTTTTTCCTCATAGAAATGAGTGAAACCATTAAATTATCTTATACGAATAATTTTACTTACTATTAATCATTTGTTTGCACATAGTTTAATATCTTCAAGTATTGCTATGTATCACTAACAATTCAATTAAACATTAGTTATTTGTTTACATACAGTTAAATGATCAAACAGTTCTATTTCAAACCATTTAGTTTAGCAGGACAACAAAGTTAAATGGTTACAAGTATTGCTATGTATCACTGATAATTCAATTAAACATCAGTCATTTGTTTACATGCAGTTTAATGTAAAAACGGTTCAGTTTAGCATAAGTACACAGTTTAAATGTCAAACAGTTCTAGTTGACCCACAGACAGGAACCTATCAGTTGCTACCTGTCTGGGACCAGAGTTTAACTGGGGGCGATGGCAATGTTGGGGTACTCTGTATTCCCCAAAGCTCCAGATTTTTTGAAGCTTCATCATCAGATTGTTTTGTATCATATCCATGACACTCTTTAGGGACTTGTAGAATAAACAAAAAGAACTATAGAAGGCAACAACACACAACAGCAATAATAACAGTAACACTTACCAGAGGTCCAGCCTATTCATAAAACTAACAGCTTCAACTGGACAGGGTTGGTATTTATGAATAGGCTGGACCTCTGGTAAGTGTTACTGTTATTATTGCTGTTGTGTGTTGTTGCCTTCTATAGTTCTCTTTGTTTATTCTACAGGACTAACCCTACTGGAGAGATGCAGTCGGTGTATTCTACAGCCCAAGCCGATAGGGCTTAGGTCAAAAGATGTTGGGTCAGTAAAATCGTAATTCCTGTGTATGGAGTGAGTGAGGGAGAGGCACTCTGTGACTGGATATACTAATCACGTGATAAGCTCAGAAGTCTTGGCGCAAAATCCCAAATCCAGTTAAATAGATTCCACCAGGCGTTCCGTGAAGCAGTGACATTAGAAGCTCTCAGAAAGACAACCCTAAGGTACCAGATATTTTCTTTAGTACGCCGCTTAGTCCCTTAAACTCAACTTTATACACAAGAAGAACTGTATATTGTTACTCATTGTTTCACGTGCTGGTTAATGAATTGCTCGAGTTAAACGAAGTATTAATTCCTTATTTGTTGCTGTTAGCTTTAGAATAAACGCTATACTTTCACAAAAAAAAAAAAAAATGCAATTTGACAGCCTACGAGGCTCCTAACAGACTTGCCAATTCTTTAAAGGAGAAAATTATTTGTTGTACCCATACAAGACAATACTAGAAGAACAAAGAATGCATCGGCTGAAGCGTTGCATTTACTTTTGGTTTCTTTGCTTAATGGAATATCAACCTTCGTGGGTTATTTAATGCCAAAGCTATCCTTGTTAAAAGAACAGTAATGGTGCTATTTAACCAAAAGTTGGGGAGATAAGGGGGTTCGTACCTTTCCCAAGCGCACTTGTCCGAAAGTAAGCATCATAGAAGGACTGGAGTTGGAATTCACTTACTATGAAGTCGCAGTGCGGCATTTTAGCCACAACATCTTGGGGACTCTTCTTTCCCCAAAACATTAGATTAAAAATAAACATTTTGGGTAAGATAATTTAGCAACGAGGAAAAATAGCTCTATTACCTCAATCCAAAATGAAAAAAAAAAATGCTGAATCGTTTAAAGAAGTAATTCTCTCTATCTGGCGAGTGAGATTAAATAGATATTTTTGTATTATCAATTACTGGAATCTAGACAAACTGTTCCTGTGCAACGTCTCAGTGAGCACCTGACTCTTTTGAATAATGCATTGAAATAGAAGTGATGTTTCTCAAGGCAATGAAACGACTTGGGATTCGGCTTAGTAAAATAAAACTTCATTCTCGAGTTGTAAATTTGATGTAGAAAACAATCACGTGTCAGAGATGAGAATTTTTCAAACTTATTTTAACGGCATATAAACTCACCTCGGGTTATTCTATGCCTTAGGGGTTAGAGAATTGCATCCATTGAATGTTTATATTTACTTTTTTTTGTTTGGTTTGGTTTCTTTGTTTAATGGCATATCAACTCTTTTTAGGTTATTTAATGCCAAAGCCATTCTCCTAGAAGAACAGTAGAAGTACTATTCAACCCATAGCTTGGAGGATAAGGGGGTTCATACCTTTCCTCAGGGTATTTTGCAACTGGAGTACGAACTCGCGTACTACGATTCCGCAGTCCATCGCTTTAACCATTACACCACGAGGACACCCCCTACATTTTTGTGTACTTGTTTATTAAAAGTCTTTTCAATCAAATAAGAATAATTTTGAAACGGATTTATTTGGGCAATAGGTAGGACCCTAATAGGTATTACTACCCTGGGTTAGAGTTGACCTGGGAGTAATGAAGATGTACACTTAACAGCCTGGATCTACAGAACTGGAACCTAGCCATCCGGTACGGTTAAATCTCATACCAAGGACATTGGATTTTTTTAAAAGGTGGCATATTTTACAGATCTTTCATTTTCAAATTATCATTTGTTTCACTTCATACAACATTTCCACGAATAAAGGTTTTCGGAAGTGGGGAAAAAAGGCTTCTTTAGAGGATTTTCTTTTATTTAAAAAAAAAAAATTATTGCCAGTTTTTCCTTTCTTTCTTTCTTGTTTTAAAAAATGAAGAGAATTTCTGTTGTCAATAAAAAAAAGTTTTTTTTTTTTTTAAATTTTAAATCTATTGGAAATATTAATCCTAATAAAAAGAACTTTTGCAGTAAATCGCTGATATCTTACGGCAATAAATCAAGAAAACAGTTTTTCAACGTGTGAAATAGAAAAAAAAACAAAAAAAACGAGTTAATGCAAATATATTTAAATTTTTGCCAGTTAAGACAAAAAAACAGAAAAAAAGATATCCAGTAGTTTATACCACAAAGACGCTTATATAAACTCACATATACGTACCTATACACATATTCACTATATCTTAAAAGAATATTCTCAAAACCTCTTTCAATAAATATTATACATGCGCGCGCGCACACACACACACGCATATATATATATATATATATATATATATATATATGCGTATTAAAATTCTAAGCGAGAAGGAAAATATTTTATCAAGACCCCGCTCACCAAGTTAGTATATCTATCATATGCTAACAATGAACTCAACGGAAAGACAAGATTAGCTAATTTACGCATACTCGTAAATAGCATTTCACCTTTTCGGCCCATTGGCTTAAAGGTTACAGTGTGAACCAATGGTCTGGAAGATCGGGGTTCAATCCCAGGTCGAGTCATACCATACTCAAAAAATGGTACTTGATGCCTTCTCGCTAAACACTCGACATAATAAGGTATGGATCAAGGGTAAGTAGAGCAATCCAGGGAAAAAAGTAGCGACCTCCCCTACACTTCGGTGTAGTAGCTATTGAAAAAGGGATCTTCCGGGTCATACTCGACTATAGTCAGCCAACTTACAATATATAAGATAGATTTGTAGTCAATTTGACAGTAGGATAGAAATATGTGAAAAGTTGGATCAATCAAACACTTAACTCAGATTTAGATGTGTGATATTTCGTTCGGGCTTTATTTCATCTTCACGAACTTCTTCAAGACTGAGACTATTTCCAGAGTTTTTCTATTTAAAAGCATCTGAAGAGAGTGGAGCGGGTATAGTTGTAGCAGAAAAAGGAGGGATTTAAAGTCAAACGTATCAGGTTTCATTAAAGATTTTTTGGTTGAAAGTTGAAATAGATTTTAGGGAGTTGATAAGAAAGAAGTAGGGAAGAGTTTTTTTTTTTTGTGTGAAAGGGGATTTTGGCACTACTTGTTTTTATGGAAAAGATATTGACTATACTGTGATGTCGTAGAAAATTTTTTCCCTGGGTGCCACCATACTTTTGAAAATCCTTTTTGCGTTTCATGGTCATTTACCTCTTAGCACTTCACCACCCCAAATACAACCCAGACACTATAATATAGACAATTTTCTATAGCATCACATTATAGTCAATATCTTTTCCATAAAAACAAGTCATGCCAAAAACCCCTTTCCCACAAAACCTTCCCAAATTCTTTCTTATCAACTCCCTAAAATCTATCTCCACTTTCAAACGAAAAATCTTTAATGAAACATAATACTGTGTGCCTTCAATAAGTTCCCAGACTTCTTTTGTACAGGCATTTAAAATGGTTGTAGACTCTTGAAAATTCACTATATTTCTATACATCTTATGAGATGACTGACAAATTTATATGATTTCAGGTTCAAAGGAACAGCTACAGCAGCAATTGAAATACACCCTACTAAAGCCTGATTGTCACAGCTGGGGAATTTCAAAAATGCAATCTGGACGTCAGAACACTTTAGAAGAACGATATGCTATAAGATTCTGTTTTAAATTTGGAAAAAAATGCCACAGAAACGTATGGAATGCTTCAGACTGCTTTTCGACCATCTTGCATGAATGGAGCATCAGTTTTTGAGTGGCATAAGAGATTCAAGGAAGGCAGGGAGTCTGTGAGGGATGATGAGAGGTGTGGGAGGAGTAAAGAAGTCAATACACCAGAGTTGATTGGCCAAACGGTTAGGGTTAGGGTTACTATGTTGAGGTTTTAAGGGAGTTCAGGAAGAGATTCCTTGGGAAGAGACCAATACTCTTCAAATCGGGTCAGTAGTATTTCCAGCAGGACAATGCACCAGTCCACAACTCCATCCTTGTCACAGACAATTTGACCAAGACGGGCATCAAGACAGTTCCTCAGCCTCCCAATAGTCCAGACCTTGCTCCCTGTGACTTTTGGTTATTCCCTAAGCTCACAGACAACTGAGGAGATGAAAGACGCTGTGACGAAGGTCATGGACACGATTACACAAGAGGACTTCCATGGGACCTTCCAGAAGTTGTTGGAACGGTACAACAAGTGCATTGCAGCCGGAGGAGACTACTTCGTTTTTTGTGTGTCATATCAATAAAAGTACCCATACGAAAAAAGTCTGGAAAATTATTTAATGATCCTCGTACATTTGACTTTAAATCTTTCCCAACTTTTTCCTGCTACAATTATACCTCCTCCTCTCTCCTCACATACTTTTAAATAGAAAAACTCAGGAAACAGTCCCAGTCTTGAAGAAGTTCGTGAAGATGAAATAAAGCCCGAACGAAATATCACACATCTAAATCTGAGTTAAGTGTTTGATTAATCCAACTTTCCATATATTTCTATTATATATATATATATATATATATATATATATATATATATATATATATATATACTTTCAAGAAAAAAAAAACAAACTTCGCTCCCATTAGGATTATAAACTTATTTCCATCCTGCTAAGAGCATTGATATGAATCAACAACTCCAAAAAATTTAACAGGACTTGGATCTGAAGATGTCCTGTTAAATTTTTTGGAGTTGTTGATTCATATCAATGCTCTTAGCAGGATGGAAATAAATTTATAATCCTAATGTGACCGAATTTTGTTTTTTCCTTGAAAGAATATTAGCTCTATGATATCAGTTACATTGAGCTCTTTATCAGGAATATTTAGATATTCGAATTTTGAATAATTTAATAGTTCTGATGGAATTGTTCCATGCTCCGTATTTACTGGACTGAAGTATATATATATATATATATATATATATATATATATACCCGAGTATTATGGAAACTAAGAATACTCAAACTTGTCCCATAGTAGAATTATATACATATTGTTTACGAACAAGCAGTATGTAGAAGGGGTACAAAATGGAAAAACAAAATCTGACTTCATAGTTGAGTCTGAGATAACGAACCAATTGTTAAAAGAGTAGTAGCCAAGAAGTTTTTTGAAACTGTCATGTAACACTACCCTAACCTACCAGTTCTCAAAGAGAGATGAATATTTTTTTGTAGCCTTAAGCATAAAATACACGCCCGTACGTATATGAAAACATGCAATACTTCGTACATATGTACGCGTACACATACAAGTAGACACGTATACAGGTATTTTTTTTCTAATTCAAATAGAACATCGGCTAGAAGAAATAACCGAGGCGCACTTAGAGTCACGGTTGTCGTCGTGGGAAACATAATCGGTGACTCGAGTTCTAATCTTGTATAATGCTGTTTGCATTCACTTTCCACTAATGCCCTTGGGAGAAGGTATATATTCACATGTTCTCCCACCCAACAAAAATGAAGAATAAATTGTCTTCAAAATCATCTGCTTGTGTAGCTAGAGAAGAAACTTACCTCCTGGATCAAAGCGCGTAAGACTATGACTTGCTTGTCAAACAGTAAAAAATATGTTCACTTCTGGAGGCAGAAGTTATAGTGTGCCGATCTCATCTCTCACGCGAAGAAATCTACCTCTCATGTAAATTTCTATTTGCCGGAACTTGCATAAAAGAGCATATCAGCAGCAGAAGCGGGGTTGTTATTCTTTGCGGACTGCTTTTTTGACTGACTGACAGAACGAACGAGTTGACCAGAGGTAACTGAGGAAGGGCTGCTAGTCGTGTGTGTTGTTATTTTTAGTCAACTGAGGCTACCCAATTGTCTGAGGACTGTATTACTGTTTTTGCTTGGACTAGTTCTAAAACAGCTTGGCATTCAACACACACATCACAACAGTTTTACCATTGTTCATATTTCATCTGAAACTTCTCTTTTGATATGATGTTGTCCTGTGATGTTATGTTTTCGTGTCCTCCACGACCTCAAATCTATTTCGATTAATTTTCAGTTTAAGAATAAAGAAAGAGGTTTGTTTCGTTTGATGGGTTTTATGGCACATCAACCTTTGTAGGTTAACTCCAAATCCATTTTTATGTAAATCTGTTCTATTTAAAACAGTTCAGTTTAGCATAAGTACACAGTTTAATCGTCAAAAATATTTCTATTCCAAACTATTCAAGCAGTTATATGTAACAATTCAGTTAAGTGTAAATACAGTTTTAATGTCGAACAACAGTTCTATTTCAAATAATTCAGTTAAGCATAAGCACGCAGTTTAAATGTAAGTACGGTTTGATTGTCAAAAACATTTCTATTTCAAGCTATTCAGTTTACTCAAACAATTCAGTTTAGCATAAGTATGCTGTTAGTTCTATTTAACCCATAGATAGGGCCCTATTTGGTGTTACCACTCCGGAATAATAGAGTCCCACAGAACTAAGCCTCGCGAATATAGTCTGGGTGCACCTACATAATCTAGTTTCTTTGTTTTTTTATGGCATATCAACCTTTGTGGGTTATTTAACCAATAGCTGGGGGGATAAGAGAATGCATACCTTTATAAAGGTTATTAGGACAAAAGTGAACGTAATAGCGTGACTAGATTTCGAACTCACTTCATACGATGTCACTGTTCGGTACGTCAACCACTACGTCACGGGAACTACCACATAATCTTACGTTTCAATTAAACATTTACTTAAAAAAGCGTCAAGACTGGATTCATTTTTGATTTTCAAATCGGCACTGACAGGCACAACCACTTCGGGTCAGAGTAGACCTGGGAGTAATGGCAATGAAGAATTCTCTACACTCTACAAGATCTTCAAAACTGGGGCGTCACCATCAGTATCATGCTTACGACAATCCTTTTTAGAGAAGAATCAACGTATTCTATGTCCCTCCGACAAGGCAGTTGAGGAATCTCAAGCCAGTGTGCCAGACCTTGCAAAGTTTGGTAAATTCTATCGAGCTAAAAATGCTTACAGGGCGTTGTCATTCGAAGGATAACATTTTCTCTCTGAACTTGATATAGAAAACAAATCTTTGCTTAAAGAAAAACCGACACAGAATTCTTTGATCAGTTGATATATGCATTCTTGCATTTCATGCGTAGCATTTTTTTTTTCTATCAACATTTTATTTTTTCTGCTGTTTCGAAATCGACAAATACGATTTTTTTTTTATGTTCAAGGGAAATCATATTCAGGGGAAAAAAAGTTTTTTTTCACTCTCATTTCATCAATGAAAACTTTTCTTAACTGTTGTATATACACATACGTCGGCAAATCAAAGAACCCTTAAACTAATGACGTGAAAAAAAAAAACTAAGAAAAATTCCTTCCTTGTCAATGCACTTAATCCAACACCTATGATCGAACATACACAGTAAAAAATTGCATTAATAAATCCGATATTGATCCACTCATGTTTTCTATGATGATGATTGCCATCTATTGATTCTCCCGCATCGTCTAGGCTGAGGCTTTCTCTTCGACTATGTCTCTTCAGATGACTTTTCGCAGCAGCAGCAGTCTTGCAAACTCCGAGGCAAAGATGACAGTCAAACGAAGTGATGACTGTAGATGTTACTAGAAGAAAGTTTTTGTATATCGCCATGTGTCTTTTTAAGCTAGACAAAGATTTGCATACTATATTGCAAATTAAGCAACTGGTATCACATTGCCTCAAAGGAAATGCATCTTATTCACGTCTCTCATGAGACTTCATATGATTGACGTATCCATGTTTCATATATGTATGTAGGCAGCATTATCTCTTTTAAACATGTTTGATTTCATTTAATCAAACATGTTTTTGCCTATTTTATAGTTGATCCTTTCAATTCTTCAAATCAGTCGTTTGACATCTGGATGGAACGAATTCAAAAAGGCACCATATTTTTTCAAAGTACTTTCGTCCTCAGCTGGAGTCATTTTCAGAAAAGGGAACATTGAAATGAAAATCATACAGACGAGTCGTACGTATTTATTTTAAGAGGATGAACCAGTGCTCAGGAAAAATATGACATCATCTTGAATTCATTCCATTAACAAGTCAAACGACTTATATAAACACACACACACACACATATATATATATATATATATATATATTTATATATGAGAGAGAGAGAGAGAGAGAGAGAGAGAAAGGCATCATTATCTCTTTAAAACATGTCTGATTAAAAAATACAGACACTTCGCTTTTATCTATTTTAACAATGATCCGTTCAATTCTTCAAATGAGTCGTTTGACATTTGAGTGGGTAGAATTAATCAGGTTGCGTAGGGTAATTAATTGCGATAACTGAGAGTAATTAATTGCGTTAGCAAAGAACGATCAGTCGTGACGACAGGAAACTCAATTCCCAATTGAGAAACGGGACTATTTATGGAGCCTTGGGGCATCCCATTGAGTACAAGTGGACTATTCCATTGCATAGATCATCATTGTCTGCTTGGAAGTAAGTGAAAGTATTTTATTATATAAACCAGCTTCAGTTTAGCATTGTAAGGAGGGCGGCACAGATCTACGACCTGTTTTATTTTGTCTTCCAGCTGGACGCTTTACGGAGGTATGTGTTATTGTTATTCTACAGGGTTGAATCAATTCGAAAAGGAGGCATATTTTTCCGAAATACTTTCGGCCACAGCAGAAGTCATCTTCAGAGGAACAAACATTTGAACTGTCAAATAGTATGCATTTAATCAAAGAGTAGGAGGTAGAACGAGAAGGAAGAGAATTTTCGAAAAAGAACTTTACTGGAGGTAGGAGGGAGAATTAGCCGTAAAAATGTCAAAGCCATTTCAGAACGAAGCTACTATATATTAAAAAATCATCTTGTTTAAAGGTGGTTTGTTAATCTTTACATAGAAAGCTTCAAGAATATGGATTTTTTCTTTTTTCTTTGTGTGATATGGAAGTGTTTTCAGTTGGAATCTTTTGGTATTTGGAGAGGGACATCAGGTGTTGAAAGATTAAACTAGTGTCGGATAGGTGAAGTGTTATATATATATATATATATATATATATATATATATATATATATATATATGTGTGTAAGAATTCACACACACACACACACACATATATATAGTAAAGTAAGTAAAGTTGGCAACCGGAGTCGAGGGCGACCAGAAGGCTCCCTTTTCAATAGCTACTACACCGAGGTGTAGGGGAGGGTGCTACTCCTTTCCCTGGATTTCTCCACTTTCCCCTTGATATGTACCTTATATTGCTGAGTGTTAAGCAAGGCGGTATCAAGTATCATTTTTGAGTCTTTGGTATGACCCGACCTGGTATTGAACCTCGGTCTCCCGGACCATTGGCGAACACTACCCACTTGTCCAATGAGCCAGTCATATGAACACATAATATAAGAATTCATATCCACCTTAGAATTTATGCACACACATGTATGCACGATATAAAAAGACACAATATATAAGATTTCACACACACACACACATATATATATATATATATATACTAAGTCTAACGTAAAGTTGGGCAGGTTTCGATCCCAGCTTCAAGCGTTCTACGTGTCTAGCCACACTGAAGAGTTGTGATACAACGAAACAGTCTGTCTGTGGATGACAATATATACGCTTCCCCCATGGGGGTTGAGCACTCTGGCGAAGGAATCTACGACTGCCGCTTGCATAATGCAAAGCTCTTCGAACGAATTGATCACTCTGGAATCCGGTAACGTATAAAATGTAAACAAACGAACGCTACTACTTAATACCTTATAATTCCCTAGCTGACGTGGTACGCTTGTTGGCCGAGCGGTCTGATACTAAGACTAACGTAAAGTTGGCCAGGTTTCGATCCTAGCTTCAAGCGTCCTTTGTGTCTAGCCACACTGAAGAGTTGTGATACAACGAAATAGTCTGTTTGTGGATGACTATATATATATATATAATGATTCACAAATACACTCATATATATAAGAATTCTCTCTCACGCACACATGTATATATAAGGATTCTCATACACACGCATATCTGGGAAAGTGGAAGTAAATCCATTTTAAGAAAATATGCAACGTTTTTAAAATAAATTTCGAAAACTGATTACATCAGGGTTCTGAAACAGAACGCCACAAACGGCAATTGGATGTTTAAAACTTTCTCATTTTTTCGTTTCTTTTGACAAAAAAAAAATGATTTTAATAAATTTCAGAAGATCCAACATCACATATTGAGACACCCTGATGAAGGTTTCATGTTTAAATAAACCAAAACGTTGGAAGTTGGTAAATTATTCAGATATGAAACCATCCTTTGAAGACCTAGTGTTTTTTTCATATTTGGAACATTTCCACACATAAGAATGCTAGCTGTCGTGCCTGCACTTTGCTGCAATTCTCTCCCCACAAAAACAAAACAAAAACAACTGATTTTAGTTTCATTTGTTTTTGTTTTACGGCACATCAACCTCTATGGGAGATTAAATGCCAAATCCTCTTTGTACATATATATTAAATATATATGATTTGTAAACGAATAGTTTGTAGGTAACAATTTTAAAATGTGACTGAGCTCATTTGCGCATGGTTAAATGGTTTGTCTAACATTAATAACTTTGTGCGCGTAGATAGATAGTTTCAAGAATAGAAAATGATTAAATATATTTCTATTTGACCTATAGATTGGAATCTGACAGGTACTACCCTCTACAAGTCATAATGGACCTGGGAGTAATTGCAATGAAGAGAAACTCCATATTTCCCAAAGCTCTCAAACTGGAGCCTCACCATCTGATGGATTACTCTCATATCTAAGACACTCATTGATAGGGTGGAATCTTACTACTTTGAAGAGATGTAGTCGACGTATTCTGCAGCCACCCACCAGCTAACTGGGCTGGTTTATATTTGTTTAATTTCTCATCACCTGTCTGTATCGGCCTATTTTTCTAAGAACATCAAAATCTCTGAAGATCAACGTACTGTGCAAATTGCACAATTTCACTAAAACTTTATAAAATTGAAATAAGTTTTTGACTTTCTTATAAAATTATACACAAAACTATTGCTTGTGTAGATTAAAACAATTAAAATTACAACATGAATAACTCGGGTCTGTTATTTATTTAAATTTGATCTTTTTTCATCATTAAAATTAGATATCCCATGACTGTGATATACATCATTTGTTAGTACATATGAAACACACTACACGTTGATTACGCGTATTAACGATTTAACGTGATGGGGGACCTTTTGAAGTTTGCACGTATGTCAAATTAATATAAGACCTTCGATTTGTGCTGATAGCTCGGAGTTTCCTGAGAAAGAATCATGGAACTCTTTTGCATGTTGTTTACTAGTTATCAATAGACAGCTCAAACTCTCTCTCTATATATATATATTTGTATCGTATTTTTTAATATATCGTATATAACTGGAAAATATTAGTATTTAACTGTCTTCGTCATAAAAATAACACATATGTACTTTAACTTACTTTGTGTGCACGCGGATACATACCCCGCCACACATATATGTATATTTTGGCGGCATTTCTTCATTGATACATATTTGATTGAACATAATAGACATTTTTTGTCTACATATTTTTTTTGTTTATCCTTTCAAATTGCCGTATTGATCTTATGATATTCGGCGGGAATTGGTTGATAAACTTTCCATTATTAGTTATTTTCCAAGTACTTTCTGCCCAACTTTGGGCCATCATCAGGGGAGGATGTATTTGTGGGGATTTAGGAATTAACAGTAAAACTCCCAACTGGATATTGACTCGTCGGCTGCCAGATACAAAATGTATAAACGCGTCGCCACGCATAAGGCTCCACGCATCCATCCGGTTAAAAATCAGAAAAAAGAAAAATAATAAAGTAAAGTAGCCAATGGGAAGCGGTCGCGCCAAAATTAGAAGGATTTTGGAGTAGCGAATTTGGAGCCGGTGTAGAGAGATAAATACTCAGGTTTTCTGTGAACCGTTCTCTTTTTCGGGTAGTGACGTCGAACCGACAACACCGATTTTGCTGTCTGGTGTTTTGGGCACCACGCTATGTCTTGGGACGTAGCGTTGGTTAGTCCATCCACCAAGTAAATAAAGGAAAGTATGGAAGAAATGTTTTCGTCTCTTATCTGTTTCTATCTTTTCTTTTTGTATATTTCTTTTGGACTTTCTTTGGACAAGGCATTGCGCCGGCCAGTCAACGTGGGGTAAAATAATACACACAAAAATGGAGTCAGATATCTAACGGCAACACAGCCTTGCCCTTAGCCACTGACCTCCTAAATACCTTCAAACTCCACATTGGTGACTTCGACAACAAAAAAAAACCTTGAAACCCCACATATTACAAAAGTGATGTAACTTTTGTATGTACATTACTACTTTGTAAGAATGAGTGTTTGTACTGTTGTATTGTGTAGAGTTTACTTTTTGAATTTGTTTCTATAAATAGCACCAGTAGCTAAAGATATTTAAGTACATAAGCACTAGTTTTAAAATTAATTCTCTTAAGTTTGGGTTGTATGTTCTTGATAAGTAGTGCACAGCATTTTAAAAAAACAGAATTACGGAAAATTCTTACCGAAAGCACAACAATATTAGAACGTCAAAATAACAAGCAAAAATGACATTCTCGCGGCACTACATATTAGTTACATCCCTTTTGTAACACATCCTCCCCTGATGATGAGCCAAACTCGGGCAGAAAATACTTGGGAAATAACTAATTATGGAAAATTTATCAACCAATTCCCGCCGAGTATCATAAGATCAATACGGCAATTCGAAAGGATTAACAAAAAATATGTAGACAAAAAATGCCTATTTTGTTTATATTAAAAAAAAATATATATATATATATATATATATATATATATACACACAGACACGGGGGGGTATCCTCGTGGTGTAATGGTTAAAACGATGGACTGCGGAATCTTAGTACGCGAGTTCGTACTCCAGTCGCGCTATTAAGAACCCCCTTATCCTCCCAGCTATGGGTTAAATAGTACCAGTACTGTTCCTCAAGGAGAATGGCTATGGCATTAAATAACCTGCAAAAGTTGATATGCCGTTAAACAAAGAAAGGAAAAAATACTTTACGTGTATATCTATTTACACTTAACCATACTTTGTGCATATTTGTATATGCACTTTAATACGGTGTGTGTGTGTGTGTGTATATATATATATATATATATATATATATATATATACACTTTCTCATGGATTACATGAATACATTGGCTCTTAAAACACTGATTCTGCAACCAATGATGTGTTTATTTAAAATGATAATAAAAAAAAATTTTGATCAGAGAGCATAATTATTAAACAGACTATGGCATAAAATAACCCAACCAGAATTAGTATGCCCTTAAAGCATACGCGCACAGTTTGTGTAAATCTATTAAGATTGTTTTCTTATTGAAATGTGTTGAAAGCATTTCTGTACGATGTTCACATGGGGTTTTGAAAGCCTCAACGCTGAAATAGATAAACAGCTGCACTTGAGACGAGAGATGTTTGTCCCAGCAAAACCGAATTGTTTCTTCACCCAGCCTCAATTTTCATTCATCTACGTATACGTGAGTTTTGTATACATATATCGAATATACAATAAAGATGCCAGGAAAACTGGCTTGCAAACAATTTTTCACAATGAGGTATAGTGACATTTACTGACGAGGATAAGAAAATGTCAAGACGATGAAAATCTTGTCAATTAAGATATAGATTGCTCAATCAAAGAGGAAATCTCTTGTCACTGCAAAGGAATTAAATATCAGAAAGAAAATGTATCGTACCGTTTGCTCTGTGAAATATCTAAGATAAACAATTATTGTTAACCTGTTATAGAGACGAGATGATACCCCTTGGTATTAAAATGGACTTTTCTATTTGAATATTAGTATTGACGGAGTTGGCCAGAACCATCATTTCCCTAGAGAGACGAGGGCGACTAGAAGGCTCTCTTTTCAATAGCTACTACACCGAGGTGTAGGGGAGGGCACAACTTTCCCTGGATTGTTCCACTTTACCCTTGATACGTACCTTATATCGCTGAGTGTTAAGCAAGGAGGTATCAAGTACCATTTTTAAAGTCTTTGGTATGACGCGACCTGGGATTGAAACCAGGTTTCCCGAGCACTCTACCGACTTGGCCAATGAGAATCTAGCAATATATCTCTTAACACATCCTTGTACGTCTTGTAAAATAAACCCTTTTCATTCTAAGTTACGGTTTATGTTATCATATTTACCAACCCCTCCACTCGGGCAGGATATGACACAAGGTCAATTTTTAAGCAGAGTTTAACTTATTTGTTATGTAGTCTATTTATTTATTCCTGTTATGTGAACTTAGACATAAGTCAATGGTATTTACACCGAGTATTCTATAATTTCCGTTGAACATGTTATGGCTAATCTAGAGTATACATTAATCGTTAAATTTTCATGAATTTCATTCAATTATCTATCTATCCCTCCGTCCATATTTACCAACTCCTCTGCTCGGGCAGGATATGACACAAGGTCAATTTTTAAGCGGAGTTTAACAGGTTTGAATTCAGAGTTTTCCTTCTCCTAGACTAGTTGCCTTACCAAGGCTGAAGAACCCAGTCTGCCCTATTATTTTCCCATAGCTGGAGGGAAAATAATTGGATTCATACCTTTCCCAAAATTATTAGTGCGATGTGAAATGCAATCAGTCTCGTCCAGGATTTGAACCCGTGTCGCCGCGTCCATTTCCTACGACGATAACCATTACACCACGGGCACTGCCAACTAAGATTTAAGTTATAATTATAATAAACCACCACAGTAAAATTCCAATACAACCATAATGATATGCAGATATATATTTGAAATAGACATTTTAATAATCAGCTAAGCTCCGAGTAGAAAGAGCACGGACGTTCGTGCACATGCTAAAGCACCGTTAAAAAATATTTTTTTTTTTTACGGAATTAACCCCAAATTGGCTAATAATCGGATCTTAAGAAAATTTTCGGTATTCAAAGCAATAAAAGATGAGATTTCTTTTAAAAGATATTTTTTTCTCAAAATTCTTAAGACGACATTTTTTTTTATCATATTGTTGTCCATCCGCCAAACCCACTCAATCATTTTGGTAATTTAACGCACTTAATGATGCGGCATGTGAATGATTTTTTTCAAGATAATTTCATGGAGAATTAGATTTTGTTTACATTTTTTTTTGTATAATGATTTGCTATTTGTTCGTACGGATGTCTTTTTTTTTTTTTATAAACTTGAAAAATTCTGAATAAATAAATTTGACAGATTTGATAAAAAGTATTTATCTAAATAATACTTTTTTGGTCTTTGTTTTCTTGGGGTGTGGTTTTTCATTGGACGATATTTTTTCTATGGAGGTCCACAAGAGAATGAAGATAAAGGGAGATAAACATTTTCCAAGAATTTATTCGTATAAAAAAATACAACCCCCCCCCCGAATTATTACTCTTTTGATCATCAATATTTTAGGAAAGCACGCGTCGTTTATCAACATTTCCTTTCAAAAGAGCGTGTTTTCACTAAAAGCCAACAATTCAGGATCATTTTAGAGTCCTTGCGCAAATGAAAATCGGCAAAACTTTTGATCTTTACTGATTAATTCTAGCAAATAAAGAACATTTAAAAGTCTGATGTGATGTGCATATGTTTATATATATTAAAATAATTCCTTATAATTATTCATCATTTTTTCTAATTTTCTAATTACGTTTTTTATTTTCAAAGTTTTTGTTGGCCCACGGCTTCATTTGAGAACTTAAATTGTGGTCTTTGGTTGGCCGGGCTAAAATCTGTCACTGCTGTTCAAAGAAGGTTTAGAATTCATAATAGAAATGATGTGCTTCACAGGAATTCCATACCGAATTGGATGGAAAAGTTTAAAGGAACAAGTTCTGTTAATGATAACCTGAGGTCTGGATGATCATGTGTTGTATGCAAAATGAAAATAAGATTCCTAACTTAGATAAATTATATATATATATATATATATATTATAATGTTGGTTGTCACTAAATCACTTTGAGGGTTTGTGTCGAACCAAGTGCAATATAATATGGAGAGTGCTCAATATCTAGGATAGAGCTACAACTCCATAAAACCCAGGAGTCGCAGTCTAAATTTCATGAATTAAATATATATATCTAATATGTACACACACACACACACATATATATATGTTATTATTACAATAATTATTATAACCAAAGAAAATGAGCTGGGAATGATTCTATTTGAGAATATATAAGAGGATTCTTATAAATCTCCAGGAGTGTTCAGTGTATGATAATTAATTTATAAATTTCATACTGAGCAAATTTCCATATAACTGAAAAAACTCAACAAACTGTCATTTAGTTATCAAAAATTTAAGAGAAACCAGCTTTTTCAGATAGCCATCACATAATGGAGAGAAAAAAAATTACATCTTTTCCATGGAAATTTTACTCGTTTAAAAAAAAGAAAAAAAAAGGAGGAGGGAACAAAAAATCATGGGCAACAACCGATGTACGTAAATATCAGTGTCAGGTGTCATGTATCTTTAGGTATCTAAAAAGATTTACACAACTACGAAAACCCCCAGCAATTAAAATCTTGTTAATAAATAAACCAATTTTATTTTAAGAAAAAAATATGGTTTATTGATGATTTGGTTTTATGGCACATCAACCAGTGTAGGTTATTTAACGCCAAATCCTGTTTTTATACACAAAATATTATTTATCAAAAATTTTATTTATCAAATATATATGATTTGTAAACACATTTTTAAATGAGCCTGATCTCATTTTTTTTGCACACAGTTAAATGGTTTCAAGTATTGCTATTTAACACTCATCATTCTATTCGATATTACTCATTTGTTTGCACACAGTGAAGTAGTTGCAAGTATTGCTATTTAACACTAATTATTCTGTTCAACATTACTCCTTCGTTTGCACTCAGTTAAAGGGTTCCAAGTATTGTAATGCATCGCTAACAATTCAATTTAACGTCAATCATTTGTTTACATACAGCTAAATGATCAAACAGTTCTATTTCTAACAATTCAACTTAGCATGAGTCAAAGTTAACTGGTTCCAAGCACAGCTATGAATCACTAACAATTAAATTAAACATCAGTCATTTGTTTACACACAGTTTAATAAATCATTCATTGGCGCACAGTTTAAATGTCAAAGACTTCTATTCGACCGATAGATAGGACCCTATCAGGTGCTACCACTCCGGGTCAGAGTTGACCTTGGAACAATAGTAATGGAACGGTATTCTGCATTCCTCAAACTCCAGCATTACTGGAGCTTTACAATCTGATCAAACCTTAAATACAATCAATTCGCAACTTTTTTTCTCTTTCTCTCTGACAATTCTGATCCACGTGAAACTTTAAGTTATGGACTTTTAAGCCAACATCATCTGGATATTTTATGCTTTACATCTGCTCTGTTCTTATTTCGATTTTATCTTTTTATTATGTAAATAATTTACCCAGTTGAACGTAGTTTTCACAGAAGGCTACAAATATGAGACACCTGATGAGGATAGAACTCACTTCAGTTGTCAAAGAAACAAACGTGTTAACGAGGAATTCGGAGTTAATCATTTTATCAAGTTTTATACGCCGGACAGACAGGACTCAATAGCCTTGCCATGGTAACCAGTCTAGGAGAAAGGAAACCATGAATTAAAACCTGTAGAAGTCACAACTCTAACGTGCAGAATAAACAAGAATAACAACACTTACCCGTTCAGTGGCGCCAGCTAGCGTCCAGCCGGCAGACAAAAAAAATAAAATGGGCGGTAACTCAATACCAAGCCCGTAACAGTATTTGTTGACTGTCCCACCAATCAGACGAGTGTGGCCCAAGGCCTTTTCAAGGTGGGTCTGAATGCATTTGGCGGCTCCAAAAATGCTTCGGGCCCCTTCGGCATTCCCCTAAAAAAGGACTCCTCAGGCGCCAGGTGATAAACCTAACCCCTCCAAGGAGGGTTAAAGCCTGGAGCTCAAGATATGTCCAGAGACCTGACACACCCGACCAGATCCGTGCCGTTGATACCACGGCTGGCCGAAGTGTGACCCATCTACTGGATCCAGTTGATTAAAATCAACTCATACACTGGGCCAGCAACCAATCACTGTCCAGAGAATGGACTTAGCCACTTGTGAACAATGGAATGCCCCAATGTCCTTATAATCGCGCTTGAAGTCGTAGCTCCTAGCTTTTACGCAAATGAGTATTTACTCATATCTAAAGAACATTATGAACGAATTCCAAATAACCAAAAAATTTCAACACAAGCTGAAGTCCCTAAAGTAGTCTGACGTGTTCAATCTCGTTTTAGCAACTCATGCAGGGACAATGATGTCAAGTTCTATAAAATCTTGGACAACATCGGTGTCGTGAACAACAAGAGGTCTTCCACACAACCTTGTGCCGAGATGAGATGCAGATTTATTGTCATTCGAGAATGAGAAATACCATAATACTATTCCTGACAAAATTAATTTGTTCCTCTACCCTACATTGAAAAAAATCTCGATTATTAATCAAAATAAATTAATTTTTGGCATGTTCCATGAAGCCAGAAGGTTTGGATATTAAATAAATGTTGAAGATTTGAACCTAGTTTAATCTTCCTTGATTAAAAATAACGGAAGAATCTCAGAGTTGTGAGACCATATTGATTTTGCCAGACGGAAAAAAAAAGCTTTGATATGGCAAAAGGCCACAATTATTAAGTTCTCACTGAGTTTGCAAATCTTTGCTTCCATTTTTTTTATTGGTGATCAACATATAGTAAAAAACCCACATTTAGTGAACGTAGAATTCACAATATACTATAGTGAATTCGATCAGCGAGACTAATTTGTTCATTACAGCTTCAAATCGTATCAGTTTTCCTAGCGTAACAAACTATATTCTTTTTGGGAAACGATGGAAACAAAACCAAAAAAATATCTTCTTTTTCTCACTTCTTCTTGTTTTTAAAGGAAATAAATATGATAGAAAAAAACAGAATCTGGTTGTTTTACAAACATTGTATTTTTATATCGTTGTTAGTCAGTTCTTTTGAAAGGGAACAAATATTTCTTAAGTTTCTAAAACTTAACACAGCGAAAAAATCAACATGCACCCAACATTTTAATGAATCGGTATCATGATGTTTGCTTCATCGTGTAATCACCCCGGAGTCGGATCATAGAATATGCTGACTATATACTCTGTATCTGATGGTGAGGCTACTCTTCTGGAGTGAGGAGTACCCCTTCCTGGCCAAATCTGACTCGGAGAGGAAGTACTTGTTAGAGTCCCGTCTATGTGTCAAATAGATATGTTGAAAATCTAATAAGATTTAATAAGATTGTGTGCACTCCCACATACAAAAAAAAAAAACTCTTAAGAAATAAGGGGGGAACCCTGTGATAACATAGCTTACGTGCTAGACTGTGTCATCGTATTAAACGTCTTCAAACTTCAGTTGCGCTATTGAATTCACCTTCGGATTTATACCCTTGGGAAAGGCATGAACTCGTTTATCACTGCCCTTATTTAATGACAAAGCCGTCTTTATAGAACTCGCGAAACAAAAACAAAAAAAAAACAAAACAAACAAATCGTGTATTACATGTAAATTTGCCTTGTATATATGTTTGCCTTTAAATAACCCATAAAGGTTGATATACCATTAAACAACCTAATAGAAAACTTAATGATTTTTATGTAATTTTTCCAAAGCAAGGGCAAAAATATGGGTTAGGTTATTTGGTTTAATGGCATATCACCCTTGTTGGCTATCTTAACCAGGCTAGAGTTCATTTGTTTGTACATGGTTAAATAGTTTCAAGTATTGCTATTTATCATATGGAAATCAAACCTGCGGTCGTGTCGATACTGCTATATGGATGCACTACTTGGACGCTGACTAAACGGTTGGAGAAGAAGCTAGACGGCAATTATACAAGAATGTTAAGAGCAATATTAAACAAGTCCTGGCAGCAACACCCCACAAGGCGCCAGCTATACGGTCACCTACCACCTATCACGAAAACTATACAAGCTAGACGAACCAGACATGCCGGACACTGCTGGAGAAGCAAAGACGAGCTCGCAAGTGATGTACTCCTGTGGACCCCCGCATATGGCCAATCAAAAGCAGGACGACCAGCTCGAACATACATACAGCAGCTATGTGAGGATACGGGATGTAGCGCTGAAGACCTGCCAGAGAAGATGAATGATAGGGAGACGTGGAGAGAGAGGGTCAGGGATATCCGTGCTAGCCGCACGACATGATGATGATTGCTATTCAACCTTTACACCACGAGGACACCCCCGGCTTTTTAGCTGGGCCGTCTGGCATTCGTGCCGGATGGGTGCTCGAAACCAAGAGCAGACTCGGGGCCGAATAGGCCCCCAGCTTCGGCTGGGCAACCTTCGGGTGGGCGAGCTGCACTTTTGTCCCCTTTGTACGGCACTAGACCAAGCGTCTAGTTTAAGCCGTAAACTGGCATACGTGCCCGGACCCACATTTGGGTTCGTGAAACTGCTTGCCTCATCAGGCTCACATTGCACTAAGTGAGCCGATGAGCAGCACTGACAAGCAGGGTTCGAGTCTCGGCTCGTTCCCGACCTTCCCCTCCCCTTTATCCCCACTTTAATTGGCCTTCGGGCTTTTGACCTTGTGTCAAGTCGTGTCTGGTGGGAGGCAGCGACAAATATCGGACACCCCCTTCGTTGGTGGGAGGGAATAGAGTTTACTTATTAGGATTAAACTCACTACTGTTGGAATGGTTTGCGAGATAAGACAGCTAACCATCCCTCTATATTAGGAGGTACCCGTGGTGTAGTCATTATCGTCGTAGGAAATGGACACGGCAACACGAGTTCAAATCCTGGACGAGACTGATTGCATTTCACATAGCACTAATACCCTTGGGAAAGGTATGAATCCAATTATTCTCCCTCCAGCTATGGGTAAATAGTAGGACAGACTAGGTTCTTCAGCCTTGGTTAGGCAACTAGTCTAGGAGAAGGAAAACTCTGAATTCAAACCTGTTAAACTCCGCTTAAAAAAATTGACCTTGTGTCATATCCTGCCCGAGCGGAGGGGTTGGTAAATAGTACCATCCCTCTATATCGCGATACCCATTGTCACTAACTGAACTTAGTCTGCTACAAGGCCACAAAGACTGAGCATCCAGTAAGGATCATACTCACTACGGCATTGATAGTTTACAACTTTAGCTAGCTACCCACTACTCCACGGCAAGTCACCCATGTCTTTTTCTAAACTTTATAAAATGCAACAAGATACTTGCACAAGGGAGTTTATTCCTTGCCTGACTAACGTGTGTAAATAATACTAACACTGAATCTCGAAACAGTGTATTTCATCTCGGCTCTCTTTTCTTTCTTTTGACACAGCCGACCTTTCTATCATTCTAACCTCATAACTTTCTAGAGAGTATCCATGTGGAAGGCTTACACTCATTAGGGAAATCGGCAAGGAATACCTGGGGGACCAACCAACCAGATAACCTCATGCATGGTCCATTTGACTGACCAGGCAGAAGCAGATGGCCTGTGCTTGATTTACAGCCTCCTGTCAAGTTGATTTACCTTCAAGTCTTCCCAAACTTTTTTTTTTAAAAGCAACCTCTCCGGGTAAAGACGTAGTCATGTGAAATATTAATACTTCTAAGATGTAAAGGAAGGTATTTAAAAAAGGAGGAGAGGTTACAATAGTCAAGAACCTTTATGGGAAGATAAAATTAGGCAGGAAAATGTATAAAGTGTTGTTGATAAAGACTTTTAATTATTAATTTTGACAAGTTTTTCCAATCATCTTCATTTTTTTCTCTTCTTAACACTCAGTTCATTTAACATTCTAAATTGTTTAGGCAAACAGCAAGAATAAAAAATAAATGATATCAAAACTCATATTCAGTATTACTTTCAGACTATCAAACATGGACAGCACCCAACCAATTCTGTCACGTAGAACCACATTCGGACTGAATTCAACAAACTACTCAATAGTAATATATGTTCTTGCTAATTATTACACCACATACCACAATGTGGTGGCCACGCTATATATATATATATATATATATACACACACACACACACACAGTGTAACTCGGATATAAGAGACCCAGATATAAGAGAAACCAGGGCATAAGAGAACTTTTCTCTGGTCACAAATTAGAGCCTGTGTTACGTAAACAAAATAGACAAAACCCGGATATAAGAAACTTAGTATCCGGTCCCGACAATTCTCTTATATCCGGGTTACACTGTATACATATTGAAGACCGCAGAGTATTTTCCTTTTCGGATTTTTAAGTGAAGACGTTGAAGTCTTCTGATTATTTTCATTATGTCTGGGTCTAGGTGGTGAAGTAAGTCCAAAATTAGCCAAAGAGTTTTCGACCGTTTCGCTGGTCGTCCTCAGAAAATATTAAGACATGAACGTCTTTATTTAAAGGTCCTAAAAAGAAAATACTCAGCGTTCTTCAATAAAGTATACTTAAAAAATAACTTGCTACCTAAGTCCTATATGTGTGTGTGTGTGTGTATATATATATATATATATATACACACTCACATATATTGATGATGTAGTTCGGTTATCGTAGATACATTGTAAAGGGCGCTTGGTGACCGTTAGTTTCTCGTCTATGCGTTCCTCCAAAGACTAATTGAAAATAAATTTAAAGAAATATAAAAATTAAAAAGCAACAACGAATAAATGAATAAATAAATTGGGGATTTTTCCTATCTAAGCGAGCCAAAGAGTGAAAATTAAAGAAAGCGAAAAGCGAGACTAGTACTTACACCTTACCAAAGCCGATGAACATGGGGGTGATGGTGATGCCAATTGTAATTGGAGCACTCGGAATGGTCACCAAAAGCTTGGAAAAGGAAGTAGAAGAGTTGGAAATCTGAGGACAAATCGAGACTGTCTAGACTAGAGCAATGTAAAGATCGGGTTGAATACTGTGGTGAGTCCAGGAACCCGGAGAAGACTTTCAATCATTTAGATTCAAATGAAATACAACGAGCTAAGGTTAGTTTCAAGAACTCACGAGGAGTGAAATAGTAATAAATAAAGATATTAGAAAATAATTAATTATGCTGCTCTACTTCAAGCAATTCAATTTAGCCTAAGTCATTTGTGTGCACACAATTTAAATGTCAAGTAGTACTATTTGACTTATAGATAGGACTCTATCAAGGTACTACCACTTCGGGCCAGAGTGAATTTGGGAGCGATGGTAATGAAGGGGTTCTCCACATTTCCTAAAGCTCCAGCATTACTGGAACTTCAGGATCAGATTGTTTACCGTCATATCAGGACACTCGTAGGGTGTGTCTTACTCCTCTGCAAAGATGCAACCGGTGTATTCAGCAGCCCCAACCGACTGGGCCATCAAACGGATGTATTTGGTCCATAGACAGGACACTACCCAAGAGAAACATTTAAACCTTCTTATTCACTCTTAGTAAGGGTTAAATAGCATCACTACTTTTCTCCTGCAAGGATGGCAGTGGCATGAAATAGTCCTCGAAGGTTGATATGCTATTAAAGAAACCAAGCCAAGCTAACACACTTTTTTAATGTTAGTTGGTTCGGTGGGTTTTATGGCACATCAACCTTTGTAGGTTATTTAACGCCAAATCAATTTTGATGTAAATCTGTTATATTTAAAACAATTCAGTTTAGCATAAGTACACAGTTTAATTGTCAAAAACATCTCTATTTCAAACTATTCAAGCAGTTATATGCAACAATTCAGTTAAGTGTAAATACAGTTTTAATGTCGAAAAACAGTTCTATTTCAAATAATTCAGTTAAGCATAAGCACGCAGTTTAAATGTAAGTACGGTTTGTCAAAAACATTTCTATTTCAAGCTATTCAGTTTAGCATAAGTAAGCTGTTATTTCTATTTAACCCATAGATAGGGCCGTATTAGGTGCTACCTCTCAGGACCAGAGTGGACCTGGGAGCAATGGTAATGAAGGGGTACTCAGCATTCCCAAAAGCTCCAGCACTGCTTGAATCTCACCATCAGATTGTTTAGTGTCATATCTAGGACACTCGTTGGGGGCGGGGTCTTATCCCTCTGCAGAGAAGCAGTCTGTGTATTCTACAGCCCCAGCCGACTGGGTATTTTTTAATGTTAAAAAGTCACAAGAGGAAATTGGTGTAAGTCCTTTTTGAGCATTGATTCCGATTTTTTTTTCTGCCCCTTCCTTAGATTTTTTGAAGCATAAATTTTATTGATTGGGAGTGCCTCTAACATTGAATATTTGTTGTAATTATTGTCTATATACAACCCAGATAGGTACTTACTTCTAAAGGTGTTTTTTGAAAGTTTCTGCAAAAAATAAAAAGGAGAAAAATATTTATAAAAGAACTATTTTTCTGTCTCTTTTCTTTCGTGCATTCAACACTTTTAATTTTATTTTTGAGTGGCATCTTCACTGACAACAGACGGATATGAATGGATCCCGCATTTTTGAAAAATTTCTTTGAAAACAGATTTGTTTTTAATCATTCCCTTTTTATATTTGTTTGCTAAATTTAATGGAAATTTTGATACTTGAGTCGTTAACAGGAATTCCTTCAGGCGAATAAAAATGTAATATTTCTTATCCTGTTTTCGTAATATTTTCCCGGCAGTTATTTTAATCTGGTCACTCTTTATGATAAGTCATCTTTTCAAACACATAAACAACATATAAAAACCTTTATTTACAGTAAAAGTATCAGTAAAGTTTGAAACTGTATAGAGATAAAATTTTTGGTCATAATTGAGAGCTGTCTCCAAACCGCCCCCCCAATCTATGTTCTGCAGGAAGTGCAGTTTTATTTGTAGAACGGAGATTAGGAATCAAATCTTTGATTGAATTTACCCCAGAAACAGTGAGAATTTATGGGGCACACGAAGGGTTTTTTTTGTGTGTATGTGTATATTGGGAAATTCTGAGGTTTGTATCTGACTCCTTTTTCTTCATACCCCATTCACTTGTTATCTTCCTTTTATGAAGCCTTAAATGAATTAAGGAAAGGACAGAAAATGAAAAATACAAGGATGTCTATAGACTCTGGTTTTATTTTAATTGTTTTCGACTACTTCGTGGTGTTAATGTTTTCCTGAACCAGCAGAAATAGTCGTGCTCTCAAGTCAAGGCGTTTGAAGGATATAGAATTATTTTTGGCAAATTGTGAGTGTAAGGGATCCTCCATGTGTCAGCGTTCAGTGGGTACGAGCAGCAGATACAACGTGCTGCTAAGTCCCCGGGCACTAGCAGACACACGCGTTTCCATTGGCAACTGAGAAAAAAGGGTGCGTTTGTCTCGGTCAAGGTGGAAAAGGTGTCATTTCCTACGACGATAACCATTACACCATGGGCACCCCTATTAGGTACTACTGCTCAAGGTTACTTGGGAACAATGGCAATGAACGAGTACTCCACATTCTCTTGAGCTCCAGGACTGGGGCCTCACCATGAAATGCAGTTTAGTTGACATGGGTCTTACCCCTTCGCAGAGATCCAGTCAGTGCACTCAACAGCCCCAGCCGACTGGGATCGAATAAAATCGTGCACAGCCTGTTAAAAGAGATTCAGTTTCTCTTTAGGTTTATTCTTCTTTGTCATGTTCAGGTAATCTTAAGAGCGATTTCCTTCATTTCACGCTTGAAGTATCCATATTATTATTGACATTTGCAATTCATATTTTTCATGGTTAACCGAACATATGAGTGTGATTCCCAATGGCGTAGTGGTTAAAATGCTGGACTGCGACATCTTAGGGAGCGAGTTCGAACTCCAGTTGTGCTATCCCGTTCACTTTCGGACAAATATCCTTGGGAAAGGTTTGAAGCCCCTTTATCATTCAGCTATGATTAAACAGTAGCACTACTGTTCTTCTAAGAGGATGGCTTTGTCATTAAATAACCCGCGAAGATTGACATGCCATAATACAAAGAAAAATAGGAGGTGCCCGTGGTGTAATGGTTATCGTCGTAGGATATGGACACGGCGACGCGAGTTCAAATCCTGGACGAGACTGATTGCATTTCACATAGCACTAATACCCTTGGGAAAGGTATGAATCCAATTATTCTCCCCCCAGCTATGGATAAATATTAGAGCAGACTAGGTTCTTCAGCCTTGGTTAGGCAACTAGTCTAGGAGAAGGAAAATTCTGAATTTAAACCTTTTAAACTCCGCTTTAAAAATTGACCTTGTGTCATATCCTGCCCGAGCGGATGGGTTGGGTAAATATGATAATACAAAGAAAACCCAAATGAAACGTAAACATACGTACAGTTGTTCCTTTCTGTAAGGAAATGGTTCTATGGATATCTATGTAGAATAGTCTTTGAACATATATGCGGAGGGGTGGATATATAAATATATATATATCAACCTCTCTGCACGAGCAGGATGTGACACAAGTTTTTTTTTAAACCTAGTTTAACAGGTTTGAATTCAGTTTTCCTTCTCATAGACTGGTTGTCTAATCAAGGCTAAAGAATCTAGTCGGCTCAACTATTTACCCATTGCTGTCGAAAGAATAGTTGGATTCATGCCTTTTCCAAGGGTTGGTTGGTTGGTTGTTTTTTATGGCATATCAATATTTGTAGTTTATCTAACGCCAAATCCATTTTTATGCAAATAGTCAGCTCTATTACAAACAATTCAGTTTAGAATGAGTACACAATTTAATTGTCAAAACAGTTCTAATTCAGCTAATTCAGTTTACTATAAGTACAGATTTTGTTTACATACAGTTAAATATCAAAACAGTTCTATATTAAACAATTCAATTTAGTGTAAGTACAGTTTCAATGTCAAAAACAGTTCCATTTCAAACAATTCAGTTTAGCGCAAGCACGCTGTTTAAATGTAAGAACAAGTTAATTGACAAAAACATTTCTATTTCAAGTAATTCGGTTTAGCACAAGCATGCAGTTCTATTTAACCCATGGATAGGACCCTATCAGGTGCTACCATTCTGGGCCAGAGTGGACCTGGGAGCAGTGGCAATAAAGGAGTACTCTGCATTCCCCAAAGTTCCAACATCACTGGAATCTCACCATCAGATTGTTTATTGTCATTAGCAGGACATTCATTGGTGTTGTGGGGGGGGGTCTTACTCCTCTGCAGAGAAGCAGTCGATGTATTCTACCGCCTCAACCGACTGGGCAATTTTCCAAGGGAATTAGCACGATGTGAAATGGAAGTAAATAAGGAAATTTAATCCGACATTATGAAGAAAAGCAGAAAAAACAAAATAATCCAAATTTAAGTTATTATGAAAGCCGACGTTTAACATTTTGGTTATAATAACCTTCTTCAGGACTTTCATCATCATTCATCATCATATCGCGCTGGTAGCACGGATATCCCTGACCCTCTCTCGCCACTCCTCCCTATCATTCATCGCCCTAGGTAGGTCTTCAGGACAACATCCCGTATCCTCACATAGCTGCTGAATGTATGTTCGTGCTGGTCGTCCTGCTTTTGCACGGCCATGTGTGGGGGTCCATAAGAGTACATCACTTATGAGTTCGTCCCTGCTTCTCTAGCAGTGTCCTGCATGTCTGGCTCGTCTAACTTTAATAGTTTTCGTGATAGGGGGTAGGTGGCCGTACAGTTGGTGTCTTGTGGGGTGTTGCCGCCAGGACTTGTTTAAGTTTGCACGTAGCATTCTTGTGTAATTGCCGTCGTTTCGATGTCCTTTTCGGTTGATTCGAAGCTGCTTCCTAGGTAAGTGAATTTGTCTACTAGTTTAAGAGGGGTTCCTTCTAGAGTGGAGATGTCCCCCGTTTGGTTATAGCACATATATTCCGTTTTGTGTGCATTAACATAGAGGCCTATGTTTGCTGCTCGTTCCAAACTATGCAGTAGTGTTTCGGCTTGGTCAGGTGTATTTGCCTGTATCGCTATGTCATCGGCGTAGTCGGCGTCGGTAATTGTTGTTGCGGGGTATCTTCTGCTTCTTCTCTTCGTCAGTTCGAAGCCATTCTCTTTGATTTTGTCAATCGATGTTCTAAGTACGTAGTCTAGACAAACGATAAAGAGGTACGGAACCAGCGTGTCCCCTTGTAGTACTCCTGCTACAATGTCGAAGTATTCTGTGTCTCCATCTGGTGATCGTACTTTTACTTTAGTGTTTCTATAGAGAATCGTTATTGCCGCCACGGTTTCTTTAGGTATGCCGTACGCTAGTAGGATTTGTTCCATCTTTCCTCTGTGAATGGAATCGAAAGCCTTGGTAAAGTCAACAAAAATTAATGTCGCTTGTAGGTTTTTTGCCCGTACACCTTCAAGGATTCTACGGATGGTTAAAAAGTGCTGTTAGAATAGCGATGGATGTTTTATGAAATAACAGAAGAGAAGAAAGTTTGTATAAAAAGAAAGATTCCTAACAGCGTATTCAGCGTTCTTATTTTCGAAAATATTACGTAGTTGTCACGTGGACTGATGTTTGAAATTTGTTGGGTTTCTAAGGAATATAACGAAAGATGATAAAATCATGTATAGAAAATTTATGAAAAAAATAAAATGGAGAAAAGGAAGAGAAAATGAAGATGGACATATTGTTCAAGAGGATATAAGTTAATTCATGATATTCAAGTGAAAATGTGAAATGTAAACATCTTCGTCCAGGTTTTGAACTCGGGTCGTCATGTCCATTTCCAACGACGGTAACAATTTCATTACAAATGTTTCCTTTTGTTAAATGAATAATCCACTTTTTTGTTTTTATGTTCACTCTTGTCCGACAATATTTATATTTATCAATGCCAGGTCATGTGACTTGGTTAACTAACTGGTAATTATTGGTCATCTGATTAAGATGGCAATATCTAGTGACATTAAAACCTACAAACGTCTTTCCATATACTTTAAAATATGTTATGCTAGTAGTTGCTATACTACTTACAATCAACAAATTTTCTCAAAAAATTGACATCTCAGGACGAAAATCCCAACTTGTAAAAAAATTCTATCATCTAAATGTTTGAATAAAACATTAATCTGGGACTCCGATCCTAAAATACACTGACTTTATCTCTTGCAGAACGGTAAGACCCCCATAAAAATCCCGGTGTACTGGATATGACACTAAACTGCATCTGGTGATGAGACTCCAGTTCTAGAAAACTTGTGAGTGTAAGGTTCCATTTATTCCCAGGTATACTCTGACTGGGAGAGGTAGTATCTGTTAGGATCCCATCTATGGACCAAATAGATCTATTAACAGATTATGTGTATTAAGCAGGAATACCTAATATCATATAAACATGTACAAAAAAAAAAAGAAAATTAAGAAAATTTAAATATACATATATATTGTACTCAATTCTCTATCCCCAGGCATAAGATAATCTAAAATGGGTTTACATGCCATTAAAATCAACCAACTGAAAATTGGTTCATCATCGTTTGATTAGAGAATGGAAAAGTTTGTCAAATTTCAACACCATTTCTACCTTCTAGATAAAGAATCATGTTTACGAGTAACAGTGAAATTTTAAACATTAATCATGATTGGAATGTGTAAAAAAAGCCATGTTAAACATTTTGACGTCTTGTAAATTTGATCTTATGCTCAATGAATTTGTTCTGATGCAAATTTAGCCAAATGTTTGATAAATTTTGTTTCCAAATTTGGTCCAATGATTCATAAATTTCATTTCATGTTATTCCAAATTTGGTTTGACACTTAATTTAGTCTGAAAATGGTGGACAATAATTTTACTTATGTCTTGAATAATGGTACTCTAGGGTTTGGCAAGTCATCAAAACCAGCACTCAGTTGTGCAACAAGCTGAGTTGGATTCGCAACTGAACTCCAGAAGAAGGAGATTTATTTATGGTACATTGGAGTGTCCTATCGTGCGTATTGGAATTCGTTCATAATGCTCGTTAGCTGTGAGTAAATAGTCATGTGCGTAAGGAGCAATGCTACAACATGAAGCGAGATTACAGAGACATTGGGGCATTCCATTGTTCACAAGTGGCTAAGTCCAGTCTATGGACAGTGATTGGTTGCTGATCCAGTGAATGGGTACATTCGTGTATATATATATATTATATATAGACACTGGCTTGCTTAAGATGTTACAGGCTCGGTATTGGTTTACCGCCCGTTCTATTTTTTTTGTCTGCCAGCTGGGGCTGTTTAACCAATAAGTTGTTCTTGTTTATTCTGCAGGTTAGGGTTGTGACTTCTACTGTGCACACGAGGGCAAGTCGATTCCCTGGGTTGTGATTGGGAGCTGGTCTATGAGTGGAGGCCTCTCTGCATAAATACCTGCAACAATTTGGTATTTTTGCAGGAATTGTATTGTGTTACAGCTTGTTTTATTTTCGTTTACAAATTGTATGCTAGTTGGAACCCCTCGGCTGGTAAATGTTATCATTCTACAGGTACTTCAAAATATGAATAATAATAATAATAGTTTAAATAAAAATACTTGTTTTAAACAAGTGTTCATAGACTTTGAAACTATATGTTTGAATAACTTATTGCATATAGCAAAATATAATAAGGAAAAAATGTAAAATAATATATATATATATATATATATATATATATATACACAAGGTAAAATAATATATATGTATATTTATATACATGGTAAAATAAAATATGAAGTAAATATATCAATTTAGTTATCATTCAATCTGTAGTATACTACCGCTGGGTCTTGACAAACAAAGAGGAACACGTATATATAAAAATACTAGCTTATATTTTTATTTTTCGACGGTGACGCTTGTGTGGAGCTGGAGAGCAATGAAAGAGAGAGTTCATGCACACTTAGGAGACGTTGGGAGTCAGAACAGCCAGCAGGAACTGACTTCAGCCAAAATTTTAGATCTTACATAGTCTTAAAACTCCCAATGAACCACACGCAAAGTTTGTTTTTCATTGGCCATGGTTTACATCCATGCAATGCTTGTTTTCCGGCAATCACTTTAAGGATTTTATCAATGGCTGGATGTATCTGTCAACAACATCCACAGGTTCATCACAGGTCAATGTGATATATTATAAATCTATATCTCCGCTTTATGTGACCTCCGACGAAACGGTTTAAATAAACAAATATTTATTCCAATCAAATTTTTTTTTATAGATTTTATTGACTGTCATAATAGTGGCCTCAGATAAAAAGGTAAAAAGCTTGTTCTGGTGGTATCTTCAGTGGTCTCTGTCCTAGAGTAGCAAAACTTAGAAATGGTAAGGGTCACTTTTGGATTATTCCAACTTGGTATAAGCGATAATCAATTTCCAGTCTGATATATATATATATATATATATATATATATATATATATATATATATATATAAGGATAATTTAATACGTTTCCAGACTTTTTTCGTATGGGCACTTTTATTGATAGTACACACATGAAACTCTAGTCCCCTTAGAAGTAATCTTCTCCAGTTGCAATGCACTTGTACCGTTCCAACAACTTCTGGAAGGCCCCATGGAAGTCCTCTTATGTGAGCGTGTCAATGACCTTCGTCACAGCCTCTTTCATCTTTTCAATTGTTTCATAAGGAGGGAATAAGCAAAAGTCACAGGGAGCAACGTCTGGACTATAAGGAGGGTGACGAACTGTTTTGATGCCCATCTTGGTAAAATAGTCTGTAACAAGGATGGAGTTGTGGACTGGTTTATTGTCCTAGTGGAAATGTCACTGACCCGATTTGAAGAGTGCTGGCCTCTTCCCAAGGAATCTCTTCCTGAACTCCCTTAAAACCTTAACATAGTAACCCTAACCGCTTGGCTAATCAACTCTGGTGCACTGACTTCCTTACTCCTCCCACACCTCTCATCATCCCTCACAGACTCCTTGCCTTCCTTGAATCTCTTATGTCACTCAAAAACCGATGCTCGATTCATGCAAGATGCTCCAAAAGCAGTCTGAAGTATTCCATACGTTTCTGTGACATTTTTTCCAAGTTTAAAACCCAATTTTATTGCATATCGTTCTTCTAAAGCATCCTAACGTCCAGATTGCATTTTTGAAATCCACCAGCTGTGACAATCAGGCTTTAGTAGGGTGTATTCCAATTCCTGCTGTAGCTGTTCATTTAAAGTTGAAATCATAAAAATTGGCCAGTCATCTCATAAGATGTATAGCAATAACATAGTGAATTTTCAAGAGTCTACGACAATTTTAAATGCCTGTACAAAAAGTCTAGAAACGTATTGAATGCACCACACACACCCACACATATATATAAGGATAACATTGCATTCTCGGAAAAATAAATCCTTCAATTGCAATAAAAATAACAGATAAATGGTAGTTGTTTTGTATTTGAAATTATAGCTTTGTGACTAATTGTGAATGCTGAACACTAGCAATTAACATGAGAAATTGAAGAGCCATTTATGTGTTTACAAAGTTTAATATGACAAACTTATTAAGTCAGAGACAGCATTCTCATCCCGACCTCTCTTTATATGCAGGAGTTCACATCTATTTTTAATCAGTATTTTTACAACCTTCTACTAGCTGAGAAATCTGGATATACAATGTATTTGGTCTTTCTGTCCTTAAAGAGAAACAGGAACCAGGCAGAGATCTTCTAAACAGGAAGACACCAATGACAAGAAGCCATAGGAAAGGAACTTTCCTTCATTCTCCAAATAATAGAACATCTACCTTTTTATTGTTCTTAATAAATGATGAATGGTTTATTGTGTCCTTTGCCACTGTTGTCGTATCTTTGATTAAAGAATCTAAAATCAGCTGAAATAAAACTTGGAAAGAAAATTCACCTCATAGGCAATAAACTTTGTAAGAATACTATGTTTATTTATTTAAAAAAAGAACGAAATACTTAATGATATTTAAAAATCGTCAATTATACAAAATATTGCTACTTTGATATTATCTAGTATGAATTTAAACATTGATTCTTTATTTTTTATTTTTTTGAACACACGGCAAACTAACAAATAGAGGTGAGCATATTAGGAACATAAAGGTTTATTGTACAGAAATACGTAATAGAAAATATACTTTGACAATTTGGTAGACAAAATTAAATTAGATTTCTCTCATATCCAAGTTGATTTGTTATCTCCAAAAGCAAGAAATTCACCTTTGAGGAGTGGTACAGTAAATTCAGATCAGGGTTATGACTTGTCCGATATTAGTTGGAGCAGAACTAGATTATGCAAAGTAATGTCCCCTGTCTTAGAATTGCCTAGTTGGCTGGGGCTATAGAATACACTGACTGCTTCTTTACCGAGGAGTAAGACAATCCCCTCAAACGAGTGTCCAAGATATGACACTAAACAATCTGATGGAGAGGTTGCAGTAATGCTGGAGCTTTGGAGAGTGCCCCTTCGTTGCCATTGCCCCCAGGTCCACTCTGGCCCGGAGTGGTAACACCTGATAGGGTCCTATCTATGGGTCAAATAGAATTAAACTGTGTGCTTATGCTAAACTGAATTGTTTGAAATAGAACTGTTTTTGACTTTGCATACTTACGCTAAATAGAACTAAACTGCATACTTATTCTAAACTAAATTGTTTGAAATAGAACTGTTTTGACATTTAACTTTAATTATACAAAAATGAATTGTTTTAAATTTAATTTGGCATTCATCATCATCATGTCGTGCCATTAGCACAGATATCCCTGATCCTCTCTCACCACTTCTCCCTATCGTTCATCGCCCCAGGCAGGTCTTCAGGGCTACATCCTGTATCCTCACACAGCTGCTGTATGTATGTTCGAGCTGGTTGTCCTGCTTTTGCTCGGCCATATGTGCGGGCCCATAGGAGTACATCACTAGTGAGCTCATCCCTGCTTCTACAACAGTGTCCTGCATGTCTGTAAATGACCTAAAAAGGGTTGATATGCCATAAAACCAACCAACCAATCAATCTAGTCTTAGAAATGTCATCGCTTTACCAACAATTTGTCTTCGTTAAAATATCTATTTTTCAGTATTTGAGGAGTTTGTAGAAGTCAAATGACTCAACTTCTCATGGAAAGTAAGCATTTCTTTTTTTCATTCTTCTTTGATTTCTATGTTTAATGGCATATCAACTTTCATGGGTTATTCAATGCTAAAATCATCTTTGTAGAAGAACAGCGGTGATACTATTTAACCCAAAGCTTGGAAGATAGTGGGAAGTTTCATAGCTCTCCGAAGAGTATCAGTAGAAATATAGTAGAATGGCTTGAATTTTTTTCATCCTGCGCAAGACATTGAACTGCAACCAGTGATGTGGTAGTACATGTTGGGATCCCACTTCTGGGTCAAATAGAAATAATGTCCTGGATATGATACTAAACTGCATCTTATGGTAAGGCTCCAGCCCTGGAGCTTTGAGAAGGTAGAGAGGCTTTTAATTGCTATTACTCCCAGGTTCACTCTACCTGGAGTGGTAGTACTTGTTAGGGTCCGAACTAGGTGTGCAGTAGCTTGTGTTATGCTATACACATATATTTGCTTGTAAATTTCCATGTCTATAAGAACCCCACCCGAGCATTAAAAAAAAGGAAACACTTCTCGGTTAATATGATATGGAACTAATTGATTAATTAATCTTATGAGATTTTATTCTTTAATTGATATGTTATTGGATCATTTACTAAGTTAATGGAAAGAGGGATCCCTATGGTGTTGTGGCTAAAGTGCTAGAAAGTGGCATTATTGCGAGTGAGTTCAAATCCCAGTCAGAGCTACTATGTTCACATTCAGACAAATATCCTCGGGAAAAGTATGAACCCCCTTATCCACCCAAGCAATTGGTTCAATAGTACCACTATTGTTCTTTGTAGAAGTCACTGCTCAAATGTGCAGAGTAAAGAAGAATAACAACACTTACCGACTCAGCAGCCCCAGCTAGTGTCCAGCTGGCAGACAAAAATAAAACGGGCAGTAACTCAATATCGAGCTTGTAACACCTGGGTATTTATCATATGTCCCACCAACGTACAAATTTGGCACAAGGCCGTTTTTAAGGTGGGTCCAATCACAGGGCTGAAGCCCACATGCATCTGGCATGGCCAAAAATACCTTAAGCCCCATCTGCATTCCCCTCTTTAGGGGCACCTCAGGTGCCAAGCAATAAACCGAACCCCCATAAGGGGGTAAAATCCTAGGGGGATGGTCCAGTCAATAAGCCAACACCCGGCCAGGTCTATGCCCCAGGCAGGCATAGCTAAACAAAGTGTGGCCTATCGACTGGAAAACCAGCCCATTACAATTAAGTAATGAGGCTTTGAAGTGCCCGTGACACCTGTAACATGATTGAAGCACGCCGGTGTCTATATACACTAATATACCCACTCATTGGGCCAGCAACCAATCACTATCCAGAGAATGGACTTAGCCACTTTCAAATAATGGAAGTCCCATTGTCCATGTAATCTCACTTCAACTCGTAATTCATTATTATATGTGTGAGCACTTACTCATAGCTACTGAGCTTTATGATAAAATTCCAACATTGTTCTTCGAGGATATCATTAGATAATCCATCTAGGTTGATGTGCCATTAAAAAAAAATCAAACTTAATGTATGATACTAACAAAATTATACTAGTAAGACAATAATGGAGATTATAAAAAATAAAGCAATTAAAATCAATCAAGGAAATTTGTAGTTATAACAGCCAAGGAAAATACAAGTTTCAACTCGTCAGTTGTTAGTCCATAAATTAAAACTTTGTTAGTTTGTGTTTTTTCTTTTTTTTTTGTCATTTACTGTCATTATTTTATATCAGATCAAAATTAATTTCATCAAAATTGTGACAAATAAACGATAATTGTCATTATATCAACAATGGCAAATGAAATTGATTGAAATGTTCAGTAGTTGAAACAATAAGTTGGTTGAGTCTTATGACACATCGACCCTTTGGATTAATTTATGCCAAATTCTGCTTTATATATATATAAGAACGATAAACCTCTTTATATATATATATCAGAAAAGAGGTTTATCATTCTTATTAGCAAACTTGGTGAGTGCACACAGGATGAAATGTTGCAGTATTGTTAAATAGTGCTCAATATCAATAATAGAGCATTCATATATATTACATGGTACAGTTTGTGAACATGGGTTTCATGTATTTAGCAATCATTGGACAGATTGTCTGATGATTTCAAAATGCATGAAACCTAGGGTCACAGACTGTACCATGTAATATATTGTTGGTGACCAGAGTTGAGGGCTACTCCTTTCCCAGGATCATTCCACTTTATCCTTGATACGTACTTTATAATGCTGAGTGTTAAGCAAGGAGGTATCAAGTACCATTTTTAAAGTATTTGGTATGACGCAACCTGGGATTTGTTGAATCACGAAAGACACTTGTAGTCAGTCGCTAGGCTAAGACAAAAGTCTTTAGCAAGGTAAAGACTGAAGTGAATCAGTCCTCAATGAAAGAGCTATTTATGGCACATTGGGAGATTCCAATGTGTACACGTTGGCCAGTCCATTCCTTGGATTGTGATTAGCTAGAACATCTCATTGGATATGTTTGTTCATAAATACCAACCCTGTCCAGTTCAAGCATTGATCCTGAATAGGCTGGACCTCTGGTAAGTGTTGCTGTTATTATTATCACTATTATTGCTGTTGTGTGTTGTTGCCTTCTATAGGATTGAACCCTGGTCTCCCGGACACAGTTGGGTATTACCATAAAAAACCAATAGATTTTTTTGCACACAGTTTAATGGTTCCAAGCATTGGTATGTAACACCAATGATTCAACACCAGTCACCCACCTGCATACAGTTAAATGGTTTCAAATATAGAAAATGATTAAATATTTCTATTTGGGACCCTAACAGATAATACTACTCCTGGTCATAGTGGACCTGGGAATAATGGTAATGAAGGGATACTCCACATTACCCAAAGCTCCAGGATTGGAGCCTCACCATCATGACATTAGTCATACCCAGAATATAGATAAAATTGTTACATATTGACCCCGGCCAATCTGTCAAAAGAAGAAATGCACCTGTGTAAATAACAGGTGGATCTGGTCGAAGATATCAGGGGCAACCTTGACTGTCAAGGGGTTGAATTGAGTGCGAATTGTGATGCTCACAGGAAGTAGGTGGACGTCAGATTATTATATAACCCTGGTGACAGGAAGTTCAGATTAGTTGGAGAGAAGATGCTGGAATGAGAACCATGTCCCAGCAGAGGCAGGGCTCCCAGGCTCCCGGTTGAGTAGCCCAGGAGATGTATATTTTTCAAAAGAACTGTGACTGCTCGTCTTTATTGTGCTGAATATGTTTCTGCATGTATATGCGTATGTATAGTTGCATATGTAATATGTGGTTTCACAACAAAATGAGGAGAGAAAATAAAGAGTTCTGATTATTTAGCTGTCATGTTATGAATTAAAAACTTGTTATAAAGTTTGTTTTTTTTAATATCTGGGTGGATAAGATTTACCAAGTAAAACAGGTTGAGTAGTTAAAATAGACACCCCACCATCTAAACCAGTAAAAGAAAATAATCCACTAGAACTAGTGTCAATTTATCCAGGTAAAGAAAAGGTGCTAAAACTTGAACGGACAAACAAAATGTTCTTTTTAAGAAAGCTGCTTCACAAAACTTTAATGCCATTAGTTAGTGGCTTGTAACTGAAATATATAAAAATCACGGAACCACTAAGTAGCAATTATGTTTGGTTTGGTGGGTTTTATGGCATATCAACCTTTGTAGATTATTTAATGCCAAATCCATTTTTATGTAAATAATCAGTTCCATTTCAAACAATTCAGTTTAGAATGAGTACACATTTTAATTGTCAAAAACATTTCTATTTCAAACAATTCAAGCAGTTATATATAACAATTTAGTTTAGTGTAAGAACAGTTTCAATGTCAAACAGTTCCATTTCAAATAATTTAGTTTCGCATAAGCACGCAGTTTAAATGTCAGTACAGTTTAAATGTGAAAAACATTTCTGTTTCGAGTTATTCAGTTTAGTCAAGCAGTTTTAATTCAGCTAATTCAGTTTAGTATAAATATTTTCTTTACACACAGTTACGTGTCAAAACAGTTCTATGTTAAACAATTCAGTTTAGTGTAAATACAATTTCAATGTCAAAAAACAGTTCTATTTGGAATAATTCAGTTAAGCATAAGCATGCAGTTTAAATGTAAGTACGGTTTAATTGTCAAAAACAGTTCTATTTCAAGCTATTCAATTTACTCTAACAATTTGGTTTAGCATAAGTAAGCTGTTAGTTCTATTTAACCCATAGATAGGGCCCTATTAGGTGCTACCTCTCTGGGCCAGAGTGGACCTGGGAGCAATGGTAATGAAGGGGTACTCTGTATTCCCCAAAGCTCCAGCACTGCTTGAATCTCACCATCAGATTGTTTAGTGTCATAAACAGGACACTCATTGGGGGGGGTGTCTTACCTCTCTACAGAGGTCCAGTCAGTGTATTCTACAGCCCCAGCCAACTGGGCAAAGCAATTATGTATTGCAAATGAAAAAAATAGAGGCTAAAATTATAAATATCAGCTGCTGGTGGGAGAATCTGGGTCCAATAAGCTCCGATTGGGTCGCCTGGAGGAGGGAATAGGATGTTGAGAGATCCACAGTTCCCAAGGATCCCAGTTACAATACATCACTGACGTCTCCCCGTGTGCATAAAAAAAGATGGATTTTGCAAAACAGACTTATAGGCTGTTAAATAACAGATTATGACATTATATTTTCTGACAGGAATCCCAGAGTGGGGATATAGGGGTGGGAGACTCAGAGTTTTAAGAGCAAATTATTTTAACTTGACTCAAGTGAACATGGATTCCATCCAAATCTTTTTCTAATAATGCAAAAATAGTTCTACTTTATAGTCTTAAATATGATTAATTCAGGCTTTCATATATGTTTTCTTTTTTTGCAAAATGTTTAAATTAAACCCATTTACTGAGATTTTCTTAACAATTGACTCTTAAATAGATTAAAATTGTTCTAATCAATACATTGAAATCTGTTGGCAATTCTCTGAGGTTACGCTATCATTTTCCAGGGCAAACTTTAAATATTTTTAATTGATTGGTGATTTCCACTGATTTCTTTCCGAGATGTTTCAATGGAAATCTCTACTTTTAAATTCATAAGCCAAAATCTCATTCTTCATTCCTGAACAGCAGTCCTCAAATCTAAAATTTATATTCCTTACATCTTCAGTTTCATAATGGCCATTTTAAAATCATAAAAGGATTAAATGAAAAAATCAACAGGGGAAAAATATTGTGTTTGCAAAATGCAAAAAATGTACTCAATAAAGAATGAAATTGGATTTTTTTTTGTTAAATAAGCAAAATAAAGATTATTTTAAAAAATACTAATTAAAAATATGGTAATGTTTTTGAGGAGAGGTTTAAAGATGGCAAACGGATAATCAAGTTTTCTGTTTCAGGACATTACTGAGAAGAAGAAGAAGAAGAAGAAAAGCAAACAATAATGCTAATGGGAAAGTAGAAGGAAAAAAAAATGCAGAGGAGAGAAGAAGAAAAAAAGTAAAAGAAAAAAGAAAAGAATGTTCAAGAGAGAAGGAAAAGAAAATTGATTTGAGCAGGAGATAAAATAAAGAGGAAGAAAGAAAGAGAAGGAAAAAAAGTTGAGAAGAAAACAAAGAAAAAAAAATGATAGGGAAGAAAAAGAAAATTGATTTGAGAACATAAAATAAAGAAGAAGAAAGAAAAATAAAGAAGAGAAGAGAAGAAAAGAAAAAAGTGAAAGAGAGAAGAAAAAGAAAATTGATTTGAGAAAAAGATAAAATAAAGAAGAAAGAAAAAAGAGGAGAAGGAAAAAGAAAGTTGAAAAGAAAACAAAGAAAAAGAAAGAAGTGAAAGAGAAGAAAAAGAAAATAGATTTGAGAAGAAGATAAAATAAAGAAGAGAATAAGGAAAAAAGTTGAAAAGAAAACAAAGAAAAAAGGTGAAAGAGAGAAGGAAAAAGAAAATTGATTTGAGAAGAGGATAAAATAAAGAAGAAAAAAGAATGATGAAAAGAGAAGGAAAAAGAAATTCGAAAAGAAAAGAAAAAAAAAGAAGTGAAAGAGAAGAAATAATAGAAGAAAATAAAAAAGAAGCCAGAAAGAGAAACAAAAGAAAAAGGAAGAGGATGAGAAGGAAATGAATGAAAGAAAGAGAAATAGTGATAAAAGAGGAGAAGTAAACATGGGAAAGAAAACGATAAAAGAAAGAAAGAGAACAGAGAAAAAAGAGAGTGGTTATTAAAGTGCAGAAAAGAATTACAGAAGGATACAGGAAATCCTCATCAAGACAATTCTTTCAAAGAATTTGGTTGTTGTAGAAGCAGCCATCGAACCTGTGCAAGATATTCATTCTAATTAATCATTCAAAAAAATCATAAAACTGTTCCCCCCACCCCACTGAAAATTTCTGTATTTTTAGAACTACCCACTTAAGCATTTTTCATTTAACTGATGACTTGACAGCATTTGAGAAAATTTCTAACCAATTTCTTCTCAGTAAATTATCAGTGCATTATCTTCTTCCATCTTTAAAAAGAAATCAGTTCTTTCCCTTTCATGCTTGCAACAGATATTGAGGCCTTGGCCAGAACAATCAACAATAAAAATAAATCGACTAACAAGAAAAATAAAATTCAAAAAAAAAGTAAGAAAAGGTTAAATATTTTTCTTTTTAATATTCTTTATTTTATACGTGATCAATAGACTGTGTTTTAAACTAAAAGTAAGAATCCATAGAAAATAGGTTGAATGCACTTGTTTGTATAAAACAAGCTTCTTCAAAAGATAATGAACCATAGCTATTCTCTTTAAAAGAAATATTGTCTCTTTTGAACTCTTTTTTTTTTTTCAGGTTTAGCAGTGAAATTTTGTTTCTATGGTCAAAGCAGAACATAAAAATTCTCGTCAACTAGCATAAAATTGGCATAAAAATAAATAAAAATTGGGTTAATGTTGTTTCTTTTGTCATCAGTTTGTCTTTTATGGAAAAAAATATTTGTGAGAAGCGGTATGTGCACAATAGACTTAAAAACCTGTGAAAGAATAACATGTACTTAATGGATCTTGTTTGATATTGAAAGGTAAGCAATGTTAATCTTGGTCATTAGTAAATGGGGTGAATTAGTTAGGAACGAGCAGAATGCTTAGATCCAGGTTCACAACAAATTGTAAATATTTAGGCATCATATTATAATTAAGCAAATATCAATCTGTCTGTACCATGAAGGCCTTGTTATTGATTATTCTGTGTCAACCAATATTTTGGGATTGGTTAGGGTTCATCCATGGGAAGGTTTTAGCCCTTTTGGTGTGGAGAGCAACTCTGTAAGTGAGTAAAGTTGTCTCCCTTTAGTCGAAGGTGACCAGAAGGCTCCCTTTTCAATAGCTACAAGACCAAGGTGTAGGGGAAGGCACTACACCTTTCCCTGGATTGCTCCACTTTACCCTTGATTCCTACCTTCTATTGCTGAGTGTTAAACAAGGAGGTATTAAGTACCATCTTTAAAGTCTTTGGTATGACGCAATCTGGGATTGAACCCAGGCCTCCCGGACCATTGGCAAACACACTACCCACTAGGCCAATGAGCCGGTTAATTGTGGGTAGAGTGTTCGCCAATGGCCTGGGAGACCAAGGTTCAACCCCAGGTTGTCATACTGAAGACTTTAAAATGGTACTTGATGCGGCCTTGCTTAACACTCAGCAATATAAGGTACGTATTAAGGGTAAAGTGGAGCAATCCAGGGAAAGGAGTAGAGCCCTCCCCTACAACTCAGTGTAGTAGCTATTGAAAAGGAAGCCGTCTGGTCGCCCTCGACTACGGTCGCCAACTTTACTTTTACCAGAGCAACTCAAGTCACCCAAATTTCGGGATTGATTAGGCTTCATCCCTGGGAAGGTTTTAGCCCTTTTAGTGTGGAGAGCAACTCAAGTCACCCATATATACTTAATGTGTAAAGTTGAGATGCAACTTTCGTCCTGATTACTTGAAAAATTTGGATCCTGTATGATATACGCCCGCCCAAAGTGTCTCTTGTTCCATATATTCCTGTCCTAAAATTTAAAAAAAAAACTTTTTACTTCTAAAACTTTTAAAACTTTTGAAGTATCAGTGAATGAAAAATTCTTTTAAAAACACAATGGTGTGATATATTTTTTCTCTTCAAAGCAGTTTACTTTGATAGTTGTCCCAATCAAATTGAGTCACTTCTGTATTATGTATCTTATCAATCACATGATTTGAAGGAAGCTTTTTTTATTTTATGGCCAAAAATGCATTCCACTCATCAAATTTGTTGCTAAGTGTACCACCCTAGAAAGGTTAAACTATATTCTGAGATTTTCTTCGGATGGATTTTAGCAAGATCTGTATCTCACCCCCAACCCGACACCTTTACATATTATTCTCTGCCTTAATGTAAAAAGGTATGTGTTGCACGTATTTCTGTTGTTTCCCAGTAACAAACTGTTTTCCTTTGGCATGCAATGGAGACAGTTTTCACTTCATGTCTGTTTTCGAATGACTGTAAACAAAGCACCGGGACCAACTCTGTCCTAGATCAGCATCGACCTAAAAGAGACATTTTTTCGATGTAGCTATGAACAGAATTGGAAATCCTGAAAGGCTGTGAACCCTCACCAAAAGGTCAAACAAGGAGAACACGAACATCAAAAGTAATGTTGTTTATCGAGGGGTTCTTTCATTATGAAAATATTTGTGATATCAGATTTTGAAAGAGAGGTGCATGCAAGGCAGGAGTAAATAAAAGATTTTAACGAAAAGTACTCGATGACCATCTTAAAACTAATATATCATACATGGGTACGTACTGACAGTTGTTATAATATGGATGGGTTGGGTTTTATGGCATATCAACCCTCGTGGGTTATCTAATACCAAATCCTGTAAACAAATCATGTATTTAGTATACAGGGTGGAACGATAAAATTGTCGCCCTAGAAAAGACGACATGATTTCATTTCCGTTTAATGAAAACCGGTTTTCTTTTTTTGTCGCAGACCATCTACTAGTTGGCCAGTTGAGTACAAATCCCAAGAGCGATAGGAGCCTTCTATCCTGTCTGAAAGTGACACAATGTTCAATGAGCGAGATCGGAGATGCGCCGCTGTACAACTCATGCTCTCTACCGATCCAAGTTATGACAACAAGACCATTGCCAGCACCCTCAAAATGCAAACCCGGACGGTTCAACGTGCCCAGGGCGATGAAAACAATGTTTCCGGGTACGGTCTTTGGTGTGATTTCAAGTGAGGGCCACATCATGCTACCTCACATCTTCGAAGTCGGCTTGAAAGTCAACACCAAAGTGTACCTGGATGTGCTGAAGAGTATGGTAATCCCTTGGTGCAATCAGATGGCCGGCGCCAGACCCTGGGTGGGGCAGCAGGACTCGGCGCCGGCCCACAAGTCCAAAGAGACCCAGGCTTGGCTTCAGAAGGAGTGCTACGACTTTGTACCCTTCTCTCACTGGCCACCCTCCTCCCCCGACCTGAACCCGCTGGACTACTTCGTTTGGTCATACGTCGAGAACATCACCAACATGACCTCCCACAACACCAAAGCTAGCCTGATCACCACCATCCGCCGAGTATTCGTCGAGCTCCCGCCAGCGCTTGTGGAAAAGGTATGCTCCCAGTTCCGGATCCGTATCGAGGCGGTGATTGAGGCTGAAGGCGGCAACATTGAATAGATGTCAGCTCTACTACATAATCAAGTTACCTGAATTGATTTTTCAATAAAAGTTTTAAAATAAAGCTGTAGTGTTGTTTTCTTTAGGACGACAATTTTATCGTTCCACCCTGTAGATGTAAAACATTTTCTTGATAAGATTCTTAAATGAGCCCAAGCTCATTTTTTTTTGCACACAGCTTAATGGTTTCAAGTATTTTTATATAACAACAATAATTTAACATTATTCGTTCGTTTGCACACATTTTAATGGATATATGATTTGTAAGTGAATCGTTTGTTGGTAATTTCGTTTTTAAATGAGTTTGAACTAATTTTTTTGCATACTAGCATTGCTATTGTTTCTACACTGTTAAATGGTTTCAAGTATTGCTATCTAACACTAATAGTTCAAGTCAATATTAATCATTTGTTTGCACACAGTGAAGTGATTACAAGTATTGCAATGTATCACTAATAATTCAATTAAACATCAGTCATTTGTTTATACCCAGTTAAATGATGAAATAGTTCTATTTCAAGCAATTCAGTTTAGCATAAGTCATTTGTTTTCCTTCAGTTTATAAGTCAAACAATTCTATTTGATCCATGGATAGGACCCTATCAGGTGCTACCATATTGGGTCAGAGTGGACCCATCGAGTAACGGTAATGAAGGGGTACTTTGCATTCCCCAAAGTTTTAGCATTACTGAAGCCTCACCATCAGATTGTTTACTGTCATAAAAAGGACACTCATCGTGGGAGTCTTACCCTCTACAGAGATTAAGTCTGTGTATTCTACAGCCCTATCTGATTGGGCCATATAATGTGGGAAAGATTGTAATGAATTGTTATTTACGAATCCTTTTTTTAATATAGCACACAAGGCAGTGTAATGTTGCTTACAGTACTGTTGGAATTGTATCCCAATGCTCAGTAATTTTTATCCTTCGGTCTCAGGGGGCCTTCCCCCCAGGCTTTTACCTCCTTCGGGAGGGTTGGGTTTATCGCCCGGCGCCTGAGGCGCCCCTAATAAGGGGAATGCCGACGGGGCCGAGGGCATTTTTGGAAACTGCCGGATGCGTGTGGGCTACGGCCCTGCACCCGGGCCCACTATAAAAAAGGCCTTGTGCCATACTTACCCGTTAGGTGAGTCAGTACTCATATGCGTAAGCAGACTGAGTTGAAGGGAGGGGATCAGTTTTTGTTCGAATATATCTCATAAAGAAAAAGTCTATAGAAATAATTTGGTCTTATTGGAAATTTCTTTTGATTTTTTTTGTATAACTTCCCCGTTTTTAGAAATTATATCACATTATTTATTTCAGTTTTTTGGAACAGTTCCTTCATATTGTTTGCACTATAAAAGGTTTTTTCTTATATGGGCTTGGTCGGTACATTCGATGAGAATGTGTTTCACGGTGTATTTGGTCTGACATGCATAACACATTGGTTGTTGCTTTGCTTCGAGTAAATTAGAGTGTCTTATCCTTGTATGACCTATCCGGAATCTGGACAATGTAATTTCCTCTTTTCAGTATTTTTCTGAAGGTTTGTTTTCATTCCCCCAGTGTGGGTTTAATTTCTAATCATTCATTATTTTTAATTATTGTTCCAGCGTTGAGAAAAACAGAATAATTCAAATTAGATGAATTTATTGTGATGTAAAGCCAATGTTAAACGTTTCGGTTTAATGACCTTCATCAAGACTTTGACATCATTAGTAGATAATATTGAGTAAAAGCTACAGTTACCAGAATTATTTGTGTATATAGACATTATTTTTTCAGCCCAGGTAAAAGAGGTCCATATAATACAAGAGAACGGAATAATTAACTTTTTTTTTCTGGCCACATATTCAGTCCAGGATGACCGTAAGTAAATTATATCTACAGTCCAAAATATGGTGATTTATGCAGTTACAGAAAAAACATCCCCTGGGATGTGTTTGTTCATAATTTTGTTTCTTATTTTTGCCACAAGCTTGTTGCATTTTAGTGTGAACATGTTAATGCGGTTGGGTTTTATGGCACATCAACCATTGTATGTAATTAAATGCCAAATCCTTTTTATACATATATATTAAATATATGATTTGGTTTGGTTGGGTTTTATGGCATATCAACCATTGTATGTAATTAAATGCCAAATCCTTTTTATACATATATATTAAATATATAGAATTTGGTTTGGTTGGGTTTTATGGCATATCAAGCATTGTAGGTTATTTTATGCCAAATCCTCTTTATACATATATATCAAATATATGATTTAGTTTGGTTGGGTTTTATGGCATATCAAGCATTGAAGGTTATTTTATGCCAAATCCTTTTTATACATATATATTAAATATATGATTTAGTTTGGTTGGGTTTTATGGCATATCAACCATTGTAGGTTATTTAATGCCAAATCCTCTTTATACATATATATCAAATATATATGATTTGGTTGGGTTTTATGGCATATCAACCATTGTAGGTTATTTAATGCCAAATCCTCTTTATACATATATATTAGATATATGATTTGGTTGTGTTTTATGGCATAACAACCATTGTAGGTTATTTAATGCCAAGTCCTCTTCATACATATATAAATATAAATAGCTGATTTGATAACATTTTTAAATGAACCTAAGCGCATTCTTTTGCTAACTGTTTAATAGTTTCAAGTATTTCTATCTAATACAAATAATTCAATTTGCTATTAATCACAGTTAAATGGATATATATATAATTTTTTAAGTGAATAGTTTGTTGGTAATCTAATTTTTAAATGTGTTAGAACTAATTTGTTAGCACACTAGTAGCAGAAAAACATAATCCAAATTGGTGAATTTAGTATGATGTAAAGTCGACGTTGAACGTTTCGGTTTCAGTAACCATCATCAAGACTTGGATATCAAAATAGTTCACATAGCGAGCAAATGAGAAATATACAACGAAAAGGTGCACATAGTGTTCATAATTCAAAAGTCATTAAAACGTGTCTGGCACGTGGAAAAATATTTGAAAATGTTGGATTTCCCAAAGAAACGAGACAAAACTCCCCGTTTATTGAGAAATACGCAACAAGTAAGTTTTCATATGTGTAGATCGTTTGGAATCATCCATGTTAAATGTTATGTAAGAATGTATTTGGTATTTGTTTTTCCGAAAGGACAGTATGAAAGTAAATATGGATAAAATCCGACAGTATGAAGGTAGCAGAAAAAACATAATCCAAATAGGTGAATATATTATGATGTAAAGTCGGCGTTGAACGTTTCGGTTTCAGTAACCATCATCAGGACTTGGATATCAGAGTAGTTCACATAGCGATGGATGCTTGCTGAAGATAACAGGTGCAAATGAAAAATATACAATGAAAAGTTACAAATGCACAGAGAGTTCATAATTCAAAAGTGTTCATTTGCACCTGTTATCTCAACAAGCATCCATCGCTATGTGAACTATTCTGATATCAAAGTCTTGATGATGGTTACTGAAACCGAAACGTTCAACGTCGACTTTACATCATAATAAATTCACCTATTTGGATTATGTTTTTCTGCTACCTTCATACTGTCAGATCTTAATCCATATTTACTCTCACACTAGTATTGCTATTGTTTCTACACAGTTAAATAGTTTCAATTATTGCTATCTAACACTAATAATTCTATTCAATATTAATAATTTGTTTGAAGACAATGAAGAGGTTCCAAGTATTACTATTCAACATTAATAACTGTATTCATTTATTTGCATACAGTTAAATAGTTCTAAGTACTGATAAGTATCACTAACTATTCAAATAGACATCTGTCATTTGTTAACACACAGTTAAATGACCGAACTGTTCCACTTCTAACAATTCAATTTAACCTAAGTCATTCATTTGCAAACAGTTTAAATGCCAAACAGTTATTTGACCCTATCTGGTGCAACCACTCCGAGTCAGAGTCTACCTAGAAGCAATAGCAATGAAGGGATACTCCACATTCCTCAAAGCTCAAGGACTGGATCCATGCCATCAGATTGTTTAGTGTCATATTTAAGACACTTGTTGGGTGGGAGGTCTTACCCTTCTGCAGAGAAGCAGTCGGTGTATTCTACTGCCTCAGCAGACTGGGCTGATGTCTATGTGTTTTCTTGAAATACTGGGTAAATTTTGTGTTTTAAAACATAGTAAGTAAAGTTAACGAGGGTGACTCGAAGGCTCCCTTTTTGATAGCTACTACACCGAAGTGTAGAAGAGGGCGCTATTCCTTCCCCTGGATTGCTACACTTTACCCTTGATCCTTACCTTATAATGCTGTTAAACAAGGAGGCATCAAGTACCATTTTTTTTAGTCTTTGGTATGACTCGACCTTGGATTCAACCCAAGTCTCCCGGGCCATTGGCGAACACTCTAACCATCATGCCAATAATATAAACTATATAAATCATTTTAAGTCTGTATGAACCGATAAATCGTTGAACAAATATAAAATCTAGGTTATAATAAACTGTCACAATTTTTATACACGAGAATCTTTTTCAAGAATATTGTAGACCTAAGTAATGAGTCTATGTCATACACAAACCATAACGGTATTTGTTTATTTATTGAAAATATTTATGAATGAGCAGAGAATTTTTACCCTCTTTTTAAAAATCTCCGAATTATGTCTTAACATGCAAAATGATATTTTGAATATCTTTTTAAAAATCAATAAAAATACTGATCCTATATAGTTATCTTTCAAAACCATTTTAAAATCACAAAGATCCTCATGGGAAATGTCATGTAAATCATTAAACCAATAGAATTCCTTGGTTTAACAACCTAATTTAAATCTTAGCATTCTAAAAGAGAAGCAGTTCAATTTGTCAAAGACAAAAGCCATGTTTCATTCTTAATAATGGCCAGATAAAGAATTTAGAATGAAAAGAAAAGACTATAAAGAGTTCTTACATCTTAATCTTTAAATACATTCCCTTGTATGAAAAGAAAAAGAACCATTGAATAAAAGAAATATTGTAAAATATTTTCATGCTAGCATACAAGCAACCAAACGTTAAGGCCAAGTTGTCTATAATCCTCATTTAGAAGGTGCCCGTGGTGTTATGGTTATCGTCTTAGGAAATGGACACAGCGGCACGAGTTCAAATCCTGGACGCGACTGATTGCATTTCACATAGCACCTTGGGAAAGGTATGAATCCAATTATTCTCCTTCCAGTTATGGGTAAATAGTAGGGCAGACTAGGTTCTTCAGCCTTGGTAAGGCAACTAGTCTAGGGGAAGGAAAATTCTGAATTCAAACCCGTTAAACTCCGCTTAAAATTGACCTTGTGTCATATCCTGCCCAAGCGGAGGGGTTGGTAAATATGATAATCCTCATTTAGAACAAGTTCTTTCTTCATTTCATTGGAGAGAGGGAGTTTCCCTGGAATGCTCCGCTTTACCCTTGATACGTACCTTATAATGCTGGGTGTTAAGCATGGAGGTATCAAGTACCATTTTTAAAGTCTTTGGTATGACCCGACCTGGGATTGAACACTGGTCTCTCAGACCATTGGCGAACACTCTACCCACTTGGACAATGAGTAAAAAAATTTTTTAAAGTTTGTGTTTATTCTGATTTTTATTTTGAATAAGATGTTATTATGAATATTGATATTAATAATATCAATATTTGATCTGATCAACCTTTTCTGTTAAATAAAGATTGTATAGTATCAGACTTCCAAGCTTTACTCTCTCACTCACTCACTCATATATATATATATTTTAAGAAAAACAACAAAACCGGTCACATAGGATTATAAATTTATTTCCATCCTGTTACGCATTTTTGAAATTTCCAAAAACACGAAAAAAAAAAAAAAATTAACAGGACTTCTTCAGATCTTTTAGATAAAAAAAACATATATATATATATATATATATATATATATATTACAATATGTCATCATTTTGTCCTATTTCTTTGTAAAATATTTGATTTTATCAGTTTATTCTAGTATATTATTCAAAGGCAGAATTTGTTTTATACATAATCTTTGAAAACCATTCCAAATATATTTTACCTGCCAACATTATAATTCAATAATCTGCAAGGAATTTAGGAGACCTCATAAACTTTGGCTTTCAAGCCTGATCCAGAATTTTATCTAGAAGAGCAAATATTTATAACTCACTGCATGACAGTTTAATAATAAAGATATCAAGTTAACTTTTCTTTTTTTTCAAAGGCTAAGAAAACATGTTACACTGACACATTCTATAGTGGGCAAAGTTGATGACCTTTCAGTTGTAGCAGTTTTGTCTTATTAAATAAGTCAAAAGCAATTCAGCCATTACAATGGGTCAATTGAAAAGACATTTGTTATATAGGAGTGAAAGAGTGACACAATAAACTGAAGTCTGTGGCGAGGGAAGCTAGGGGGTTAGAAGGGGTCTCACTTTTTTTTAGCCATCAAAACAAAAGTCTAATAATGTTACTCTGGAATTTGTGGAATTGAAAGGGTTAATTTGGAAAATTATCTATCAATGATCTGTGTACTCAGTTGTTTTGTAAAAATTCTTTCTTTGCGTTTTTTATTCATTGTATTTCTCCATTCTAGTTGGTTGTTTGGATTTTATGGCATATCAACCTTTGTAGGTTATTTAATGCCAAATCCACTTTTATACAAATAATCAGTTCTATTTTAAGCAATTCTGTTTAGTCAAACAGTTCTAGTTCAAACAATTCAGTTTATCATAAGCACAGTTTTGTCCACACACAGTTAAATGTCAAAGCAGTTCTATTTCAAGCAGTTCAGTTTAGCATAAGCGTGCTGCAGTCAGGAATGAACCTGCAATCTCCAGATGATTGTCTCCTTAGAAGCTTAGGGAACCAACGCCTATAACCGTTACACTATACCCACCAGGACACCGGTTGCATGTTCAATCCTGACTGCAGGCGAGTAACAATATAGGAATATTTAACACTTGTACCTGGTTATGGCTCGCGGAATCAGAACAGGCGACGTAGTTCGAAGTTCCGTGTAGGTTCCCGAGTTCGACAAACAGCTGAAGAAGGCCAGAGGACATATCGGCTGAAACGTCGTGGAAATAACAATAAAGCTGAAGACAATAGTCCGAAAACCCTTAATGTTAATTTTCTTTCTTTGTTATTTTGTTCTCGTATTGTCACTGTTCTTTCTGCTGAATCCCGGCCCAGGGATTGAACTCTTTACTTTCAGGTAGATTCTCTCCAGAATCTCTTTTATTAGAGACCATTAAAAAAAAAAAATTGTCTTAAACCTTTGGCTTTCAAAAATCATCTCTGAATTGTCCCGCAGGACAAAAGCTTCGGTTAAAAGCTTTCTTTACAATTTTGCTCAAGATATTCATTTAAAAATTTTTTTTTTTTTTTTACATTTCTTTGTCACAGGCACATATCTGCTCTTTTCAAAGATTTTCAATGGAATTGAGATCAGAATTCAGTGCTGACTTGTTTAAGATCGTTCATTCTTTTCATTTTCAATGGTTTCTACATGCTTTTAAATATGTTCTTTAGGTGTTTATTATGACTGGGAACACAGTATCTTTGAATTAAGATTTATTTTCTTACAAAGTATTTAACAACATCCTCTTCACTGTTTTATGCATCATGTTGTCAATTTAATGAGAAGTGTAGGTTAGGGTTAGGATTTTCTTAAACTGTCCTGCACATTTCACTCTTAAAGTACTTGAATTCTTATTGCAGTTTTTGTTTGGAATTTCTTGTTTCATTCAATCACCAAGAAAAACGGATCGATAAAAACGTTTTGATAAAAAAAAAAATCAACAACAAAAAGATTTAGAAACTCATTGAAATTAACAATGAAAATATTTCGTTTGAGAATCATAATGCAACTCAATACCGTTGATTTTGATTTAACTGCCAAAGAAAAATAAATTGGCAAAAAACACCCCGATGCATTTAATGATTAATCAAGAAAACGAACGTAAATTCTGGCATACAAATCAACCTGGCATATAAGTCATCCTCAAGATTTTTTGCTCAAATTTCTGGGTTAGTCTTATATCTGCTGTTTAAGTGAACCTTCAAATATACAATAGACTACTACTTACCTCTGGCGTATTAGTTGACCTTAAGTATTGTAAAGAGTTTTTCATGCTTAAAAAATCAACTTGTATGTCACAATTTTTGGTAATTGAAAGAAATAAGTACTAATACAAAAAAGCTGTTCATCAAATTATACATCATTTTTTTTCTATTTTAGAAAATCGAAAAAAAAAAAAGAATGTTTATTTTTAATGTTACTATGTGTAAAATCTCGAAATTCATTTGTTTCATTGAAATATTTCAATTTTTAATTAGTAAATAAATTACAAAAATGTTTAGATTTTTATCATTGTTTTTTTTTTGTCTTGGGAGAGAGGGCGTTTTGTTTGAAGAATAGTTTTGATAAATTAACGAGAGAGAGATAGAAAAAAAAAAAAGACAGACAGAAACAAACATGTCAAAATTCAATTGAACTGGTCTGAAAAAGGAAGATTGAATTTCCTTTTCATTTATTTTTTTTTCTATTTCATAAAAGAGAAAATAATTTGACTGTTGTCAAACATAAGTTTTAAAAACTGAAAACTGAAGATGAAATTCCATATTAAGTAAAAAGAAACCGTGACCCTGGGTCAATCTGCTCTTGGGTAAGTTAATCACCCAGCTGTTGATCAGAACAAAAAATAATAACTCAACTTGTAAAATAAGGATCAAACTGATTAAAAAAATTGTACACATGTCCAAACAGATTCTGTTATCCGACTAAGACCTTGTTGCTTATAACTTTTTCAGATATTTCAGGAAAATTTGATTTTAATGAGAGCTATTTGTTTTATTCAAGGAATTATTCTAATATCCTTTTTTTGATAATTTAAATGTGTTTTATGCCTGGTCAGTAAGGCTCAGAATATGCTGGCCGTATACCCTGCAGAGAAATAAGACCCCCACCTTCCCAAAAGACCTCTGGGTATGACACTAAACTGCATCTGATAGTGAGGTTCCTATTTTGAAACTCAGGGAAGTCTAGAGTACTTCTTTATTCTTATTACTCCAACACCTACTCTGATATGAAGTGTTAGTATCTGTTAGGGTCTCATCTTGGGGTCAAATAGATCTGTTTAAAAATATTTGTATTGTATAGGACCATGTTCCAGAAAAATAAACAAAAAAAACTCTTACAAAACAACTCGACAAATGTAGATATGAACATACAATGAACATGATTTCCTAACCTCTTGAAATAAAGGGCCAATTCGGATGGGGCTGTAGAATACACTGATTGCAGAGAGTTACCCCCTCCAATAAGTGTCCTGCATAGGACACTCAACAATCTGATGGCCAGCCTCCAGGAATGCAGAGTACCCATTCATTGCCTTTGCTCCTTAGTGAACTCTGGCTCAGAGTGGTAGCACCTGATAGGATCCTATCTAGAGGTCAACTAGAACTGTTTGACATTTAAACTGAGTGCAAAAAAATGACTTATGCTGAACTGAATTGTCTAAAAAGGAACTGTTTGATCATTTAACTGTGTGTAAACAAATATCTGATGTTAAATTGAATTGTTAGTGAGACATACCAATACGTGGAACCTTTTGAAATAGAACTGTTTGATCATTGAACTGTGTGTAAACAAATGACCGATATCTCTGATACATAGCAATACTTGGAATCGTTTAACTTTGACTTTTGCTCAATTGAAATGTTAGAAATAGAACTTTTTGATCATTTAACTGTGTGTAAACAAATGTTTGGTGTTTAATTGAATTGTTAGTGAACTTGGAACCCTTTAACTTTGTTGACATATGTTTACAAATCATATTGGTGGTGCATTCAATAAGTTTCCAGGCTTTTTTGTACAGGCATTTAAAATTGTCGTAGACTCTTTAGTATGTTATTGCTATACGTCTTATGAGATGACTGACCAATTTTTATGATTTCAGATTCAAATGAACAGCTACAGCAGCAATTGGAATACAGCCTACTAAAGCCTGATTGTCACAACAGGTGATTTTCAAAAATACAATCTGACACTTGAGAAGAACGATATGCAATGATATTGTGTTTTAAACTTGGAAAGAAATGCCACAGAAACGTATGGAATACTTCAGACTGCTTTTGGAGCATCTTGCATGACCATCGAGCATCAATTTTTGATTGGCATAAGAGATCCAAGGAAGGCAGGGAGTCTGTGAGACATGATGAGAGGTGTGGGAAGAGTAAGGAAGTCAATACCCCAGAGTTGATTGGACAAAGGGTTAGGGTTGCTATGTTGAGATTTTAAGGGAGTTCAGCAAGAGATTCCGTCGGAAGAGGCCAGCACTCTTCAAATCGGGTCAGTGGCATTTCCAGCAGGACAATGCACCAGTCCACAACTCCATACTTGTCACAGACTATTTTGACCAAGACAGACATAAAGACAGTTCCTCACCCTCCCTACAGTCCAGACCCTGCTCCCTGTGACTTTTGGTTATTCCCTAAGCTCAGAGGCTGTTGTTATGAGACACTTGAGGAGATGAAAGAGGCTGTGACGAAGATAATTGACACGCTCACACAAAAGGACTTCCATGGGGCCTTTCAGAAGTTGGTGGAACGGTACAACAAATGCATTTCAGCCGCAGGAGATTACTTCGAAGGGGACTAGAGTTTCACGTGTGTAGTATCAATAAAAGTGTCCATATGAAAAAAGTCTGGAAACATATTTAATGATTCTCGTATATTTAATATAAACGAATAAAATGGACTTGGCATTAAATATCTTAAAATGGTTGATATGAGACGAAGTAACCTCAGATGGGTCGACATGCCGTTAAAATCAACTAATCAATCAATCATATTTTATTGGATAGAGTCTCTGGTTTTTCTCAGGTATTTTTTGCTGCTGGAAATTCTCAAATTTTATTTCCTTAAATCTACCTCTCATTTTCTCTGAGGATCAAATAAATATTGATATTTTTTTCAAAGGTTCAAGATTTTAGGTACTTTCATCTAAGAAAGTTGTCATTTGTTTTGTTTTTTTATAAAATTTAAATAAGGTTAATGTCAATTGTTTCAATTGAAATTTCACTCTTTCTCATAAATGTTGAGGAATGTCATACAAAAGACACTTTTCATCATTAAGGACTCACTGGAGTATTTATATATCATCATCATCATCATCATGTTGCACTACCGGCATGGATCCCCCTGACCCTCTCTTGCCATCCGTCCCTACCATCCATCACTCCCGGAAGGTCTTCAAGGCTGTATCCTGTATCGACACTGAGCTGTCTTATATAGGTTCGAGCTGGTCGTCCTACCTTTGCTAGTCCATGTGAAGGGGTCCACAGGAGTAAATTGCTTATGAGTTCATCCTTATTTCTCCAGCAGTGTCTTACATGTCTGGTGCGTCTAACTTTGATAGTTTTCATGGTGGGTGGTAGGTGATATATATATTAGATTATTATATTTAATGCCATGGAAGTTTGTCTGTGACCTTAGATTTCATGATGTTTTCAAACAACAATGATCAGGCAGATAACAAAATAAAATCGAAAAATACAGTCAAAAACCGTTGGAATTGTGTACAAATCTTTGTGTGCTTGTATTTTTGTGTGGGTTATAGTTGCATATTATTGTGTGTGGATGTGAAAATGGTGTTTAGCGTATGTGAAGATACATATGCAGCGCGATCAACTTGAGGTTGTTTACCGGATTGGAAAATGCAGTAGCAGCAAACTCTGCTACTGTAGAGCCGTGAAAATATTATTTTTTTAAGTATGTACTTGTGTGTATAATTAGTGGTGGTAGTTATGACTAAGGAAGAAAACATCATCATTTCATTTCGAAGAAAATAAAATAAAGTTATAATTCATAAGTGTAAATAGGCGAGTGTAGTATGGTAGGCCAGAATCACAGTAAATATCATGGTGGAGGGATATATTGTATTGTAATATGCTATAGAATATTGTACAATATTGGTATTTTTTTTAGTGACAGCCAGCACTGTTGCAATATATAGTGTTCCCTTTTTTAATACATCAGTTACCCTGTTTTTCCAACTCTGTGTTCCCATATTTTTGTTATGGCATAAACTTTCAAAGCTCTTTAAAAAAACAAACACACCTGACACAAGCAAGCAACCGTCGATGATGGCCTATTAAGGGTCTAAAAGCGCTCGGGACAATTTTGGGAAATTCATCTACTAATTCTAACCTGAAACTAAGACACTTATCAGAAAACTTGAAAGGATCTGAAATAAATTATACAGACACAATTTGTCTTTATTATTTAACGAAACATGCTTAAATGAATGACTGCTGCCTAACTACACACACACACACACACACACACATACATATATATATATATATATATATATATGTATGTATGCATGTGTTTAGGGTTTGTTTTTGTTTGCTTTTTTGAGAAAACCTTGAGAAATATTTGCTTATAAATTTGCAATTAATACTTATTTGGTTTTAAAACGTAAAACAAATGTCCCTTATTTTGGTTTGGTTTTATGGCAATTGTAGATTATTTAACGCCAAATCCATTTTTATGTAAATAATCAGTTCTATTTCAAACAATTCAGTTTAGTGTAAGTACAGTTTCAATGTCAAAAACAGTTCAATTTCAAATAATTCAGTTTAGCATAAGCACGCAGTTTAATTGTGAAAAATATTTCTATTTCGAGCTATTTAGTTTAGTCAAGCAGTTCTAATTCAACAAATTCTATTTAGTATAAGTACAGATTTTGTCTACACACAGTTACATGTCAAAACAGTTCCATGTCAAACAATTCAGTTTAGTGTAAATACAGTTTCAATGTCAAAAATAGTTCTATTTCAAATAACTCAGTTTAGCATGAGCACGCAGATTAAATGTAAGTATGGTTTAATATTTAAAAGCTTTTCTATTTCAAGCAATTCAATTTAATCAAACAATTCAGTTTAGCTTAAGTATGCCGTTAGTTCTATTTAACCCATAGATAGGGCCCTATCAGGTGCTATCATGCCGGGCTAGAGTGGGCCTGGGAGCAATGGCAATGAAAGGGTGCTCCGTATTACCCAAACCCCAAGCTTTACTGTGACCTCACTATCAGACTAATTTGTGTCATATCTAGGACACTCATTGGGGGGTCTTATCCTTCTGTAGAGGTGCAGTCAGTGTATTCTACAGCCCAAGCCGACTGAGCAACCTATCTTGGAATCTCATTCTACAATTAAATTTACCAGTGGAATACGTTTAATATTCAACAAGTGCATTTCATTGGGTGATGTACTCAGCGTAATAATTATTATCACAGCTGTGGGTAAATAGTAGGGTAAACTGAGTTCTTTAGCCTTAGTTAGGCAACCCAGATGGAAAACACTGAATTCAAACTAGCTTTACTCTATTTAAAAATAATTACATTGTGACACATACTGCTCATGCCACAAGGGTTATATAAATACATATTTGTAATCTTGTGCCTGACTAAGTTAAACTTTATAAAAAAAACTAAAGGAGTAAGTCAGTTTATCTCAAATCAACCTAACAATCAAAATCATACTCTGTAAAAAGTATAATTTTTACTAATTAACTTTTAAATTAATCTATTTAGTAATGAGAAGATTAAAATTAAAATTGCTCTCGATTTAATCAAGTTTTCTTTTTTAACTCTTGGAATAAATGACTATTGCTTAATGCTGACAAACGATTTAATTATTTGTTTCGTTTCTATAGAAATAGAAAAACCAGATATAATTTTGTATAAAACCTTTTTATTATTTAGTTATTGATTTTATCTTTAAAAAAAGATTTTTTTCCAACTGGGTTCAGTTCTTCTTTTCACTTTATAATTATGACAGATTTTTTTCCACTTTCAATGTAATAAGTTTTTTTTTTCAAATAAAAAAAGAAAAAATGGGTTGTTATTTTTTCAGGTGTAAAAATAAAATTGACAATCAAATGGATTACAGACAGGATAATTGAAAAGGAGGCTTTGGAATTCTACTTGTCTGTAAATGTGAATGGAAGACAAATTTACTGACATACAGAGACTTACATCCCCCCCTCTCTCTCTCTCTCTCTCTCTCTCTATATATATATATATATATATATATATATATATATATATATGTATATGACAACTAGATGACCTTTGGTTTGGTTTGGTTGAGTATAATGACATATCAACCATTTTTAATTATTTAATGCTAAATTCTGTTTATACATAAATATCATACATGATTGGTAAACACATTGTGTTGATAACATTTTAAAACAAACCTGAGGTCATTTTTGCACAGTTAAATGGTTTCAAGTATTTTTATCAAATACGATTAATTCTGTTGACTATTAACCATTGTTTTGCACCAGTATTTCAAGTATCGCAATGTAACAGTTTCAATTTAGCATCGGTCACTTGTTTGCACGCATTTAAACAGTTTTTATTTATCATTAAGGGTTTTCGGATTATTGTCTTCATCTTTATCGTTATTTCCACAACGTTTCGGCCGATATGTCCTCCGGTCTTCAGGTGTTTGTCGAACTCAGGAACCTACACGGAACTTCGAACTACGTCTTTTATTGAATCTACGGGTTCGCCTGTTCTGATTCCATTAGCCATCAATGAGTACAAATGTTAAGTATTCCTGTATTGTTACTTGCTTGTAGTCAGGATTGAACCTGCAGCCACTAAAAGCTTAGGGAACCAACGCCTATAACCGTTACGCTATGTGCCGTGGTGGACATTTAAATAGGTATACTCACGCTTTATAAATGAATTGTTTGTTGGAAATTTCATTTTTGAAGGAGTTAAAACTAATTTGTTTACACATTTGTATTTTTTTCTTTACTGTTAAATGGCTTCAACCATTGCTATCTAACACGAATAATTGTATTTAATATCAATCATTTGTTTGCAGACAGAGAAGTGGTCACAAGCATTGCTATGCAATATTAACAATTCGTTTGTTTGGTTTTATGGCATATCAACCTTTGTAGGTTATTTAACGCCAAATCCATTTTTATGTAAATAATTAGTTCTATAGAAAACAGTTCTGTTTAGCATAAGTACACAGTTTAATTGTCAAAAACATTTCCCTTTCTAACTATTCAAGCAGTTATATGTAATAATTCATTTAAGTGTAAATACAGTTTTAATGTCAAAAAACAGTTCTTTTTGAAATAATTCAGTTAAGCATAAGCGCGCAGTTTAAGTGTAAGTACGGTTTAATTGTCAAAAACGTTTCTATTTCAAGCTATTCGTTTACTCAATTCATTTTAGCATAAGTATGCTGTTAGTTCTATTTAACCCATAGATAGGGCCCTATCAGGTGCTACCACTCCGGGCCAGAGTGGACCTGGGAGCAATGGCAATGAAGGCCTACTCCGCATTCCCCAAAGCTCCAACTCTGCTGAAACCTCACCATCAGATTGTTTAGTGTCATATCAGGACACTCGTTAGGGGGGGGGTCTTACCCATCTGCGGAGGTGCAGTCAGTGTATTCTACAGCCCCAGCCAACTGGGCGATACACAGATTTAAATCTCAGACAGTTTTATTTCAGATAATTCAGTTCAGCATAAGTACACAGCTTAGACGTCAAAAACAGTTCTATTTCGAGCAATTCAGTTCAGCACTAGAACGCAGTTCCAAAGTCAAAACAGTTCTATTTTAAACAATTCAGTTTAGCATAAATACGCAGTTTAAATGCAAAAATCAGTATAGTCAAAGAAGCACGTAGTTCTATTTAACACATAGATAGGACCCTTATCAGGTGCTACCACTCCGGGCCAGAGTGGACCTGGGAGCGATGGCAATGAAGGGGTACTCCACATTCCCCAAAGCTCCAGCATTGCTGGAACCTCACCATCAGATTGTTTAGTGTCATATCCAGGACACTCATTGGGGGAGGGTCTTACCCCTCTGCAGAGAAGCAGTCGGTGTATTCTACAGTCCCAGCCGACTGGGCAATTAACAATTCAATTTAGGGACACAGTTAAAGAGTTTCAAGTATTCAAATGTATCACCAACAATTCAATTAAACATCAGTCATTTGTTTACACTGTTAAATACTTACACAGTTCTATTTCTAATATTTCAATTTAGTATGTCCCTTGTTTACACACAGTTTAAATGTCAAACATTTCTATTTGAGCCATAGATAGGACCCTATTAGGTGCTAGCACTCAGGACAGGGTGGACTTATGATGCAAAATAAATAAAAGTTATCAAAGTATTGATATGCATCACGAACATCAGTAATTTATTTGAACAAAGTTTAATTATCGAACAGTTCGATTTCAAACAATTCAATTTAGCTTAAGTCATTTGTTTGCACTCAGTTTTGATGTCAAACAGACTTAAAGATAGGACTCTATCAGGTGCTCGTACTCCAGACTAGAGTAGACATAGGAGTAATGGCAATGAATGAGTACTCCACATTCTCCAAAACTCTTGAAACTAGCCTGGTTTCATGTCATATTTAGGGCATGTATTTGGGTTGGGGGGGTCTTACTCCTCTGCAGAGATGCAGTCAGCACATTTTACAGTAAAATACGCTGAGAAATTTACATTTTACAGTAAAATACGCTGAGAAAAGTAGGTTTTTAGTGGCTTAATTTATATTAATTCATATTGTCTAAATATTGAAACAAATTTCTGAAATCCTAATTTTCTGTCTGATGATCATGATGTTATCTAGTAATGGAAAGAGTACCGAGCGGCTAGTATTTTAAAGTTATAGCTTTATATATATATATATATATATATATATATATATATGTATACATATATATAAAAACTTATGATTGCATAGACTTGGGGTGGGCAAACATTGGGTTAAAAATTACCAAAGGTCAGCATATTTTGAAATCAAAAGAATTTAGTCTCAGTTCAAGTGCAAGTGTTTATTCTTTATTTTAAAAAGGTTTTTCAGAGGCTCCCGCGGGCCGCACAAGACAGTGCAATAGACTTCATATGGTCCGCAGACAACAGTTTGCCCACCCCTGCATAGACAGTCAACAATCAGTTTTTTCCTTATATGATCAACAGATCAAGTACCATTGATTCTTTGTCTATTCTATCCATCTTCTATAATCAATATTGAGCACTGTTTCTTAAAAGATAAAGCAAACTTTTATATATATATATATATAAGCAGTAAGATACTAAGTCTTACGTAAATTTGGGCAGGTTTCGATCCCAACTTCAAGCGTCTGACGTGTCTAACCTCATTGAAGAATTGTAATAAAACAAAACAGTCTGTCTGTGGATGACTATATATACATATATATACACACATTTAGCCAAGTTGAATAGGGCTGTAGAATATGCCAACTGCATCCCTGCAGAGGGGTAAGACCACACTCCTTACCTAGGTAATTTCCTGTTAAGATACTAAACTATATTTGATGGTGACTCTCCAGTCCTTGACGTCTGGGGAATGTACAGTACTCCTTTATTGGCAATACTCCCAGGTCCACTCTGATCCAGAATGGTAGCATCTGTGAGAGTCCCAAATAGAACAGTTCAATCATTTACTAAAGATTATTATTAATACTGAATAGAATCATTATGGGTAAATACTTGAAACCATTTAACTGTGTGCAAACAAATTAGCTTGTTCAAAAATATTACCTCCAAACTATTTCCTTATATATATATATATATATATATATATAAACCTGATTTGGCATTATAAACCTGATATGCCATAAAACAACCAGACCAAACAGGCACATATATTATGCATGAATATATACATACACACACACAGATATACATTCACATATAAGCATACATTCAAATACTCCTGCATATATAACTATATATTTACACATGCATACATGTGTGTGTGTATATATATATTTACTAATCTAATATCTACCAGCATTCACGGTACCAGAAAAAAAGAAAAAAAACCCGCCAGGAACAAGAGATAAAAGTATCTTGAATCACCGCCCGGGGGAAAAAGAAAAATATTATAGGTCCAAAAAGAAAGAAAAGGCCAACCTCGTCAGACCACTTGAAAAAAATCAAGGGATATGCAGTCAGTTGGTCAAAAGAAAACTAAAACCTTCCGCGAACACTGCAATGCTACAATTACAAGAGTGCTCAACACGAGTGGAGCCAATTATATATATATATATATATATATATATATATACAAACACACACACACATATATATATATATATATACATACACGCATGTTTACATATTGTGAATTGAATTACCATGACCAGAAAATCCGGTAAACACCTACGACATACGGAAACACATACGACATACGGAAACACTGGACAGCTGTTTCGACCTTATTAGGTCTCATCAGCAGTGTATACCGTGATCTCTACCACTGGAGATCGAACCAGCGACCACAGATTGAAGAGCCGAAACTTTACAACTGAACCAACAGTTTATATCGCACACAAGTGACGTCAAATTAACTATTTATGGTAATTACGCGGCCAATCAACCTTAATGTCTTGTAAGTTACAACAGCACTCTTTACAGAGGACATGGTCGCCTCCAGGGCCACGTCTTCCCAAGAGTATTCGAAAGACGCATCCAGCAGTCCAGTATTTCCGTATGTCGTGCGGAAGTGTTCGCCGGATTTTCCGGTCATGGTAATTCAATTCACAATATAATTGCTCTACTTGAAAAAAACAAAACAAACAAACAAACAAACAAAAAAAAAAAAAACACGGGTACATTTATTCACATGCGTACATATGCATAGATATACATCTGTATATATGCATATACATTTATATACATATATACACACATGCGCATATATATATATATATATATATATATATATATATATATTATAGCAACAGTGTTTGTAGTCACTAATACATTTAGTGGGTTTGTGGCGAACCAAGTGCGATATAATTTTGAGAGTGCTCAATATCTGAGATACAGCTATTATATAACAATTGTAAAGAAATATATATTAGATTTATATATTGAATGCCATGGAAGTTTGTCTGCGACCTTTGGTTTCATGAAGTTTTACAAACAACATTTGTCATGCAGATAACGAAAGGAAATGAAAGAATCGGAAAAAATCGAAAAAACAGTAAAAAAAGCGAAACCGTTGGGATTGTGTATAAATCTTTTATGTGTGCTTGTGTGTGTTTGTGTGGGTTATAGTTGCGTATTATAGTGTGTGGATGTGTATGTAGCGTTTAAATGAGTGTATATATATATATATATATATATATATATATATATATATATATATATATGTACACACCTTTAATGATAGGTTCGGTTTGGTTTTATGGTATATCAACCATTGTAGGTTCTTTAATGACAAATCCTTTTTATAAATATGTATTGAATATATGATTTCTGAACATATTTTGTAGATGACATTTTTAAATGAATCTTAGCTTTTTTTTCACACAGTTAAATATTTCCACTTCTATCCAATACGAATCATTCTATTTAATATTTATCATGTATTTACTCACAGTTTAATGTTTTTAAGTATAGCTATATATCACTAAAAATTCAATACACACAGTTAAATGATCAAACAGTTCTATTTCAAACAATTCAGTTTAGTATGTCATCAAAATTAAATAGTTCAAAGTATTGCTGTGTATCACTAACAATTCATGAGTGACTGCAATTGGGTTGAATGACAAGCAAACACTGATCCTTCAGTTAACGGTATATGTCTTCCGTCCCGCCATCCAGACGAGTGTGGCACAAGGCCTTTTTGTGGAGGGTCCAGACACAGGGCCGTAGCCCAGACATGTCTGGCGGCTCCAAAAATATCTTGGGCCCCGTCGGCGTTCCCCTTAAAAAGGGGGTCCTCAGGCACCAGGCGATAAACCTCACCCTTCCAAGCAGGGTTAACGCCTAGGGGGACAGCCCCTTGAGGTTCGAGGTATGTCCAGTGATGAGACACACCCCACCAGATCCGTGCCGTTGATACCACGACCGGCCGAAGTGTGATCTATCTACTGGAATCAGTCGATTAAAATCCTGATCCTTCCATTAACCGGTGTTGCTTATCATAAGCCAGGCAAGTCTACAAATTGAAATTTGAGCCCACCGTTTCAGTTGCTTTCTTTACCTAACACACAACCCATGCACCCAAATTATATGGCACCTATTCAATGAGAATTTCATTTTTATGTACATTGATAGATATGACTGCATTGGTAACGCACCCTGATCCCTCTACTTAATAAGGAGAAATTCAATTGCTATGGTAACAACATTTTGTTGATTGATAGATTTTAGTGGCATGTCAGCCAGTCATGGGTTATTTTATGCAGAGAGGCGAGGGAATTGTGTTCATCGTACAGTCATAATTTCATTTTTTGTATAGTTATTACTTATTATTATACATTGGCCTAATGAGTAGAGTGTTCACCGATGGTCTGGGAGATCTGAGTTCAATCCCTGGTCGAGTCATACCAAAGACTCAAAAAATGGTACTTGATGCCGCCCTGCTTAGCACTCAGAACTATAAGGTGAGGATCAAGGGTAAAGTGGAGCAATCTAGAGAATGGAGTAGCGCCCTCCTCTACATCTCGGTGTAGTAGCTATTTGAAAGGGGAACCTTCAGGTCACCATCGACTAAGGGAGACAACTTTACTTTTACTTTTATTACTTAAGAGATTTTTATTTTTGGACAAGGTCCTGTTGGATACAAATATTTTTCAAACAGAGAGGATCTAGGAGTGATAGCAATGAAGGAGTACTCCACACTCCCCATTTTTCCAGAACTGGAACCTCACCATCAGATGCAGTTTAGTCTAATACCCAGGACTGTCTTTTTTATTTGGTGGTGGGGGGCATCTCTTTGCAGAAGATGCTATTGGTATATTCTAAGCCCCGCCAACAGGGCAAATGATGGCAGAATCGTATATATTTGGCTCAAGGAGATAAAAGGATAACGAGATGTACATTAAATATGTATTAGTTCATTCTCATACACATTCAACTCACAGAGGAAGAAAGAGAAAAGAAAAAATAACCAGACGTACATGCATGTATTCAAATCTATACACACACAAGCATCCATCGCAATGTGAACTATTTTGATATCCAAGTCCTGATGATGGTTATTGAAACCGAAACGTTTAACGTCGACTTTACATCATAATAAATTCATCAATTTGGATTATGTTTTTTCTGCTACCTTCATACTGTCGGATTTTAGCCATATTTACTTTCATACTGTCCTTTCGGAAAAACAAATACCAAATACATTCTTACATAACATTTAACATGGATGATTCCAAACGATCTACACATATGAAAACTTACTTGTTGCGTATTTCTCAATAAACGGGAAGTTTTGTCTCGTTTCTTTGGGAAATCCAACATTTTCAAATATGTTTCCACGTGCCAGACACGTTCTTATGACTTTTGAATAATGAACGCTATGTGCACGTTTGTGTATCTTTTCGTTGTCCATTTTTCATTTGCTCCAGTCATCTCCGCAAGCATCCATCGCTATGTGAACTATTCTGATATCCAAGTCCTGATGATGGTTACTGAAACCGAAACGTTCAACGTCGACTTTACATCATAATATATTCACCTGTTTGGATTATGTTTTTTCTGCTACCATCATACAAACATATAAAGTATATACTCGTTGATAGGAAAAAAATGATAAATAAATTTGAATAAAAAAGAATGAAAACCCTGTAAAAAAAAAAAAAAGACATTATTAGTCTGTAATATAATTCAGCATGATACTTAATTATATTAGGCAATTATTTTATTTGTATAAACAAATAAGTCAGCTAAATTCTTTAAATGAAGTGTAGATCACGTCGCAAAGGTCATAGAGTGCAATCATCACACGTGCAGCATGATAATTAAGTTGACAGTTTGTTTTTCAAATAGTAGGTGAAAGGTCAGATATTGGATAAGTAAACACATTCTGAATTCATTGACAGCTGATTTAACTGTCAGGTTTTTGGAAACTTTTTAATGACACGTGTTATTATCGTAATTAGCTGATCAGATAATTAAGATATATAAGCAAAGATATTTCTTAATTCAGTCGGGAGTCAGTTCAGAGCTGAGGGACAGAGATGGTCGGTCGAGTTCAGCGCCCAATAGACAAGAGGGGGAGAGGGGTGAAAGGGCGAAGAAATTGAAGTCGGATGTTTATGTTCGTCAGTCTCGTAAGCAGTTAAATGACAACAGTGTATCTCTTATTCTGTCTTCCTCTCTTGTATCGCGAATGACTGCTATGTGAATGTATACTGTCAGAAATTAACTCTATTTTATAAATCCTCTTCATCTTTTTGAGCTGCTTTTGTTGTCGTTTTTGGCTGTTATAATTCTTCTCTCTTTAATGTTTGATATTTTCTTCAACGCACTGAATTGCCTCATCTACAAAATTCTCAGCGCTGGCAATATCTCTTCCTCCTTTTTGTTTCTTTTGATATAATCTGTTGATTGGAAGCGTTCTTAGTGTAATGGATATCGCCTTAGGAAATAGACACGGCGACACGAGTTCAAATTCTGAGCAAGGCTGTTTGCATTTCACATTGTACTAAAAACCTCAGAAAATATATGAATCCAACTTTTCTCCCGCCATCTATGGGTAAATCGTAGGACTGCCAGGGCTCTTTAACCTTGGTTGGCAACCGACCTTGGAGGAGGAAAATTCTGATTTCAAACCTGTTTAAAAATTGACCTTGTGTCACTTCCTGCTCGAGTGGAGTGGTTGGTAAGTACATATAATCTGTTAACATCATCTCCTGATTTAAAGGCCTTATACATAGTAATCATTAATTTTTTCATTTTGTTGTCCATGTTTTGATCTCCTCTTTTGTTCAGTTTAGGAAGGATGCAGAGTGCCTTATAAGACAAACTTTTGATTAAGTTTAGTATTTTGAAGCACTGAGTCCGACTTGTATTTGAAGATGGTGGCAGATTGGTGAGGTAACATTTAACTATATAGTCTGTCTAGTCCCATGGTGTTAAACGCTTCCCATTTGGTGCGGTAATTTTGCACCTATCTATTTCGTACCGTAACGTTACATCTTGAAAAAGACCACCAAGTCTGAAACATGTTTAGCCTACTCATATGAAATAAAAGCCGGAAGTACCAAATTGAAATGTATTTACAGACCTATATATATATATATATATATATATATATATACCCTCACACCGAGCCATTGGTATAATGGTGAGAGTGTTCGACAATGGCCCGGGAGAATGAGGAAGAGTCTTATAAAAACTTAAAAAATGGTGCTTAATGCCTCTTTGCTTAACACTCAGCATTGTAAGGTACGGATTAAGAGTAAGTGGAGTAATCCAGGGAAAGGAATCGGACCCTCCCCTACGCCTCAATGTAGTAGCTATTGAAATGGGAGCCTTCGAGTCTACCTCAACAACGTTTGGCTAACATCATCATGATGTTGTATCGCAGGCACGGATATCCCTGACCCTCTCTCGCTAATTCTCCCTATCGTTCATCGCCTCTGGTAGGTCTTCGGGGCTACATCCGTATCCTCACATAGCTGCTGAATGTATGTTCGAGCTGGTCGTCCTGCTTTTGCCTGGCCATATGTGGGGGTCCATAGGAGTACATCACTTATGAGCTCGTCCCTGCTTCTCCAGCAGTGTCCTGCATGTCTGGTTCGTCTAACTTGGATAGTTTTCGTGATGGGAGGCAGGTGGCCGTACAGATGGTGCCTTGTGGGGTGTTGCCGCCAGGACTTGATCAACTCTTTTATATATAACACCAGCATATAAAAGAGAAAAAAATTTGTATATAATTTTATAGTTTCAAGTATTGTTATCTAATACAAATAATTTTAAACGTAATTGATTCAGAGATAGGACCCCTAATAGGTACAACCACTTTGGGTTAGAGTGGACCTGGGAGTAATGTCAATGAAGGAGTTGTTCTACACTCCACAGAGTTTTAGAACTGGAGCCTCACCACTGGAGGCAGTTTGTTGTCAAATGTGGAACATCCTTTTTATGAGGAAAGTCTTACCCGCCTCAACCAGGAATACAGTTAGTTTCGTCAGGGCTTGTCACACGTGAAACAGAAGGATAATTTAAAATCATCATCAATTCTCTTGTTTCTCTCTCTGCATTCATCTCTATCATCCATCAGTCTCGGCAGGTCTTTTAGGCAGCACCTAATGTCTGCACAGAGCTGATAAATGTAAGCCTTTACTGGTTAGATAACATCGGTATGTCCATATATTGGAATATATGTTGCTTATTAGTTCATCTCTTTATCTCTAGCAGTGACTTGAATTGTTTGTGAGATGGGAGGCAAGTGGCGGTACAACTGCTGTTTTGTAGAGTGCTGCTTCCAGGATTTGTTCAAGACTGCATGCAGCCTTTTTCTCTATCCAATAAACCAGCCTTCATATTTTAGTTATACCTCAATCTATATAATCATACCCCGAGTTGATTGGTTTGGTTTGGTTTCTTTGTTTAATGGCATATCAACTCTTTTTAGGTTATTTAATGCCCATGCCATTCTCCTAGAAGAACAGTAGTGGTACTATTTAACCCATAGCTGGGAGGATGAGGGGGTTCATACCTTTCCCAAGGGTACTTGCCCGAAAGTGAACGTAATAGCACGACTGGAGTACGAACTCGCGTACTACGATTCCACAGTCCATCGCTTTAACCATTACGCCACAAGGACACCCCCACCCCGAGTTGAACCATCCATCAATTTAATGTAACAGCAGCATTAGCAATAAAAGATGAATGTTGGAAATATTTGAGTGACAGCTGGTCGACCTGTCGACTGCCTAAAAGAACAAAAAAAAAATCCCAGTATTGTGGCAGATGAGGGTGTCTGTAACTTATATGTTTATAATAGTTCCATTTCCATTTCTTAGAGTAAGAATCAGGCAGGCTCACAGCTCTGCACTTTTGAGATTATTAAATTGTTTGTGGTGGAGATTAGTTCTTTTAGAATGGGGTGGGTGCGGAAACAGTGAGAAACATATGTACTTCATAAATCAGAATTTTGCGTTTTCAGCTCTACAAGCAATAAATTTATCTCAGAAGTTTCATATCTTTCAATTCATCCTTTTTACATCTATCAATCTTTGAATGACAGAACTTTGTTTGATTTGTTGGGTTTTATGGCATATCAACCTTTGTTGGTTATTTAACGCCAAATCCATTTCAATGTAAATAATCAGTTCTATTTAAACCAATTCAGTTTACATTAAAATGAATTTGGCGTTAAATAACCAACAAAGGTTGATATGCCATAAAACCCAACCAATCAAACAAAGTTCTGTCATTTTCAAAGTTCATGTTCAGTTTCAAAGTTCATGTTCAGTTTATTCAAGTAGTTATCTATAACAATTCAGTTTAGTGTAGGTACAGTTTCAATTTCAAAAACAGTTCAATTTCAAACAATTCAGTTTAGCAAAAGCACACAGTTTAAATGTAAGTACATTTTAATGGTGAAAAACATTTCTATTTCAAGCTATTCAGTTTAGCCAAGTAGTTTTAATTCAGCTGATTCAGTTTATTATAAGTGCAGATTTTGTTTACACACAGTTAAATGTCAAAACAGTTCTATGTTAAACAATTCACTTTCAATGTCAAAAAACAGTTTTATTTCAAATAATTCAGTTTAGCATAAGCACAGTTTGATTGTCAAAAACATTTCTATTTCAAGCTATTCAGTTAAATCAAATAATTCAGTTTAGCATAAGTATGCCGTTAGTTCTATTTAACCTATAGATAGGGCCCTATCAGGTGCTACCACGCCGGGCCAGAGTGGACCTGGGAGCAATGGCAATGAAGGGGTGTTCCACATTCCCCAAGGAACCAGCTTCACTGGGACCTCACCATCAGATTGTTTAGTGTCATATCCAGGATACTGGTTGGGGGTGTCTTACCCCTCTGCAGGGGTGCAGTCGGCGTATTCTACAGACCTAGCCGACTGGGCAAAGAACTTTGCGTCTTTTCAAGATGGTATATTTTTAATATATCAAATACGTAAAAAAATATGTTCAGAAAATATAGAACTGAGACTGTTTTTATATGAATTTTCCTTCATATAGGGGTCACGCACACAAATACACATGAGACTATTCTTTTGAAAAAGCTGAAGTAATAAATGTAATAAAAAAACAATAAAATCTGCAACCATCTCATTTTAACATACCCATGATACTGATATGTGTGAAATGTACAAAGAATGTTCATAACTCACATATGGATAACTTAGGAATCCCGAAACACGAAAAACACCTACGACTTCTTATTTCAGGTACGAAACTTTTTATTACCTTTGAGTTAAAAGGCTTTTCGACATGAGGAAGAGAGAGGCACAATCTTTCTATGACGACTTTTCCATCTGCCCAAAACCACGTGCGGCACCCGCCGCAAAGCCTCGACAAGCTTTGAAAGTCAACCTTCTTCTTCGGAGGCAAAAACTCGACTCACTGACTTTTCTCAAATCCCCCAAATCCTCAGCGCTTCCGGGTAGGACGTCATTCACATCCCCCAGCCATATTTCTATCTGGGGTTTCTATTTTGACATCTCTGAATGACACTTGCGCTCATGTTGCACCTTACTAACCCATGCGCTAAGATAAAGGTTCTCAGCCTAACTAAACCGAAAGGCAAGATATATAAAACGAAATCCCTCAGCCATTATATTACATCATTTTGAAGCCATAAAACAAACACCCGGTTTATATCATAGACGAGGGCGACCAGAAGGCTCCCTTTTCGATTGCTACTACACCGAGGTGTAGGAGAGGGCACTACTCCTTTCCCTGGATTGCTCCACTTTACCCTTGATACGAGCCTTATATTGTTGAGTGTTAAACAAAGAGGTATCAAGTACTATTTTTAAAGTCATGGGTATGACGCGACCGGGGATTGAACCCAGATCTCCCGGACCATTGGCAAACACTCTACCCACTAGACCAATGAGCCGGTATAGTAAGTGACATTTAGCTAAAATAGAAGTAAAACAAAATAAAGTTGTAGTAAATATAGGATAGATAATTAAATATTATTAAACATTTACCTTTATCATATTTACCAACCCCTCCGCTGGGGAAGGATATGACACAAAGTAAATTTTTAAGCGGAGTTAAACGGGTTTGAATTCAGAGTATTCCTTCTCCTAGACTAGTTGCCTCTCCAAGGTTGAAGAACCCAGTCTGTCCTACTATTTACCCATAGCTGAGGCAGGTGTTAACGCGGGCGCGCTGGCGGATGGAGGTGTCACTCAGATGTCATAATAGTCCGAGACGAAACGGTTTGACAGAGTGCGGGTGACGTCACGCACCAGAAGCGCGCAGATGTTTGCGTGAGAATTTGAAGAAAAAGATGTTGGGTACTAGACGCCAAACGAGTATTCCTTCTCCTAGACTAGTTGCCTCTCCAAGGTTGAATAACCCAGTCTGTCCTACTATTTACCCATAGCTGGAGGGAGAATAATTGGATTCATACCTTTCCCAAGGGTATTAGTGCTATGTGAAATGCAATCAGTCTCGCCCAGGATTTGAACTCGTGTCGCCGTGTTCATTTCCTACGACGATAACAATTACACCACGGTTTTTGATGATTATATATGCATGAGCTGATATGCTACCCTATTTACCAACATCTCCACTCGGGCAGGATATGACACAAGGTCATTTTTTAAGCAAAGTTTAACATGTTTGAATTCAGATTTTTCCTTCTCCTAGACTAGTTGCCTCACCAAGACTGAAGAACCTGGTCTGCCCTACTATTTACCCATAGCTGGATGGAGAATAATTGGATTCATACCTTTCCCAAGGGTATTAGTGCTATGTGAAATGCAATCAGTCTCGTCCAGGATTTGAACTCGTGTCGCTGTGTCCATTTCCTACGACGATAACCCTTACACCACCTTTATGGATTTATCCTAATAGATTTTATTGTAACCTGCATTTTAATTAGCAAATTTGACGCACGGGTGTATAAGACACGCACCGATTTCAGCCGAGCAGATCAAGAAAAAAATAATAATTAGGGGTATTATTAGTAAATGCTAGAGCCTATTCTATATCTATGTGGTGAGATTTCAGTTAAACAAGCCATGATTACAATTAAACTAAAAATAATAGAAAAATAAAGAATAAAAAAAAACTATTATACTCAAAGGTAAGAAAGAAAAAAACAAAAAAAACAAAACAAAAAAAAAAACAAACAAACAAAAACAACGATATATGGCATGTAAGATGCGGGAGAAATTTAAAAGATATTTTTAAATAAAAAAAATGCGCCTTATATGCCGTCAAATATACTAAAAACTTTTAAAGTTAAAAATGCTTTTTTCCGTTTGAAAATCTTTTAAAACTTCCCAAATTTTATTGAAATCACGTCCTTAGAGCATGATAGAATAAGAATATAAAAAAAATATTCAGTTTAAAAAAAAAACAAAACACTTCAGTTACAAAGGATCTCTTTAAAACACAATTTTACAACGGTATTAATATCATTTTCCATATTTTCAAATTCTTCAAAAATGATTGTTATATAATAGCCGAGGGATTTCGGTTCATGCCTTTGGGTTTAGTTGGGCTGGGAGACTTTCGGCTCGGCGCGTGGGTTGGTTGGGTGCAACATTGAGGCAGGTGTTAACGCGGGCGCGCTGGCGGATGGAGGTGTCACTCAGATGTCATAATAGTCCGAGACGAAACGGTTTGACAGAGTGCGGGTGACGTCACGCACCAGAAGCGCGCAGATGTTTGCGTGAGAATTTGAAGAAAAAGAGGTTGGGTACTAGACGCCAAACGAGAAGGATCGACTTTTGGAGCTGGCAGACGCGAGGCGAACTTGCGCCCTATGGGGGCCGCCTGAGTTGGGGGCCAAATGAATAAGACAGCATAGAAGATTGTGTCTCTCCTCCTTCCGTCGAAACCTTTAACTCAAAGTTAATAAAAAGGTTTCGTACCTGAACAAGAAGTCGTTACGTGTTTTCGAATTCCGAGATTCCTATGTTCTTTATATGTTCAATCGTAATGAACATTATATGTCCATTTCGCACGTGGCCATATTCGTGTATATGGCTATGTAACATGATTTTATGAAGAAAAGTAAAAATTATACAGGAAATAGAAAAACAGAAACACAAAATTCAAGTCCTATTTCGTACTATTTAATTGAATATTACACACATTTACCACACTCACAGATATATATATATATATATATATAATATATATATATATATATATATATATATATATATGTATGTATGTATGTACTCCTATGGACCCCTGCATATGGCCAAGCAAAAGCTGGACGACCAGCTCGAACATACATACAGCTGCTACGTGAGGATACAGGATGTAGCCATTAAGACCTGCCAGAGGCGATGAATGATAGGGAGAAGTGGCGAGAGAGGGTCTGGGATATCCGTGCTAGCGGCACGATATGATGATGATATATTATACACACGTATATATAAGTTCGTCCTTGCTTCTCCAGCAGTGTCCTGCGTATCTGGTTCGTCTAACTTGTATAGTTTTCGTGACGGGAGGCAGGTGGCCGTATATATATATATATATATACACACACACACACACACACACACATGTATATATATATATATATATACGTATGTATGTGTATATATAATATACACACACACACACATATATATACGTATGTATGTGTATATATAATATACACACACACACATATATATATATATATATATATATACACACACACACACGTCTGTCTGTCTCTCTCTCTATATGTACAAAGATGAGTGTGTGTTTGTATATATATATATATATATATATATATACATGCATACAATGATGTAATCTCCAGCATGTCAGCACACAAACTACCACCTACCAACCACAGTAAGTACCTCCCATAACTTGATTTGCTTTGGTCACTAACATACAAGCTCCAAACCAGCACACACCAAAATATTTCCAAACTTTGACTCACTTGTATTAAGATTGTATTGTAATTCTTGCAAGATCTTGGATCTTTACTGAAATTATTTTGTTTTGAAGAGCTGCAGTTGCCTATGCAGCGATTCTTTCCTTGTCACGTCACGAATATGGTATAAAGAAAGTGCAAGGGCTAATACATTTGTTGTTGTAAGCTTTTCTCTTTTTCCGATAACTTTTTTTACCTTTTCCCTGTTTCCTTTTCTTTGTTCTTTTATCGATCAGCTAGAGTTCTATTTAGCCAATTTTGGCTTTTATTTATATTTTTTTTTTTTTTTACTTATCATCAGTTTTGTATACTTACTTTTATATATTTTCACACTTATTTTGCCAACATTTTTTTTACTGCGTCTATAATTATAATAATCAAATTTCTATTTCTATTCTATTTTCACTTATTCCCAGTGTCTTCAATCTTCTTTTAATATGAAATTCAGTGATCTTAAAATCAGATCTTATTAGGTTTTGTTTATTTCTAGTTTAAAATCAAAATAAATTCTGAAAGCTGCCATTTTGTGATCAATTTTTTTTGCAAAGATTTTTTTTTACTGACTGTTACATCTTTAATTATGTTGGCTTTATGAAGTCAATTTGATTTTTTTTTCATTTCTCCATTTTAACTTTCCCAAATTCTTTTTTACTTTTTTGTAAACCTTCTCAGTTTTTCAAAAGTAAAAACAAAAATATATCCATAGAGATATTTACAAATAATCAAGCAAAAAATATATCAAAACAACTTATATAATAAAGTGATATCTTGACATTTAGATATCAGTTCAGACCAATTCAAGCCAAAAACAAAACAAAATATTCCCTTCTTGCTGAAGCAATTTGCCTGGTACTATAATAATTCTGTGAAAAACACTGACAATATTAAACTAACAAACATCTGACGATTTCTTTCACTAATTAAATCATTGATTTTTGGTAGGTTTTAATTGATGTGTTTTATTAAAAGATTCTTCAGACCGACCACTGAGTTAGGCTTTGAATATTGACTGTATCACTGACCGAGAGATAGTAACCTGCACCCAAAAATATGGGTTTCCTGACTATGACACCAAAATACATCTGATGGTGATTGGTTTGGTTTGGTTTCTTTATTTAATGGCATATCAACCTTTGTAGGTTATCTAATGCCAAAGGCATTCTCCTTGAAGAACAGTAGTGGCACTATTCAACCCATAGGTGGGAGGATAAGGGGGTTCATACCTTTCCCAAGGGTATTTGCCCGAAAGTGAATGTAATAGCGCGACTGGAGTACAAACTCGCTTACTGCAATCCCGCAGTCCACCGCTTTAACCATTGCACCATGAGGACACCCCTATCTGATGGTGAGGCTCCAGGTCTAGAGATCTGGAGAGCATAGAGTACTCATTCATTATTATTACTCCCAGGTCAACTTTGATATAGAGTGGTAGTACTTGTAAGAGTCCTATCTCTTGGTCAAATTGGTCTGTTTCCAAATCATTCATATTCAATAAGAAGGGGCAAAAAGAAAACCCTCTTTTCAACTATATAAAAAATGTCATCATGAACATACAATGAATGTAATTCCCTAACCTGGAGGTGCCTGTGGTGTAATGGTTATCGTCGTAAGAAATGGACACGGCGACACGAGTTTAAATCCTGGACGAGAATGACTGCATTTCACATAGCCCTAATACCCTTGGGAAAGGTATGAATCCAATTATTCTCCCTCCAGCTATGGGTAAATAGTAGGACAGACAAGGTTCTTCAGCCTTGGTGAGGCAACTAGTTTAGGAGGAAAACTCTGAATTCAAATCTGTTAAACTCCGCTTAAAAAAATTGACCTTGTGTCATATCCTGCCCGAGCGGAGGGGTTGGTAAATATAGGGTAATCCCCCAACATTTTCGCATAAAATAACCCTAGACAGGTTGATATGTTAAAATCAACTATTCTTCAGAAATGAAACAACAGGACTTTGAAAAAGACTGTTTATGAGGTAAAAGTATCGATACTGAAGGTTTAATTTTGCATGAAAAGGGTTTGATTATAAACGAAGAATGCCTTTTTAAAATTTTTGCTTAATTTTTTTGATTCCTCAACAAATTAGCATGTGAATGAAATGTTCCACAGTTGTTAATCCCAAATATGTATAAACAAAGAGTTAATTTAGCATATATTCATACTTGTTTGTGTGTTAATATAGATATTAGCTTTTATATCTTTCGGCTCGCATTTCAGTATAGGATCAAGAGTCTGATTCCCAAGGTTCTAAAGTCATGTTAAATTAGGTTGTAAAGTTATCAGATGGTGTCAAAGGTCACAAGGATCATGGTGTTGGATTATAAAAGTATCAAATTAAGAAACCTTCTTACACACAAATTTCATGAATTGGTATAAACCCAAGTATCCAATGGGAATAAAAATTTGAGCAAATTAAACAAAAATCTGTGACGAGAGGATTTTCACCAAAATAGATTGATAAAAATACAAACAAACAGCATATGTGAATTATAATTTTTAATTGAAACCCTAATTATATTATAGAAAACAATCTTTTTTTCTTGATTTGTTTTTTTTTTTTTTTTGGTAGGGCTATAGAAATCTCTTTTTCTGGGTTTATTGGTAGGGCTCAGAATATACAGACTGTATTTCTTGCCAATGGGTGAAAATAAAAATGTTTTCTAAATAAAGAAAAAAAATGTCCCCAAAACACATGCATCCATAGCAACACACACACACACGCGCGCATGAAGGTGCTTGTGGGGTAAAAGTTATTGTTGTAAGAAATAAACATTATGATCAGCGTTATAATCCTTTTTAAGGATGTTTTGCATTTCACGTATGTATTCATCAATCCTTCTGCACAGGCAGGATATAACAAATGGTCAATTTTTAAGCAGACTTGAACTGGTTTGAATTCAGAGTTTTCCTTCTCGACTGGTTGCCATATCAAGGCTAAAGTTCTCAGTCTGCCCCACTATTTGCCCATAGCTGGAAGGGGAATAGTTGGATTCATACCTTACCCAACAGTATTAGTGCTATGTGAAATGTGATCAACCTCGACAGGAATTTCAACTCCTGCTGCAGTGTCCATGTCCTATAAACATTGTTATTACATCATGGCAGCTCTTTTGCATTTCATGTAGTGCAAATAACCGTAGGAAATGTATGCATTCAACTATTCTCCCTATCAGCACTGAGTTAATTGTAGGGAAGACTGAGTCTTTTAACCTTGATATAAAAACCTAGTGTTACATCCAGTTCACGTGGGAGAATTGGGACCTTAAAATTCCCTTAGCCAACGTGGTCCGCTTGGAGGCCGAGAGGTCTGAAACTCAGTCTAACGTAAAGTTGGACGGGTTTCGATCCCGGCTTCGAGCGTCCTGCGTGTCTAGCCACACTGAAGAGTTCTGATAGAACGAAACAGTCTGTCTGTGGATGACTATATATATATATATATATATATATCTTGTAGTGTGTCCAGAATTTAAATACTGCTTTAAAAAATGAGTGCATGGTGTCAAGAACATTTTAAAATAATAAGAATGAATTAAAATCCTTAAAAATGAGACCCTTTCTTTCGGTCACTTCTCTTCAGAGAATTGTTTGTGACAATCAATTTTGTTCGAGAGGAAGTAAGCATAAGGTTGTAACCAAAGGAAAATCCAGGAGGGGCGAAGAAAAACGTATTGAAAAAAATATTACTGTAAGCCAGCAGATTTGATACGGTTAATGATGTTTTCTTCTGACGGTCCGAGAAGGTTATTAAAAAGCAATGAAGCATATATATATATATATATATATATATATTTATATATAAATGCATATCAACATCAGTGAATACTAAATGATAAGTGTCCTGAGTATGACACTTTACTGCATCTGATGATGCGGTTCCAGTTGTGGGGATCTAGGGAGTGTAGAGTACTCCTTTAGTGGTCTGATGTCCACTCGCACTCAGAATGGAAGGACTTGTAAGGGTCTTATCTCTGGATCAAATTCAATAAGACTGCGCGCAAAAAACAACAAACTCTTAAAAAAACAACTACACAAAAAAATGTAAATATCAATGTACAATGAATGTAATTCTCTAACATCTAGGCATAAAATAACTCAAGACAGGTTGAAACACTATTAAAATTAATTAATGTTTCATACACACACAATGAATTTTCCAAATTTAAGTTAGGTTTTATGCCATATCAATTATTTTCGGTCATTTAATGCCAAATCCTCTTTGTACATTTATATATTAAATATATGATTTATAGACACATTTTGTTGCTAACATTTTTAAGCAAACCTGAGCTGTTTTTGTATACAGTGAAATGGTTTCAAGTATTTCTATCATATACAAATAATTCTATTAACTATCAATCATTTGTTTGTATAAAGTTAAATGTTTTCAAGTAATGCGATGTAGCGGTAACAATAAAACATCAGTCATTTATTTACACAAATTTAAATGGATATACATATATGTTTTGTAAGTGAATAGTTTGTAGGTAATTTCATTTTTAAATGAGTTAGAACTAATTTCTTTACATACTAGCATTGCTATTGTTTCTACACAGTTAAATGGTTTCAATTATTGCTATCTAACGCTAATAATTCTATTTAATATTAATCATTTGTTTGCACACAGTAAAGTGTTTATAAGTATTGCTATATTACAAATTATTCTCCTTCATATTATTTATTCATTTATGCACAGTTCAATGGTTCCAAGTATTTATCTGTATCACTAACAATTCAATTAGACATCAGTCATTTGTTTACACACAATTCAATGATCAAACAGTTCTATTTCTAACATTTCACTCGTACATAAGTCATTTGTTTACACACAATTCAATGATCAAACAGTTCTATTTCTAACATTTCACTCGTACATAAGTCATTTGTTTACACACATTTTAAATATCAAACAGTTCTACCTGACCCATATATAGGACTCTATCAGGTGCCACCACATCGAGTCAGACTGGACCTGGGAGTGATGGCAATGAATAAGTACTCTGCATTCCCCAAAGTTCCCAGGCTACAGCCTTGCCATCAGATAATTTAATGTAATAAATAAGACAGTCATTGGGGGGTGATCTAACCCTGCGGCAGAGATGCGGTTGGTGTATTCTCCAGTCCAGCTATATTGGTTTGGTCATCTGATAGCATTTAATCTTAATAAATTTTATTCAAAACAATGAAAGTTTCCCATTAAAAAGATCTTTTGTTTGTACTTAATAAGAGGCAGGTATCAGTCAAGATTGAAAATGGGTGTAACAGCTGTTTAGTTTTACCACTAATTGGAGGAGAATTGGTTTTCCCTATGCTCAATTTTTTTTAATCAGAGTGACATGCCAGTGATAAGACAATTTTTTGACAAGATAACAGGCAATGCAATTTGGACTCATGCTTTTCCAAAGAGTATGACAGTTGGGCAATGAGCAACTTAACCTGCAATTCTAGTTTCCATGTTGATAATCGTTGCGTTCAACATTTAAGCAGACCAGGTTTTATTGTACTTCAGAGTTCTCACATTTCTCTTTTTTGACAAACTCAAGTTTTGTGCCAGAAGTCCATTGAGCAAGTTGATTGGTGTCATTTTGCCAACCACATTTGTCCGTTGAGTGCATCTGTCTCACATTTTCGCTGCAGTAAAGTAGCTTTCAATTAAGATACGTAAATTGTGTTATTTTAAAACGTTATGGCTACGGCATACTTAATAGATTATAGAATGAAGTAAACATACCTTTTTATGTGCACTGCGTAACCAAATAATTTGTGAGACATTGCTTTATTGCTGGGGTTGGGAATGAGGAAGAAAACAGCTATGTATGTTTGTTACACATGTGCATAAGTATACATTCACTAGATCTCACAAATATATACACATATATACACACGTACATACGAATACATATATACAAAATGCCTATGTTGGTATAAGTATATGCATACAGATATATGTATGTATATGAGAGTAAATTGTGGAGTAAAATCCGACAATACAGAGAAAAAATTGATAAAAAGGTAATCCAAGTAGCAGGAGAGATTTATTGAGAAACAAAGTTGACACTATAGAGTTTTGGTTCAAAAGAACCATCACCAGGACTGGTAGGGATAATATCAGTGATGTTAAATCAACAATAGATATTTAAAAAATTATACCAAAACCTAGGAAAAAACTATACATCAGAAAAATTTGGGCATTTAATCCGTAAACCAGCATTTATTTTTTAATATTGTAATGTGATTTTTGGAAAATATTATTTGTTTCTCAATAAATCTCTCCATCCGCTTGGATTACTTTGTTATCAATTTTCTCTCTCTCTCTCTCTATATATATATATATATATACACACACACACACACATACATGTATAAATATATATACACTCATATTTATATATATATATATATATATATATATATATATATGGAAACTAAAAGTATATACAAATAAATGTATGTGTATATAAATATATATATATGCTTATGCCGGAGGCGATGAACGCTAGGGAGAAGTGGCGTGAGAGGGTCAGGGATATCCATGCTAGCGGCACGACATGATGATGATATATATATATATGTGTGTGTATATATATATATATATATACACATACATTCACATGTGTATGTATGTATGCTTGATGGAACAAATCCTACTAGCGTACGGCATACCTAAAGAAACCGTAGCGGCAATAACGATTCTCTATAGAAACACTAAAGTAAAAGTACGATCACCAGATGGAGACACAGAATACTTCGACATAGTAGCAGGAGTACTACAAGGAGACACGCTGGCTCCGTATCTCTTTATCATTTGTCTAGACTACGTACTTAGAACATCGATTGACAAAATCAAAGAGAATGGCTTCGAACTGACGAAGAAAAGAAGCAGAAGATACCCCGCAACAACAATTACCGACGCCGACTACGCCGATGACATAGCGATACTGGCAAATACACCTGACCAAGCCGAAACACTTCTGCATAGTTTGGAACGAGCAGCAGCAAGCATAGGCCTCCATGTTAATGCACACAAAACGGAATATATGTGCTATAACCAAACGGGGGACATCTCCACTCTAGAAGGAACCCCTCTTAAACTAGGAGACAAATTCACGTACCTAGGAAGCAGCGTCGAATCAACCGAAAAGGACATCGAAACGAGGTTAACGAAAGCATGGACAGCTATCAATAGGCTATCGACTATATGGAAATCAGACCTAACCGATAAAATGAAACGCAGTTTCTTCCAGGCAGCGGTCACATCAATACTGCTATATGGATGCACTACATGGACGCTAACAAAACGGCTGGAGAAGAAACTAGATGGCAATTACACAAGAATGCTGCGTGCAATCCTGAACAAGTCCTGGCAGCAATACCCCACAAGACACCAACTGTACGGCCACCTGCCCCCTATCACGAAAACTATTCAAGTTAGGCGAACCAGACATGCAGGACATTGCTGGAGAAGCAGAGATGAACTCATAAGAGATGTACTCTTATGGATCCCCACACACGGCCGCGCAAAAGCAGGACGACCAGCACGAACGTACATTCAGCAGCTATGTGAGGATACAGGCTGTTGTCCTGAAGACCTACCTAGGGCGATGAACGATAGGGAGGAGTGGCGAGAGAGGGTCAGGGATATCCGTGCTGCCAGCACGATATGATGATGATGATATATATATATATATATATATATATATATATATATATATATATATATATATATATATACATTCACATGTGTATGTATGTATGCTTATATATATATATATATATACATATAAGCTTGTATATACATAAATATTTTCAGCGTGAATATGGCAATCTCATAGAGTGACAACAATCTAAGTCTGGTGGTGTCATGAGATACTGCAGGGGCGCTCTGGGCTAGTGGTAATGATGCTTCAGCCCCGAAACCATGCCTGAACCCACAGTCATCATTTAATGAAGGCTTTGTTTGAAGCAATGCTGTGGTACAAACATCAGTTATTTTATGATACCTATATATATATATATATATATATATATATATATATATATATATATATATATATATATCTGAACCTATTTTTTCTCCCCCAGTTAAATGGTTTCAAGTATTGCTATCTAATACAAATAATTCTATATAATATCAATCGTTTGTTTGCACATTGTTTCACATATTGCTATGTATCACTAACAATTCAATTGAACAGTCCTAGCCAGAGTGCACCTGGGAATGATAGTAATGAAGGGGTACTTTGCATTCCCCTAAAGCTCCAAAATTTCTGGAAACTCACCATCAGATTGTTGGGTGTCATATCAAGTACACTCGGTTGGTGGGGGTCTTACATCTTTGCACAGATGTAGACAGTATATTTTACGGCTCCAGGTGACCTGGCTTATAGAGTTTGACGAATGCAGAGTATTGCAGCTTGAACATTAATCTCAGGTCCACTCTGATTCACTGTGACCGAACCTGTTAGTATTCAATCAATGACTTAAATAGAAGTGTTGAATAATTTACTAAAATTGTTATAATCAGTCATTTGAAAGCATGCAGCTGTGTGCATACAGTTCAAATTAGATTAGAATCCTTGATGAGTAGGACTGATATTTTTTTATCGAAATATTAGAAACCATAACTGTGTGGAAACAAATGAACTCGAAAGTTAAAATAGTTATCTAGAAAATATTTGCTCCCTCTCTCTCTCTCTCTATATATATATATATATATATATACACTCACACACACATACGTGTGTGTGTATAATTATATATACATACATACATATACAGTGACAAACAGAATATATATACACACATACATACACACAAACATAAGGGAATATAAGAATATATATACGCACATACAAACGAATATATATCTTTAAGAAAAAACAAAAACCGGTCACATTAGGATTATAAATTTATTTCCATCCTGTTATGGGTATTGATATAAATCAATAACACCAAAAATGTGACCGGTTTTTTTTTTCTTAAAGAAATTATTGCTCTGTGATGTTCGTTTACATTGAGCTCTTTTACCAAAAAAATTTAAAATGTTCACTGTTGATTTTTTTTTGTCCTGATGTAATTACTCCCAACTCTCGAATTATATATACATATATATATATATATATATATATATATATATATATATAGGAAGCAGCGTCGCATCAACCGAAAAGGACATCGACACGAGGTTAACGAAAGCATGGATAGCTATCAATAGGCTATCGATTATATGGTAATCAGACCTAACCGATAAAAAAAAAAATACGCAGTTTCTTCCAGGCAGCAGTCGTATCGATACTGCTATATGGATGCACTACATGGACTCTAACAAAACGGCTGGAGAAGAAGCTAGACGGCAATTACACAAGAATGCTGCGAGCAATCTTGAACAAGTACTGGCGGCAACACCCCACAAGACACCAACTGTACGGCCACCTGCCTCCTATCACGAAAACTATTCAAGTTAGACGAACCAGACATGCAGGGATGAACTCATAAGTGATGTGCTCTAATGGACCCCCATACATGGCCGTGCAAAAGCAGGACGACCAGCACGAACATACATTCAGCAACTATGTGAGGATACGGGATGTTGTCCAGAAGACCTGCCTGAAGCGATGAACGATAGGGAAAAGTGGAGAGAGAGGGTCAGGGATATCCGTGCTACCAGCATGACATGATGATGATATATATATATATATATATATATATATATATATATACACACACACACACACACACACACACACAGTAGAGAGTATAAAGATCAGAATGTTGTTAAGAAAAGGCCTAAATGGGAAATAATTTTTTATTTTAAAGCTTCAGAGAACATTTCATCGAGGAAAAATAACGATGTACTAGTAAATGTAAATTATATAATTACAAAATATAAAGTTCCATGAACTTATTTTGATAAAGTTATGAGAATGTTTACATAAAATTCGAAAAAAATAGATGTTCGAAACCATCAGAACGATTAATAAGATTATACTATTATAAGGGATAAATACCGGCTCATTGGCTAGTGGATAGAGTGTTCGCCAATGGTCCCAGAGACCTGGGTTCACTCCTAAGTCGATTCATACCAAAGACTTTAAAAATGGTAATTGATACCTCCTTGTTTAACACTCAGCAATATAAGGTACGTATCAAGGGTAAAGTGGAGCAATCGAGGGAACGGGGTAGCGCCCTCCCCTACACTTCAGTGTAGTAGCTATTGAAAAGGGAGCCTTCTGGTCGCCCTCGACTACAGTCGCCAACTTTACTTTATAATCGATAATTCATATCTAAATGAAATAGCGTTCATAATTCATTAGTACTTGACGTGTAGACCTTTACTTTCAATAACAGCCTGACATCTTTTGTTACACGAGCGAATTAGTGTCTTGCATTCATCAACAGATATTTTCTCCCATTCTCCTTTCAAATTAGTCCATAGTTCTTTGACGTTTCTTGGATTCTTTTCCTTGGCTCTTTCATTTAGTAACCTCCAAACATTCTCAATACGATACATGTCTGGGCTTTGAGCAGGCCCCTTCATAACTGTAACTGTAGAACGCAACAATATACAACAGCAATAATAGTGATAAGTAGTCTAGGGTATGATAGAAGGCGTCTTTTATGGTCTTGTCATAAAGGAGGATGTCATCAACAACTTTTATTTTGCGTGGGATGTCTTTAATTATCTCATCGTACCTTCGTGTATAGGCGTCACCCGAAGCTACATACCCTTGGGGCATTCTGAGATACATGAAACGACCCCATTCTGTGATGAAGGTCGTGAGGGGTTGAGATTCTTCATCCAGGGGTATTGAATGGTAGCCATCCACCGCGTCCTTCTCAGGAAGAAATATCTTAACAGCCTTCACTGCCATCATCTTGCATAAATATAGCTGGTATTAATTGTAGTTCTCAAATTAACAACTCTTTGTATACAGTAGCGTTAATTTTACCATGTAGTCTGACAAGAGGTTGTGTACCAGCAGAAGAAATCGTGCCAAACTCCATCCCACTTCTTTCTCCACATTTAACGCTGCTTTTAGCGCACTGAGGCGAATATCGTTCCTTAGGATTGCATCAAAACGAACTTTCTCCCATCACAACCGAACAGGTTAAACTTTGACTCATCGCTGAAATGAATACAATCCCACTGTTCTTCAGTCCATATGACATGCTCAGTGGCAAATTTCAATTCTCCCATTTTGTTCTTTTTAGAAATGTAAGGCTTCGTAGCAGCTACTAGACTGTTCAAACTAATTTCAGTAAGTCATATAAAATTGATATTTTAATGTTAAGGTTCGCATTAGCTCTTTTAGAGATAGCGGTGGCTGTCACAAACCGATCCTTTTCGATTCGTTACCATCCATCTGTCTTCCCTTGCAGTAGTTTTCCTTGGCTTACCAGGTGGTTTCTTGGCTCCAAATGACCAAGTCTCCTCAAGTTTTCTTAAAATACTATGAATAAAATTTTCAATTTCCCCACAGTCTTTGAAATATCCCCATTCGAGAATTTATCTTCATTACGTAACTTGACTATCAGTTTTCTAAGTTCCAATGATGTCACAGATTTTTCTCCATGCTTACTATGTAAAAGCCAGTGTAGAGTTGGTGTAATTTAATAAAATACACTATTTTATATTCTAATCCTAAATTTTTAAAAATTTTATGGATTGAAGTAATCGTTTCGAACATCAATTTTTTTCGAATGTTATATAATTATTCTTATAATTTATGAAAAGTTTATTGAGTTTTAGATTTTGGACTTAAATAATTTACCTTTATATCCTTATTTTTCCTTGATAAAATATTCTATGAAGCTTTAAAATAAAAAGGCTTTTTCTTAACATCGCTCTGGTCTTTATACTCGCTTCTGTATATATTAAATATATGCTCACAAACGCTCTAAGGAATATATATATGTATGCACAAACGAATATATATAATATATATATATATATATATATATATATATACACACACACAAACACACAAATACACAAAGGAATATATATATATATATATATATATATATACACACATAAATACACAAAGGAATATATATATATATATATATATACACATAAATACACAAAGGAATATATATATATATATATATATATATATACACACACACATAAATACACAAAGGAATATATATATATATATATATATATACACACACATAAATACACAAAGGAAATATATATATATATATATATATATATATATATACACACATAAATACACAAAGGAATATATATATATATACACACACATAAATACACAAAGGAATATATACATATATATATATATATACATACACACATGAATACACAAAGGAATATATATATATATATATATATATACACACACATAAATACACAAAGGAATATATATATATACACACATAAATACACAAAGGAATATATATATATATATATACACACATAAATACACAAAGGAATATATATATATATACACACATAAATACACAAAGGAATATATATATATATATACACACATAAATACACAAAGGAATATATATATATATATACACACATAAATACACAAAGGAATATATATATATATATATACACACATAAATACACAAAGGAATATATATATATATATATATATATACACACATAAATACACAAAGGAATATATATATATATATATATATATATACACACATAAATACACAAAGGAATATATATATATATATATACACACATAAATACACAAAGGAATATATATATATATACACACACATAAATACACAAAGGAATATATATATATATATATATATATACACACACATAAATACACAAAGGAATATATATATATATATATATATATACACACATAAATACACAAAGGAATATATATATATATATATATACACACATAAATACACAAAGGAATATATATATATATATATATATATATATATACACACACATAAATACACAAAGGAATATATATATATATATATACACACACATAAATACACAAAGGAATATATATATATATATATATATATATATATATATACACACACATAAATACACAAAGGAATATATATATATATATATATATATATATATACACACATAAATACACAAAGGAATATATATATATACATATATATACACACATAAATACACAAAGGAATATATATATATATATACACACATAAATACACAAAGGAATATATATATATATATATATATATATATACACACATAAATACACAAAGGAATATATATATATATATATACACACACATAAATACACAAAGGAATATATATATATATATATACACACACATAAATACACAAAGGAATATATACATATACACACATAAATACACAAAGGATATATATATATATACACATAAATACACAAAGGAATATATATATATATATATATATATATACACACATAAATACACAAAGGAATATATATATATATACACACATAAATACGCAAAGGAATATATATATATATACACACATAAATACGCAAAGGAATATATATATATATATATATGTATATATACACACACATAAATACACAAAGGAATATATATATATTATATATATATATACACACATAAATACACAAAGGAATATATATAATATATATATATATATATATATATATATATACACATAAATACACAAAGGAATATATATATATATATACACATAAATACACAAAGGAATATATATATATATATACACACATAAATACACAAAGGAATATATATATATATATATAAATACACACATAAATACACAAAGGAATATATATATATATAATTACACACCCACACACAAATAAATACACAAAGGAATATATATATATATAAATACACACCCACACACAAATAAATACACAAAGGAATATATATATATACACAAATACACAAAGGAATATATATATATATATATACACCCACACACACACATAAATACACAAAGGAATATATATATATATATATATACACACACCACATAAATACACAAAGGAATATATATATATATACACACACACATAAATACACAAAGGAATATATATATATATACACACACACACACACATAAATACACAAAGGAATATATATATATATATACACACACACATAAATACATAAAGGAATATATATATATATATATATATATATATACACACACACATAAATACACAAAGGAACTATATATATATATACACACACACATAAATACACAAAGGAATATATATATATATATATATATATTATATATACACACACACACATAAATACACAAAGGAATATATATATATATATATATATTATAGATATATATAAACATACATACATACATACACAATAGTGAATAAAAGCCTATAACTGTTATGCTATGTATCTTGTTGGACACACATAGCGTAACGGTTATAAGAATTAATTCCTTAAGCTTCTGAAGATACGATCATCAGGAGGTTCTAGGTTTAATACTGACTGCAGGCGAGTTACAATACAGGAATTCTTAACACTTATACCCATTTATGGTTAATGGAATCAAAACAAGCGACCCGCGTGGATTAAATAAAGGAGGTGGTTCGAAGTTCTGTGGAGGCTTCTGAGTTTGACAAACACCTGAAGAAGAATGGAGGATATATTCGCCAAAACGTTGGAATATAACAATTACGATGAAGACAATAGTCTGAAAACCCTGAACGATAAAAAACACATAAAAATTTGCATACACACCCAAATACATTTATATACATGCATACATATATATGTGTGTGTGTATATATATATATATATATATATATATATATATTATATATATATATATATATATATATATATACAACGTTTTTTCTTGTTATACAAATTTTCCTTAGGTTTTTATATTCTACACTTTTGTACACATCCATCTTTGATTTAACATCAGTAATATCATCCCTCATAGTCCTGTTGATGGTCCATTAGAACCGTAACGCTATAGCGTCGACTTTGCTTCTCAATAAATCTCTTCATCTTGGATTACCTTGTTATCAATTTTTCTTTACAAATAGTCGGATTACAATCCATTATTTTCTTGTACACACACAGACATATATATGTGTATATATGCATACACAAACATACTAGAATATATATACACGTGTACTCATATATGTGTGTGTGTATATATATATATATATATATACACACTCATATTAATCTATATATATACGCACCCCTCATATGTCTATATATACACACACACACACACTCATATATATATGTACACACACACACAAACAGATGCATTTACGTATTTTGTAAGCTTATGTTTGGTAGCATTTCAACTGTCATGTATGTAAATAAAGGTCTTAAATTTCCTGTGTCATCTTATAAATAAATAAAGACAACATCGATTTCCCTAGTCAACTCTTTTTTTAGCTGTTTACCCTCACATTCATCTGAATAATGAAGAAACTCAGCAATGCTCAACTTCAATGAATGACTTTTTTCCATATCAATTTGGACTAAATGAATTAGCGAAAGCAATGAAATGGCAGATAAAAATCTCTATGAGAAAGGTCTGGCAGAGAGGATGAAATTCTAGTCCTTAAAGGATTGCTTCCACCTATCAACAATATCTTGATGTGTTACTTGATACAATTGACGTGATCCAACACTCAAGTATTTGCTTCATCAGTTCACAAAAGTTGATGGTTCTTCCAAGATGATTCATCGTGGCATCATCGAGATGATGACACAATACCATCAATAGGCTGAGTCAGTGGTTTTGTTTGGTTGGGTTTTATGGCATATCAACCATTGTTGGTTATTTAATGCCAAATCCTCTTTATACATATATATCAAATATATAGGATTTGGTTTGGTTGGGTTTTATGGCATATCAACCATTATAGGTTATTTAATGCCAAATCTTCTTTATACTTATATATTAAATCCATATGATTTGGTTTGGTTTTATGGCATATCAACCATTGTAGGTTATTTTATGCCAAATCCTCTTTATACGTATATATTAAATATATATGATTTGGTTTGGTTTTATGGCATATCAAACATTGTAGGTTATTTAATGCCAATCCTGTTCATACATATATATTAAATGTATTGGATTTGTAAAAATATCGTCGATAACATTCTTAAACAAGCCTGAGCTCTTTTTTTTGCGCACAGTTAAATGGTTTTAAGTATTGCAATATAACAGTTACAATTTAAGATTAGTCATTTGTTTGTACACAGTTTGTTCTATTTGACCCATAGATAGGACTATCAGGCGTTACCACTCCGGGTCAGAGTGGATCTGAGAGCAATGGTTATAAAGAGGTACTCTGCATTCCTGAAAGCTCTAGCATAACTGCAACCTCACCATCAGATTGTTTAGTGTCATATCTAGGATAATCGTTGTGAGTGGGGGAGGGTCCTACTCCTCTGCAGAGAAGCAGTTGGTGTATTCTACAGCCCCAGCACCATGTTTGCCTCTGCACAAACACACACAAATACATATATGGATATATATAAAATTTTGTTTGAGCAAAAATGGCACAACGTAGTGAGATTTGTTAGAGCAATGTGCTTAAAAAGGCTCAATTAGTATAACTGTTATCATTTTAAATCCTGGATCAAGTGGTTGGCCTTTCACTTAAAACTAATGACTTTAGGAAAAGCATGAATCCATCTTCTGTGGAAAAATAATTCAGCTGACTGGCTTCTTCAGCTTTGGTCGGGCAAGCAATCCAGGAGAATGTAAATAGAATTCAAACCAACTTTAATCTGCTTAAAAATACCCCGATCTACTCTTCAGGCCAATGGCCTGGTGATGGAATATCATATTGTTGACTAATTTTAGATGCTTTTAAAAATAGATGCACAAAGAGGAAAACCAAAACTATGAGGTTGAGTCAAAAGTTTTACAAGAGGTGCCTGTGGTGTAATGGTTATCGTCGACACAGCGACATGAATTCAAATCCTGGACGAGACCGATTGCATTTCACATAGCACTAATACCCTTGGGAAAGGTATGAATCCAATTATTCTCCCTCCAGCCATGGGTAAATAGTAGGGCAGACTAGGTTCTTCAGCCTTGGTGAGGCAACTAGTCTAGGAGAAGGAAAACTCTGAATTCAAACCTGTTAAACTCCACTTAAAAATTGACCTTGTGTCATATCCTGCCCGAGCGGAGGGGATGGTGAATATGGTCTAAAGTTTTACAATATTTAGCTAGTATATGCTCGTTTTCCATATGTATATCCTGTGATTAATGTAGTTGAAGCTGTGAAATGTACTTGTTAATAGTAACTCCCTGTTTCTCATAATGCATCCAGTTATCACAAAGAGAGTAACCTAAAACAGAATATTCGGTAGGAAACAGAACTAGTCAATTAATACAATAAGACATTTAATTGTACACAATACGAATAGGGAACTCAGTTCTCTCCCTTGGCTATACAAGAGTCACACGCAATCAAGGAACAAACAGAAAAGTCCATACAGCGAAAAGGTGGAAACCACTAACTCTTCTCAGGTTCGGAATGTAAATGAGGTAGGCCCCATGTGCTCACTGCTGAGGAGTGAACAACCACATCTGCTCTACTATTCATGAAAGAGGTGACCAAAATGGATTTGTGATGTAGGGGAGTTCCTAAACACTGTGACAATGGAGACCACCCTGTTTAGTCTCCCAACAATAGTATCATGGTAGTTGGTGCTCGTGCCCGACACATCGTGTATTGCTTCATTCAGTGATTTGAAGATTACCCAGATAATTATGGAACATTTGGGAACTTAGGGCTTATGAGTTCAAACTTAGCCATAACACTGCGAAAGTGACCAAAAATATTTATAGTGCAAAATGTAAAGGTGCAGTTGATCGCAGTACAGGGTGGAACGATCAAAATTGTCGTCCTAAAGAAAACAACACTACAGCTTTATTTTAAAACTTATATTGAAAAAATCAATTCAGCAAACTTGATTATGTAGTAGAGCTGACATCTACAGGGTGGAACGATAAAATTGTCGTCCTAAAGAAAACAACTCTACAGCTTTATTTTAAAACTTATATTGAAAAAATCAATTCAGCTAACTTGATTATGTAGTAGAGCTGACATCTATTCAATGTAACCGCCTTCAACCTCAATCACCACCTCGATACTGATCCGGAACTGGGAGCATGCCTTTTCCACAAGCACCGGCGGGAGTTCGGCGAATAGTCGGCGGATGGCGGCGATCAGGTTGGCTTTGGTGTTGTGGGAGGTCATTTTGGTGATGTTCTCGACGTATGACCAAACGAACTAGTCCAGCGGGTTCAGGTCGGGGGAGGAGGGTGGCCAGTGAGAGAAGGGTACAAAGTCGTAGCACTCCTTCTGAAGCCAAGCCTGGGTCTCTTTGGACTTGTGGGCCGGTGCCGAGTCCTGCTGCCACACCCAGGGTCTGGCGCCGGCCACCTGATTGCACCAAGGGATCACCACACGCTTCAGCACATCCAGGTACACTTTGGTGTTGACTTTCAAGCCGACTTCGAAGATGTGAGGTGGCATGATGTGGCCCTCACTTGAAACCACTACAAAGACCATAACCACTACCTCCAAAGGGTCGTCCGATGCGTTTAGCTGTGCCCTCAAGCGTTGAACCGTCCGGATTTGAATTTTGAGGGTGCTGGCAATGGTCCTGTTGTCATAAGTTGGATCGGTAGAGATCATGAGTTGTACAGCGGCGCATCTCCGATCTCGCTCGTTGAACATTGTGTCACTTTCAGACATGATAGAAGGCTTCTATCGCTTTTGGGATTTGTACACAACTGGCCGACTAGTAGATGGTCTGCAGCAAAAAAGAAAACAGGTTTTCATTAAACGGAAATGGAATCATGTTATCTTTTCTAGGGCGACAATTTTATTGTTCCACCCTGTAGACGAACCAGATGGTTCAAGAAATTTTGTTTGTTCGTAAGAAATTTGACTATCAGGCCAAGTCATGGAGGCTTAAAACCATGGATTCAAAGGCAGTGCTTTAAGCTTTTTAGAGGCTCACTCAGCGAGTATCCGGTGAGCACAGCATCTAGTGTTTTTTTTTTACCTACAAGACATAGCCAAAAATTTATCGACATATTGCAAAACTTTTGACTCGCACTAGTAAAAGTAAAGTTGGCTAGCTGAATCGAGGTGACTCGAAGGCTCCCTTTTCAGTAGCTACTACACCAAGGTGGAGGAGAGGGTACTGCTCCATTCCCTGGATTGCTTCACTTTACCCTTGATCCGTACCTTATAATGCTGAGTGTTAAGCAAGGAAGCATCAAGTACCATTTTTGAAATGACTCGACCTGGGGTTGAACCTAGGTCTTCCAGGGCATTGGCGAACACTCTAACCATTATGCCAATGTCCGGTACACCAAAATTAATCTAAATTAACTAATATTCTATAGTTTAAATTCTTTGCCAAGTAGTATGACTATGTTTGACTGTGCTTCAGTGGGAGTGGGGGGAGTTCCATGGCATAATGTCTGAAGAGTTGGACTGTGACCTCAAGATAAGCGAGTTCAAACCCCAGTTGCGTTATTACATTGACTTTTGCATTGATACTCTTGGGAAAGGCGTGAACCTTCTTGTCCCACCAACTATAGGTTAAATATTATCACTGCTGATCTTTCACAATTCTGGCTTCGGCATTAAATAACCCACAACGGTTGATATGCCTTTAAATCGAAGAAACTGTACTCAAAACTGTGCTTCCACCCCGGCAAATTTTCTGTTATCTTCTCAGGAGAATATGCATACTGTATCCCTTCCAGAGAGGTAAGACCCCCCCCCATAAAGATGTTCTGAATACGACACTAAACTGCATCTGATGGTGGTGAGGCTCCAGTTCTGGAGCCCTGGAGAGTATGTTGTACCGTTTCATTGTTATTACTCCCGGATCCAGCTTGATCTGAAATGGTGATCCCTGTTAGGGCTCCATCTATAGGTCAAATAGATTGGTTAAAAATTATTTGTGTTAAGAATACTTGATACCATTTAAGTGTGTGAAAATTATTCCTATTAGAAATGAATACGTGAAATCATAACTGTGCAAAAAGAAGCAACAAATGTAAATATAATTGTAGAATGAACTTGATTCTCTAACATCTAGGCATAAAATAACCCTAAATGATTTGACATGCCATTATATTAATCAACCACCTTACAAATTGTTAAATTGTCACTCCTCTCAAAAACGTTAGAACTTTCACACCCTTAAAAATAATTGTAAATACTTTTTAAAAAAATTCCTGAATTTATTCCCTGGTTAGTTATTTATTTACCGGCTCATTGGCCAAGTGAGTTAAGTGTTCGCCAATGGTCCGGGAGACCTGGGTTCAGTCCCAGGTCGCGTCATACAAAAGACTTTGAAAATGGTACTCGATACCTCCTTGCTTAATACTCACCGATATAAGGTACGTATCGAGGGTAAAGTGGAGCAATCCAGGGAAAGAAGTAGCGCCCTCCCCTACACCTCGGTGTAGTAGCTATTGAAAAGGGAGCCTTCTGGTCGCCCTTGACTACGGTCACCAACTCACTTATTTTCTGTATTCTGTGCTAAGATTAGTAAGAAAGGGGAGATGACCATTGACACACTTGAAACAAATATCATGTCATAAAACTGTAATAAGTAACATAATGAACAGAAGATAAGGATAAGGAGTGGCGCCCTCCCCAACACCTCGGTGTAGTAGCTATTGAAAAGGGAGCCTTCTGGTCGCCCTCGACAAAGGTCACCAACTTTACTGACAAGTTATTTATTTAAAATCTTTTTTATTTCTTCAAATATTCTTCTTTGTTCAGTGACAGGGTTTGTATGTTTCATGCTTTCAAATAGATATTGTCTACTGCTATCAGGCATTTGTCTACATACAAACTGATGATATGGAAGACTTTTATAGAATCATGAAATAGTGAAAGTTATAGAAAACATTTGCTAGATTAGTGGTGATCCTACACATGTTAAAAACCTTTGAGAGAGAGAAAGAGAAAGTTTAACTCTCACTCATCATTGTCAGTTGGCTGACAAAATAAATGACTGTACTTAAGAGATGCATCTTCTCCAGTTTATGTGGGTGTTGACATTGCATTTCTGCACTTTTCAATCTAAAACAAAAGCTGTGGGAGTATTGTAGCTGGTCAGGTGCTGGTGTTGTCAGGTGTCTCTTGGCAGTAGATATTAATTATGCAACTGTTGAAACATCAATTGCTCTGCAGGTAAATAATTCTAAGTTTGTGTGGAATGACATTTATTGAAAATGGACGCTTAACTTCCTTTTAGTTGAAAAGAATTCTTACACATGGATATATGTTTCATTCAAAAGTAACATGCAATTCGTTTTGTCAAGATTCAGAGACCTCTGTATATGTGAATATATATGTTTTATTCAGTCCAGATAAACCGGAGTCGGGAATAATTCCGTCAGGACAAATTCATTCCACTATGCACCTTTAAAATTTTCCTGGTAAAGAGCTCAATGTAACTAACATCACAGAGCAATAATTTCTTAAAAAAAAAAAAAAATCGGTCACTAATCCTAATGTAACCGATTTTTGTTTTCCTTAAAGAAATATATATATCTCAAAATGAATAGGTCCTCTCAGAGATTTGTATTTTTTTCAAGAATTATTCATTTCATTCTTACATACGTGTATGTTTCCAGCTCGTTGCTTTCATCAGAGTACATATGTGACACAAGGCCACGTGGATGAGGCACCCAATGCAACTCGAATTCTCTCATGTAGGTTTGCTAGTGGAAAAAAACTTACACACGTGAGTTCGAGTCTCATTGAGTGCCCCATTCCCATGGCCTTGTGCCACATGTTCTCTGATGAAAGCAACCAGCTGGAAACATACACATATGTAAGAATGAAATGAATAATTCATGAAAAAATACAAATCTCGTAGCTGACCTATTCATTTTAAAATATTTACTTTTTTTCTCTCTGAACCTCCAACAGAAAAATTATATATATATATAAGTCATTTACCATGCTTAGCCTAGTTGTGCCACAAGGCCAAAGTATGAGACACTTGGTGAGAATCTACCTCATTAAAAATGGTCTGCTAATCTAACTTGGTAACCATTACACTACATGAGGTGCCCAATATGTATGTATGTATGTGTATTATTCTATTTTAGTTTTTTCATCACCTATAAAACTGTTCTATAAGTTCTATTCGCAGGAGTTTAAAGTCTACATGATTGTGAGTATATATATATATATATATATGTGTGTGTGTGCGTGTGTGTGTACGTGTGATTTCTTTTTTTCAAGCTTAGTAGGTTATTTAATGCCAAACCCATATTTGTAGAAGAACAGATATGATAATATTAAACCTATGCTTGGGTAATAAGGGGTTCATGCCTTTTCCAAGGATATTAGTCTTAAAGCGTGACTGAATTTCAAACTTGCTTACTTCAAGGCTGCAATCCAGACTGTGTGTCTCTGTGTACATTATATGTATATTTACCAACCCCTCCGTTCGGGCAGGATATGACACAAGGTCAATTTTTAAGCGGAGTTTAACAGGTTTCAATTCAGAGTTTTCCTTCTCCTAGACTAGTTGCCTCATCAAGGCCGAAGAACCTAGTCTGCCCTGCTATTTACCCATAGCTAGATGGAGAATTATAGGATTCATACCTTTCCCAAGGGTATTAGCTATGTGAAATGCAATCAGTCTCGTCCAGGATTTGAACTCGTGTCGCTGTGTCCATTTCCTACGACGATAACCATTACACCACGGGCGCACACACACACACACACATATATATATATATATATATATATATATATATATATATACACACACACATACCACTCTTATGTGTGTACCTGGACGTATACATTCTTATATAGGTATATGCATGTGTGAATTGCCTACACGTGTGTGTGTGTGTGTGTGTATGTACGTGCATACCTACATATGTGTGTGTGTGTGTGTGTTTTTGACTCACATTTTCACAAACCAGATTCTTTCTCTTTTATACAAACTCATTGTCTTAAAATATGTCCCTTCATAAAGTCAGCAATGCATAAAATACTCGTTACCTCTGTATGTTTTATACTTTTAGTATAAAAGAAAATACATTTTACCTATTTTTGAAAAAAATAAATAATATGCAGAGATTAAAAAGAAAAGAGAAATAGGTGAATTTTCACCAGTGCAAATATGCTCACTATGATTTCAATCCTAAATTCTTATTTAGTGATGATTAGGGTTGGTTATTTAGTTTAATGGCATATCAACTCTTGATAGTTATTTAATGCCTAATCCTGTTGATCCATATATTGTATATGATTTTCTAAATGAATAGCTTGTAGATAACTTTATTTTAAAATAAGACTGACCTCATTTGTTTGTACATAGTTAAATACTTTCAAGTATTCCTATCTAACACTGATAGTTCTGTCAGCTCACAGTCATTGCATAGTGAATTTTAGGGTTTATCAAACCAAAATGGAATTATTTTTCACATTATTAAAAGAAAAAATTCAAATATTCAAAATAACTGGTCATTAATATTTGATTCCAACAATGTTAATAATGATCAAAGTTCTTGTTCAATGTTGAGTCAGTTATAAACTTTGGACATAAATTAGAGACCTGTTTGAAACCGCTTTCTCCCAGAGTCGTGGATATTTAAAAAAAATATCATTACTTTTCCAAACATGATTACTACCTTTAAAGCTTGCTTGAAATATTTCCTCATTCAGCAATTTAATGAGAAACTCCTTCCTGCAAACCAGAACCAACATCTGCAATATTAATTTCAAGAGGAAATGTCACCCAATGTGCAATATTTAGCTTGATAAGTTTGTAAAACTGAGTTTGCATATTATTGTGCAACTTTTTCAAATGTTCAGCGTGCAATGCAAGTGTCGTATATTGCAACGCTGGACAAACAACGAAAAACTCGTCGATATATAAAAATATAATTCATATCTTTATTCTTCGACGGCGACGATTATGTGTAGTAGGAATACAGTTAGGGAGAGTTCGCACATATCTTTCTTCTGTGGCGAGGACCCTTTTTGTGAAGTAGTGCGATGACCGGAGAACACACTCGGGGAGCTGACAGGTCTGTTTGAGTGATTAGCAGGTCTCTGCCCTTCGCTTAAGAGACTAGTGGATCTCTGCCTTCAGTCCAAAATTACACACCTTATATTGTCTTTTCAAGTCCCATGGGAAAGTATGAACATCCTCTTCGCTACTTATATTTTCTGTTTATAGCTTGTTATCGGAACTTACATAATTCCGATTTTTTTTCCGGTCATTTGTTGATCTTATCTGCGAATGGAAATATCTGTCATTCTATCCACAAGCAATAAATTACATTTTTCTCTTTCCTGTGAAACCACTTTGTTGATGTTATCTTGTGACCACATTAAATCTGCTAAGTTCATCATCACCAGCTAACTTTGTAAGTTATTTAGTATCAAATCCATCTTTTTTACAAATTAACAGTTCTATTTAAAAAAAAACAAAAACAGTTTAGCATAACAAAACAGTTTAATTGTCAAAAACATTTCTATTTCAAGCTATTTACACACAGTTAAATGTCAAAACAGTTCTCTTTCAAACAATTCAGTTTCGCGTAAGTACAGTTTCAATGTCAAAAATAGTTCTATTTCAAAACAATTCAGTTTAGCATAAAAACAGTTCCATTTCAAGCAATTCACTTTAGCATAAGTACGTAGCTTAAATGTCAAAACAATTCGATTTCAAGCAATTCAGTTTAGCTTAACTACGTAGTTTAGTTCTATTTGACCCATTGATAGGGCCCTATCAGGTTCTACCACTACAGGTCAGAGTGGACCTGGGAGCGATGGCAATGAAGGAGTACTCCGCATTCCCCACTGAAACCTCACCGTCAGATTGTTTAGTGTCATATCCAGGACACTTGTTGTGGGAGTCATACTCCTCTGCAAAGATTCAATTGACGTATTCTACAGCTCCTGCCGACCGGGCAAAAAAAGGGAGGGGATCTAATTGAAACTTTTTAAATGATTTATGGAATTTCAAATTGCGGTAGACATTTTCCAATATTTTTCCTCAAACTGAAAATTTACTGTCAAGAGAAATTTCGAAAACTAAATCCACTTACCAATTGGATTGTTTTGTTAATAGAGAAATATATTTTTGGAACGAATCACCTAATTAGATAAAAAAAACAGACAAATTTAAGATTAAATTGGAGGATTTCAGGAGTAATGGTAGGAAAAAAGATTTAAGAGGGCATTTTTGGAAATTTAAGAGGGCATTTTTGATGAATATTTTTACAAAATTTTATATATATATATATATATATATATATATATATAGAGAGAGAGAGAGAGAGAGAGAGAGAGATAATGTATTCATAGGGTATACGTTCGATGCAAAAAGATAGTGAAAAGGGGAGGTGAAAAAAAGAGGCTTAACAAACAAATAAATGAATTATTACAATAATATTTCAACTGATTTCTGACCTTCTTCAGGGGGAGTAAATGTCAAGTAATTTAATTGATAATTAACTGAATAGAGTATATTATCTTATATACAAAAATTAGCCAAGACAATTGATTTTAACCGACACAAGGCCATTGTACTCATTTCTTTAACAAATTAGTCTTCAGATATCACTTGTTCATCATTCTCTCACTAAAAAACTTGAAGGTACGTCTTCCAAAAATAATCTTATTTATTTTGGAAGGTTAAAAAAAACCTTGGAATGAAATATTTTTTTATTCCACATTACCAGAAAAAAAAAAGACAAGAAAGTTGCCCAAGCAATCTTTCTTAAAAGATAGCTGATCCTGACAATATATTTGAAGTGTTAATATCAAAAAATTCTTCTTCGAATAAGATTTAAAGAAACCAACTAATTGATGTGCACTAAAAGATTTTCTCAGGAATAGAGATGGAAAAGGGAATTACTTGTTTCTTTTCGGAGAGTTTTTTTTCTCCCCTTTTTTTGAAGATTAGTCCTGTTCCAGCAACCATTTCTGGCCCCATATCACCCCGTTGGCGCCATCAAAAACACCAAAATTGGGTTACAACTATTAAGAGAGACAGTGGGATATTACAGTTGATATGAAAAGTTTTAGTTGAACTGTGAAAATTTTTAGACTATGACCTGAAGCCATTTAGGGCCTGTGGGGGAGGGCATTTATTCAGTCTTTCTTTTTTTGTACCAAATTTTAAAAAATTATTTTTTTTGGGTATTTTTTTGTTTATTTTTCTTTAGGTTGGTCGCTTGGGTTTTATGACATATCAACCTTTGTGGGTTATCTAATCCCAAATCGTGTTTATACAAATTGGTTAAATAGTTTGTAGCAAATACATTTTTGAAATGAGCTAAAGTTCATTAGTTTGCATGCAAATGGTTTCAAGCATTGCTATTCAACACTAATAATTCTATTCAACATTACTCATTGATTTGCGCATAGTTAATGAAGGAGCTACTCCTCAAATATGCAGGGGAAAATAACAGACAACACTTACCGGCCCGGCTGGCATCCGGCTAACAGACAAAAACATGTCAATGAGCGGGCCAGTATATATGCACGCTAGCATAGCCACTCCTGGGCTGGCAGCCAATCACAACACAGGGAATGTGTTATATACTCATTTGCCGTATCATAACGACTCAATAATAGAGACAGACGCACGCAGAAAGACGCATAACAAAGACGGACGCAGGAAGGAAGACACAAGAAGACTTCTTTAGAAATTGGTTTTTGTTTACATTTTCTAATAAAATAAATAAGACGGACCACATTAGTTCTTCACAATGATGGTGACCACACTAAATGGGCCGGTACATATTCATATATACCGGACCGTACCGTGTGGTCCATCTTATTTTTCGTCAACCAGCTGGACGATAGACTGGGACTGCCGAGCCGGTAAGTATTATTGTTTGTTTGAGCAGTGACTTCTACAGTTTCATTAACTTCTAAGTAAAATTTAGTTTCATTATTTCCTCTCACATACCCTTTCGGAATTAATTTTTCGCCCAAAAGGATATTTCTGTGGTACTACAACCTATAACTACCAGGCTGGTTGGTTGGTTGGTTTTATTTCACAAGCTTGCATACGTCCACAAAAAACTCTTCCAAATTCAGCCCACCTTAGGAGAGTGGAGACCAGCATCGACAAAATCAAGAAGAGAACAAGTTGTTATATCCCGATTGCGAATTGGTCATACAAGGCTTACTCACTCTTTCATTTTGAAACAGGAACCACAACCACAGTGTTTAACCTGCCAGACAACTTGCACGGTTAAACACATTCTTATAGAATGCAAAACTTCCGCTGTTATCAGAAAGCGAGTTTTCAAAGTAAATAACTTAACCGGTCTGTTCGAGAATGTCAAAATAGATGACATTTTGTCCTTCTTGAGAGAGACAGAGTTGTACCAAAAAAATATGACAACTTAAAACTGGTTAATCTTGTACAAACAAATGAAATGCTGCTAATAGAAAATTCTATCTACCTTAATATTCGTTTTGAAATCTTTGGTTGAATATGTATGTATATATAGACAGAATTTGGCGTTGAACGACCTACAAAGGTTGATATGCCATAAAACCCAAACAACCAATTTATGGTGGGTCAACCATTTTAGGGTCATTCAACGCCGAATTAAATTTCAAACAATTCAGTTCAGTATAAGTATAGTTTTTTGTTTACAGTCTGCAAAAATGTCAAAAACAGTTCTATTTCAAACAATTCAGTTTAGCATAAGAATGTAGTTTAGCTTTATTTGACCCATAGATAGGACCTTATCAATTGCTTCCATTACAGGCAAGAGATAAACTTGAGAGCGATGGTAATAAGGGGGTACTCCGCATTCCCCAAAGCGCCAGCATTACTGGAACCTTACCATCAGATATTTTAGTGTCATATCCAGAACGCTCGTTTAGGTGGGTTGGGGGTGGGTCTTACCCCTCTGCAGAGGTGCAGTCGGTGTATTTTACAGCCCCTGCCGACTGGGCCAAATCAATACCTTGTGTTCTTGTGAATATTTCATATTCTCCCAAAATCAAAACAGTTTTGTCATCATCATTGTGAAGAACTGTTGGTATTGTTAATTGAAGACTCCAATGACTGTTTCTGGAAGTGGAAATATCTGTAGCACCAATGACTGCGTTTGCTCACGTGAGTTTTAACTGGCAGCACAACGGACGGCGTTCTTGAGATACAGAAAAGAAAACAGGAGGAGATTACCAGACTACATAGAAGAAAAGACGTTAAAAATACTTTCAACATTTTCATATGGGAAATAAATGCAAAACTATTGGATTGATATCATCTTTGTTTTTATTCTTGTTTCAATAATAATCTTCTAAACATCTTATCATTATGTGGCTTCCCAGAGGATCAACTATGCAATCAAACCGATGAAATTTTTACACCGTCTCATTACTTTCAAGACAGACCTCGCAGACTTTTTTTCTTTCTTTATTCTTTGAAGTAGCACTTTGTTTTTGAAAAGACAAAAATTCATTCCCTTATTTAAAAAATAATTTCCATGGTAGCAACAAGCCTGAGCTCTTGAAATAAACAGTCTTCTTTATTTATCTTCTTTTTCGCACTTTTGTTTATATCTTTATTTTCAAAAGATAATACTATTGGCTCTCCATATAAGACAACAACAATGGCGGTAGTTTTTATATTTTCATTTTTATTTAGCAATACCGTTATTGCTTATGTAAAAAATAAGAACAGAAATAAACTTATTAATCTTTGAGATTTTCTGTTACCAATGTCAGCTGTCATAATGTTATTTTAATTCTCAGTTTTACTTTTCAATAAAAAAAAATGTGATACTTATGCATCTATGTTACCGCGATAAAGCCGAATTTTCACAAGCGTTTCCAGGCCGATAATGGAAAGAATCGGAATATGCCGACAAAATGCATGAAGACCATCTCCAGGCATAGCTTTTTCTCGTTTTTTTTTAATGTCAAGGATGCTCGTATGTACCGCGCTGAAATAATATCGTGATTATTTAGAAATCCATTCTTAACATGGAGAGGGGAGGGTGTTTTTTAACTATTCTGTACTTTGACCTAACAATTTAATAAAAAAAAGATATCGTAACACTTGAATTTAACTTGAAAATACTATTTAAAATAACCCTGTACAATAAGTGCATAAGCACCAGTTTTTTTTTCTTGGCAGAATTGTATCACCTTTTCCACAGATTGTAGTTTGTCGCTTAGCAAAGATAAATCAATGTTGTTTAAAATTGCTTGAATAATACTGTTCTCCTAACTTTGTCAACAAATTGCTTGAATTATTTTATCGTCTGCTTGCTTAAATTTGATTGGCTAGGCGTTTTGTCGGCATATTCCGATTCTTTCCGTTATCGGCCCGGAAACGCTCGTGAAAGTTCGGCTTTATCGCGGTAACATAGATGCATAAGTACCAAAAATGTTATTCGATAACGGAACCTCACTAAAATGTCAATTTGTATTTGCCTTGTTTCTATGAAGCACACTGTTTTCGACAATATATCTTACATCGTAGGTGCTATTTTACAATATATATCATAATGCAACTATTTTGGGTCGGGATCGGTTTCTTAGTTTAACGGCATATTAGTGTTATGTTTTAACCCGGCCAAAAATGCCATTCAAGGTGATGCACTGGAAGGAAGTGATAACTTCTAATGGCAGTTATGAGAGGAAATCGCGTAGGCGAAAATTGGCTGATGAAATGGGACGAGCAAGAAAAATTCCCATGGTACACTACAGAGTGATGCACCGGAAGAGAGTGACCTCTGAACTGCATGACAGTTATTTCCGCTTGATGACGATTAAACATTCGATTTCAAAGATCGAGTGGGCGTCGAACGATTATATAATTGAGTTGAGTTCGACGAGCCAGTGGCAGTTGAGTTGAAGATCAGACGGAGTTATAGACGAAATGTGGTAGGGAAAGCCACATCAGGCCGAAGGGGCTTTTGGGCCCTGATGAGTGGGCCCTCCGGTTGAGCAGCCCTAGAGAACAAGAAGGACACAACGTGACGGTCATAACAGCGGGGTCAAAATATTGTAGTTATGTTCGATCTCCAGCTCCCTCTCACATGCAACCCTTGAACAACCCTTTCGAACCCTTGCAATAAAGTGAGAGGTAAAATATTGTTAAAGAAGTATTCCTGCGTCTTCCTTCATGCGTCGTTTATTTCTGCGTGCGTCTATCATTATCATGGCGTCGCTGTGAATTATTCTACTTATATATGTGCATGTATGTAGATGTGAATCTGCATATGTGACTATATAACATTAGTCTTCCTGTGTTATTTAATGCCTAAGCCATCCTCGTTTAAGAAAAGCTGTAATATCTAACTCAGACCTGGTAGATAACAATATTGATACCTTTTCGAAGTACATTAGTCCGAAATTGAACGTAATAGCGCCACTAGATATCGAACTCGTTTCATTCAAGACCACTGTCCATCACTTTAGCCACTTCACTGCGGGGACTCCTCCAATGTTTTACGCTATGAGAGATAATATTAGATAATAAAAGATTTAGTATAATGAACATTCAGTTTTTATTAAATAGAATGATGGGAAAGATTTTATGCATTTATCCTGAAGCCAAATTTTTATTTTGTGATAGATTCTTTCAAGATTTCGAAATGGGTGAAACTGTAGGGAACGAATAAATAAATAAATAAATAAAAAGGAAAACTTAAATTTGCAGAAATTCCCAGAGGTTCCTGACCGGAAAAAGGCATGACGCATGCGTAAAGAAAAAAACAACCTCCCAACAGGGGGAACAGACATTTTCTCTTTCAGGCAGTGACCAGCGGTTTGACTACACCATTGCTGACTGATGCCTGGACGCCACGCCATACGTCTTTGGACAAGGCGTTGGTTAGTCCCTTTCACCCAGTAGCATCTCTCTCACGGTTAACAGTATACCGGAATATAAAAGACTACGAAATGGAACTACAAACCAAAACAACTGGACTGTGACAAACTTCCAAAATAAACTAACCCTTATAGAAGCTTTAAATACCAAAATGAGGACAAGCACATGCAAGAAACGATTAACGTATTTTAGACACCTTAAATGCTGGATTCAACCATTTCAATTGTATTCAGGGAAAACTCCCTCACTCGTAGAATGGTTGTTGAACCCAGTAAATAAAGGAACATTTAAAAGAAACGTCTTCGTCTCCTATCTGTTACTGTCTTCTTTTGTATAATTCCTTTTGGGACTTTCTTGGACAAGGCATTTCACCGACTAGCCAACGTGGCGGGTAAAACAAAATAACTTTATAATGGAGTCAGATATCAAACGGCTACACAGCTTAGCCCTTGCCCTTGACCTCAACCAAAACAACAAAACCATCAAAACAATCCTAAAAGAATTGTAGAAAGAATAGTAGATTTAGTATATTTTGACCAAATGGATAGAGTGTTTCGCTTCTGTGGTATATGTACCGGTGGCCAAGTGGTAGAGTTTCAATTCTGCGGTCTGTGGTTGCTGGTTTGATCTCCAGTGGTGGAGATAACAGAATGCACGGCTGATGATATGAATAAAGTCGAAACAGCTGTCCAGTGTTCCGTATGTCACATGGAAGTGCTTGCCGGATTTTCTACACATGGTAATTCAATTAACATAATATAATGCAGCTATTCAAATTTCAAATCTATTTCCTGCTCGTAGAAACAACTTGGAAAGACGTGGCTCCGGGGTTGACCGTGTCCACTGAAGGGATAAAACATACCTTCAAGACACATCAGGTAAATTTAGCATTGCTTCTGTGTTATGTGGACTGTAGGTCCAGTGGTAGAGTTTCGGCTCTGCAATGTGTGGTTACTGGTTTGATCTCCAGTGGTGGAGATCACGGTATGCACTGCTGAGGATACCAAATTTTCACACTCACACACATATATATATATATATATATATATATATATATATACACACACACACACATGTATATATATATATACACACACACACACACACACACACATGTATATATATATATATATATATATATACACAAATGCATATATATATATATATATATATATACACACAAATGCATAAGTATAAATATATACATACATACATATGTTTATACACACACACACACACACATATATATGTATTCAAACACACACATATATATATATATACACACACACACAAACGCACACATATATATAGTAACACACACATATATCCATAAATATATATATACGTACACAGATATATATATATATATATATTATATATATATACACACACACACGTACACTTGTATATATACATATAATATAAATATATGTGTATGTACAAACGCACATATATATATATACACACACACACACACACGTACATTATATATATATATATACACACACACACAAATACATTATATATATATATATATATATATACACACAAGTACATTATATATATATATATATATATATATACACACACAAGTAAGCTATATATATACACACACACACACAAGTACTCTCTCTCTCTCTCTCTCTATATATATATATATATATATATATATATATATACACACACACACGTATATATATATATATACATATAAATATATATACACATATACACGCATATATATATTGGTCAGTATGTCTTTAAGTCCTATTAATTTAAAATACAGAATTTTACAAAATGTTATGCTGTATTTTGTTTGTAAAATAATGCTTAAACTGTGCGTTTTAAATGTAAAGACACGCTTACTATAAACCCAAATTGAATATATGACTGTCCAAATGTCAGCGAACACGGCAAAACGTTTTTTAATCTTTTATAAAAGTTTAAAATTCTTAGAGGCCTAACAGTAGTTTAGAAGTAAAAGCCTAAAGTTGCCAATGCTAACACACACACACAAAAAAAGAAAAAAAAATTGTCATTTGTAAAAACTCTATAATTCCTAAAGCCTCCCCGGCTCCCAACGGTAGTATAGAAGAAAAACTAAAAAGCCTAGGAAAATGTCCGAATACCGCAAAAAAAAAAAATCAGTACCAATGAAAGTACCTTCATCTTGGACTTTTCTTAAGTTAAAACTTAAGAAAACTTAAATCAAAATTACCCCCCCTACTTTTTTTATGTGCACATGGGAAGCAGCTTGATGTACGTAAAGGTATTTGAATAAACCAATGGACGACCAAACTCAATACCTAAACAGGTCCTGGACGTGAGTTTGATGACTTTATGCTCAGGATCGTTAGTTCGATCGGGGAACTACTGCTGCTCCTCTATAAGAGTGGCTTCTATAGAAGAGAATAAAACAGCCATCGAGAGATAACCATGACCCATACACAAACCGCATCGCTCTTCGCGCGGGTAAAAAAGGGGCGCGTCCTGCTGAGGTTGGAGCCCTGGCCTCAGTGTTCGAAAAATCAGCTACAGAGCTCAAACAACAAAAACTACTAAAATGCTAGCAAACACAACAAATAGCGACATTTAACGTAAGAACCTTAAATAGAATAGGACAACTACCAGAGCTAATCGCATCGGCCGTAGAACACAAGATTGACATAATATACATACAAGAACACAGATACACGCACACCGAAGATATCAAATATCACGAAACTGGCAATGGATGGTCGCTCGTTACTGTATCCGCATGGAAAAACTCTGTCAACGCCGCAGTAGGAGGGGTAGGATTGCTTATAGGACATAGAGCATTAAAAACGCTAAATAGCATTGAGAAAATACAACCTAGAATGATGGCAGCTACTTTTAACGGCAACCCCAGAGCAACAATCATCTCCTGCTACAGCCCTACCAATGTTAGCGAAGAAACTGAACTAGTCACCTTCTACGATGAGTTATCCTCATTAGTGCGTAGCATCCCGAAACACAACATGTTAGTCATTGGCGGAGACATGAATGCCCAAAACGGGAAAAACGGAAACAACAAATACAGCCTCCACAACACGTCAAATAGGAATGGGCAACATCTAACAGATTTCATGATAGAAAATAGATTAGCATGCCTCAATACGAACTACCAAAAAAGGGAGGACAAACTATGGACATACACGTACGCGAACAATACTAAAGCTCAGACTACGTCCTTATAAACAAGAAATGGAAAAATAGTGCAATGAATTGCGAGGCATACTCCTCTTTCGAGGGTGTGTCCATCGATCACCGAATAGTCACGGCGAAAATACGACTAAGCCTACGAAAAACGCCAAACGAACAGCGACCACCAAACACTATGACTGGGCCCTTTTGAATAACAGAGATATAAGAGATAAATACGTATTAGAATTAAGAAACAGATACGACACACGACAAGAAAGGACGGAAAAAAGTACACCAAACGACGAATATAAAAATTTCGTCAATGCGCACCTCGAGGCAGTAGCGAAATGCATTCCAACAAAACTCAAAACTAAATATAGAGTCCCATGGTAAACTTTAGCGGTGAGAGAAAAACGTGCACTAGTGAAAACAGCCTCCAAAAACTATCGAAAAAAACCCAACAAACACAAATGCCTTAAAACTAAAAACGGCACAATATCAATTAGCAGGCATATATATAAAGGAACAGACAGAATACATTCAAAATCAGATAGATAAGATTAGAGACTCGGTGGAAGATTGACAATCTAGGATAGCCTGGCAAACAATAAACGAAGTGAGTAGAAGAAAGAACACAGCCAAAGCAAAACTGAAAGCAGCAAACCAACAAGAAAGAATAAAACTGTGGAAACAGCACTTCGAAAACCTACTAGGAAACCCACCGAAAATAACACATGAACCAATCACCAGAATAATTAGTAAACAATTAGACATTAAACTAGGACCGTTCACACAAGAAGAACTCGACTCGGTTCTCAGAAAAATTAAAAATAGGAAAGCTGCAGGGCTGGACGAAATTCCCCCAGAAGTATGGAAGACCAGAAAATTCGACGAAAACGCAGTATACAATCAAAATCCGATAGATAGATGGATGAAGGGATGCATACTCCCCTTCCCTAAAAAGGGGGACCTCGGATAAGCCAAAAACTACCGAGGCATAAAACTTATATCCATAGCAGCCAAAATCTACAATGCCCTACTACGAAACAGCATAGAACCCAAAATCGACAACATACTTAGGAAAAACCAAAATGGCTTCCGAAGAAATAGATCCACGACCTCACAAATATTAATCATCCGTAGAATCCTTGAAGGTGTAAGGGCAAAAAACCTACAAGCGACATTGATATTTGTTGA
>OY757913.1:12089195-12200094 GCA_963585895.1 Sepioteuthis lessoniana
ATATTTTTGTTTGGGGTGAGTAAACAGCTGAATAAAAAAAGAGCTGATATATTTAAGGTCGGTATAGGAGATAAATTTATTCACTTTTTCTTAAACACACACACACACACATATATATATATATATATATAAGCAAAAAAAAATGATAAAATCCTAAGAACTTCCTGTTTCTAAATGTTGTGGTCATTTAAACATGTCCTCAGGCAGGAACAACCCACTTATAGTATCCCCCACCCTTGGTATCTTTCGTTACTTGTTAGTACCGAAAATAAAGCTTAATAACTTAGTCAAGATTACAAATTGAAATAACATCTTTAAATCCTGGATGTTGATGGGACTATTTAAATCAAATTAAGAACAAAAAAACAAAACAACACTACCTTGACATTGCTTAGTGCAGTGAAACTTTGTAATAAAAAAAGAAAATATTTATAATATCCTCTGAATATTTTTCTATTTAACATTCAACAATACTAATAAAAAAAAAACATCTACAGTTCAAATCAGATGAGACAGTATAAAATTTGAAGAATTTCTGGAAATTATATGCTGGTGAATTATGGTTTGCAAGCTAGACAAATGAGTTTGTGTCTCGTTGGGTGCCACATTCATATGGCCTTGTGCCACATCTAAGCAAAAAAAGCCTTGTAAATTACTATATGCAGGTGAATTATATAAATTTGACTAGTATTTTTTTGGTCTTATTTTTGTTCCTTTTTTCTTCCTCCAACTTCTGAATTATCATTCTCTGATCATGACCTAAAAAGTGCGACTCAGAACTAAACAATAAACCTCCATAAAAAGATAAGATGGTGAACTGTGATAAAAAGCAACAAAAATAAGATACAATGTTAAAAAGGAATAATAATCAACAATACCTCATTTATAAAACTTGAATGTTTTTATGTGAAACATCCAAAAAATTTAGAAATAAAACACTAAATAATTGACATTTTAATGAGACTGAAAAATAAATAACGTATTATGAGGTTTTAGTTGGTTGGGTTTCATGGCATATCAACCCTTGTTGGTTATTTAATGCTAAATCTATTTTTATGAAAATAATCATTTCTATTTCAAACAATTCAATTTAGCTTAAGTAGACAGTTTAAATGTAAGTACAGTTTCATTGTGAAAAACATTTCTATTTTAAGCTATTCAGTTTAGTCAAGCAGTTCTAATTCAGCTAATTCAGTTTAGTACAGATTTTGTTTACACACGGTTACATGTCAAAACAGTTCTATATTAAACAAATCAGTTTTGTCTAAGTACAGTTCCAATATCATAAAACAGTTCCATTTCAAATAATTCGGTTTAGCACACAGTTTAAATGTAACTATGGTTTAATTGTGAAAAACATTTCTATTTTAAACATTTCAGTTTAGCATAAGTATGTCATTAGTTCTATTTAACCCATAGATAGGGCCCTATCAGGTGCTACCTCTCCGGGCCAGAGTGGATCTGGAAGCGATGGTAATAAAGGGAAAGCTCCAGCATTACTGGAACCTCACCATCAGACTGTTTAGTGTCATATCGAGAACACTCATTGGGTGGGTCTTACACCTCTGCAGAGGTGCAGTCGGTATATTCTGCAGCCCCAATGGGGTTTTAGAAGATTTGTTATTTTATCATTAGCAGTAGGTTGTTGGTGTCTTTTTCTTATTCCATTAACTTGTTCTCTTCTTTTGTCAGAGGGAATTAAGGATGGAAGGAAAGACAAGGATACCTTTTCACTCAAAATTTTATTTTGGCATTTAACAACTATTCTGTGGGAGGGAATGTTTTCCTGTACCAGTAGAAATAGTCACGTCTCCCAGATAAGGTGTTGAAATATAATTGAGTCATTTTGAGGGTTATAAGTTTAAAATTTATTGCGTGTCCAGTCAGTGTTTTCAGCGAAGTATGTTTAGCAGAGGTGGAGGCTAACAGAATACACAATCTGCTGCTTAGCACTGGACCTTGCGAGCACACATGTAACTCTACCAGCAGCTGAGGGATACGAAGTCCATCAAGTACCAGCCGTGAATGCTTAGAGAGAGAGAATTTTGTTTGGAGCCAGGAAATCTATCTTTCAGGCATTCATGGATTTCACTTCCTGTTAGAGGGCTTCTGGGAAAGGGTTACTTTTGAATTTATTTATTCTTTAAAAATTTCTTTTTCTTTTGAATTCCCACAGGATTTCATTTGGAGGCTTATATCACAACTTAATGATTTGTTTACTTATCCTGGAGGCTGATTCATTTAGTTCATGAAACTGATCCTCACTGGGTGCCTTACATTCAGGGTTGGTTTCTCACTGAGTACTCAGTTATTATAACCCTTTGTTAGACTAAGCTAACAAAAGTAAATTTTAATATTCAGTATAATCATTAGTTGCAGTCATTTCTTGTTTTGTTGTTGGGGCTTAGAATAAGCTCTATCCCTGCAGAGAAGACCCCCCACACACACATACACAAAAAAAAAAAAAAAGAAAAAGATATCCTGGGTATGTTACTAAACTCTATTTGATGGTTTCTTTGTTTAATGGCATATCAACCTTCATGGGTTATTTGATGCCAAAACCATCCTTGTAAAAGGACAGTTTGACTCATTGCTGAGAGTTAAGGGAATACGTACCTTTTACCAAAGGTATTTGTCTGAACGAGAATGCATTTCAATGCAATGATTTGAGTTCAAACTCACTTCAAGGCCACAATCCAGAACTTTGGAGCTCTGGGGTGTATGGAGTACTCCTTCATTGACATTACTCCCTGGTCCACTCTGACCCGGAGTAATAATACCTGTTAGGATCCCATCCATGGATCTTATTGACCTAGTGTCCTGACTATGATAGTTAACTGCATCTGATGCTGAGGATCCAGTCCTGGAGTTTTGGAGAATGTAGAGAATCCCTTCATTGCCCTTACTCCTAGGTGCACTCTGACCGGGAGTGGTAGTACAAGTTAGGGTCCCACCTGTGGGTTAAACAGATCTATTTGCAGATTATTTATATTCAATATGAATACTTGATGCCACATAACATTAGATTATTTGTATTAAGAATAACTTGATGATATGATTGTTAGCTAAATATTAGTTAATTGACTGTGTGCAAACAAATAATCATTCAACAGAAATAATTCTGAGCCAATCTTGATTTTGTCAGCCTCTATTCTTACAAACTTTGTTATCTTATCCCTCCATATTCTATCACTACTACTTTTGATGTTTTTTGGGCCCCATTCTATTTAACTTTTGTACCATCGATTTTCAAGGTCCGAAGAATAAGTAAAAGTAAAGTTGGCGACCATAGTCGAGGGCAACCAGGTAGGTGGGGTGTTCGCCAATGGTCCGGGAGACTTGGTTTCAATCCTAGGTCGCGTCATACCAAAGACTTTAAAAACGGTACTCAATACCTCAGCAATATAAGGTACGTATCAAGGGTAAAGTGGAGCAATCCGGGGAATGGAGTAGCACCCGATGGATAAATTGTAGTCTGAATTACACAAAAATGAAAATAACACGGAGCACCTTTTAAAATTCTCAAGGGAAAAAATGGCCAAGCAATTTTTTTGTTATTTGAACTAATTAGACAATCAGACTTACAATTTTATTTTTGAAAAAAAAACCCAACGAAAGACAAAAACAACACTATTTTATATTTTATAAAGTGAGGTGGGGGGGGGGTTACATTTTAATTCAAAATACAATCATCACCAATTTCCATAGTAAAAAATTTGAAACCTCCACAGGAAGTAAAAAATAAATAAATAATTCAACCTATCTCGTTATTAGTCTTTTTCAACACTATTCAGGAAATAGGGGATCATTCTACATTGAATTAGAATGTGAAAGTGAACCCTCATTTAAAACGTAAAAATTCCTTTTATTTTTATTTTTTTTTAAAGAAATAAAAAAAAAAATTGTGAGTTTATAAGTCCAAATTGCGAAAAGAATTAGGAAATTTTTTTCTCAGAGTATGTATGGAAGTTTCTTTTATTTTTAGCAAGTTGTTGAAATTTTATTGCAATGACAAAAATTTTAGTAATAAATTATATCAAAGAAAATTAATTTGGATTCTATAATTAATATTCAACCATAAAAAACAAAATTCTGCTCTCATTGGCTTAGGAGAAAATTAACTTTTTACGAAAGAATTGTTAAGGGTTTATTTGTTTATTGGTGATACTGTATATGTTAAAATAAAATGAAAAATCTCAATTCCTTTTTTTCACGCTTAAGATATTAAACGAGAAGCACAAAGAATAAAAAAATATCAAAAGCTGAAATGTCAGCTTCTTTTCTTTTTCTTGTATATATAAACCAACGGATTAAGGCATAAGGAAAAAACAAAAATGAAATTTCTTTACTAAGAATGTGTTTATTAGCAAAAGTGAGCAAGTTCTGATTTGAAAAAAGAAAAAAAAAAAAAAAAATGGGATAATTTTCATTGTCACCATCAAATTCATTCAGATAAACACTAAAAGAAAGAAAAAATCTTTTTATGGGGTATCCTATTAAGAAAATGTTTACAAGCTGTTGATTGTACCACCAGTCAAAATAAGGACAACATCATCTGCTGCTCCAATTCTTCACAACCATTTTTAGGTTAACAAAAATCAGAAAAAAAAAAAAAAAAAAAAAATAAAAAAAGCTTTTCTTGCTTCTCTTAATTCTTTTATTTTGTTCAACTCGCACATAAAACGGAATCAGCAAACTGGGTTCAATTTCAGCTTAATCTACTTATATTTATTTTTTTAATTGATATCAATTGAAAAAGCATGAATCTTATTCTCCCTGTTTTTGTTTCATCAGATATCTTGATGTTTCACCACTGGCATAAGAAAGCAAGTAAAGTTAGTGACTGTTGTCGATGGCGACCTGAAGGCTCCCTTTCTGTAAGCTACTACATAGAAGTGTAGGGAAGAGTGCTACTACTTTCTGTGGATTGCTCCACTTTAGTCTTGATCCATACCTTATAAGGTTAAGCAAAGAAGCATCAAGAACTATTTTTCTAGTCTTTGGTATGACTCAACGAAGGATTGAACACTGGTCTCCCAGGGCATTGGTGAAAACTCTACCCACAATAAGCCCTTTTTTTTTTGCTTTTCATCCAGCTAAAATTGACACAAAATCATTTTTATGTGACATGACATGCAAGAAGCAAGCTTCTTCAACGTTAGTTTTAAAAATTGCTCAGATTCCTTTTCAAAAGTGCTTCAAGCATTGGGCAATAAACCCAACCTGTATCCATTTAAGATGAGAGCCAAGTGCTGCCTGAGCGAAAGGCTCCTTTGCAATAAGCTTTTAATCACATTTTGGGTATCTCAGGCCAAAAAATATGAAAACTGAGAGAGCACCTGCTCAGACCATTCTCCTACAATGACTTAGGGCAGCGGTTGGAGCAGCTGAAATGATAGCAAAGAAATAACAGGGACAATAATGACATTTCATTCAAACTATTCTTTGGTCTTCCTCTTTGTATCTCATATATATATATATATATATATATATACACACACACACACGTGTGTGTGTGTGTGTGCGTGATAAAATTTCTCAGTATCTTTGTGTATATTTATATGCTAGTAACCAAGCCAAAAAAAGGCACACAGTGAGATTTTTAATTGATCCCTATACTTAAAATTTTCTAACTTATGGAATACAGCATTTTCTGATACAATATTCAACTGAAAGATAATTTGGGGGTGTATTTATCCATAAATCATTTAATCATCCAAATTTTCAATATAACAGTGAGAGATAATTAGAATGTGTCACACCTTCCTACATAAGAAGCATCATTGATTGCTCTTTCATATAAATTCATGGATTTTCCATAATATGTATAAGCTAGGTTTGTATTGTGTAGACTATCAATACGACTTGCTAACTGTCAGTTTCTCACTTATATGAGCTTTAGGCAAAAGAACACCCAAGAGGAACATTAAGTGACCAAGTACCATTAACACTGTGTCTACACGATTTAAACCAAGATCAACACATGCTCTATCAATGATATTGAGCACTCTTCATTTAAATCTAGGACAAACCATACTGGTGTGTATGTGTGTGTGTATATATATATATATATATATATATATATAATGAGAAATGTATAGATTTAAGGTAAAACTATTCTTAGTTAATGAACTAAGAAGAAAAGTATAAATAGTTATGTACTCATTGGTAACAAAAAGCAACCATAAAAATCATGTGTAAAGTATGAAAAATTATCTAAATAAATGAATCGCCAGTAAAGATGGCTATGATCTGGAAAGTTGTTTGAGCTTTGCTGCATAGAAAAGCAATGATTGTTATGACTTTGGTCAGTCTCTAAGGGTAGTCTGAAACACGCAGCAGAGACCATAGAAAGGAATACAAAATCCCAAACATAATATACATCTTAGGGAAGTTCACCAGGGTGATGTTTAATGAAATCAGCAGCTGGTAATGTGGAGTAGGGTGTGGTCCCTCTGGGAGAATCACCGAGATTTTCTGAGTTTGTATGAGAATCTGGAGGTATATGCAAATTTGTTTAAAATGTTTTATTTACAAATTGTTTGTGTCACTGACAACCATTTTAAATAAAAGACAATTTAGATGTACTGTGAGTCTACAATATTGAGATGTTACAGTTAATCTAATCCTTCATCAGTGATATATATATATATATATATATATGTGTGTATGCACACACATGAGTGTCTCTCTATGTCTGTGTATGTGTGTATAAAGTGGTTAGAGTGTTTGTTAATGGCCTGGGAGACCGGGGTTCAATCCCAGGTTGAATCTTATCAATGACTAAAAAAAAAATGGTACTTGATATCTCCTTGCTTAACACTCAGCATTATAAGATATGGATTAAGGGTAAAGTGGAGCAATTCAGGGAGGGGAGTAGTGCCCTTCTCTACACCTTGGTATAGCAGATACTAAAAAGGGAGCCTTCGAGTTGCCCTCGAAAATGATCGTCAACTTTATATATATATATATATATGTGTGTGTGTGTGTACACTTATATTTATATATATTTGTGTGCACGTGTGAGTGTATATATATATATATATATATATATATATATATACAAGCAATGTATCTATTAGTCCATATATAATAAATAGGCACACACATATTTGTGTATGGTATATATGTGTGTGTACACATCTATCCATCTATATATATATGATAAATATCGATTGATATATAAATTTATCTCACTCCATACTATATATATATATAATAAATAAATATATATATATTATGGACAAGTTGTTGATCATGCAGAAATTTGTTCTATCTGATAAAATAACGAGTTTTTTGAAGTTCTAACTATGTGCATACAACAATACTGATGCACAGCATAAACACTAACAAAATGCATTGAGTAAAAGCGAGATAGGAACTGCACAAGAATATTGCAAGCTGTCTTGTCAAATCCTAGAAGCAACACCCAACTAATCGGTAGCTTAACAGCCACCTACATCCTATCTACCAAAAGACCGAAGTAATACAATCAAGACATGTGGAGCACAGCTGGTGAAGCAAGGATTAACTCATAAGTGATGTTGTCTCATGGACTCTTACGCATGGACATATTAGTGTCAGCCAACCAGCAAAGACTTATTATCATCACCTCTGTGCAGACACAGGATGGAGCCTAGAAGACCTGCTTGGAGTGATGGATGGTGTGAAGGAGTCAGAATATATATATATATATATATATATATATACTTATTATCATCATCAAATCACACTGTCAGTTTTGAGTTCCCAGACTACCTCAACACCATCCATCACTCCAAGCAGGGCTTCTAGGCTCCATCCTGTGTCTGCACAGAGGTGATGATAATAATCCAAGGAAAGTATCCAGCAGGTAGGGGTATCTAATCTGAGAGGTCAATGCCCATGGCCATTTACATATAATTAATTTGGGATTAAGATACCTAAAAACTCAATGTGCAGAGCCAAAAAAATGTTTATAAAAAAATAAAAAGGAAAAAATTCAATTCTTTGGTGTCATCATAAATTTATTTCAGGTCTGTGATGACCCTTTTCAGTTGTTAATGAAGAAATTATTTCTTCATTAACATCTGAAGAGGGTCATCCTAGACCTGAAATAAATTTATGATGACACCAAAGAATTGAATTTTTTCCTTTTTATATAGAAAAAAAACAAAATATATATATATATATATATATATATATATATATAAGCATGTTTGATTAAATAATAGAGACATATTTTGTCTCAAGAATTTTTTAAGATCCTTTTAAGTTTCCTGATAAGTGTCTTGGTTTCAGGTTGGAATTGGTTGATGAATTTAGCAAAATTGTACTGAGTGCTTTTGGAATTTTCATCAGCCTTCATCAGAGGTTGTTTACATGTGTAAAGAGTGTTTCTTAAAGAGTTTTTTTTTTCATAACATTACTAAATTACAAAAACTAAAAGTTGGATAAAACTGAGATTCTGATAACATCAGACGAATTTAAAACAGAACGCTATCAACAGAAATAGGACATTATCAAGGAAAATAGAATATTTAAAAAAAAAAAAAAAGGTTAATCGAGGCATTTCAAAAGATTGTCACTATTTTCAAAGTTAATTCTATTAATTCTAGTTTTCCTTGTTTTTATATGTAGGGCTTATTGGATTTAAATCTAAATTCCAACCTAAAACCAAGATGTTTATCAGGAAACTTGAAAGGATCTTAAAATCATGTAAACAAAATGTGTCTTTATTATTTAATCAAACATGCTTAAATGAAAGACTGCTGCCCAACTAAACACACACACACACACACATATATATGTATATATGCATCAGTTACAGGGGAAAAAACTACATCTATTATCAGTGGAAAGACTGGCTAAAGATAAATGGAGGTTTTGGATGGACAAATATATTAGGAAACGCTTGTGGTTTTATGTTGATAATAATCATACATATATATATAATATAAATTATTGGCCCCCTGTGTTTATAATATACAAATATATGTTAGGTAAGTTTGTAGATATAAGAAGGTAGGTCAGTCAGTTGAAGGAAATAAAAAGAGAATTCAGTAGAGTGAAGGCACTGGTGTTGGTTGAACTAATAAGTGATCACAGCTCAGTCATACATCAGAGCATCTGGGTCTTTTATCTCAAACAATTTCTTGTCAGTGAGGGTGAAAGAAATCTCAGGAGATGCCAGTGAAGCAGCCCTGTCTGTTGGATGGTTGGCTCCTTGAAGAATACCAGAGTTTCAGCAGAAGCCTCTCACAGTAGGATTCCTGCTAACTCTACCCAACCCAACTGCCCACCCTCACCAAATCACCCCCATATCTTTATTTCCTAATACCCTCCTGCTTCTGGACATTTTAGAGGTTTCATCATTTGATAGCCAACATCTGTTCAGGGTATTGGAACTTAGATAATAAATGGCCCTAAGTTAATAAAGAATTGGTTTCCCTGTTTTTCCAGCATCTTCCCAAACCCTGCATTCTTTTTACAACTCAGGATTTATGAATGAATAGGTTATAATTTAAAAGTGTGAGTGATAAATTTTTTCTTTTATTCATCCTATTTCTAGAATTGTGAAGATGAACCCTAGTATATAAAGAGAAGTAAAAAAAAAAAAAAACAACAACAACAAACCAACCCCAAAATCTGATAAAGAATATATACTTTGGTATATCCAAGAAGCAAAATGATATACCATATAATATAGGAAAGAATATACGAGGTGCATACAATAAGTTTCCAGACTTTTTTCGTATGGGCACTTTTATTGATAGTACACACATGAAACTCTAGTCCCCTTAGAAGTAATCTCCTCCGGCTGCAATGCACTTGTTGTACCGTTCCAACAACTTCTGGAAGGCCCCAGGGAAATCCTCTTGTGTGAGTGTGTCAAAAACCTTTGTCACAGCCTCTTTCATCTCCTCAATTGTCTAATAACGACAGCCTCTGAGCTTAGGAAATAAGCAAAAGTCACAGGGAGCAAGGTCTTGACTGTAGGGAGGCTGAGGAACTGTCTGGATGCCCATCGTGGTCAAATAGTCTGTGACAAGGATGGAGTTGTGGACTGGTGCATTGTCCTGCTGGAAATGCCCCTGACCTGATTTGAAAAGTGCTGGCTTCTTCCTACGGAATCTCTTCCTGAACTCCCTTAAAACCTCAACATAGTAACCCTAACCCTTTGGCCAATCAACTCTGGTCTTCTGACTTCCTTACTCCTGCCATACCTCTCATCCCTCACAGACTCCCTGCCTTCCTTGAATCTCTTATGCCGCTCAAAAACTCATGCTCAATTCATGCAAGATGCTCCAAAAGCAGTCTGAAGTATTCCATACGTTTCTGTGGCATTTTTTCCAAGTTTAAAACAGAATTTTATTGCATATCTTTCTTCTAAAGTGTCAGATTGCATTTTTGAAATTCACCAGCTGTGACAATCAGCCATTAGTAGAGTGTATTCCAATTGCTGTTGTAGCTGTTCATTTGAAGCTGAAATCATAAAAATTGGTCAGTCATCTCATAAGATGTATAGCAATAACCTACTGAATGTTCAATAGTCTATAACAATTTGAATGCCTGTACAAAAAAAGTTTGGAAACTTATTGAAGGCACCACGTATAGTCAGATCTTGATTAAGGCTGAGGGTCTACACCAGGAGCTTTTGGAGGGTAGGGTTGGTTGAAAAGTTCATAGGCTGACCAAGATACTCTGATGGAATGTAACCAAATGAAATTTTCCAGTGTCTTATCACTTGAATCATATTTCATTGGAGAGTCGCTGCTTTGGACTGGTGATCATATTTGGATAAACCAAATTAGAATATATTTAAGGATAATGCTAAGTTTTCTTGTTTTAAACCGTAAATCACACATAAATACATAAACTTAGCAATCATCAGAAAACAATACAAAGATAATCTTAGTTTATTATGTGTTTTAAGATTATATATATATAGCAATTTGATGGAGACTCAAACTCGGTTAAGTCGTCATAATAAATTTATTTCGGCGGAGAATATTACTATACTCTCAGTCTTATCAGATGACTATTTACATACTTCTCTCTCATCGCAGAGTAGCAAATGTTGAGTTACAGTTCGTATTCAGAAAATAAAATAAAGGAATTAAAAAAATAAAAAGATAAAAATTAGAAAATAAAATAAAAATAAGACTAAAAGGGGAAATCAAATTACAAATTATTTCATTCATAGGCGTGGGCAGAGGGGTTCAAAATGTTAGATGTTAGAAGGATTAAGAAACAGGAGTGGAATTAATCTACAGGTCAATCCCTCCCAATTTTACCTTCTTGTAGGTTTTTTTTTTTTCCTTAGCAGGTGTGATTTTCTAAACAGACTAAGATCATATAACAAATGGCTATCTCATACATGATTTACATTTATTTCTAATGTGCCTGTTAATTAACTCAGCTATGTCATCCTAGATATTTCTCTTGTTTCAATTAGGACCTAGACTGACTGGATATTTTAAAAAAATATATATATATATATAAGTAGCAGAAATTTAAACCTTTGTTTATCTATAAAAAAGTTCTGGAAGTCTTTAGGATACCAGTGTATCAGTTGAATTTTATTTTAACCCTTAAATGTGACATTCAAAGCCGAATTTGGCATATCCAAAACTTAAAAAAAATCAAACTTGGTAGTGAAAGGGGTTAAAGATAGAGGTCATCTGTAAAAGGCTAGCACCACAAAGTTTTTTTTAGAAATAAATTATTGCTGAGCAATTTCAATCCAATTTGGTAGAGAAAGAGTTAAATATCATTCAAATATATTCGATCAAATTTAAAAATGTTTCTTCTTTACAATTGCTAACAGAAATACATACACAAACATATATGAAAATACATAGTATATTCCTAAATAAAAACTGACCGCTATCAGGATAGCATAGACCCACAGCCAACAGCATATAGTGATTGTCAATTTCTCACTTACGCAATCAGATCAAGTCAAAAGAGTAATGCTTGATGAAGCTCTGGTATTCTTAGTCTGATGATCACATAGGTGAAACTGACTGTCACCAAGCACTGATGACTCTTCTTATTCTATTCTAACAAACACAGACACACATACACACTCAGAGTACATAATCTATGAACTCAGAAAGTTTTTGCTGGATTATGGTAACACACACACACACACATACAGTGTAGAGACAGAGTTAGTGGTGCTTCATAATTCATTTTCTTACTTATGCGATCATAAATCAAGACCTTTTGGTTTGATGATTGCATAACAGAAAAGGACAGTCACCAAGTGGCATTGACCATGATTATGCTGTCCTAACTTAGATCTATATATTCTCTTTCATTGATATTGCGTATTCTTTTTAAATATAACCTACTGCATTATATATATATTTATATATATATATACATACATACACACACACATTACTTAGAATAGTCTAACTGCCATTTGTTTAAAAACTTCAGAGTAAAATCTCTCACAGTAGTTGGTTATGTGATATTTTCAATTATCAATATCATTATATACACATCAGCGTGATTTCCTGAGTTTTGTTTAGTTTAGTATTTGGAAAGAAGTACAGTACAGCTAGAGATGATTAAATTCATTAATTTAGCCCAAAAGTTAATTTAGTTTATTAAAGTAAAGATACTTAACTTCCTCAAACATTAGTATTGGTAATTTTATCTTTCAAGCAAATTCATAATCCAAACATAAGATTAAAAAAATCTTTCTCATTAAAGAACTTTAATCTACCTTTTATAGTTTTCACAGAAACTGAACAGCAGTTATTTTTTTCTGTTGATTGCTCTTTACAATTCATCTAATTGGGAACGATATTAGTTTGAATCAATCATTTGATTTCCTGGTTGCAGCCCATTGAAGAAAAGTCACTTCTGATCCAATCATATACAATTTTTTGAATGAAGCTTGGATTTTTGGCACAATTATGGAGGTTAAATCATGCAAGTTACCTCCCCTGATACTCTCGAGGAAAGAGATGTTTTTCTTGGACCGGAAGAGAAGGGACTGCCATACTTGTTTATGTGAGAGTGGAATAAGGACGAGTGGGAAAAATGCATGTCTCCTTATACTGAGTGTTGTAGTCTCAATTCTTTATATTTAACAAAGGAGAATTTTTTTTTTTTATTTATTGCGGACTTTTTGTCCTCATCTTGGTAGTTTTTTGTGTTGTTTCTTCTTTCACTACGTTTCGGCCAAATTTCACCTCTGGCCTTCTTCAAGTGATTTACTGCGACCTCGGATAGGAATGATGAGTCTTGTAACCGTATCCCCAGTAATTACTGCTTTCCATAGTTGTTGTCTATTGCACCATGTTTTTGACCAAGTAAACCTCTGGCCGGCTTGGGTAGGATTTGAAACTGCTATCTTCTGACAATGCTCACCTGGAACCATAGAGACTCAACGCCTCTATCCGCTGCGCCACGGGCCCCAAAGATTAAGAAGCCTCACCTCAAAATGATTTCAATTATTAACAAAGGAGGTTCATTTTTCTTGTTCTACAATAATGGACTTTTTAAAGGATTGGTTGGTTGGTTGGTTTTTATGGCATATCAACCCTTGTAAGTCATTTAATGCTAAATCTTGTTTATTCACATATTAGACCATAGTCGTGGGCGACTGGAAGGCTCCCTTTTCAATAGCTACTACACTGAAGTATAGGGGAGGGCGCTACTCCTTTCCAAGGATTGCTCCATTTTACCCTTGATACGTACCTTATATTGCTGAGTGTTAAGCAAGAAGGTATCAAGTACCATTTTTAAAGTATTTGTTATGACGCGACATGGGATTGAACCCAGATCTCCTGGACCATTGGCAAACACTCTACCAACTTGTAAATAAATAGTTTGTAGGTAACATTTTTAAAGAAGCCAGTGGTCATTAGTTTGCACACAGTTAAATGGTTTTAAGAATTTGCTATTTCAGACATTTCTACTTAGTATTAATCATTTATTCGCACAAATTAAATGGTTAAACAGATGAGATCGAAAGAGATACTACCTCTCTGGGTCAGAGTAGACCCGAGTGTAATGGCAATGAAGGGGTACTCCATATTTCCCAAAGCTCCTGGACTGGAGTCATACCATCTGATGGTTTACTGTGATATCCATGACACTTGGTGGTGGGGAGTCTTAACCTTCTGCAAAAATGCAATCAGCATATTCTACAGCGCCAGCTGACTGGACTGCTTTTTTTTTTTTTAAATTTTAACTAAGGAGTGAGAATTTAAAAAAAAAAAATCAAATGAGATTCATATTCCATATCTCACTGGAGCTTGGGGGTAAGAACACCGTGATCATTTTGCAAGAACCCTTTCTTTTCTTTTGTTGAATTGTTGAGGGGGAGCTCTCAGAATAGTTTAACGAATGAGAAGAGAGCTCCTTTGTCTAAAGATGGTAGCAAGAAAATGATGTTTACTGAATTCATCATGTTATTTGAAATATCAAATAATTACTATAAGGTTCAACATTGCCATAAATATCTTCTCAAGGTTTATTTCAATTTTTCATGGAAACATATATAGAGAGTATTCTAGTTTAGCTTCAAGATAGCAAATTGAATTTAATCCCTATTATTGACTTTCTATGACTCAAAAATAAGTTACCATATGCAGATTACCAAGTCAGATATGGATGAAGACATTAGTTAAGAGAAAACATATAATAAAAATAGGAAGGTAATATGTTATTAAAAGTGTGGTTTGGTTAGGTTTGTTGGGTCTTATGGCATATCAACCTTTGTAGCTTATTTACCACCAAATCCATTTTTATGCAAATAATCAGTTCTATTTAAAACAAAAACATTTCTATTTCAAACTATTCAAGCAGTTATATAAAACAATTCAGTTTAGTGTAAGTACAGTTTCAATGTTAAAAACAGTTCAATTTCAAGTAATTCAGTTTAGCAAAAGCACCCAGTTTAAATGTAGGTACAGTTTAATTGTGAAAAACATTTCTATTTTGAGCTATTCATTTTAGTCAAGCTGTTCTAATTCAGCTAATTCAGTTTAGTATAAGTACAGAATTTGTTTACACACAGTTACATGTCAAAACAGTTCTATGTTAAACAACACAGTTTAGTGGTAGCACCTGATAGGGCCTAATCTATGGGTCAAATAGAACTAATGGCATATTTATGCTAAACTGCATTATTTGATTAAACTGAATAGCTCTAAATAGAAATGTTTTTGACAACTAAACTGTACTTACATTTAAACTGTGTGCTTATGTTAAACTGAATTATTTGAGATAGAACTGTTTTTTGATATTGAAACTGTATTTACATTAAACTGAATTGTTTAACATAGAGCTGTTTTGACATGTAACTGTGTGTAAACAAAATCTGTGTTTTCTCATCACAGCATGACAGCTTATCAAAGCAAACAGGGTCACTAGGAATGAACCGAAAATCCATGTTATATGTTATGCAACACTATTTAACCCATAAGGGGAGGATAAGGGGGCTCATAGCTTTCTCAAGGGTATTTGCCCGAAAGTGAATGTAATAGTGTCGATATCTTGGATTTTGAAGAATTGTTAGGGGTGTACTTATTTATGGACATTACTAGCCATCAATCACTTCTGAATTAATTTCTTGTATAGAAAATTTTGTATTAAAGATAAATTTTTATGAATACAAGAAATAATGTGTTTCTGTCAACAGACACACATACAAAATGCAATATTCTTTCTGAAAAAAATTTTTTTAAAGAAATCTTGATGTTTCTCCAAAAATATTTTTTGGCATTTTTTTGCCAGGTATTTCATATACACCTGCGTAAAAGATAGATTCATTATTTGGTTTCTATGAACTATAATAAATTAAAAAAAACAAACGATAAAACCATTTTATGAATAAATTTTCTTCCAAACACTTTTGTTTTCATATATCAATATGATTATTCAAAATATTCATCATATCATTTATAGCATCTATAGATTTTTTTCTACGGATGGGGAGAATGTAATATTCAGTATTTCATCATATTGCTGTGATTTTGTCTCTTCATTTAAGAGAGAAAAAAAGATTAACGATACAGATATGTTTTATTTTAAAACTTTTTTTCTAGTTGGTATAATCTTTTGATAACCTAATATGTTTATATCTGTAAATCAAGATCAGTCTCCCATATATAATACCAGTAATGAAAAAATATTGTAATTATATAATTCTACTGGTGAGAGAGAGTTCTTGCCTTGATGGGTGGATGGTTGGTTGTTTGTTTTGTTTTATGGTGTATCAACCCTTTCTAGGTCATTTTACACCGAATTAAATTTCAAACAATTTAGTTTAGTATAAGTATAGTTTTTGTTTGCAAACAGTTAAATGTCAAAACAGTTCTGTTTCAAATTATTCAGGTGAGTACACAGTTTAGTTCTATTTGACCCATAGGTAGGTCCCAATCAGGTGCTACCACTTTGGGCCAGAGTGGACCTGGGAGCAATGGCAATAAAGGGGTACTCTGCATTCCCCAAAGATCCATTATTACTGAAGCCTTGCCATTAGATTGTTTAGTGTCATATCCAGGACACTTATTGGGGGAGTCTTACCCCTCTGCAGAGAAGCAGTTGGTGTATTCTACAGCCCCAATCAATTGGACTGGTAGTATTAGGAGGCATGTAATGGACTAATGTTATTATCATTTACACAACTAATAAGAGTACTACAAAAATAAAAATTTATTCTTGGATAGATCTGAAAACAAAGAAATTAAGTTGTTGTGTTAAGTCACTGTGGGTAGCAGTGAATTTTTAGCCAGCATGTGGAGTGGATAAGTAATCATCCTAGTTGACAGCTGTAACTTGACATGGGTCATCCAGTGGTCAAGCAAACTTCGGCTGCTATGAGACTGAGACACATTTGTATTGTTCTGCAAGGGTGACAAGTAAACCGTTCTCAAATGTACTTGAAGATATTTTGACTTTATAGTATTTGGGAGGATCATGCAAAAGCACATGAGCTCTGCAATTTCCTAAATGGAGAAATTGACTGCATATTTTTTAGCATACTTGATTGGTCAAAAAATGTGGTTGAATATTTTAATTTTTTTAGTTGGGTTTTTCCCAAATTCTTGAATTTTCTGGAACACATGTGGGTGTTTTTTTTTAGGTTTACTATTGTGCCAAAATTTATCTGTTTTTTCTAGAACTTTTTTTGATGATGAAATTGCATCATTTCCTATAGTCTACCATAATATAATCCCAGTAATGAAGGTATATTGTAATTATATAATTCTTTTGGTGAGAGAGAGTTCTTGCCTTAATGGGTGGATGGTTGTTTCGTTTTATGGCGTATCAACCCCTTTCGTGTCATTTATCACCAAATTAAATTCAAAACAATTCAGTTTAGTATAAGTCTCGTTTTTGTTTACAAACAGTTAACACGGGTGAATGTAATATAATCACTGATTTTGAAGCTTCAGTCCAGTATTTTAGTTATCATGCTATAAAGCTTCTCCCATAGATATTTATAATTTTTTAAGCATATCTTTATAATACACCTCAAATGGTAATTACAGAACTCAAGAAAACTTTATAAGGTTTGGTTTGGTGGGTTTTATGGCATATCAACCTTTGTAGGTTATTTAATGCCAAATCCATTTTTATGTAAATAATCAGTTCTATTTAAAACAATTCAGTTTAACATGAGTACACAGTTTAATTGTGAAAAACATTTCTATTTCGAGCTATTCAGTTTAGTATAAGTACAGATTTTGTTTACACACAGTTACATGTCAAAACAGTTCTATGTTAAACAATTCAGTTTAGTGTAAATACAGTTTTGATGTCAAAAAACAGTTCTATTTCAAATAATTCAGTTTAGCATAAGCACACGGTTTAAATGTAAGTACGGTTTAATTGTCAAAAACATTTCTATTTCAAACAATTCAGTTTAGCATAAATATGCTGTTAGTTCTATTTAACCCATAGATAGGGCCCTATCAGGTGCTATTATGCCAGGCCAGAGTAGACCTGGGAGCGATGGCAATGAAGGGATGCTCCATATTCCCCAAGTCCCCAGCATTTCTGGGACCTCACCATCAGACTGTTTAGTATCATGTTCAGGACACTCATTAAGGAGGGGGTCTTACCCCTCTGCAGAGGTGCAGTTAATGTATTCTACAGCCCTAGCCGACTGGACAAAAAAACTTTATAAGGAGTTTCTGTGAAAGGGTAAGTGTACCAGCCAAACAAAATTACATGAAAATGAATATAAATCTAATTTAATTAAGATATTTATATGGCTTGAACTCCAGTTACTCTGGGTCATCTTATATATTTTTAATTTCATAAGTCTAAAAACATTTCCTGAGAAAAACAGCAACATCTGTTCAGTATGGTAGCCATCTTGACATAATTTGGGGGAAGTGATTTTTGCAGCTGTACACCTGGAAGAGGGAGGAGTTGCAGATGATCCACATCACTAGCAGCAGTCAAAAAGTCAGCATGATTTTTCTGGGTGGATTTTCAGACAACTTTATGACCACCTGTGCTGAATCAAATCCTTCTATCTTATATAATTTTCTTTCTTTATATCTAAAACTGGAAAAGTTCTAAAAATAAATGACAAGATTATTTATATATGGATTAAAGTCAAGTATCTGTGCTTTTTTAAGACTAAATAACATTTTCTGAGAATGTAAGTTAATGGGGGTGGATTTCTATGGTGCAATGACTAACATGCTGGACTGTGATATTGTTGTAAGCGGGTTCAAACTCCAGTCATGGTATTATGTTCCCTTTCATATTAATACCATTGGGAAAGGCATGAACCCTCTTATCCCATAGATAGTACTACTATTCTTCTATAAGGATGACTGACATTAAATACCCCATAAACATAGATATACCATAAAACCAAAGAAGTCAGTGAAAGTTAATATCTAACTCAATTCAAAATAATGTCAATACAGAAGTTCGCAAGAAATAAACACAAGGCTGAGTCAAAAGCTTTACAATATTTTGGTAACATGAGTATATGACACTGAACGCCCTGATGGTGAGTTTCCAGTAATGCTGGGGCTTGGAGAATATGGAGCATCCCTTCATTGCCATTGCTCCCAGATCCACTCTGGTCCAGTGTGGTAGCACCTGATAGGGCCCTATCTATGGGTTAAATAGAACTAACGGTATACTGATGCTAAACTGAAATGTTCGATTAAACTGAATAGCTTGAAATAAAATGTTTTTGATAATTAAACCGTACTTACATTTAAACTGCGTGCTTATCCTAAACTGAATTATTTCACATAGAACTGTTTTTGACATTGAAACTGTATTTACACTAAACTGAATTGTTTAACAGAGCTGTTTTGACATGTAACTGTGTGTAAACAAAATCTGTACTTATACTAAACTGAATTAGAACTGCTGGACTAAACTGAATAGCTCGAAATAGAAATATTTTTCACAATTAAACTGTACTTACATTTAAATTGTGAGCTTATGCTAAACTGAATTATTTGAAATTGAACTGTTTTTGAGATTGAAAGTGTACTTTGTACTCTCTGAGTACTACTAACTGGATTTACCTCTACAGCTTGGAGTATAGATTTTGGCCTATATAAACTTCCCTGATTGTCAAGGTTCTTGCATCAACCTAAGCAAAATTTCTTGAACCATTTGTGCCTTCATCTTTTGTACAACAACTGTTTTTGGTTGCTTTTGTGACCTCATGGCCCAGTTTGACCTTGTAAAGCATAAGTTTCTGAATTAGACTACATTTTAAAATATATAAGGAGTGGATCAATGGAGAATGTGTCAGTGCAACTTTTATAATACTACCACCAACAGCAAGTGCCCTCCATAGATTTAACTGCTTTGGTCATGTGATATACTCACTGCAAACTAATATATATTAAAATACAGCAAAACCTTTGACTCACCCTAGTAATATATGAACACTTAACTTTTAATAGGAATCTCTAACATTAATGACAAGATTTTGATGATTTCCTTCTCCAAGACTGGTTGCAATACTATGGTTAAAGAGTCTGTCTTTCCTCCTTTTTACTTATAACTAGAGGAAAAATAGTTGGATTCATGCCTTTCCCAAATGTATTAGCGCGATGCAGACAGTTCTGCCCAGGGTTTGAACTCAGGCCATTGTATCTACTTCCTATGACAAAAACCATTACACCTTGAGCATTGTCTTAATTCGGTAAATACTGTCAAAAAAAAAAAATTGAAGATTAATTTGTGTCATAATAAGCTAAGTTATTCCAACAAATATTTTTGTGTGTCTTAGTTGTCTAAATTTCTGAGATGAAGCTTAGTGATTTTTTATCATTAAGGGTTTTCAGACTATTGTCTTCATCTTTATTGTCACCTTCTTCTGGTGTTTGTCAAACTAAGGAACCTTCATGGAACTTTGAACTACGCCCTTTATTAAATCCATAGGAGTCGCCTGTTCTGATTCCGTTAACCATAACCGAGTACAAGTGTTAAGCATTCCTGTATTGTTACTCACCTGCAGTCAAGAATGAACCTGCAACCTCCAGATGATTGTCTCCTTAGAAGCTTTTTTGTATCAAAAAACAAGAAGTTTTTAGATGAAGCATATCAATAAATTTCATTGCGATTAGCCTTATTCAAGCGGTCAGTTCTACCACAGAAAGGGATTTTAGAAGCACATTCTATATACTTTTCTCAAAAATGAGTGTTTATTTCTGCACTCATTGATCTGAGAAATATCAAAGAGAGACCTTTATTTCATACACAGGGCTATATTGTTCGTATTCCCGAATATTTTGAAAAATCACTGCTATTTTAGGTTGGCAGTGACATTAAGTGGATCAAAAGTAGTCAATGACATTGAATCTATTTACCAACTCCTCCACACAGGCAGGGTGTAACACAAGGTCAATTAATAGCAGAGTTTAACAGGTTTGAGTTGAGTTTTCCTTCTCCTACACAGGTTGCCTAACCAAGGCTAAAAAAATCAGTCTGCCCAACTATTTACCCATTGCTGGAGGGAGAATTGGATAATATTGAAGTAGAAATTAGTTCTTGATTCCGTTTCTTAAATAAGAATTATCACAATACCTTCGCATTTTCAATGTTGTTTTGTGAGAGAATCATTCACAAACTTGGATATAAATTCCAAGATCGATATTTTGCACCTTTTGCTTTCTATCATTCTTACGCTCACTCATTCTCGTCTATTCTTGCCTTCTCTCAGTGACTCCATCAAATTGTAAAAGCAAAGAAGAAGATCCCTCAGCAAAACAATGCATAAATAATGGTAGTTACTGTATTTTGAATTCTGTTGCCATCAAGTTCACACAGAAAAATCTTGTCTGCAATTTAAGAGAGAGTAAGAAACAAAAGAAAAATTCCTATTCAAAACTAGTTGCTCTCCAAATGAGAAGCCAAAGAACATATGGCTTAAAGTTTTCCTCTTGCAAAATTGCCTGACATAATAAGAGATTACCAAAGAATAGATTAGAACTGTTCTAATAAAGTTTGATTTGTTAGTTCTGCTTCCAATTGTGATCTCCAAATGAAGAAAAATATTTTCTGAATACAGAAAGCAAAAGAAAAAAAAATTAGATATCTGATACATACCTTGGGGATTAGTTCAACATTTTCAAGTTGAAATAAAATGTCAAAAGTTTCAAGGAATTAGAAGCTTACCTGCAAATAAAATAAACATTTGATAAGTAAATTAGGAATGTAATGAAATATTTTCTGTATTATTTAAGCAAATACAAAGTTAAATAAAAACATGGTCCAAATTCAAGTTAGTTAAAAAAGGTATCAGTTATTGTTTTGCAATTATTAGACAGGCCAAAATGATGATTTTATTTTTGCTATCATTTAAATCAGAAATATTTAGTTTTAACTAATAACATTCAGAAAGATCTCTTTTGTTGGTACAGTTATATTAGACTTATCCTATTACCTGGTTTAGTCGTAGGGGCATTAGTTTTATAGTATGTCTTGGACAAGAAGAGCCTGTTGGAGGCATGCCTGGTTTGACTTCAGAGTTTCCTTCTCCTAGACTAGTTGCCCTATTATTTACTCAGAGCTAGAGGAAGAATAGTTGGATGCATTCCTTTCCCAGGGGTATTACCACTATGGTTAAAGTAAACAGAATCATTCAGGGTTTCAACTCCTGTCATAGTGGCATCCACTTCCAATGACAGTAACCATTACCAACAACTGTCTCTGATCATGCATTTTGCGTTTATTGAGTTCAAGATTGAACATGGAAGAAAATAAGCATTTTATACTTTTTAGATTTAATAAAGATATAAATACACACAAAAATTAAACAGATTTGCTGAGTATTTGAGGAAGGTAACGTGGCATAATGGTTAGAGTGTTCCCCAATGGTTCAAGAGATTGGGGTTCAATCCCAGGTCAAGTCATACCAAAGACTTAAAAAATGTTACTTGATACTTCCTTGCTTAACACTCAGCATTATAAAGTATGGATCAACAGTAAAATAGAGCAACCAAGGGAAAGGAGCAGTGCCCTCCCCTACACCTCAGTGTTGCAGCAATTGAAAAGGGAGCCTTCAGGATTGCCCTCGACTATGGTTGCCAACTCTACGTACTGACTGTGAATAATTTAACTTATCAATAGTGGTTCGCAAAGTTTTGTTGCAGAGATGTTGAGCTGTATTGGATCAACAATCAATGGGATGATTTTAGATATTTTGAACTCCTTAATCAATTCTGAATGTGAGGCACCCACACCCAGTGAGGATCAATTTCATGAAGAAAAGTTTACTAATAATTATGTTATTATATGTACCTCAAAATTAAATAATTTCTTCATTTTTCTATCTCATTAAAATGTCAATTACTCAGTGTTTTTTTTTCTAAATTTTTTTGGATATTTCATAAAAACATTCACTGGTCCATTGGCCTAATTGGTAGAGTGTTCACCAATAGCCAAGTAGACCAGGGTTCAATCCCATGTTGAGTCGTACCAAAGACTCAAAAAATGGTTCCTGAAACCTCCTTGCTTAACACTCAGCCTTAATTGGTATGTATTGTAGAAGTCAAATGACTCACCTGCTAACATGGCTGCCTTCTTGAGTCTTCTTAGAAAAGCAAGCCAGCTTAGCTTATCTCATTTATAGGAGAGTATCTAATGCAGCAGGTAGGTTGGTCCATTTTGCTCGGATGGACCTACCCAACACATTTGCATGAGTGGTGTCTATTCACCCATATATATCTCAAGTAAATGACTCAGTGTTATCTCTTGCCCAGTCGGCCGGGGCTGTAGAATACACCGACTGCTTCTCTGCAGAGGGGTAAGACCCCCCTAACGAGTGTCCTGATATGACACTAAACAATCTGATGGTGAGGTTCCAGCAATGCTGGTGCTTGGGGAATGTGGAGTACCCCTTTATTGCCATTGCTCCCAAGTCCACTCTGACCCGGAGTGGTAGCACCTGATAAGGGTTCATTCTATGGGTTAAATAGAACTAAACTGTGTTTCCTTCACAATACAGATTTTTGCACTTAAACTGCGTGCTTATGCTAAACTGAATTGTTTGAAATAGAACTGCTTTTGACATTGAAACTGTATTTACACTAAACTGAATTGTTTTATATAGAACTGTTTTGACATTTTATTGTGTAAACAAAATCTGTACTTATACTAAAGTGAATTAGCTGAATTAGAACTGTTTGAATAAATTGAAATAGAAATGTTTTTTATTATTAAACTGTGAACTTATGTTAAACTGAATTCTTTGAAATAGAACTGATTATTTGTATAAAAATGGATTTGGCATTGAATAACCTACCAAGGTTGATATGCCATTAAAACTAACCAACCAACCAACATCAGTGTTATCTCGATTTACACCAGTTTACTTGTGTGTCAGACTACTTGCAAGTCAGCCAATATTCTACAAGTATCAAGGGTAAAGAGGAGCAATCAAGGGAAAGGAGTAGGGTCCTCCCCAACACCTCAGTGTAGTAGCTATTGAAAAGGGATCCTTTGAGTTGTCTTCGGCTACAGTCGCCAACTTTATTTATTGTTGATTATTATTTATTTTTGATTAGCATTATATATTATTTTTGTTGCATTTTATCACAACTACTCATCTCATCTTTCTATGGAGGCTTATTATTCATTTCCGAGTTGAACTATATAATCATCAAGGATTGATTATTCAGAACTCAGAAAAAAAAAAAAGGGAACAAAAATAAGACCAAAAAAATACTAGTCAAAATTATATAATTCACCGACATATAGTTATTTACTTGGCTTTTTTGATTAGATGTGGCACAAGGCCATATGAATGGGGCACCCAATGAGACACATACTCATTCATGTAGGCTTGCTTGTCGAGCTTGTTAACCATTACATCACCAGAGGTGCCCATAATTCACCAGCATATAATTTCCAGAAATTCTTCAAATTTTATAAAATTATCATTATACTATCTCATCTGATTTGAACAGTAGATATTTTTTTGTTTATATTGTTGAATGTTAAATGGAAAAATATTCAGAGGATATTATAAATATTTTCTTTTTTTATTACAAAGTTTCACTGCACTAAGCAATGTCAAGGTAGTGTTGTTTTGTTTTTTTTTTGTTCTTAATTTGATTTAAATAGTCCCATCAACATCCAGGATTTAAAGATGTTATTTCAATTTGTAATCTTGACTAAGTTATTAAGCTTTATTTTTGGTACTAACAAGTAACGAAAGATACCAAGGGTGGGGGATACTATAAGTGGGTTGTTCCTGCCTGAGGACATGTTTAAATGACCACAACATTTAGAAACAGGAAGTTCTTAGGATTTTATCATTTATTTATTTTATATATAAGAAAAAGAAAAAAGTGTCTAAGTTTATTTCCTATATCAGTCTTAAATATATCTCCTCTTTTTTTTTTCTTATTCTGCTTTTAACAAGAATTCAAACAATAATATTTTGGATAAAGGTGTATGAACAAAAACAGGGACTAGCAAAAAATGTTTTGATTTAATTCTGCATCTTTGATATTCAGGTTTACAACGTCAAAAAAAAATTCATCTATTTTAATCATTTGACATAAGGATTTTCTTTTCCTAGATTTTGTCTTTTTTTTTGTTTATTTATATTCAAATTTTTCATTACAAAAATGTCACTTAAACTCCTGTCATTGTCAGTATGTCAATATTGTCAAAATATAACAGTAGCCATTTTAAGAAAATCATCACTTCTACTGCTTTCATCTCTATGGATTTGATTACTACTTTTTTTTGTAATGCTTGGTTTGATAATGCATAAGAGGAAATTGCTGAAAAAAAATTATATATATATATATACACACACACATACATGAGGGTCATTCAAAAAGTTATAAGCCTCGAATAGAAAGAGCCATAGTGGAACACTTGTTGCTGAGATCTTAGGGATAGGTCCCAAGATTGCTGATGTCCAAGCACAAAATTGAAAAGGTTGACATATCTAGGACTCATCTGACTATCTCACTCACACTTTCTGAATGACGTATATATATATATATATATATATATATATATATATATATATATACACACATACTCCCCTACCCCCGTAGGGTTGAGTTCTCTAGCAAAGAAGTAATCGTGTTGCCATTAGCGCCTTTGCAAGTCTCTTCGTATTTGAATTGAGATCTCGGCGGCCGTTGAACTGATGTATGTAAACAATAGTAATTGTGATTCATAACTGTTTAAAATGTACTTCGTAGCTAATATCTTCTCATAGCTAAATGGTTAGAAGCTTTGGCTTGGCATTTGAGTCAACCAGGTTTTGATCCCAGCTACGGGGAGATACTGTCTAGCCACACTGATGAGTTCTGATAGAACGAAACAGATCTGTCTGTGGATGACTATATATATTGCCACAACTTTTTGACTTCCTTGTTGGGTTTTTGTACGTTGACTTTGCATGTGAATTTCATGTTTTGATGGTTTTAACGTGACAGTCAAAATAAAAATCCAGTTGTTGAAATCACTAATATATTAATATAACATTTTTCACAAATACAACTTTGCCCAGTCACTGACTGCCCCTCTGCAGAGGAGTAAGACCCCCCCCCAATGAGTGTCCTGATATGACACTATTCAATCAGATGGTGAGGCTCCCAGATCCACTCTGGCCTGGAATGGTAGCACCTAGTAGGGTTCTATTTATGGATTAAATAGAACTAACTGCATACTTATGCTAAACTGGATTCTTTGATTTTGAACTGTTTGACTAAACTGAATAGCTTGAAATAGAAATGTTTTTGACAATTAAAATGTACTAACATTTAAACTGCGGGCTTATGCTAAACTGAATTATTTGAAATAGAACGATATTCATAAAAATGGATTTGGCGTTAAATAACCTACTAAAGGTGGATATGCTATAAAACCCAACCAACTAACAAATACAACTTCCACACATACTATGAAATTTTCTTTTACAATTGTGTCAACAATTTCCATTTTCAAAGGAAAATTTTGTAGCATCTGATTAATCTGCATAAGTAAGAAAACAAGTTGCTTCTTTTTTCAAGTCTTATATTATTGTATATATAACCCTAACCCTAACCGGACATTGGCCTAGCGGTTTGAGTGTTCGCCAATGGCCCGGGAGACCTGGGTTCAATCCCAGGTCGAGTCATACCAAAGACTCAAAAAATGGTACTTGATGCCTCCTTGCTTAACACTCAGCATTATAAGGTACGGATCAAGGGTAAAGTGGAGCGATCCAGGGAAAGGAGTAGCGCCCTCCCCTACACCTTGGTGTAGTAGCTATCGAAAAGGGAGCCTTCGGGTCACCCTCGACTATAGTCGCCAACTTTACTTTTTTTACTTATATGTCAGTAAGAAGAAATGACCCTATCCACAACTTTAAGTTTCCTATAGCTAATATCTGATCATCAAAAATTCTAAAATCTAAAAAAGTTGAGAGCTTGGTGATTTTTTTTCGATGATATTGCTGTATTGTGTCTTTGGTATTTTTTGCATTGAGTGCTAGATCATTTATGGTTAAAGTTAAAACCAAAGTGTATGAATACAAACACAATATTATTATCAGGATTTTTTTTTTTTAGTTCATTGCCCAAAAGTCTCCAAGACATGGAGAGTAATATGCCTTATCCTGCTATGCTGGCCCATGATGTATTGGCTGTTACACAAGTTATATAAAGTTTCAATAGAATCAATGGCATTTGGTAATTGCCTGCATTTCACCTATACCGTCATCAGATCAAGAAATCGGCTCTTACTCAGTGAGAAGCTAATATTCATCGAGTACCTTTGATTTTACTAATAACTTTTATCTATATATACTCTATCACTGATATTGAGCACTTTATCCATAAACATAGCAAACTATATAACAAAAAGAAAAAACTCAAATTGGATACTCCTACCCTTTTGATTTCCTCCTTATATATATATATATATATATATATGCAAAGCTCTTCTAATGAATTGAGCACTCCGTTATCTGATTGTGCAAAATGTAAATAAAGGAAATTGGATACATGTGTTAATTCCGAGCTAATGTCAAGTTGCAGGATTGGTCTACGGATACGTCATCAGCCTGACGTAAAGTTAGGTAGGTTTTGATCCTGGCTGGGAGCGTCTCGCATGTCTAGTCTCATTGAAGAGTTGTGATTCAATAAAACAGTCTTGGATTACTATATATATATAAAATGTGGTTTTCTGTATTTATAGATAAACAGTGCTCAATATTTGTGATAGTAATGATAGCATAGACTATCAGTGGCAGTTGGTGAATGGCAGTTTTTTGTTTGTGTGTTCATCAGACTATGTCTACTCTATCCTAAGCTATATGTATATAAGTAAAGTATATATATATATATATATATATATATATATATGTCTGTGTGTGTTGTGATATTAGATGTATGTGCAAAAAATTCCTGCACTAAAAAAAAAAAAAAAATAGATAAAAACTTACAATAGAAAACATTTTTCCTAATTCTTTTATACAGAACCGAGAGCTTTTAAACATACCCAATGCATGGGGAATGAGATGTGTTGCAATTCAAAATGTTTTGATACTCAACAACGAAGTTAATGATATTTGCCTGAATAAACAAAATTTAAATAATAGAGAAACTAATTTACATATATGAGTGTGTGTGTGTGTGTGTAAATGTTTGCATGTGTGTGTAAATAGCTCAAAACAACCAACAAAAATTCACTGTAGAAAACAGATTTTTTTTCCTTATTTTTTGTACAGAATAAAAAGAATTTTTTTTAACATTTCCAACATATAGAGGGTAGCGAGATGAGCTGCAATTAAAAATGTTTTGATACTAAACAACAAACTTAATGATATCTACCTGAATAAACTAGCAGATTGACTGATCTTTTTAACGAATCATCTTTGAAAAAAAATAAAATAAAATAAAAAAGAAGAAGAAACAAGCTCTGAATTTTGGGAAGAGGTTTGCTGAATTTGCTGATCTGACAATTTGGCCAGTAACGTGGATCTCAGCACGGAAAGAAAATTAATAAATTGTTTACAGATGTTCTTTTTCAGATAGTTTTTGGACGTGGGATAATGAACAAAAAAAAACAAAAAAAAACTCCACAATCCTCGAAGATGTGGGTGACTGAAGTTTGGTATTACTTAATACCAGCTTTGAAGAATCAAGCTTTTTAGTAAAGATTTAGAGATTTATCTCGATAAACAAATTCTTTTTTTTTTTATACTTGTGACTTTTGTTTAATGGAATTTTTTGGACTGAAGAAATGGAGGAGGAAGTGATTTGGTTCTTTGTACCAAAATTGAGTAAAAGTAGACATAGATGAACGGAAAGAAGAAGAGAGAGAGAGTTAACAAGGATGAAAGAAATGTTGATACGATAAAAATCAGAAAAAGAGACATTTTTAGAAGAAAGAAGATATACAATATTAACATATTTAAGTATGAACATCCAACAAATGTGATTCCCTAACAATTAGGCATAAAATAACCCCAGATGGGTTGATATACTGTTAAAAATCAATCAATCCAACTGAAGAAAGAACTTATATCTATATAAGTAAGTAAAGTTAGTGACCATAGTCGAGGGCGACCAGAAGGTTCCCTTTTTAATAGCTGCTACAATGGGGTGTAGGGGAGGGTGCTACTCCTTCCTCTGGATTGCTCCACTTTACCCTTGATACGTACCTCATATTGCTGAGTGTTAAGCAAGGAAATATCAAGTACCATTTTTAATGTCTTTGGTATGACGCGAACTGGGATTGAACCCAGGTCTCCCTGACCATTAACAAACACTCTACCCACTGGGCCAATTAGCCAGTTAGATGTAGATGTATTCATTAGTTATATACCAGAAATAAGACCAATGCATTGATTCACTGTATTGCTACCACTAGTATATTACTATTTATTAGTAATGTACTAAGGGTAGCAACACAGTGAATATAGTGATAACAGTTATATTAATAACTGATCGTCATGATAATAATAATGAAGAGGGTATAAAAAGCTGCAATAGTAAGTTGGTTGGGTTTTATGGCATATCAATCTTTGTAGGTTATTTAACACCAAATCCATTTTTATGCAAATAGTTCTATCTCAAAAAATTCAGTTTAGCATGAGTACACAGTTTAATTGTGAAAAACATTTCTATTTCAAGCTATTCAGTTTATTCAAACTGTTCTTATTCAGCTTAGTATAAGCACAGATTTTAAATGTCAAAACAGTTCTTTATTATACAATTTAGTTCTGTAAAAGTATAGTTTCAATGTCAAAAACAGTTCCATTTCAAACAATTCAGTTTAGCATAAGCACACAGTTTAAATGTAAGTACACAGTTCAATTGTCAAAAACATTTCTATTTCAAGCTATTTAGTTTAGTCAAACAGTTCTAATTTAAGCAATTCAGTTTAGCATAAGTATACAGTTAGTTCTATTTAACCCATAGATAGGGCCTATCAGGTGCAACCATTCCAGGCCAGAGTGGACCAGGGAGTGATGGTAATGAAGGGATGCACCACATTCCCCAAGCTCCAGCATCACTGGAACCTCACCATCAGATTGTTTAGAGTCATATATAGGACATTCATGGGGTGGGGTTACCGCTCTTCAGAGTTGCAGTTGGTGTATTCTACAGCCCCAGCTGCCGGGGCAAATGTGGAGCACCCATTCATTGCCATTGCTCCCAGGTCCACTCTGACCTGGAGCGGGAGCAACTGATATGGTTCAATTATTGGGTCTAATAGAACAGTTTGACATTTAAACTGTGTACAAACAAATGACATACTAAATTGATTTGATAGAAAGAGAACTGTTTGTAAACAATTGAGTTAGATTTTATTGAATTGTTCATAATACATGGCAATACTTGGAACCATTTAACTGTGTGCAAATAAATGAGTGACGTTCAATAGAATTATTAATGTTAAATAGCAATGATTGAAACCATTTCATTGGCATTATGGTTAGAGTGTTCACCAATGGTGTTGGAGACTGGGGTTCAATCCCAGGTAGAGTCATACTAAAGACTCAAAAAATGCTTCTTGATTTCACCTTGCTTAACACTCAGCATTATAAGGTAAGGATCAAGGATGAAGTAAAGCAGTCCAGAGAAAGTAGTAGCACCCTCCCCAACATCTCAGTGTTTTAGCTCTTGAAAAGGGAATCATCGGATCACCCTCGACTAAGGTCACCAGTTTTAAAAGAGTGTGGAAATAATACACATACTAGCGTGCAAACAAATTACCGACAAATTAAGTTTGTAAACAAATGAGTGATGTTAAATCGTGACGGTTATATAGTAATACTCAAAACCATTTAACTGTGTGCAAAAAAAAAAAGAAAAAAAATTAGCTCAGGCTTCTTTAAAACTTTATCTACAAAGTGTGTTAACAAATCATATATACATATTTACCAACCCCACCGCTTGGGCAGGATATGACAGAAGGTCAATTTTTAAGCGGAGTTTAACAGGTTTTAATTCAGAGTTTTCCTTCCCCTAGACTAGTTGCCTTACCAAGGCTGAAGAACCTAGTCTGTCCTACTATTTAACCAATGCTGGAAGGAGAATAATTGGATTCATACCTTTCCCAAGGGTATTAGTGCTATGTGAAATCAGTCCCGTCCAGGATTTGAACTCGTGTCGTTGTGTCCATTTCCTACGACGATAACCATTACACCACAGGCACCTCCACTTAACAAATCATATATATGGGGCTGTAGAATACACCGACTACATCTCTGCAGAGGGTAAGCCCCCACCCCAAACGAGTGTCCTGGATATAACACTAAATCTACCTTATCGCTCCCAGGTCTACTCTGACCCGGAGTGGTAGCACCTGATAGGATCGAATAGAACTAATCTGTATTGCTTGAAATAGAACTGTTTTATTATTTAAACTACACACTTATGCTAAACTGAATTGTTTCAAATAGAACTGGTTTGAAATTTTACTGATTGTAAACAAAAATCTGTACTTTACTCAACTGAATTGTTAGAAATTTTTTATCAAAACGACCTAATTCAGCATTAAAAGTAGGTAAAAGCAAAGTTGGTGACTGTAGTCGAGGGTGGCTTGAAGGCTCCCTTTTCAATAGTTACTACACTGAGGTGTAGGGAAGGGCACTACTCCTTTCCATGGATTGCTTCAGTTCACCTTGATCCGTACTTTATAATGCTGAGTATTAAGCAAGGGGGCATCAAGTACCATTTTTTAAGTCTTTGGAATGACTCGACCTGGGATTGAACCCCAGTCTCCCAGACCACTGGCAAACACTCTACTCATTAGGTTAATGGCCTGACCCCAAAAAGCGTTCATATGCCATAAAACCAACCAACCAAACAAACTAATAAGATGGAGTATTGATCGAGAATGTTGGGATAAAATTAAGGCAAAAAAAATAAATAAAATTAAGAGAAAATACTTCGTAAAAAATTGAGAAAAGTGGTTTGTTTTGACAAATATGGATGGTATTTCAATCTTTTGGATAAAATATAATAATCAGCACTAAATAAAGAAAAACAAATATAAAAAAAAAAAGAAATAGTTGTGGACTTAAGCCAAAAAAAAAAAAAAAAAAAAAGATAATAAAATATTAGATGAACTGAAAATAAAAAAAAGGACTGTTTGTTTGTTTGCAGAGGCGTCGTAAATATTGGGCTAAACAGATTTAAGATAAGTGGGTAGGAACTGAAAAGGAAAGATCCTGATAGAAATTTCAAGATCACGTCTTCAGGATTAATTGAGCTATTTCGCCAAGGGTAAGGAAGTAGATACTAATTCATCCTTTTTGCGATATTTAGTATATACTATAAAAGATTAGAACAACTGCTAGAAACAACGGAAGGAAGCAAGTAAATCAATAATTAATGTTGGTTGTGAGGGAAGAAAAACACGATAGGAAGATTAAAAAGGAAAATTATATAAGCAGTTTTGATGTAAGTAGATATACAATCACTGCTAACAAAAAAAAAAAAAAAATAAAATAAAATAATAGACATACAACCACTGCTAACAAAAAAAAAAATAAAATAACATAATAGACATACAATCACTGGTAAAAAAAAAAAAAAATTCGACTCACCACTCACAGAAAATGCTTATTTTGTTATTTCTATTTTATGAAAATCAAACGAAGTATAAAACTAAGACAAAACTCTATTTTGTTTGATTGCCAAACTTTCTGGCTTCACAGAATGTTGATTAAAATAATTTATCTTCCGATTTTTTTCAGCATAAGGTAGAACAACAAATTATAAAATAAAGCAAAGATATAGGGATTTTGTTATTTCTAGTTGAATATTATATGGTCAAAATGAATATTATTAGATATTATTTATTACCAAACACTTGAAACTTTAAAAAATAACAAAAAAGGTATAGAAAACTTGGATTTCTGAGCCCCCTTTTTTTAGGTCAGGCAACTGTTGAGATGAAATGATCCCTTTTAATTTTGGCCCCAATGGGGAGGGAGAGTCAGTTGCCTCCTGTAATCTGGTTTGGTCGTGGAAGTGTCACTCATGTAGTGTGTCTTGGACATGAAGGCCAGTCAGAGACCGTCCCTCAGGTCTAGTTGGAATTCAGTTTTCCTTTTTTAACAACGGTTAAAGAGCCCAGCCGGCACTATTATTCCCCCATGTCTAGAGAGAGTTAAATTAGATTGATACCTTTCTCAAACATATTCAGGAAAGCCAAGTTCATTTCCTAGAATACTAATAGCTATATCACAAACATCGTGTATATAAATATGGAGCAGTCTAAAAATAAATCCACTGTAGCTCGAGCCAAGTCAAGACTGTTCTTATAAAAAGAGAGGAATACAGATGCCATATGGAAGTGTGATAAGGAAATCAACAGAATTCAAGGAATATGCTGAGGTGTTACAACAACAGGATATGACATGAATGTCACCAACCAGAGCATAAACAAGAGACAACCCATTATAACTATAACAGCGAAAGAAAGTCCCAGTGGCGGAGTAGTTAAGATGCTGGACTACGACACAGTAATAAGAAAGTTTAGACTCTCGTCATGCTATTAGGCTCACTTTTGGATTAATACCCATAGGAAAGGCATGAACTCCTTTATCCTCCACAACTATGGAATTTGGCATTAAACGACTCACAAAAGTTGACATGCCATAAAACAAATTAAACAAACTAATTTATTGCAACCCTTTATATATCAACGCAATATATATTTATATATCAACCCGTGGTATAATGGTTATCGTCATATGAAATGGACACGGCGACAAGAGTTCAAATTCTGGACGAGACTGATTGCATTTCATATAGTGCTAATACACTTGGGAAAGGCATGAATCCAATTATTCTCCCTCCAGCTATACGGTAGGCTAGGTTCTTCAGCCTTGGTGAGGCAACTAGTATAGGAGAAGGAAAACTCTGAATTCAAACCTGTTAAACTCCGCTTAAAAATAGACCTTGTGTCATATCCTGCTCGAGCTGAGGGGTTGGTAAATATGAATAAATAATAATGCTATTTTTCTTTATTTACAGGTGTTGTAGCCCGGTCAGCTGGGGCAGTAGAATAGGGTAACTGCATTTCTGTAGAGGGGTAAGACCACCCCTCAACGGGTGCGATGAATATGATACTAAATTCTCTGATGGTGAGGCTCGAGTCCTGGAGAATTGAGTAATGTGAAGTACCCCTTTATTGTCATTACTGCCAGGTCCACTCAGTGGTAGTACCTGTTTGGGTTCCATCTCTGAATCAAATAGAACAGTTTACCAATTTAACTGTCTGTAAACTAATGACGGATGTTGAGTTGATAGTGTTACATAGCAATATGTGAAACTTTCTGTGTGCAAACGAATAAGTAATGGTTGTATAGTACACATATACATATCCAAATCACGCAATACAAATACACAGGTGACTCCGTTGTTCAGGTACGAACGCATTTAATAATTTCTGACTTCAGTTCTTCAACACGAGGAGGGAGACAATTCTTAAAAGTCTTTTGTATCATACTATGCTAACACCATCCGTTTATTTCTTGTAAAGGTTTACAAGAAGGCACAAGGCCTTAAGTTTTTTGGGGAGAGAAGGGGAAGGGTGCGGTCTTGCATTAAACTATATTTTCTAAGGGAACCTAGCTAGCCACATTCGCCGACCCATTCAACAGTACAGTATATAACCATTCATCCATCGCCATATTTGCTCTATGAAAAAGACCTATTTAAAACCCCCGAAAGTGACGTATGATTTTATTTACAATTTGTGATTTATTTACAATGAATTTATATGATAGGAATGGGAGAAAAACGCCGAAATATATACAAACAAAAACCAAGGAAAAATTCCCCGTTTGGTTGCCCTCCCATCCCCACGTCTACGAAAATGGAGGCCGACTTTTTTCCGGTGTCCGAAAACACCGAAAACAAGCCGGACCTACCCTAGGTGGGACTGGGGTTCTAGTCTAGTGGGGCAAAGAAATACAGGGTTGGGCGCGGAATGGGACAATAAAAGAAAGCGGGTAATATGATTTTTATATATACATGTGAATTTTTCAAGATCTTCGGGTAGAGGTAAAAAAATAATAGGGATGGGGAAGATCTTGAGAGCTAACGACTAGATGACGGGGACGATGACTGACAGCATACTGCTAACTATGCGAACACCATCCCCAACGTTTGGCACAACCTGTGGTGTTTTAGATCTCTATTCATCTTCGCTGGTCGGGACCCGAAAAACTTAACCGCCGCCGCAACAGTAGAAAACTCAATTCAATGGCAGAGAACTCTATTCTCTATGCCCCAATGGCGGAGACTCAATTGTCTGCCAGCATGGTCCAATCTCTAATCTTGAACTTCATAGTCGGACGTCAACTTCTCAACACCATGGTCGGACCTCAACTGACGTGATTTTTCAAATCCTCAAATCTCAGCCCATCTCTTCTGGGCATGACGTCATCCACTCTCCAGCCGCATTTCTGTCTGGGGTTTATTATGACAATGGTGATTGTCATATCCTTTGCGCGAGAGCGTAAACTGAACGAATTGACTACACACCGGAACTCTTAACCTGAATAGTTCAAAGCCCAACCAAACTGAATGATAAAATATAATTAATGAAAAAAAGGATTAAAATAAAAAAAAATATCATTCTTTAATTATATAGCATAATGTCAGATAGAATTATTAGTGCTAAATAGCAATACTTGAAACCATTTAACTGTGTAAAAAAAACAAACAAATGAACTCTAACTTGTTTAAAAAATCACATATTTATTGTTTACTTGAGTTTTATTATATATTGTTGGTTATTTAATGCCAAGTTCACCTACCTAGGAAGTAATGTCTCATCAACTGAGACAGACATCAACACGCGACTAACAAAGGCATGGGCAGCTATCAATAGGCTATCGGTCATATAGAAGTCAGACCTGGCCGATAAAATAAAACGCAGTTTCTTCCAAGCTGCAGTCGTGTCAATACTGCTATATGGATGCGCTACATAGACGCTAACGAAACGGCTGGAGAAAAAGCTTGACCGCAACTACATAAGAATGCTGCGAGCAATATTGAACAGGTCTTGGAGGCAACACTCCACAAAGCAGCAGCTATACGGCCACCAACCACCCATCGCGAAAACTATCAAAATTAGACGAACCAGACATTCCTCAAGTAATAAATCCAGGTCAGAATGGAAACCAACAGATGTTTGTACTTTGTGACCGGATGGGTAAAGAATGGGGTACAGGGACATATAGTAGCCCTAACGAATCGCCTGACGGGGGAAGGAAGAAGATAAAAGCCAAATGATTGGCTAGGACCCCAAAGCGGAAATAGCCCCCATCTTCCGTCAGCGGAAATAGGAAATAAGAAAAAACTAGTTTTGGGACAGAGGTCATGGTGAATGGATCTAATGCCAAACTACGGGTGAAGCATCAAAACCGGGATTTGCGGAACAGTAGTTGAAATGATAAGATATATTGAAACTACCGCTGAAATCACCGGGGGAGGACGGAAAGTATTTTGGACAAGAGGCAGCCATACCTTCAAGCCAGAACTAAAAATAAAATAAATTCCGTCAACCCGTAAAAAAAGGAAAATACTCTCCAAAGGAAAGTCGTCATACAGATAAGTAAACTTTAAGACTGTTTCTCCCTATATCCAATTACATACTCTCTCTCTCAATTTGAAGAAAGACTAAAGAAGAAAGAAAGGAAAAGAAGAAAGACATTTATGTTTATGTACTATCTGCTAATAATACAGCCGACGCGTTGAATATGTGTATCCGCGTGAATAGTAAAAAGATTGATATATTTTAATGTTCCCACGTGTTGAAGAGGTTCATTTGTGTCGTTTGCTCCCAAATTGCTTATTCTATGTTTCTTTTTCTGCTTCTTTTCGCCTTATGTTATTCTCGCTTAAATTGTCCTATATGAATTCCTTTAAAAATATTATAAGGGAAACCGGAGTTGTCGACTACTATAATTAATATTATTACATCTATACCTAGAGGTTCACATCTTCCATTGTTCTAGGGGATGAAGAACTAGTGGCCTTGGTGGGTGTGTGAATAGTGTGAAATTTGGAAACCCCTTTCCAGCGGCGGTCAGTCTAGCCATAAATTAAACCCCACATAATATGCCAGTTCCTATATGTCCGAGAAAGGACTCTGAACAAGGACTTATTCTACAAGGGATCAAGTGCCAGACCGCCCCGTCTTCACACATGCAAAAAAAAATAAACTCCCTGTTTGGTCATAACAATATTTAAATGCACCAGTTCCCATATGCTTTTAAATGGTTGCTCATCCTGGGATCATTTTATTTTAATTTGCCGTCACAGTATATGTATAAATACGTATAAATATATAAAAATATATTTATGCATCTGCAAGGAACTATGTGCATTTAATGAATGTCTGTGATTCAACTATTCAATCATTAGACTAAGAAATGGGCTTTCGGTCTGGTGACAGCATAGGTAAGAAAATGACAGTCACCAGGTGTTGTATACAATACATATGCAGAAACACATGCAATACAGGTGGACTCTGTTGTTTCAAACATGAATGGTTTATTACTTTCTGACTTCAGTTCATGGCAACACGAGGAAAGAGACACAATTCTTAAAAGCTTATGCAAACCATACTATCTGACCCCAATGGGCAGCACATCTTGTGATGTCTAAGATCTCTGTCGGTAGAGACCAGAAAATCCCAACAATTTCAACTGACTCTTTTCCAAATCCTCAAATTCTCAGGACCATATCTTCCAGGCATGACGTCATCTGGACTCCTGTCTGGGGTTTATTATGACAAATGGTGATTGTCATATCCCTTGCGCATGAGTGTAAAACTGTACCGAATGACTATGTACCTGGACGCAAACCTGAATGGTTCAAAGCCCAGCCAAACTGAATGATAAAATGCAATTAACGAAAAATAATTAATATAAACAAAATCATTCGTTAATGATATAATACAGGTACCATTTATTCTACTGAAACCTGTATCTACGTGCTCATCACTAATATTGAGCACTTTATTAATAAACATTGCAAATCATTATATATATATATAAAGTAAAGTTAGCGACCATAGTCGAGGGTGACCCGAAGGCTCCCTTTTCGATAGCTACTACACCAAGGTGTAGGGGAGGGCGCTACTCCATTCCCTGGATTGCTCCACTTTACCCTTGAACCGTATCTTATAATGCTGAGTGTTAAGCAAGGTGGTATCAAGTTCCATTTTTAAAGTCTTTGGTATGACTCGACCTGGGATTGAACCCAGGTCTCCCGGGTCATTGGCGAACACTCTAACCGCTGGGCCAATGTCCCGGTATATATATATATATATATATATATATATATATATATATATATATAAAATGTGGTTTTCTGTATTTATAGAATGAAGAGTACTCAATATTTGTGATCAAAAATAAGTAGATCTAAGTTATGATAGCTATGCATTCATCAGGCTGTGTCAACTCTATCCTCACGTATATATTATTCTTGTTTTTATAACTATTTCTATGTACAAGGTGTCTCAAAACAGATGCAACCCATTAGTATGAAAAAATTTTTTTACTGAGACAAGTGCAATGGCAGTCATTTGGAACACATCTTTTTAGCTAGAGACATCCAATCAAAGTTTTTTTTATTGGTATTATATTAGCTTCCAGGACATGCAATCTTTTTTTGAGTTTCTTGTCTTAGTAATAAATCATTATTCTATTAATGGGTTACATCTATTTTGAGACAGTTTTGAATAATTTTGTCTCCAAATGAGAGGAGACACAAAATATTTTTTCCTCTCTTGTCCAAGGCATGGTAATCGAGGATTAATAGTTGTTATTGTATACTATTTGCAAATCTAAAACAATGGAACACAACATTATTATTAGTAGATTTCACATAGGTCCCATTACATATATATATATATATCATCATCATCATATCGCGCTGGTAGCACGGATATTCCTGACCCTCTCTCGCCACTCCTCCCTATCGTTCATCGCCCTAGGTAGGTCTTCAGGACCACATCCTGTATCCTCACATAGCTGCTGAATGTACGTTCGTGCTGGTCGCCCTGCTTTTGCGCGGCCATGTGTGGGGATCCATAAGAGTACATCTCTTATGAGTCCATCTCTGCTTCTCCAGCAGTGTCCTGCATGTCTGGTTCGTCTAACTTGAATAGTTTTCGTGATAGGGGGCAGGTGGCCGTACAGTTGGTGTCTTGTGGGGTGTTGCTGCCAGGACTTGTTCAGGATTGCACGCAGCGTTTGTGTTAGGTGATGTTGGCTTATGTGCAAATGTTTCCAGCACTTTTAAGAAACCAGCAGACAAATTTACTGTAGAAAACTTTTTTCTTTTCTTTATAGAGAGCAGAGAGAAGAAGTTTTTAATGTACTCAATATATTGGTGGGGGGATGAGATATGTTGCAATTAAAATTGTTTTGACACTAATCAACAAACATAATATCCACCAGAAAAAAATCAAATTTGAATAATAAATAAACTTTAATTTACGAATAAGAATATGTATATGTGCGTATGTGTTAAATGTTTGTGGAAGGGAACGAAATGAATCAGACAATATATGCGGAAAAATGTAAACAAACAAAGGATATATATATATTTGGCATAGTTAATAATATGTTTATTATTTATTCATTTATCTATTTTTGCCAACATATTTTGACTTCAAAACTTGCCCGCATATAAAATTATTCCATTAAAAAATTATTTTCAGGATGAGAATAAAACAGAATAATCATAAAAGAAATTCTAACGTAAACATTCTTTTGGCAGTATTTTTTTTATTTCTCCAAAATCTTTCTTTTTCGGCCTGATGATTGTCATATAAAGACAACATAAGACCAGTGGTTGCTGTTAAACATCATAAAAACTAATATATATCTTTTGTTTATTCATATAAATATATATTTTTCTCCATCATATATATTCTTTTTCCCTTATATATATATTTCCTAATTCATATATATATATATATATATATATATATATATATATATATGAATGAGGAAAAAAAAAAGAATATATATATATATTCTTTTTTTTTCCTCTTTCATTTATATGTATATATATGTATTTTTTCCTCATTCATATATATATATATATATATATATATATATATTATATTATATATATTGTTTTTTTTTCCTTATTCATATATATGTATGTATGTATATATATATTTTTTCCCCTTCATTCATACATATATGTATATATATATATTTTTTCCTCATTCATATATATATATATATATATTTTTTCTCATTCATATATATATATATATATATATATATATATATATATATATATATATATTTTCTCATTCATATATATATATTTTTTTTTCTCATTCATATATATATATATATTTTTTTTTTTCCTCATTCATATATGTTTTTTTTTCATTCATATATATATTTTTTACCCCTTATTCATATATATGTATATATATATATATATATTTGATTCCTCATTCATATATATTTTATTTTACCTCATTCACATATGTATACATATATATATTTTTTTAAATTATTTTTTCCTCATTCATATGTATATATATATATATATATTTTTCTCATTCATACGTATATGTGTATATATATATATATTTTTTTTCCTCATTCATACATATGTATATTTTTACTCATTCATACTCACACATATTTTTACTCATTCATACACACACACACGTGTTTGTATATATATATATATATATATATATATATATATATATATATACATACACACACTCACACACACAATTGAGAAAATTATTCATGAGAAAAAAATAGAATAATCATAATAGAAAAATCTTTCATGTAAGTCCAAAGTCATCTTCAGGGCTAAATGTTTTGTTTTCGGAAGACGAGTAATACATGGAAAATGTATTCAAAATTGATTCAGTAATGAGACGGAATGACGTAAAAAGGCCGCATCGTTCTTCAGTTTGAGAAATTTTGAACAGTTTACAATTTTAAATGTCAAGAAAAAGGGGGCTTATGTTATAAATGGATGTTGAAATCTTTTTGCATCATTTTTGCTTGAGAAGGTGATATTTCATAAAAATCTTGTTTTTGTATAATTGCATTAATGTTTGTATATGTGTAAATACATGTAAATATATACACACGTTTATGTATGTGTGATAACGAGAGTGTGTATATGTGTGTGCACGTGCCTAAAAATACAAAGTGGAGGTCTTTTACGTGACATTCTTGAGGAGAGCATCTGGTCCCAATTGACATCACATAAACTTTAAGACATACCAATTGAGATCCCTCCGTCTTTTTTTCGACTTGTCATCCAGATGCCTCACATGAGGAACTGGCTTTGATTTTGTGGATTGAAACAAGAATTCTGTGAGTTCAAAATATTGGTTGTTAGAATTTTTCCTGCTGGTGGTGTACCAAAAGGAATGAAAAATATGAAGGATGGCAGTCAAAAAACATAGGAGTAGGGTAGAAGCAAATTTAAGAAGTTTTTATTTCAACAACAGCCTTTCATTCAGGTAGCTGACTTAAAAAGACAATGGAAGTGTTTGAGATTTTGTAGCTGAGTAAAAAAAAAAAAACACATTTATATATACGTTTTTTTATATATATAAATATATGGAGCCAAAAATAATATTTCAAGGAATAATTCATATATAGAATATGTTATAATTACACCCACATTTCGGTCGATGCTTTCTTTAATATGAGAATCAAAACTCCCAAAAGTTCAATGAGAACTCCCCCCCTGTGATATGAGCTAAAGTTTGATTTGGTTTTATGGCATATCAACCATCCTAATTTATGCCAAATCCTGTCTATACATGCTCACATATATCATTATGTAGTGCTGCTAGCACGGATTTCCCTGACCCTCTCTTGCCACCAGTCTCTATTGTCCATCACTGCCAGCAAGTCCTTTAGGCTACTTCCTGGCACTGGGCTAATGAGCAGAGGGTTCGATAATGGTCCGGAAGACAGAGATTCAATCCCAGGTCAAGTCATACCAGAGGCTCAAAAATGGTACTTGATGCACCCCCCTTACTTACCACTCGCCATTATAAGGTATGGATCAAGGGTAAAGTAGAGCAATCCAGAGAATGGAGTAGCGTTCTTCCCTACACTTTGGTGTAGTAGCTATTGAAAAGAGTCTTCGGGTCACTCGACTACAGTTGCCAACTTTACATACACATATATATGACTTTTAAGCACATTTAGTAGATAATATTCTTAAAACGAGACTGATTATTTTTTGCACATAGTTAAATGATTACAAGTATTACTAAATAACAGTCACAGTTTAAGATCAGTCATTTGTTTGCATACAGTTTGTTCTATTTGACCCATAGATAGGACCCTATCAGGTGGTATCGCCCTTCGTTAGAGTTGATCTTGAAATAAAGGGGTACTTCACATTTCCTCAAATCTCCAAGGCCGGAGCCTCGCTATCTGATGGTTTACTGTTATATCCAGGACACTCATTGGGTGGGGAGGGTCTTACTGACAGCATCTCTGCAAAGAAGGTATGACTGGACTATATGAGCAAAGGCAAAAAAGGTCTTACATAATACATTTGAGTATTATCTCATAGTTTGATGGAGACATTCGCTTTTTAAGTCCCAAAATCTTGTTTTGTCTAGTAGTAAACATGGTGCATCAGATATAGGCGTTTGATTAAAAGCTGCTTCTTAGAGAAATCATCTGAAGGTTGCAGGTTCAATCCTAACAACAGGTAAATAACAAGTGATCCTTACTATAGCTTATTATTTGTACCCTGCCGTGATTAATGAAATTAGAACAATCAATTCACGAGGATTAAATAAAAGGTTCAGTTCTAAGTTGTGTGTGGGCTCCCGGGTTTGACAAAACAACTGAAGAAGGCCGAAGGATGCATCGACCGAAATGTTTTGAATATAACAATGTAGATGAAGATAATAGTCTGAATATTCTGAAAATAAAAATACCTCGTATATATCTATCTCACTCTGTTCATCTCTATCTGTATCTATTATCGATCTAGTAAGTTATCGATTTTCTACTTTCTGTCGTCGTTCAATATGTTTGAGTAATATATTTGATTGTCTTTAAACCTGGGAATTGTCATAACATGTAGCATTGTGAAACATCAAAAAAACGATTTTGACTCATTTGATCATTCAATGTTTCTTCTGTTCTTAAAATGCACAACACAGGTTTTTTTGTAGCTGTCAAACTTTTACTATTCTCAGAATAAAAAACATTATATACTAAAATATTGTGGAGGAATATATATGTCATCATCAGCAGCGATTTTGAATTGGTTATTCTACAATTCCTTGCATAACAATTTTGATTCAGTGAGATCCTGCTTTGCCTTGTCAGAAAACTATCTCATATTTCCTATATTGATCAATATATATATATATATATATATAATAGATGAGTATTTAATAAACATATCTAGCTTATGATTATATATATATATATAGCCAATGAAATAATATATATATATATATATATATATATATATATATATATATATATATATATATAGCCTATGAAATGATATAAATATATATATCCTATGAAATAATATATATATATATCCTATGAAATAATATATATATATATATATATATCCTATGAAATAATATATATATATATATATCCTATGAAATAATATATATATATATATATATATATCCTATGAAATAATATATATATATATATATATATATCCTATGAAATAATATATATATATATATCCTATGAAATAATATATATATATATATATATATATATCCTATGAAATAATATATATATATATATATATATATATATATCCTATGAAATAATATATATATATATATATATATATCCTATGAAATAATATATATATATCCTATGAAATAATATATATATATATATATATATATATATATATATCCTATGAAATAATACATATATATATATAGCCTATGAAATAATATATATATATATAGCCTATGAAATAATATATATATATATATATATATATATATATAGCCTATGAAATAATATATATATATATATATATAGCCTATGAAATTATATATACATATATAGCCTATGAAATAATATATACATATATAGCCTATGAAATAATATATACATATATAGCCTATGAAATAATATATACATATATAGCCTATGAAATAATATATATACATATAGCCTATGAAATAATATATATATATATAGCCTATGAAATAATATATATATATATATATAGCCTATGAAATAATATATATATATATATAGCCTATGAAATAATATATATATATATATAGCCTATGAAATAATATATATATATATATAGCCTATGAAATAATATATATATATATATAGCCTATGAAATAATATATATATATATATAGCCTATGAAATAATATATATATAGCCTATGAAATAATATATATATATATAGCCTATGAAATAATATATATATATATAGCCTATGAAATAATATATATATATATAGCCTATGAAATAATATATATATATATAGCCTATGAAATAATATATATATATATAGCCTATGAAATAATATATATATATAGCCTATGAAATAATATATATATATAGCCTATGAAATTATATATATATATATATATATATATATATATATATATATATATATATAGCCTATGAAATAATATATATATATATATATATATATATATATAGCTCTATGAAATAATATATATAGCCTATGAAATAATATATATATATATATATATATAGCCTATGAAATAATATATATATATATATATATAGCCTATGAAATAATATATATATATATATATATAGCCTATGAAATAATATATATATATATATATATATATATATATAGCCTATGAAATAATATATATATATATATATAATCTATGAACTTATATATATATATATATATATATAGCATATGAGTATGTAATGTATATATTTTGTAGATGAATACACTTATATAAAAATATTGTCCATTAATATCTATTTCTGTGTGTGCGTATATATATATATATATATATATATATATATATATATATATATGTGTGTGCGTGTGTGTGTGTGTTTGATTACAGATCAGGGTATTTATATCATGTACATAATAACAATTTTACTGCACATGTTTCATTATATTAAATCCCTTCCTTTGGCTTTGTTTTTAATGGATTTCGTAGCGCGAAAAATTAAAAATAAAACGAATACACACCTACGCACTGACTGACATTTGCAAGTAAACAAATATTTGCCCGTATATAAACCAAGATTCCTTCTAACTTGTACTTTGCCTGAAAACCTAATTTTATCCAAAGATTAATCATGGGAGCTCATTGCATGAGGCATCGGCACACGCAATGATCAAAAACCCGAACCACCATAGGTGTTGGCTTCCTCCTGGCAGGTTGGCTACCAAACTCTTTGAGCATGTCTGTCTTTAATTACTTCTTACAGTTGCAGTCGGCCATGTGTAGGAACAGAGGAAACGATTATCCATCCCAATAAAAACAAAAGGTGCTACACTTTGATCAGCAGTCACTCTCCTGTGACGGGCAGATGGCAAGCACTCTTATTTTCCAAGAACAGTGAAAATACATCTGCAGTATTGACATAAATAATTGCGCCCAAATAATTTTCTATAAAAATTCAATTTTCTACTCAACCAAAAATACCAGAATTAACTATTTCTCATGAAATATTATATCATCAATATGGATATTATTAGGTATTATACATTACCAAACTCAACAGCATTGGTTTAGTAGAGTTTTATGGCATATCAACCCGTCTGGGTTATTTAATGCCAAATCCTACATACATACATACACTATTTATAAGTGAATAGTTTGCTGGTAATACTTTTGAATGAGTCAGAGCTCATTTGTTTGGTTACAGTTAAATGGTTTCAAGTATTGCAATTCAGCACAAACAATTCTATTTAATATTAAAAAAAGTTGTTATATAATTAAGGAATGACTTTTTTATATTAATCATTTTTCGTTAATTATATTTTATCATTCAGTTTTGGTTGGGCTTTGAACTATTCGGGTTAATAGTTCAGGTGCATAGTCATTGGGTACAGTTTTACGCTCGTGCACAAAAGATATGACAATCACCATTGTCATAATAAACCTCCAGACAGGAAATGGGGCTGGAGTGTGGATGACGTCATCCCAAGAATAGATGTTCATGAGAATTTGAGGATTTTGAAAAAGAATCAGTTGAGAGTTGAGATTCGACCATGGAGTTGGGGATTGGAGTTGGCTATTGAGTCGAAGAGTTGAGTTTTTCAGATCTCTACCGACAGAGATCTTAAACATCACAAGATGTGCCTCGGGTTGGGGATGGTTAGCATAGTAAGAATCGTGTGTGTCTCTCTCTCCCCGTGTCGAAGAACCGATTTCAGAAGTCTGTATAACTGTTCGTACCTGAAACAACGGTGTCCGTCTGTGTTTTGTATTTGCCTGTATCTGTAATTGTGTATGTAAAAGATGAAACAGTTATATATGATTCACAGATGGGACTCTATCGGGTGCTACCACTCCACGTCAGAGTGAACCTGGAAGTAATAGCAATGAAAGAGTATTCCACATTCCCTAAAATTCTAAAACTGGATCCTCACCATCAGATGGTTTAGAGTCATATATCCAGGACATTTTTAGGAGGTGTTTTACTCCCCTCAGCAGAGATACAACTGGATATATCCTACTGCCCTAACAGACTGGGATGACTGCTGCAGTGAAATTTTGTAACCAAGTTGGCAAACTGTTGTTTAAAGTGACCCAAAGGTTCCCTTTGCAATGGGTGCTACATGTTTTCCTTTCTCTGGAAGAAATGTTTAGTAGTCCAAAAATAGGTACACCTCTAAATTTGATTTATTCAATTTTATTGTTGTAGAGTGTGGTAACTTGTTAGGGGTGTATTTATTTATGGGTAGTACTGTCTTTACAAAATTTTGTCTGGCACATGGTCATTTATTTATGAGCGATTGTATGTGTATAAGAAAAAGATGAAAGAGTAGCAGATGATGCTATAAAGTAAGGTAATATTTCCTTGCATAGAAAATGCAAGTGCCTGATGCTGTTAAGAATTAATATCATAGAGAAAGGTATGTCTCCATATTTCTCCACACTATCAAGTCTATTGGCGGAGGTTAGAATTTGCTGACTGTAACCCATTCAATAAGAGGGGTCACTCAACTGCAATCTGATAGTGAGGCTTCAGTTCTAAAGATCTAGGGAATATAGATTCGCCTCTGCATTGCCATTACTTCCAGGTCCACTCCAATCCAGAGTGGTAGTACCTGTTTGGGTCGCATCTATTGGACAAATACATCAGTTTAAAGATTATTCGTATTCATTCGGACAGTTGTTGGAATTCGTTCGTAATGTTCGTTAGCTGTGAGTAAATACTCATTTGCGTAAAAAAAAAAACACAAAAAAAAACAATGAGCTCCGACTTGAGGCGAGATTATCTAGACATTGGGGCATTTCATTTTTCTCAAGTGGCTAAGTCCATTCTCTGGACAGTGATTGGTTGCTAGCCCAGTGAATGGGTATATTAGAGTGTGTATATACTGACTTGCTCGTTACGGGCTCGGTTGATTTTAATCAAGTTAATCCAGTTGATGGGTCACACTATGGTCGGCCGTGGTATCAATGGCACGGATCTGGTCAGGTTTGTCTCGTCACTGGACATACCATGAGCTTCAGTGGGCCATTTCCCCAGGCTTTAACCCTCCTTGGAGGGGTTTAGTTTATCGCCTGGAATGCCGACAGGGTCCGAAGAATTTTTGGAGCCACCAGGTGCGTCTGAGCTACAGCCCTGCGTACGGAACCACCTTAAAAAGGAATTGTGCCACACTCGTCTGCTTGGTGGGACGGAGGAGAAATACCGTTACAGACTCGGTATTGAGTTACCGCCCATTTAATTTTTGTCTGCTACCTGGGGCCGCTGAACCAGTAAGTTTTGTTGTTGTTATTGTTTATTCAGAACGTTAGAGTAGTGACATTAACAACACAAAAATCTAAATCTAAACGAGATTCCTAACTTCTAGGCTTTAAGCAACCGTAGATGGGTCGATATGCTGTTAATCACATAATGATCTGATCAGTATATTTGCCAGTATTTTGGTTGTTCGGGTTTTATGGCATATCAACCTTTGTAGGTTATTAACGTCAAATTAATTTTTTATGAAAACAGTCAGTTCTATTTCAAACAATTCAGTTTAGCATGAGTACACAGTTTAATTGTCAAAAAACATTTCTATTTCAAGCTATTCAGTTTATTCAAACAGTTCTAATTCAGCTAATTCACTTTAGTATAGGTATAGATTTTGTTTACACACAGTTAAATGTCAAAAGAGTTCTATATTAAACAATTCAGTTTAGTGTAAGTAGAGTTCCCATGTCAAAAACAGCTCCATTTCAAACAATTCAGTTTAGCATAAGCACGCAGTTTAAATTTAAGTACACAGTTTAATTGTCAAAAACGTTTCTATTTCAAGCTATTCAATTTAGTCAGAAAGTTCTAATTCAAACAATTCAGTTTAGTATAAGTATGCAGTTTAGTACTATTTAACCCATAGATAGGGCCCTATCAGGTGCCACCATTCCGAGCCAGAGTGGACCTGGGAGCAATGGCAATGAAGTGGTACTATGCATCCCCCAAAGTTTCAGCATCACTAGAACCTCAGCATCAAATTGTTTATTGTCATATCTAGAACTGTCGTTGTGGGTGGGGTGGGGTGGAGCTTACCCCTCACCAGTGGTGCAGTCGGTGTATTCTACAGCCCTAGCCGACTGGGCAAGCCAGTATTTTAACATTTTTGCATAACAGTTACAAAGATTATGAAAGCCAAAGTGCTGAGAACTTTTGCAACGATCCAATACATTTCATTATTATCATATTTAGCAGCTTAGGAACATGTTTATCCTTAACAGTGTTTATAGAACTGCCTTGTAAACATATTTTATACTATAAAGAATTTTCTTTATTGTATTTCATTAAATGTTAATATATTCTCGTTATCAATCGCTTTTCCCATCACGACAAACCTGTCTAAATGAACTGTCGACGGCTGTTCGAATATGAAAGTATGCAATTCTTTGCAGAGAGGTAAGACAATTCCTTAAAGTGGTGTTTTGGATATGATGCTAAATTGCATCTGATGGTGAGGCTTCAGTTCCGGAGATCCGGAGAGTGTAGAGTACCCCTTCATTGCTGTTTAGTGTCGTACCAAAAACATCCCTGTTTTGGGGAGGCGGATCTTACCCCTCTACAAGGGATACAGCATGTTTTTATGTCTAATTAACAGGGCGATTGATCAAATCAATTTATGCTAAACCTTACACAATTTTATTTCACGTGATTCCATATTTTATATACAAGATGGCTCTACAATTATTCTCCTGAAAAGCAAAATGTCTATGTAAATTTGATAGATACTTATTTGCTTGACTGGTGGAATCGTTTTTTTAATCGTTCTTTCGCCCTACAGTAATGCTTGAACCTTATCCTTGGAAAAGTTCGGTGATCGTGATTTCTGATTGCTCTAAAAAAGGTCTCATATAGAAGATTTATATAAATCACCTTTAAACAAAGCCTTTAATGCTCCTTGTGTCTTACTTTCAAGGGTGGGAAACTATTCAAGTTAGGCGAACCAGACATGCAGGACATTGCTGGAGAAGCAGAGATGAACTCATAAGAGATGTACTCTTATGGATCCCCACACACGGCCGCGCAAAAGCAGGACGACCAGCACGAACGTACATTCAGCAGCTATGTGAGGATACAGGTTGTTGTCCTGAAGACCTGCCTAGGGCGATGAACGATAGGGAGGAGTGGCGAGAGAGGGTCAGGGATATCCGTGCTGCCAGCACGTCATGATGATGATGATGATATTGTGCTTCAAACTATTTGATTATCTGCCCTTGACTACAATTGATCCTCGAGGTTAAAACACACATTGTATTAAAAACTGAAATCATATAAAAAGTTAATAATACGCATTCCTTTTTACAGAAGAAAATATCTCAATCTATGACTGTCTTTCTGCTAAAAAGCCGTGATGAGAAATCTGCCCCGTGCAAAAGTTAATTATATATATGTCGTTTAAATTACCCTCTCTCATATATATATTGTGGGTGGGTGTCCGTGGTAGAATAATTATCGCTGTTGGAAATGGATACAGTGACTCGAGTTCAAGTGTTATGTTTTGACCTTCGACCCGGCCCCAAAAAATGCTATTCAAAGGTGATGCACCGGAAGGAAGTGACACATTCCAATGGCCAGTAATCGAAAGAGATCGCGTGGGCGGATTAAAGCTTATAATATGGGACAAGGTGAAGGTCCCACTGTGCCAATACAGACTGATGCACCGGAAAAGAGTGACCTCTGAACTGCATGACAGTTATTTCCGCTTGATGACGATTAAACATTCGATTTCAAAGATCCAGTGGGCGATCGTGTGGGCGTTGAATTATCATTTAACTCAGTTGAGTTCGAGTCCAAGAAGCAGTTGCCAGGAGAGTCCAGACAGCTAGAGACCAGATGTGGTAGGGAAAGCTACACCCGACCGAGGGGGCCCTCGGAAACCCCGATGGAGTTTGAAGGTAATATAAGGCCGACGAATTGAACAGAAGGAGTACAGAGAAAAAGGATCCCGCTGTTCACGAAACCTCTCTCTTCGTCATGCAGTGTGTGTTATCTCGGCCATTGTCTCCTGACATCGAAAAGTTCAAGCCTCATCGATGAACGATCCTAATTCCTCTCCTGACTGCTCCTACTTCACACAAGCGTCCGTCGAGAAAATGAATGTATATTGTTATATATAAATTCCGTGTTGTCGTTTGTTTGACCAGAGGGTGGAACGTAACACAAGTACTGGACGTGGGAGACGTGTGGATCCAACTATTCTCCTCAACATTGGTAGGCCAAAATATCTAGGAGAAAGACCTCTGAATTCAGACTTGTTAAATTCCCCTGATGTCATTCTGTTCACACCATACATATATCATATTCTTTGTACATTCCTATCTACTTTCGTCTATTTGTTTCTAAAGAGTATTAAATTTATGTATTGTTGTATAAAATCTTGATAAAATACCCGAAAGAATGGAAGAGAAGATATAAAAATCAATTTGATAGAATGTTTCTATCATAAACATATCAAAACACCTTTTAATTAGTTTTCTTGTATTTCTGTATAAAATATAATCAACTGTCTTCATTTCTTTTTCCAGCATTTGAATAATGCCATTGGGTTAAATCATAAACATCAAGATGTATTAATTTTCTAACTTGTACACTTACATTTAACATAAATTAGTAATCATTACAAATATTATAATGTCCAGAGAAAAGTCGGTCTTGCAAGTAAAAGAATGGGATCAATAGTTCAGACAATTCTTTCAATGATCTTGACTTATTTCAAAATGGCAGAAAAAGTCGTTATATATATATATATATATATATATATATATATATATTCGCGGGTAGGTTGAAAAGTTGATATGATGACGTCATATCTGAGGTTAATGAATTTCTTGACCAACAGGAACCAAGAAATGCAACACCGATGGAAGAATTGTGCGAACCACAAAGAGGACTATGTTGAAAAATATATCTCATTTGGTCACATTCCATGACTATCTTGGTGAGCCTATGAACTTTTCACCCAACCTTTCAGCACCTCACGTGGTGTAATGCTTAGCAAGATATATCGTTAAACCACTCTTAACGAGTTCGATTCTCACTGAGTACTCCACACTTCTGGTCTTGTGCCACAACTGAATTAAGCTTAGTAAATAACTATATATATATATATATATATATATATATATATATATATATATATATATTGCAAGCCTCTTCGTTTGAATTGAGGTCTCGGCTACCGTTGAACGGATGTATGTAAACAATATTAATTGTGATTCATAACCGTTTAAAATTTACTTCGCAGCTAATATCTCCTAGTGGCTGAATGGTTAGAAGCTTGTGTTGACGTTTGAGTCAACCGGGTTTCGATCCCAGCTACGGGAAGATACTGTCTAGCCACACTGATGAGTTCTGATAGAACGAAACAGATCTGTCTGTGGATGACTATATATATATATGATTCACACACACACACACAAAAGTAGGTCGAAAAGTTTATATGATGACGTTATATCTGCTATTTATGACTTTCTTGACCCATGGGATACAATTACTGCTACGCCAATGAAAAAATGTGCGAACCGCAAGGACAACTAAATTGAAAACAAAACTTCATTTTGTCACATTCCATGTTAGTATCTTGGAGAGCCTATGAACTTTTCAGCCGACCTTCGTACATGTAAGTAAAAGGTGTGATAAAAAAAGTATTGAGGTTAAATCTTGAAATGTTTTGAATTTTAAAATTCAAAATGGAAACATTGGCTCATCTGACAACGTATAAAAAAGGGATGATGTCTAAACTTCATCTTGACGAATCAGTGCCAATTTGGAAGAAATTTATGACGCCAGTCTTTTTGATGAGCAGTTTTTGAATGAAATATATTCAATGAAACACGGGATGGTGCAAGTGCAGCACTCTCCATACTTTTTTCCGTTCTTCTGTTTCTTCGAGTGAAAATTCATCTTAACGGAAAGATTGAAAGATATCAAAAGAAATTTGATGATGCAGCTTCCCACCATATTAAAAAGGTGCTTCGACTAACGAAAAAAATCACGGGAATAAGTTTGTTAAATGCCCAACGGGACATAATTACACCCCAAACAATTTTTATTTTAACAAAACGTTTTCTTTAGACTGAAGATATTAAGTTTCGGTTTATTCATTTAATAGTATATCAACCTTTGTAGGTTATTTAATGCCAAAGCCATCCTCCTAGAAGAACAATAGTGGTACTATTTAACCCATAGCTGGGAGGATTAGGGGGTTCATACCTTTCCCAAGCGTATTTGTCCGAAAGTGAACGTAATAGCACGACTGGAGTACGAACTCGCGTACTACCACTCCGCAGTCCATTGCTTTAATCATTACACCACGAGGACACTCCCTAAAGATATTAGGATTTAAATTATTTTAATTGAAAATCAAAATAATATGCTGACTGTATTTTCTGCAGAGAGGTAAGACCATCCCTTAAAAAGGGGAGTCTCGGTTAAACTGCATCTGATAGTGAGGCTCCTGTTCTGGAAATCTTGGAGTACCTTATCATTGTCCTTAATCCCAGGTCCACTTACATCCGGATTAGAAGTACACCTATTAGGGTTCGATCTTGGAGCCTAATACATCGGTTAAATTGGAATACTTGATTTCACATATCCGTACGTAAAAAGTAAATTAATAAATAAATAAAAGAAAAAAAAAAGAAAATATTAAGAAAAAAACTACACAAAAAATATAAACATGAACATACAATGAACTCAATTCCCTAACCTCTAAGCATAAAATAACCCTAAACGGGTTGACATGTCGTTAAAATCAAAGAATCAACTAAAAACTATCCAGAGCATTAAAATATATATCACGCCACAGCCTTCCACCCAATCAGACAAAGAGTTTTAGAAGTGCTTCAACGAATATAAAACTTGACCTTCCCAGAAGTTCGAAGTTGAAATGACGCGTTTATTTTAAGCCTTGGATTTTTATGCTAGAATGAAAATACAGAAGTTTTTGTTTCCTTCTGATTCACACATTTAAATTAATTCTATTAGATGACCCAAAAATCTCCTGCGAGTTTAGATTTTTCTTTTTATCAGCATTGAAAAAAATAAACCTTTGTGATTGGCTGCAGCCTGCAAGTATTTCTAACAAAATGATAGATAAGTTTATGAAAACGTAAGGACTGAAATAAATGGGGTGGCGCAAAAATTTTGATACGTGCGCTTGTGTTTCTTGCAAGGACTTAATCCTGGAGAAGGAGTAGCCTGTAAATTTGCACAACATTTGGAGAAGTTAGTGAGCATATTGCGCCAAAGTGATTCAAAAGTTTTTCAACAGTAAACGAGTTACACAAAAGTACATCTTATAAAGAACAGTCGGTAAGCAATGATGATAGATGCTTTTATGAATGGTTCATATAATCTTTTATATGACCGAATAAAAATATCCTGAACATTATGGAAAAATAGTTTTTATAGCTTTCTTTATATTATGTGCGGCGGTATGACTAACTTAAGTTATTGAGCCTCGTGTATATTTTTTTATTATTCAAAAGATAAAATTCGGAGGTAAAACAATTAAAGATGCTCTAAAAATGCTTAATGTCACTAATTTTGTAAATATTCCAAGACGATTAAAAAAGCTGGAAATTCTTGAGAATCTCATTTGACGTGATAGGACTATGAAAAAGAATAGACTAATCCGTGAGGAGGGTTATTAAATGCAGTAAATACCTGAGAAAGATCAGGTAGTAAAAGCCACAGAAACATTGTTATGATAAGACACATTTCTGATCAGATGAAATATATATATATATATATATATATATGAAAGTAAATATGGATAAAATCCGACAGTATTTTGATATCCAAGTCCTGCTGATGGTTACTGAAACTGAAACCGAAACGTTAACGTCGACTTTACATCATAATATATTCACCTATTTGGATTATGTTTTTCTGCTACCTTCATATATATATATATATATATATATATATATGTTTCAGAAAAAATGATATAATCTCGTTATCTAATAAAAATCAATTCTCGTTAAAATGATCGAAAATTTTAACAGCATGTGCAGAAATAACAAGAAATTCTGTTAAACTTTTTTATCTTCGGTGATAGAAATGCCTTTCACTGAGAGAGAAAACGCGTTCCAACATTAAACACAGAATTTCAAGTTGTTTCTACACGTGCAGTTAAAATTTGAGAACGTTTGAACGAAAAATGGTCAAATTATTAGATTATCAACTGACATTAATATTTATGAATATGTGTGTGTGTGTGTGTATATATATATATATATATATATATACACACACACACACACATTTGAATAAGAAAAAATTACATAAAAAGTACTAAAAGCTATTACGGCATCGTAGGTATGAAACCTAAAAAATATTTTTATGAACACTAAGTTGGTTACTTGAAATTTCATGAAGTGTACAATTGACCTATTGGCCCAATAGGTAGAGTGTTCGCCAATGGCCCCAGAGACCGGGATTCAATCCCAGGTTGAGTCATGCCAAAGACACAAAAAAAATGGTACTTGATGCCGCCTTAGCACTCGGCATTATAAGGTAAGGATCAAGGGTAAAATGGAGCAATCCAGGGAAAGGAATAATGCCCTTTCCTACACCTCTGTGTAGTAGCTATTGAAAAAAGAGCCTTCGGGTCACCTTCGACTACTATCGCTAACATATATATTACATAAAAGAAAAGCCTTTAAAAATTATTCCTATTTTTTGTGTGAGTAATTTTTAAAAAGTATTTTTTTCATATGGAATTATTTGCTCTGTAATTTATTTTATCATTATTTTACATTGAGCTCCCTTTTGGATTTTGAATTACATGGATATTGTAGCGAGAAAATCCGAAAATAGAATCGTTCCTACCATCGCCTGACTTGGCGTTGGATAATATAATTATATATAGTCATTTTATATCTCGCCCATTAGTCGGGCGATCGGCCAGTGCCAATCTTCGTTTGATGGCTCGTGTCACCATCTTTGTTCTGTTTCGTTGAGTTCTGACGTCTACTGTTGTTCGAAATTCAACGTGACTACATTTTCACATATTACTCTTATTTCTTGACTTTTCCTTTCATCCGTCCGACTACTCAGGGAGTTAGTGATCAGAGTAGAGATGGAATGTTTCAACCGCTCGGGTCGGGCATTTTTCATTGACTATCTTATTTCCAATTCTGGAACCGTTTTGGCTACCGAGTTAAAATCATCCTATGTCGTGGTTCAGATTGACCCCTAGTTCAATGACTGACAATCATACTACTGTGTTTTTCCACGCGTTTCACAGCTCAGGACTAATTTAGAATGCTACACTATTTCTCCATTAGAGAACTTATTATTGTATCACGAATATCAGACGTGTGTGTGTGTTGGTTGGTTTTACGGCATCTCAAACTTTATTGGGTTATTCAATGGCAAAATGAGTCTTTTTCAACCAAATATCTAATGATAATAATTTATTAGCAATTATGGCTTGAAGTAACCAATCCAAATTGATCAAAAGAATATTTGTTGCACACGTATGGTTTGAAGTATTCCTATCTCAAACTAATAATTTGTACACAATTCTATAGTTTCATTTATTTCAAGCAGTTATATGGTTTCCTGTAACTAATAATAAACCTTTATAAACAATTATAAAAAGTAAAATTGGCGACCGTAATCGAGGGCTACCAGAAGGCCCCCTTTTCAGTAGCTACTACACCAAGGTGTAGGAGAGGGCGCTACTCCTTTCCCTGGATTGCTCCTCTTTACCCTTGATCTGTACCTTATATTGCTGAGTGTTAAGCAAGGAGGCATCAGGTACCATTTTTTGAGTCTTTGGTATGACTCGACCTGGAAATGAACTCAGATCTCCCAGGCCATTGGCGAACACTCTAACCGCTAGCTTCAAGTAACTTATGTATAATTTGCATACATTTAAGCGTTTTGAAGCATTCCTATCTAATACTAATAATTTTCAAGCAAATAGATTTGACTTATACATGTGTCCCGAACAGGTACAACTACTTAAGAACAGAGTGGACATGAGAGTAATGTCAATGAAGGCGTTGGCTTCACACTCTTATGAGCTCCAGAATTGGAGGCTTGCCGCTGAATACAATTTAGTGTCATATCCAAGTTATCTCTCTTTTGCAGAGTCTTACCTCTAAACGGTTTATTTTAAGCCTCTCCAACAAAGCGAACATATTTTTAAAAAAATTCTATGTCAAATTTCATTGCAGGGTTGTCTAAAGTTTAAAGAACATTTAGGTTAAGACAAGAGAGAAAGTTTCAGGAATCTTCTGGCGTTGACTTAATTCGTTGAATAAACGACAAGCTTATTTTCAAAATCAAGTTAAGAGAGAGAGAGAGAGAGAGAGAGAGAGAGAGAGAGAGATAGGGAGTTATACCTATCGGGTAAAGAAAGATAGTCTGGTATTTCATCTCGTAAAAAGTCTGATAAGAAGATATCAACAATTGTAATTTCATTTGAATGTTTTTAGGGTTGAATTCGTAGTTGATGTTTTTGTCAGAAAGATCTTACAAAAAATGTAGAAGAAATATAGAAAAAAAAAATCTAATTTTAAGCAGGTATTTTATGTACATTTACATCCATCCTCTGTTTATAACTGTAGTGCTTCATTTTTTTTGTACAAGTTCAGTTTACATAGAATCTGATTTGTTTACTTGCAACAGATATATAAATACGAGATATCTATCTATATATAAAATACAGTAAAGAACAAATATTATATATAAGTTGCAAAGTTGGAGAACCGTAGTTAAGGGCGACCGAAAGCTCCTTTTTCATTAGCTACTACACCGAGGTGTAGGAGGTGCTACTCATTTCCCTAGATTGCTCTAGTTTACCCTTCATCCCTACCTTACAATGCTGAGTGTTAAGCAAGGAGGAATCAAGTACCATTTTTTGAATCTTTGGCATGACTCTACCAAGGACTGAAACCCGGTCTCCCAGGCCATTAGCAAACACTCTACCCTCTTGGCCAATGTTCCGATTGAATATTTTAATGACTAGATCAGTTAACAATTACGAATTATATATTCTCTATCATAAATGGTTAAAGCGATGGACTGCAGAATCGTAGTAAGCGAGTTCGTACTCCAATCGCGCTATTACGTTCACTTTCGGGCAAATACCCTTGGGAAAGGTATGAATCCGCTTATCCTCCCAGCTATGGGTTAAATAGTTCCACTACTGTTCTTCTCGAAGAATAGCTTTAGCATTAAATAACTTACATAGGTTGATATGCCATTAAACAAAGAAACCAAACCAAACCTAAGCTCCAATATTAGCATTTTAAGAGTCAATGTCTTAATGCAATTGAAAATCATTTGAAATATCAACCAAAACAGATCTATTTGACCCATAATTGAGACCTTAACAGGTTCGACCATTCCGAGCCGGATAGGACTAAGGAAAAATTGCAACGAAGTGATTATTCCATATTCCCCCGATTTCTCACACTAAAGTCTCCCATCTTGATTCAATTTAGTAACATACCTAGGACACACTTTTTGGCAGGAAGTGTTCTTAGCACCTTAATTCAGTTGGCGTATTCTAAGAACGGCCTGTCGATAAGTATTGTATTATTTTATGTCTCTAGATGTGGGAATCGTAATCCTTGTACGTTCATGTTGTCTTTTTTTTTTACTGTTTTTTTTTTCACAAATTTATATGAGAGCAAGTATTCCTATCCAATACTAATAATTTGCTAAGCAAACGACTTGCCCACAATTAAATAGTTTCAAGTAACTAATAATTATAATCCTTTGTAAACAATTATAGCTTCAAATAATTATTCTTAATACAAATAATTATATGCCAAAGTCGTCCTTGGTTGGTTGGGTTTTATGGCATATCAACCTTTGCAAGTTATTTAATGCAAGATCCATTTTTATACAAATAATCAGTTCTATTTCAAACAATTCAGTTTAACATAAGGACATAGAAAAGTTTTTCACAAACTATTTCAAGCTATTCAGTTTAGTTAAACAGTACTTATTCAAAAATGCAGTTTACTATAAGTATAGTTTTTTTGTTCACACACAGTTCGATGTCAAAACAGTTCTATTTCAAACAATTCAATTTAACATAAGTACGCATTTTAGTTCTATTTGACCCGTAGATATGACCCAATCAGGTGCTACCACTCCAGGCAATAGTAGACCTGGGAGTGATAGCAATGAAGGATTACTCCGCATTCCCCAAAGCTCCAGCATTACTGAAGCCCCACCATCAGATTGTTTAGTGTCATATTCAGGACACTAGTAGGCGCAGTCGGTGTATTCTGCAGCCCCCCTCCCCAGCCGACAGGGCAAAGTTATCCTTGGGGATAAACGGTAGTGATACTTATTTAACGCATAATTGCGGAGGTAATGGAATCCTTATCTTTCTTAAGGGAATTAGTCCGAAAGTGAATGTAATAGCACGACTTGAGTTCGAACTCACTGACTACGATATTGCAATCAAGCACATTAACCACTACGGCACGGGGATTCTCTCCACAATTGTATGATTTCAAATAAACAATCATTAGTATCCTTGGTAAAAAGTTAAAGTAACTAATATTTATACAAATAATTCACAGATATAGAGTATCAAGTTCTCATATTTTTAGACAGATCTATTCGACCCATAGATAGGCTCCTTACAGGTACTACCGCTCCCAGTCAGAGTAAACCAAGGAATAAAGGGAGACTCTACTTTCCAGAACTTCAACCTCACCATCAGATGCAGTTTTATGTCATATCCATGACACAAAAGGTGGTTATATATATGGGGAAAAGATGGATAACTCATTCACTTACAAAGGGTTTAGTAGTGATATTTCATTCTTTATTTTGAATGAAGCATGAAATTACTGCTAACCCCGTTGTAAGTGTCTGATTTATCCATGTTTGCACTTAATTTTATCATCTTGTCAGATTCACCACAAATATATATATATATATATATATATGAGAGAGAAAAGAGAGATTGACTGATCGTCTTCAGTGGGATTTATTTTGCCCCTGAAGACGATCAGTCAGTACGATAGAAGGCGCTTGGGAGTAGGACCTTGGACCATGACACAATACAAAGAAAGCTAAAAATATATATATATATATATATATATATATATATATATAAAAAGAAGTGTTTCGGGGTCTTTAACAAAACCATATATGAACATGATTTACAACCACTCCAAAAATTACCTCTATATTTTTTTCATTTCCAGAGGAAAAGATGAAGAGGTAGTTTTTGTGTTCAAAAAGGGAAAGTGATAATTTTCATATGGAATAGTCGTTTAGGAAATTCTTAAAATCTAACAATGTTTCCACCCGTGTAATTCAAAGCCCTTCTAACAAACTGAGCTCTCTGGTATCCAGTAGCGCAAAATGTAAACAAACGGAAGCTAATAGATAATGCGTTATAATTACGGAGCTGGTATAGGTCGTCTAAATGGCTAAGCGGTAAGATGCTAAGTCTTGCGTGAAGTTATGAGAGTTTCGATCCCAGCTTGAAGGGTCCTGCATATCTAGCCACACTGAAGAGATGTGATACAACGAAACAGTCTGTCTCTGGATGAATATATAGTAAAGTTGGTGACCGTAGTCGAGGACGACCCGAAGGCTTCCTTTTCAATCGCTACTACACCGAGGTGTAGGGGGAGTTCACTACCCCTTCCCCTAGATTGCTCCACTTTACCCTTGATACGTACTTTATATTGCTGAGAGTTAAGCAAGGAGGTATCAAGTACCATTTTTAAAGTCTTTGGTATGACGTAACTTGGGATTGAACCCAGATCTCTCGGACCATTGGCGAACACTCTACCCACTAAGCTCATTGGCCGAGTGGGTAGAATTATATATATATATATATATATATATATATATATATATATATAGGCATAAATAATTCCGGGTAAATAGTAGGACAGACTAGGTTCTTCAGCCTTGTGGAGGCAACTAGTCTAGGAGAAGGAAAACTCCGAATTCAAACCTGTGAAACTCCGCTTAAAAATTGACCTTGTGTCATATCCTGCCCGAGCGGAGGGGTTGGGTAAATATGATAAATAATTCCGTAGCTTTCTATATAGTAATTATAAAACTGAATTATCGTCTGAAATTTTGACTATAATATTCAATTGATTCGATTGATATTCAGCACTTAATTGCATTGACAAGGAAGATGATAATATTTGTTGCATAGAATAAATCCTGTTTTTCACCATTTAGCGACAGAGGGCGCTATTTACATAAATTCGCCAATGGTTGTGCTGTTACTTAATTGCTATTTATACGAACTGATTGTTTTCAGATTAATAAACATTAATTATGTTGCAATCAATTTTTGTAAATTAGAATGTGAAGTTCGAGAATTTCTGTGTGTGGCTAATCTTTATTAAGTGGAACCTCAGTAGAGACTTTAATGAATTAGAACTGTTTATATAGATAAATCGAAGACTTATATCTTGAAATAAATGCCTTGAAAAGATGAGGTCAACTCCAAAAAGTAATTACTATTGACTAGTTATCATGAGTATATCAATTAGTTTCAATTTTCCCACAATTCTATGAGGTCAAGACTTTGATCGCAGCTGGTGATAATGACAGTAAAACGATTCCTTAGTGTTGATTGGGGAGTGGTTAGGATTAATTTCTGCACAACTGCTTACTATACGTAAGTTTACTTTTCTGTTGTTCAATGACATATCAAGCTTCTTGGGTTATTTAATGCCAAATTACTCCTAAAAGAAAAGTAGTTTTACTATTTAAACTATAGTTGGGAGGATAAGGGGGTTTCTACCCTTTTCCAAGGGTATTTGTCCAAAAGTGAACGTAATAGCGCGACTGGAGTTCGAACTCACTCACTACGATTCCACAGTCCAACGATTTAACCATTACACCACGTAAGTTTGAGAAGTTTTATGAAAAAACATTAAAATAGAAATGTTCTCCACCCTGGCGTCCTGAGTTCGAAACCCAATAGCACTATTAGATTTGAACTCCATCGTTATGCATTATTTTGGTTGTGGTTTTTCGGACTGTTGTCCTTATCTTTGCTGTTGTTAGTCGAAACATAACGTTTTGGCCGCTGTATCCTCCGGTATTCTACAGGCGTACCTTGTTTATTTGGGCGTGGAAAGGATTCAACCCAGGGAAATCATTTTTTAAAATCATTTTTATGCACAGAGAAACAAGTGACACCTGAGGAAGGCCAGAGGATAGAGCAGCCAAAACGTTGTGTTTCAAACAACAATAAAGATGAGGATCAAAATATTCCACTTCAAGACTCATCTAAAAAATTCAGACAGATCCATAGTTATGATTGGGTTTTATGGCATATCAACCGTTGTGGGTTATTTAATGCAAAGTCTTTATATATATATATATATATATATATATATATATATATATATATATATATGAGCTATAAACATAAGTTGAATAGTTTCAAGTATTGCTACGTATCATTAACAATTCAATTAAACACCAGTCATTTGTTTACACTCAGATGATCTAACAGTTCTATTTCAAACAATTCGATTTAGCATAAGTGATTTGTTTGTGCATCGTTTAAATGTTAATCTGTTCTATTTGACTCATAGATAAGACCCTATCAGGTGCTACCACTCCAGGTTGAGAGGACCTGGGAGCGATGGCAACGAAGAGGTACTCCGCATTCCCCAAAGCTCTTGCCTTACGGGAGCCTTACCATCAGATTGTTTAATGTCACATCCAGGACACTTTCAGAGATGTAGTCAGTGTATTCTACAGCCGCAGCCGACTGGACTGTAGAGCTATGGGTTAAATAGAACCTGTAGTGTTCTTCTACAAGGAGAGTTTTGGCATTAGATAAACCATAAAGGTTGATATGCCTTTAAACAAAGACCATTCCACCATATCCTAAGTAAATAAGTATATGGTTCTCTTGTGAAATTAAAAAAAATATGTCATGAATTAATTTTACAAAAGTTATTCAATATGAATGGCTTGTTTCTTGAATCGGCAAACGTACGTGTTCACCGAGCTGCTGTAGGATTTACACTCCTATATTTTAAAATTGGCGTAATGCTACTTGTTCTCGAAACAAAGATGGTGGACATTGGTAAAATAATCAGTCTCGGGAACCTATTGGTTGGAAACCCACGTGGTTAGTCCTCACAACTACGTCCGCACCTTCAATTTTATCCCGCGTTTTTGTAGCCTACAGCATGACAAAGATTGTCTATAAATATTCTCATCTTCCAACACTCATTCTCTTTCCATTGTGACTTCCAGAGAGAACTCTCTCTCTGTCGACTAACAGAGTCAACACACACTTCCTCTTTTTTACATTTGACTTCCAGCAGTCAACCGCCACAAAAATGTATACTCTCGGCAACCATTCTCTTCCTTGTTATACTTTTTCGGGGAGACTTTTTCCAACCTCGAACACTAACATACATTATCAAAATTCTGTAGAGATACTTTGTCAACATGCATTTTTTAATCTACTGGACACTTATCATTTAGCCTTTTTTAATAGTATTCGTGTTAATTACACACACAGAGGAATATTTAACAGACAGTAGTAGTAGAACACACATGTTTTGAAATATTTCATTTAATGTACTTGTTGATATATAAATTTAATTTTGTTTGTACTGCTTTTGTTTTAAATGTATTTTTGTATACGTCATTTCATATCGTATACTTCATTTGCCTTTTTCATAAACCAACAACAATAAAAGGTGGGGGGAAATAAACACCAAAAATAATTACATGCCCCAAACTGGCAAGACGATAAATAAGACCGAGTTAAATTTTCGGCAGCGGTGGAATTGTGGGATATTTTATTTTTGTATCATGTTATTAGTCTTATTTTCGTATTCTATTATAGTTTTATTGTTTAAAAGTCTGTATTGATTTATTAAGCCCGAGACAAGATCCTTAAAAAGCGCGTTTAGCGTTACAGTTATCGTCATAAGAAATGGAATGAGCTACCCTTGTTCAAATCCTCTTTGCATTTCACTTTGTGCAAAAGCCTGTGTAACATATTGACCTTCGGCCCAGCCATCAATCGAGAAACAGGTGCATCCGGTCGAAGATATCAAGATATAACCTTGACCGTGGACGGGTTGAATTAGGTGCAAATGCAACGCTCACAGAAAGCAGGTGTAAGTCAAACAATGATATAACCTGGTGCCACGGAGAGTTGAGTTAGTTGGAGTCAGTTGCAGTTGAAGTTCAAGTTGCAGTTAGAGGCAGTGAGAACCAGCTCCCAGCAGAGGGCTGGACCCTCAGGACCCCCGGTTGAGCAGCCCAGCAGAAGGAAAAAGAAGTGCTGCTATAGTCAGAGGAACTTGGGGTCAATATGTTGCAGTCTGTTCAGTCTCCAACTCATCTCTCATACACAACCCTTTCGAGATTAAAGTGTGAGAAGTATATTTTTCTAAAGAAGTGTGTTCGTTCGTCATTATTGTTGATTTTGTTTCCGCATGTATATGGTTGTATATGTATTACGGCTATGCAACACCTGAACCCATCAGTTCACCCTCGTCTCAGCTATGAGTAAACTCTTATCTAGACTGGCTAATTTAACTGCTGTGATCAATTTTGATATTCTCGCAAACAAAAAAAAGTTACTTTAACTGGAAATACGCTAAAAAATTGACTGTGTCACATCTTGCTCGTGGTGGAGGGGTTGGGTAAATACATACAAGTAAGCTCTTTCTCAATTGAAAGATCGTTGTAAAACAGTATTTCGATCTATCATGATCTCCATAAGTTTCCTTGTGTCAACTTTGCTCATATCTGTTTCGGTTTGAGATCATGTTATCAATTCATTAAATAAGGCTTAAAAGTTAAAAGACACAGTCAGTAAATCTGGTCTGACTAATTTCAGTCTGGTTGGAGACGTAATTGGATCGTGCTGAAGATTAACTATGATCCCCAACATAGTGGATTTGTGCTTAGTGTTGCATGACAACTTCTTGTATTGTTACTAGATACATTAGAGAGAGAGAGAGAGAGAGAGAGAGAGAGATTTTTTTTTTTTTTTTTTTTTTTTTTTTTTTTACAAGCGTTGTGTATTCTCATCAAAAACACAGAAGTGAAAATTCTGATCAAAAACAAAAAATTCTTTTCCTTGAAAGCAAAATGCCTAAGTATTTACTTAGCCAGGCTAAGTTTGACAAAGATACCAAAATGAAACCCCATTAACGATCAAATTCACTACAGTAACAAGACTAGCAGACTTGCATTACGGAAAACGTAATATATACCCACGTATCAGTGGCTGATGCGCTCTTAGCATTATGGTTATCAGCGTAGGAATTCCACTTACCTAACCGAGTTCAAATCCTAGACCAAGCAGTTTGCATTTCACATAGTGTTAATAACCTTAGGAAAGGCATGAATCCAACTATTATCTCTTCAGGTATGAGTAAATAGTCAGGAACACTTAGCTTTTTATTCTTGGTTTAGCAGCTGGTCTTGGAAAAGAAAAACCCAATTCAAACCTGAAAGTGGAGAGGCTCCACCAGGCTATTCCTGCCCAAGACACACTGAGAAGCACCCCGCACCAACCACTTCGGATAATAGGACAAGAGAAAAAAAGATTGTTAGCTCATCGTTATATGATCAAGTATTCTTATCTAATAAAAACAATTTACACACAATTGTATGGTTTCAGGCTTTCCTCCCTAATACTTATAAGTAAAGTTAGCGACCTTAGTCGAGGGTGTCCCGAAAGCTCCTTTTTCAATAGCTACTACACCTTGGTGCAGGGAAGGGTGCTGTACCATTCCATGGATTGCTCCACTTTACCCTTAATCCTCATCTTATAGTGCTGAGTGCCAAGCAAGGTAGCATCAAGTACCATTTTTTGAGTCTTTGGTATGACTCGACCTGGGATTGAACCCAGGTCTCCCGGACCATTGGTGAACACTCTACTCATTAGGCCAATGGCCCGTATACAAAATTATATGGTTTAAAGTAACTCTTTTAATTTGATAATTGTAGAATCACTATGGTATTTACTGGCTAAGTGATCTCAACTAGTATCCGTTTGGCAAAAATCAAACTGGCTTTAACCTTGTTCAGACCCTGTACAATTGAAGCGAGATAATTCATACACTGATATATCCACTCAGAGGCTTGCAACTAATCAGAACGCAGAGAATAGGCTCGCCCGTATGTGAATAGTCGAACATTCCAATGTTCTATAAAATAAGTCCTACCCTTCTGGGTTCAGTTGATTTTTGTCTGCCAACTGGGTGCTCGTCGAGACCCCGAGGTTGGTAAATATTACTCTGAGTCTACAATAATTATAATGAATCAGAATAAAACCAGTAATTATAATAAAAATAAAATTTTGTTTACGCAAATTCTGAGATCTTCATTGTGTTATAGCTTCCAAGCTATGGTTGTGACTGTATTGCAGTATGGATGCACCGCCTGGACGCTTACAAAATATTTAGAGAAAAAGCTTGATGGGAACTACATAAGACTGCTACATTTTATTTTAAATAAATCCTAAAGCAACACTACACAAAACAGCAGCTGTCTGGCCACTTACCTCCTATCTCACAAACCATCCAAGTAAGACAAACAAGACATGGGTCACCGCTTTAAAAATAAGGCTGGACTCATAAATGACATTTTCTTATGGACGTCTACACATGGTCATATTAGTGTGGCCCAACCAGCAAAAACTTACATTTCCTCTGTGCAGACACTGTATGCAGTCTAGAGGACCTGCTAGAAGCGATAGGGATGGATGGTGAGAGGAACTCAAGGGATTCCATGCTATCAGCATAACTTGATAGATCTTTCCGATTACTGCCTTCTTCATAATTCATTTTGACGATAATTATTTTTCATCTTAATTTTCGTGTGTGTGTTTTTAAAAAAACAAAACAAAAAACAACTCACTTGGGTCATAATTTCCACGTAAATGAGGAACTGCATAAGAAAAAAATACAGAATGAACTCCCAGTGAGATTCAAAATCATGTCTGCTTCTGTCTTCGGGAAGCCTGGTTCTCCATACAGCTGTTAAAGCAATTGAAATATAAGGTCCTGGATGGTATTATGGAAGTTAAAATAACACCTGTAAAGCTACTTGATACACCTGTCTCCAATTGGTCGGCGCTATATTGTGGTTCTGTTGAGGTCTCCGGAGGTTCTGAATGAAAGTTGAAGGTGTTATAACCTGTTAGAACTCCTTTCAACAACACAAACGGAAGTGTTTACCTCGACAGCCATTGCTCATATGACAAAGACGGACTGGCTCCACACATCCTCTTCCGATAAGAACATGACAGAAAAATAAAGGATCAGAAAAATATTTCCTGACTAATCTGAAACCGAGCCATGTGACCCTCAGCAAGACTCATCTACAGTACATAAAGCCTGATTTGACCCAGCAGGCACAGAGAGAGAGAGAGAGAGAGAGAGAGCATAGTTCAAGCAGCTCAACTGTCACAGTCAGTACAACAAGCCACCAGATCAGAGCCTAAATATTTTCTACGGCATTGAATCTATTTTTTCACTTATACATATCTGTACTTTTCCAAACAGAGTTCTAATGTTTTCAAGTTTAGTAGTAAATAATAACCGTTTTGATTGTATTATGTTTTCGAGAAATAATAAAATTCCTGTCGTTCTTGGTATAAATAAGAATTTACTGAAATTAATTGTTAGGGTCTACTTATTTGTGTGAAGCTGTACATACATACGGATACATATTCCCTCATATTTAGGAGGCATGTTTCTCATAATAAAAAACAGAATTGGTCATCTTAGTTCAAGTCCTGGGTAAAGCTGTTTAGCATTTCACTTGATAAAGGCACGAATTCATTTGTTCTCCCTTCAGCTATGGGTAAATTATAGGGCAAACTAGGTTCTGTAGGCTTGGTAAAGCTCAGTCTCAGAGAAGGAAAACTGAATTCAAATTCACTTAAAATTTGACCTTGTGTTGAATTCTGTCTGTGGTGGATGGGTTGGGTAATTACACTTACATTTGCTCTGCTTAAAAATTAACCATTTTTTATATCCTGCCCATGGCAGAGGGGTTGGGTAAATACTAACTCACACATGTATGTTGTAATTTACTAAGCTTTTTGCTTAGATGTGGCACAAGGCCATATGAAAGGGCACCCAACGAGACTCGAACTCACTCGTGTAGGTTTGCTAGTCGAGCTTGCAAACCATTACACCACCAAAGGCGCCTTGGCTCTCCGGCGGAACTCGTACATGTATGTGTGTGTATGTAGTCCACAGATGTATTGTTAAGGTTTCCTTACTGAACTGTCATAAATTTCTTTAAGCTTTCTTGTGAACTACCAAATAAGGCTTATTGCCGAAATGTCTTACATCAGAAAGCTTTAACAGAATATAGAACAAAAGGATAATAGATACTAATTTTCTGCCATCTTTTGAATACTATTCCATGAAATGTTCCCATCTGATTCTTTTTCAATCCTTCAAAGAAACAAAGAAGTTTAATAGTCTCATTATGCCAGTAAAAGATATAATAATCAACAAAAATGAGAACCTGCTAATGGTAGGATTTATTTATCTCTTTTCAATAAACTCCCTCGAGGAAAGAAAAACCTTTTACTTGAGAACGTTACTGGTACAAGAAAAAAAAAAAACAAAAAAAAAAAACAAGAAACAATAATCGCTTAATCTACAACAGGCTAGTGACTTTCATATTTTAATATCAAATTGTTAAAAAAAAAAAAAAAAAAAGTAATACGGCTTATCAGACTGTAAAGAATATAAAAGAATGTATTAAAAACGAAAACATAAAAAAGATGAAACAATTAGTTTTCAACAAAGCCAACTTTAAAAAAAAAACAACTTGGGACATCCATTCTCCCTCCCCCAGATATGGGTAAACAGTAAGGTTGATTTCTCTCTAGCTTTGGTACAGCAACCAGTATAGGAGAAGGAAAACTGAATTCCAACCAGCTGTACTTCATTTAAAATTTTCACCATGCCTTACAGTTAATATCTCACAAACTTCCAATTTTTCATCAATTCTTAATGATAAGAAAATAAATCATCCCCATGTCGTGCCACCAGCACAGATATCCCTGACCCTCTCTCGCCATCCCTCCCTATCGTTCATCGCTTCTGGCAAGTCCTCAGGGTTATATCCCGTATCATCACAGAGCTGCTGTATGTAGGTTTGAGCTGGTCGTCCTGCTTTTGCTCGGCCATGTGAAGGTGTCTATAGGAGAACATCACTTATGAGCTCGTCCCTGCTTCTCCAGCAGTGTCCTACATGTCTGGTTCGTCTAACTTGGATAGTTTTCGTGATGGGAGGTAGGTGGCCGTAAACTCACAATGAAGTACGCAAAAAAAAAAATGTAAATACGAGTGTACAATGAACGCAATTCCCTAACTTCTCTGCATAGAATTAATTAATCAACACACACACGAGAGAGTGCGCTTCCTCTCTCTCTGAATGTAAATATGTGCGTATGTGTCCTGCATGTCTGGTTCGTCTAACTTTGATAGGTTATAATTTTGGTTTCGTTTACTTTCTTTGTTTAATCGCATATCAACCTTTGTGGGTGATTTAGTGTCAAAGCCATCCATGTAATAGGACAGTACAAAAAAACCGAAAAGATGGCAACTGGAGTCAGGGGTGACCCGAAGGCTCCCTTTTCATTAGCTACTACACTGAGGTGTTGCGGAAAGCGCTACTACTTTCTCTGGATTACTTCACTTTACCTTTGATCTTTACTTAATAATGTTGGGCATTAAACAAAGGAGGTATCGAGTACCAATTTTTTTGTGTGATATGACTCGACCTGGGATTGAACTCTGGTCTCCCGGGCCTTGGTGAACCTATTTTTGTGGGCATACAAAGGGTATAACTCCAAAAGTGAAATTAATATCATGACTGAATTTTGAACTCGCTTCCTAAAATGCCACACAGTCCAGCACATTAGCCATTATCCCTCAGGGACTCTCCGCCCCTGTTCTACGTTTAAAATAGTTGTTTTTGCTTGTTTCTCTCCACTACTGTAGGAGAAAAATTCAAACCTTTCCCAAAGGTGTGAAATTTAAACAGCCTCCTTCATATCCTGAAGAAAGCTGTCTGGATTGTATTCAATTTTACAATTCAACATTACCTTGACGACGGTTTAATATAAAAAAAAAAACAAACGTTGAACATGGGCCAAAAATTCCTCTATTAATAAAAATCCTCCTCTGAATAACTTGTTTTTTCATATTTCTATATTTACAAACACACGCGATTACAATTGTTTTTTTTTAATACAACTTTTGTATAATTGACTTGCTTTTCGTAAGAATTGAGAAAGAATTACATGGGAACATTTCAGGGAATAGTATTCAAAAGAAGGCAGAAAATGAATATTTATTATCTGATTGATTGCTTGCTTCAGTTTTATGGCATATCAACCTTTGTAGGCTATTTAATGTAAAATCCATTTTATACAAATAAACACTTATTTCAAACAATTCAGTTTAGCATCAGTACACAGTTTAATTGTAAAAAAACATTTCTATTTCAAGCTACTCAGTTCAGTCAAACAAAATCTAATTCAAACAATTCAGTTTAAACATACGTACACAGGGTCCTATCTATGGGTAAAATAGAACGAAGCTATCAGGTGCTACCACTCCTATGGGACAGAGTAGACCTGGGAGCGATAGCAATGAAGGGATGCTCTGCATTCCCCAAAGCTCCAGCATTACTGGAACTTCACCATCAGATTGTTTAGTGTCATATCCAGGACACTGGTTGCGGGAGAATCTTACCCTTCAACAGAAAAGCAGTTGGTGTATTCTACAGCCCCATCCAACTGGGCAAGTCCTACATTTTTTAAAAATATCTTTCTGATGCAAGACATTTTGGCAATAAGCCTTATGTGGAAGTTCGTAAGAAAGCTTAAAGAAAATTATGACAGTTCAATGGAGAAATCTTAATATATGGGTGTGGAGTGTTCATGTTTATTTGCACATAATATTCAGAGTTGAAATATGAACGACATTATGTTCATTATTTCTATGACCGAATTTTTACTTTTGTGTTTTTATCTAACATCATTATGGCTGCAACGGTCTCTTTAGTTAATACCAGAATTATATGCTCCATTTTCCCTCATGGAATTCAGGCAGCGGTCATGTCAGTACTGCTGTATGGATGCACCACAAGGATGCTGACTAAGTGTATGGAGGAAAAGCTTGACAGCAATTGCACAAGAGTGTTGTTAGCTGTATTGAACAAGTCCTGAAAGCAACATCCCCCAAAGCAGCAGCTGTACGAACACCTACCACCCATCTCGAAAACTGTTCAAATTAGATGAACAAGACATACAGGACACTGCTGGAGAAGTAAGGACGAACTCATAAGCAATGTACTCCCATGGACCCCCTCACATGGACGAGCAAGGGTAGGACAAACTGTTATAACCAATCTACAACAGCTTTGTACTACTATGGGATGTAGCATGGAAGACTTACTGAGAGTGATGGACGATAGAGAGGAGTGCCGAGAGAGAGAGAGAGAGAGAGAGAGTCAAGGAAATCCGTTCTAGTAGCATGTCATAATGATGATGATTATTGCCATTGAAATCAAACTTGCAATTATTCTATGATCACTATAAAAGGATCATTTTGAATATTTACTTACATTTCTTTGATTTTATTTCTCTTGCTTTTTATTGCAACTGTCATACTACCATTCTTTGACTGCAACCCGACTAGATCAGAAATAAGTTACATTACTTCGATTCATCTATAGAGTCCACGTCATCTACAGTCAATTTGGTCAAGTTGGTTTTTGAAAGTTCTCTGTGCTGAGTCAGAAAATTTAATAGTTTTGTTGTCCAGTTGGCTGGGGCTGTAGAATACTTCTCTGCAGAGGTGCAGTTGGTGTAAGACCTCCCCCAACGAGTGTCCTGATACGACAACAAACAATCTGATAGTGAGGTTCCAGTGACGCTGGAGCTTTGGGGAATGCGGAGCACCCCTTCACTGCCATTTCTCCCAGTTCCACTCTGACCCGGATTGGTAGCACCTGATAGAGCCCTATCTATGGGCTAAATAGAACCAAACTGCATACTTATGCAAAACTGAATTGTTTGAATAAGAACTGTTTGACTAAACTGAATAGCTTGAAATAGAAATGTTCTTGACAAACTGTACTTACATTTAAACTGCATACTTATGCTAAACTGAATTGTTTGAAATAGAACTGTTTTTGACACTGAATCTGTAGTTACGCTAAACTGAATTGTTTAATGTAGAACTGTTTTAACAACTGTGTGTAAACAAAATCTATAGTTATAAACTGAATTAGAACTGTTTTAATAAACTGAATAGCTTGGAATAGAAATGTTTTTGACAAACTGTGTACTCCTGCTAAACTGAATTGTTTGAAATGGAACTTTATTTTTATAAAAATGGATTTGGCATTAAATAACCTACAACGGTTGACATGCCATAAAACCCAACCAACCAACCATTAATAATGTTTTCAATTAACATCAGATTTAACAATGTATAATTGTCCATGATAGTTTTTGTGTTAAATTCTAAACGTAAGTGGAAAGATGTGTTATAAGAATCTCATAAAAGAATCTAACAAAATATCGATGTATTGTTGAAATACAAAAATATATTTCCAAAATGGAGAGCAGACACAATGAAAGAGAATTTATTCAGAAATTTACAGCATATGTAATGAATAGAAAAAAAAAAAACAACAACCGACAAATATAAGAGAAATTCAATATATCTAATAATGAGAACTAACTTACTCATCTTTGACAAGACGGTCTACAGAAGATGTGTGTATTTATTCAACTCTTCTGCATGAAACAGGCGGTGGCATAAGATCAATTTAAGCGGAGTTTAAAAGGTTTGAATTTAGATCTCCTTCTCCTAGACTGGTTGCCATACCAAAGTTAGAGAGCACAGTCTACACTACTATTTAGCTACAGTTAGATGTAGTATAGCTGGATGGATATTAGCATCATGTGAGATGTAAACAGCCTTGTCTAGAATATGAATTCATTGTCAGGTCTATTTTTTATAGTAACCATTACACTGCCATTGCCTTGACTGGAGACATTTTTTTTTTACCTCTGAATATACAGCAGGTTTAATCTTTTATGGCCAGTTTAAGAGCGAATAAGACATTTTCCTTTGTCTTTTATATAAACCTTATACGTGGTGCCTTCAATAAGTTTCCAGACTATTTTGTACAGGCATTTAAAATTGTTGGAGACTCTTGAAAATTCAGTATGTTATTGCTAGTCATCTTATGAGATGACTGACCAATTTTTATGATTTCAGCTTCAAATGAACAGCTACAGCAGCAATTGGAATACACCCTACTAAAGCCTGATTGTCACAGCTGGGGAATTTCAAAAATGCAATTTGGACGTGAGGACACTTTAGAAGAACGATATGCAATAAAATTCTGTTTTAAACTTGGAAAAAATACCACAGAAACGTATGGAATGTTTCAGATTGCTTTTGGAGCATCTTGCATGAATCGAGCATCAGTTTTTGAGTGGCATAAGAGATTCAAGAAAGGCAGGGAGGCTGTGAGGGATGATGAGAGGTATGGGAGGAGTAAGGAAGTCAGAACACCAGAGTTGATTGGCCAAAGGGTTAGGGTTAGGATTACTATGTTGAGGGTTTAAGTGAGTTCAGCAAGGGATTCCGTCAGAAGAGGCCAGCACTCTTCAAATCGGGTCAGTGGCATTTCCAGCCGGACAATGCACTAGTCGACAACCCATCCTTGTCACAGACTATTTGACCAAGATGAGCATCAAGACAGTTCTTCACCCTTCCTGTAGTCCAGACCTTGCTCCCTGTGACTTTGGTTATTCCTTAAGCTCAGAGGCTGTCATTATGAGAGAATTGAGGAGATGAAAGAGGCTGTGATGAAGGTCATTGACATGCTCACACTAGAGAACTTCCATGGGGCCTTCCAGAAGTTGTTAGAATGGTACAACAAGTGCATTGCAGCCGAAGGAGATTACTTCGAAGGGGACTAGAGTTTCATGTGTGTACTATCAATAAAAGTGCCCATACGAAAAAGTCTGGAAACTTATTTAATGATCCTAGTATCTAAGTAATCAACTTTTATGCATTCAAATTTACCAGCAGCTTACAAATGTTGTGTTCTTTTTCTTTTTTAATTGTACCTTTGTTTTAACAAATCTTATCTAAATGAAACTAAGAGTAAAGTTAGCCATCTATTAGATCTACAAATAGTAAGTCTGATTTTATTCCAAGTGTGCAATATATAAAATTTCATTTCAGTTGGTTTTGAAAAAAAGTAAAAATTAGATTACTGTCTTAATGTATATGTGTTTGTTTTGTTTTACAAATATGTCAATGTGAAGTTAAATTTGTTGCATGTGTGTTGAGAATAACATCCATTTCCTTAAGGCTTTGTACCAAATAGTACGAAAGTAGCCCCCACCTCAAAAAAATTCTAAAGAATAAATAATCCTATTAAAACAAAGTTTAGATTTTGCCTAAGGAATTTGTAAAAAAAAAATAAATAAAATAAATTAATAAAAATAAAAATGACTGTTTATGAAATAAATTTTCTTCCTTTTCCCCTTGGGATGATACATGTGAAGAAATGTAATAATTTTTTCAAATTATCATCATTATTATTCTAATAATCATTAAAATTCCCTTTTGTTCTTTTTTATTTGTTGTCTAGAAATAAATTTTTCGTGGTATGACTTAAAGAATTCAAAATTCATCTAAAATATAAATGAAAGAGCTTGGAATTTTAGAAGTGGAAAGTCATTTGTACAATGGAACTAAGCTGAACACATGCCAAGGAAATCACTTCATATGGTAGCGGATAAGACACATATATAAATACAAGAAATATATGCAACTATTATATTGCATTCAATGCGATTATATTATGACTATTTGGGGTGGTGGTGTCGTTTCTTGAAACGAAACTGACAGTAATGGGCCTTTGATGCGTACGGGTGTGCGGTAGTTTCCCCAAATATGGTAACTCACTTGATTCATTCTCTCAGTTAATCTTTACGGATTCTTTACTTATTTGTTTATTTATTGTTGGCTCATGAAATAAAAACATTCTCTCTCTCTCTCTCTATATATATATATATATATATATATATATATAGACCATGAGGTAATTGTCATCCCGTTGATATAAAGGGCACATTTAATGATGTATGCAAGATTAGAATCCCGACTCTCACTTTTATACTAGGTTGATTTTTCTTCTAAAACATTTTCTTCAGTCTCTTCATATAAAAAAAAAAAAAAAAAGTGAGAAAGAAGGGTGGAGTATTCTTCAGCATGTGTTTCGCATTGTTTGCTATAGGATGGAACTGGATCCAAGAACTTGGCTGCTCTTTGATTTTACCATCCGTTCATCATGTTGAAAGTGCATCTGTGTCATTTTGAATTAACCAGTTGACAGACGAGCACCAAACTATAAAGAAACTCTGTAATCTTAGTTCAATTATATCTACTCAAATGATTTTGTTATTTCACTTCGAGAAATTCTTTGTGGCATGTTTTCAGGTCTTCCTCTAATTGTATAAAATTTGCTTTTTCTATATCTGAGTACATGCAGATATATATATATATGTGTGTGTGTGTGTGTGTGAGGCACATTCTGTCGCACAGTGGTTAACAAAACTGTATAATAAGCCAATATGCTAAAGTAAGGTGATTAATAAACTTTAAGTGACTCATTTTTGTGACCTTGTGCCAGATCAAGTTAATCTTAATGAATAACCTTTATGCATGTATACACAATATGCATGTATGTGTCTATAGAACAATGTTTGCCAAGAGTTTATTTCTTTGGGTTTTATGGCATATTAACCTTTGTAGGTTATTTTATACCAAATCCATTTTTATTCAAATAAACAGTTCTATTTCAAGTAATTCAGTTTAACATAAGTACACAGTTTATTTGTCAAAAACATTTCTATTTCAAGCTATTTGATTTAGTGAAAGAGTTCTAATTCAAACAATTCAGTTTAACAGACAAAAACAGTTCCATTTCAAACAATTCACTTTAGTATAAATACATAGTTTAAATGTCAAAACAGTTCTATTTTGAGCAATTCTGTTTTGTAAATATATATCTCATATTTTTATTAGTATTATTATTATAATAAAGAAGATGACATGTTTTGGCATGAAAAGGGTTTAATACTATTATGGTAGAGCAGGTATAAAACCAGAAAGAAAAAAAAAGATAAAAATAAATAAATAAATAAAAAAATAAATATATATTAGAAGTTCATTAGTTGAAGTTTCATGTGGTATGCACAATCATCTGAAAGATATATATATATATATACATACACACACACACACACACACCAAAATATTTAAACCTTTGGCAAGAACAACAGCCATTGTTACAAAACAACTGTACCTGTAAGAATCATTTATATGCAAGCTCAAATTTGCATTTCTGTTAGTTTGCAGAATTCAATCTTCACTGGGTGTTTTATCATTTTTGTTGGGTTCATTCACGGAGAACTTTCTCATTCACATCTATTGGATTTAACCATTTATCATAGAGTGAGAATCTACCACAATAAAAACAAGGACACAGAACTTGTGATACCTGGTTGTAACTAGAATTAGTAATGAACCTATTGCTGCTTATAACACTCTGAACTTGTAGCCTTGAGCCAGATTAAGCTATGTTTATTTAATATATCTATCTATACATATAGAAAAAAAAGTAATGGAAATGTATGAATAGTTTGGTTTTATGGCATATCAACACATAGGTTATCTAATGCCAAATCCTTTTAATATATACAGTGATACGCATAAGTACTGGATACATGTTATTTGCAGTTATCACTCTAGTTTATGTTTATATGAGGTAAAGTAACACTGGATCAGTGAGGAAAACTTGTGGCCAACTATAGAAAGCTACAGGAAGCAGTGAAACAAAACAGAGGCTATGCAACAAAATATTAAATTGATGTATTCAATGCTTTTGCATAGGGTAATTTTGAACTTTGATAAAAAAAAAAAAAAAAAAAAAAAGGGATTCAGCCATGGGTTTTTCATTTTCCTTCCGCATACAACTAAAACAACTTTACGAGATATTACTTACCAAATATCAGGCAAAATGGCGAACATAAACTAGAGTTATAACAAAAAATAACATGTATCCAATACTTATGCGTGTCACTGTATATGTTAAACATATGATTTCTAAACACATTTTGTAGATAATATTTTTAAATGAGTCTAAGCCCACCTTCCTTTTACACCGTTAAATGGTTTCACTTATTTGTTGGCACACAGTTTAATGTTTTCAAGGATTGCCATGTATCACTAACAATTCAATTGAACATCAGTCATTTGATTACACACAGTTGAATGATAAAACAGTTCTATTTCTAACAATTAAGTTTAGTATAAGTACAAAGTTTAAATGTCAAACAGTTCTTTTTGACCCATAAATAGGTTGTCTAGGTTTTATGGCATGTCAACCTCTGTAGGTTATTTAATGCCAAATCCATTTTTATAGTTCTATTTCAAACAATTCATTTTAGGATAAGAATGCAGTTTAAATGTAAGTACAGTTTAATTGTCAAAAACATTTCTATTTCAAACAATTCAGTTTAGCATAAGTATGCGGTTAGTTCTATTTAACCCATAGATAGGGCCCTATCAGGTGCTACCATGCTGGGCCAGAGTGGTCCTGGGAGCAATGGCAATGAAGGGGTACTCTGCATTCCCCAAAGCCCCAGCATCACTGGAACCTCACCATCAGATTGTTTAGTATCATATTTTGTGGAGGTGCCCGTGGTGTAATGGTTATCATTGCAGGATGTGGACTCGGTGATACGAGTTCAAATCCTGGACGAGACTGATTGCATTTCACATAGCACTAATACCCTTGGGAAAGGTATGAATCCAAATATTCTCCCTCCAGCTATGGGTAAATAGTAGGACAGACTAGGTTCTTCAGCCTTGGTGAGGCGACTAGTCTAAGAGAATGAAAACTCTGAATTCAAACCTGGTAAACTCCGCTTAAAAATTGACCTTGTGTCATATCCTGCCCAAGCGGAGGGGTTGGTAAATAGGATATCAAGGACACTCGTTGGGGGAGTCTTACCCCTCTGCAGAGATGCAGTCAGTGTATTCTATAGCCCCTGCCAATTGGCCCAGGAAATGTATGAAAGAAACAAAGTTGAAGGAAAGAATAAAATAAATTAATAAAAGACAGACAAATTAATATTCTTCCTTTTATTTTCTACAGTAGCTGGTTGTCTATGCATATGACTAGATTCGGTCTTTCTTGAGAAGAACATTTCTGTAGTAAAATTGGTTTAGATACACTTCATCAAAGATGAAGCATTGATTAAAGACTCATTTGAATTTCTTTCTTTTTCTGATTTAGACGAAATACTTTTACTGTGTACTCGGCATAGAAAGTTGTGATAGAAGGCAACAGATAAAAAAAAAAAAACACTTACAAAAATTAATAAAAATACTTCATCGCTGAAATCAAATAACTGAAGACCCAGTTATGTTGTTTGTTTTCTTACTCGTTTTGAATTTGGTGCCAGGGGACACCAATTAAACATGCCTATCTGTGGGTTTTTGGTTGGTTTAAACTTTGTTGTGATGGTTTAGAACAGAGGTAGGAGTTAAAAGGTATGACAAGCTTTACAAAAAGAGTTAGGGTAGTGGGTGAAGTAATCATGTAATGACAGTCCTTCTGTGTACAAGGAATTTTTTTGTAGTTTCTAGGAGTTCTGACATCTGAATTTAATTATAGGGCTGAGATATAGGGTTTCAGGAAACCTACAACAGAAAAATGAAGGAAAAAGAATGAAAAAAAAAAAAAAAAAAAAAGAATTGAAGAGATGAAAGAAAAACAAAATAAGTAATAGAACTGAAAGAAGAAAGGAGGAAATAAAAGAAAGAAAGAGAAATGAATAAATTAAAGAAAGAAAATACTGAAGGAAAAAATATAAATGAATGATGAAAGAAAAGGAGAAAAGGAAAAAGAAATGAATAAATAAGATAACAAAAAAATGAAGGAAAAAAAAATAAAAGGAAGCGCATGAATTTATGATAGAAGGAAAATGAAGAAAAAAATTCAACTAAAAAAAAAAAAAATCCTTGTGGATAGAGTGTTTGACAATGGTCTGGAAGACCAGGGTTCAATCCCAGGTTGCATCATACCAAAGACTTTGAAAATGGTACTTGATACCACCTAGCATAAGGTAAGTATCAAGGATAAAGTGGAGCAATCCTGGGAAAGGAGTAGCACCCTCCCCTACACCTCAGTGTAGTAGCTATTGAAAAGGGAGCCTTCTGGTCGCCTTTGACTACAGTCACCAACTTTACTTTTACTGACTAACATTTATTATATTCTGAGGATGATGTAAATAAATATTGAAATACTAAAAAGAAAAAAAAAAAAATTAACTTTTCTTTCGATGAAGGATTTTCACTGTTAATTTTTAATTAATTTTCACCCCAACATTATAGATTAATGCACTCTTTATTTTCATGACTTAGAATATACAGATTACATCTCGTACAGAGACGCAAGACTCATTCTTAAAAAAGATGTCTTGGGTATGATATTTAATTGAATTGAATTGAATTTTATGGTGAGGTTCCAGTTCTGGATATTCTGGGAGCATTGAGTCACTCATTGTCATTACTCCCAGGTCCACTCTTACTCAAAGAGATAGTATCTGTTTAGGTCCCATCTATAAGTCAAATAGATCTGTTTGAAAATTGTGTTCAACAGAATTCCCTAACCTCTAAATATAAGATATCCTTAGATTGATTAATTTTAACAGCATGTCAACCTATCTTCATTATTGGTGTTGTTTTATTGCTAATTCAACTCCATCTTATTAATATTGCTTTTCATCACAGCATTCAGAGTCAATACCCTCTTTATTATACACGATACTTCTCTGACTAATTGATTTATAGACAGATAACATTTAAAAAAAGAAAAAAAAAAAAAAAAAAAAAAAAATCACTTTGATTTTCGTTTTTATCAGAAAGATCAAAGGAAAGAAGAGAAAGATATGAAGGAATGATAGATAGAGGAAAAAAAAATCTATGAAAATGACAAGAAAGAAAAAAAAAAGATGAAGATGGAACAGAGTGGATGGAAGAAAGAAAAGGAAAGAGAGAAGAAGATGAAGGAATAATGAAAGAAGAGAGAGGAAGAAATAGAAAGGAAAAAGTAAGCAAGAAAAAGAAAATGAAGGAAACAAGGGAAAACAGAGAAAGAAAAAGGAAATAAAAAAGAAAGGAAAACAGAGAAAGAAAAGAATGAAGAAAAAGAATGAGTAAAAAGTAGAATATATATATATATATATATATATATATATATATATATATATATATGGGGGTAGGGAAGTTCTTGTGGCTAATGTGCTGGACGGTGAAATCAGAATGAGAGTTCTAACTGTATAACATTCACTTTTAGATAAAGGCCCTTGGAAAAAGCATGAACCCCTTTATCCCTCGAGCTATGGATTAAATAGTACCATGACTGTTCCTCAAGAAGGATTGCTCCAGCATTAAATAAGCCACAAAGGTTGATAAGCCATTAAACAAAGAAACCAAACAAAACCAAATCTTGCCCTGTCGGCTGGGGACTGTAGAATACACCTCTGCAGAGAGGTAAGACCCCTCCCCAACGAGTGTCCTGGATATGACACTAAAATTCTGATGGTGAGATCACAGTAATGCTGGGGCTTTGGGGAATACAGAGCACCCCTTCATTGCTTTCGCTCCCAGGTCCACTCTGGCCTGGCATGGTAGCACCTGATAGGGCCCTATCTATGGGTTAAATAGAATAGTAGTGGTACTATTCAACCCATAGCTGGTAGTATAAGGGGGTTCATACCTTTCCCAAGAGCATTTGCCCGAAAGTGAATGTAATAGCGCAACTGGAGTTCGAACTCGCTTACTACGATTCTGCAGTCTATTGTTTTAACCATTACACCACATTTTGTTGATAAACACAGTCAAATGATCAACCATTTCTAACAATTCAATTTAGCACAAGTCATTTGTTTGCACCCAGTTTAAATGCCAAACAGTTCTATTTGACCCATAGATAGGACCCTATCAGGTGCTGCCACTACAGGCCAAAGTAGACCTGGGAGTGATGTCAGTGAAGGGATATTTTGCATTCCCCAAAGCTCCAGCATTATTAGAGCCTCACCATCAGATTGTTTAATAACATATCTAGGACACTCGTTGGGGAGTCTTACTTCTATGCAGATATGCCATCGGTGTATTCTATAACCACAGCAACCTGGACTGAGATGGTTTAGTGTCATTGGGGAGGAGGTCTTAATCCTCTGGAGAAATTGAACAATACACTGACTGCATTGTTCAATCTTAGCTGACTGGGCTGAGATGGTTTAGTGTCATATCCTGTACACTTGTTAGAGTCTTATCTTTCAGCAGGAATGCAGTCAGTGTATTCTACAGCCCCAGCCAACTGGGCTCTCAAAAGAATTTTTAAAAAAAATCATATACTCATACACATGGAATTCAGTTTCAAAATTTCTCGTTACCTTTGTGAGAGGCAGCTGGAGTTTACCACTGTACCTTATGGCATCAAGTTGATTAATTTGAGGGTTATTCAAAAAATAAAGGGAATTTAATTTAAAAAAAAAAAAAAAAAAAAAAAGTAAATTTTTTTTTCTATGTTTGGAAGTTGTTTATGGCAAAAATTATTTTCATCTTGTACCAATATTCGTTTTGAGAATATTTAAAATGGTGATAGCTTGAACAGAGGTTTCTCACCAAATTTTTAGAGGGTGAAATGGGTAAATCATATGAAATTTAGAGAGGAATGTGGGAAGAGTATACAGAGGAGTATATTTTACTCAAAACAAACTTTAGAAATGGCTAAACATGTGTTTGCCCCAACAGTCCAAGTAAAAAATAGTTTAGTGAGTGGAAACACACTGATTCTCTGGTAAAGAAAAAACTTCAAGGTGTAGTGGTTGGTTTTTATGGCATATCAACCTTTGTAGGTTATTTAACGCCAAATCCATTTTTATGTAAATAATCAATTCTATTTCAAACAATTCAGTTTAGCATAAGCACGCAGTTTAAATGTAAGTAATGTTTAATTGTGGAAAACATTTCTATTTCTAGCAATTCAGTTTAGTGAAGTAATTCTTATTCAGCTAATTCAGTTTAGTTTGAGTACAGGTTTTGCTTACATACAGTTAAATATCAAAACAGTTCTATATTAAACAAATCAGTTTAGTGTAAGTACAGTTTCAATGTCAAAAAACAGTTCTATTTCAAATAATTCAGTTTAGCATAAGCATGCAGTTTAAATGTAAGTACGGTTTATTGTCAAAAACATTTTTATTTCAAACAATTCAGTTTAGCATAATTATGCCATTAGTTCTATTTAACCCATAGATAGGGCCCTTATCAGGTGCTATCACACCAGGCCAGAGTGGACCTGGGAGCAATGGCAATGAAGGGGTGCTCCGTATTCCCCAAAGTCCCAGCATTATTGGGACCTCACCATCAGATTGTTTAGTGACATATCTAGGATTCTCGTTGTGGGGTTTTACCCCTCTGCAGAGGTGCAGTCAGTGTATTCTACAGCCCCAGCTGACTGGACAAGAGTGCAGTTGTCAGTAAATAAGATGATGCTGAGTGTCTTCTGGAACATGAAAGGGTTCATCACAATTGATTTCCTTGAAAAAAGATTGCAAATATAAACAATGGTTCTGATTGCTAACTCCTCTGGCAAAATTCAGCTTATTTTTTTTAAGGACTCTCGTATATTGTCTTTGGTTAATTTTGTTAAAAGATAGAATAGACATTATGAAAAGCTGAATTAAATTGCTTTTTTTTTGTCTTCATTATTTTCTTTCTATTTCTTCTGTCCAGTTTCATTCTTTCTGGCAGCTCTCTCAGCCATTTTTCTTCACTATCTTTATTAGTACCTTCTTTGAATTCTTGGATTTCCTAAAGACACAGTTAGGGTAAGGATTATTATCATAGAAAATAGAATCAATGGCCAGAGTTAAAATCCTTGATGAGATTGTCAGCATTTCCCTTTGAAACGTATGAATCCTTTTCCCTTCCTTTGATATGAGCAAATAACAGTAGACTGGGTTCTGTAACCTTGGTCTATGAGAAGGAAAAATCAAACCTGCAAAGTCTACTAAAAGTTGACCTTGTGTCATATCCTATGTATGGTGGAGGGGTTGGGTAAATCATATTTACCAACCCCTCCGCTCGGGTAGGATGTGACACAAGGTCAATTTCTAAGCGGAGTTTTCCTTCTCCTAGACTAGTTGCCTCACCAAGGCTGAAGAACCAGTCTGCCCTACTATTTACCTATAGCTGGAGGGAGAATAATTGGATACATACCTTTCCCAAGGGTATTAGTGCTATGTGAAATGCAATCAGTCTCGTCTAGGGATTTGAACTTGTGTTGCTGTGTCCATTTCCTAAGATGATAACCATTATACCACGGGCACCTCCAAGGGTATGGGTAAATACATACAGGTACCTTTCACTGTCTGAAAATTCAGTTCTATCATTCATATTTATGAGGTTAGTTTAGGTTATTTTGTTTAATAGGCCTAGTGGGTAGAGTGTTTGCCAAGGGTCCAGATCTGGGTTCAATGCCTGGTCGCGTCATACCAAAGACTTTAAAAATGGTACTTGATATCTCCTTGCTTAAGACTCGGCAATTGAAGGTATGTATCAAGGGTAAAGTGGAGCAATCCTGGGAAAGGAGTGGTGCCCTTCCCTACATCTCAGTGTAGTAGCTATTAAAAAGGGAGCCTTCTGGTCGCCCTCGACTTCGGTAGCCAACTTTGCTTACTTTATATATACACACGTAAGATATCCAAAGAAGATTAGTTGGGAAGGATTCAATTTGAGAATACAAAAGAGGATGCTTATAAATCTCCAGGAGTGCTCATTGTATGATGATTATTAAATAAATTTCATACTGAGAAAATTCATATAATTGGAAGAAAATCTCAACAGACCATCATTTAAATAGCAAAATGACAGCCTGTTGGATTTTTCTTCCAGTTATAAAAAGTAAATAAAGTTGGCAAGCGTAGTCGAGGGGGGCCTCCAGAAGGCTCCCTTTTCAATTGTTACTACACTGAGGTGTAGGGGGAGGGCGCTACTCCTTTCCTTGGATTGCTCACCTTACCCTTGATGCGTACCTTATATTGCTGAGTGTTAAGCAAATAGGTATCAAGTACCATTTTTTAAGTCTTTGGTATAATGTGACCTGGTATTGAACCCCAGTTTCCCAGACCATTGGTGAACACTCTACCCACTAGGCCAATACTTCTGAGATATATATATATATATATATATATATATATATATATTGGCAGCATTTCTTCGTTGATACAAATTTCATTAAACATAAGACATTTTATGTCTACATATTTTCTTCTGGATCCGTTCGAATTCCCATATTACTTTTATCGTATTCGGTGGGAATTGATATATGTACTGTCCATAGTTGTATGTATCCCTAGTACTTTCTGCCCGACTTTGGGCCATCATCAGGGGAGGATCTATTACAAAAGTGATGTAACTTTTGTTTTAGCATATTACCACTATGTAAGAGCGTCTTTACCGTTAAAGATTATGGCGTTTGCTTTTAAATGGGTTTCTATAATTAGTGTCAGTAGCTAAAGACATTTAAGTACATTAGCACTGGTTTGAAAATTAATTCTATTAAATGTCAGTTGCATGTTTCTAATATGTAGTGCTTCGAGAATCTGTAGTTTTTGTTTATTATTTTGATGTTCTAATATTGTTGTGTTGTCGGTGAGAATTCGAACGGATTCAGAAGAAAATATGTAGACATAAAATGTCTATTATGTTTAATGAAATATATAAATATATTATTTTTTAAGTAAATAGTCTATTGGTAACTTTATTTTTAAATGAGTGAGGTCATTTTTTTTTGTACACAAATAGTTACAAATATTCCTCTGAAGCACTAATAATTCTATTCAATATGAATCATTTGTTTGCACACATTTATCTATTTGCTATTTAACATTAATAGTTCTATTTGTACACAGTTAAATAGCAATACTTGAAACCATTTAAAACTAATTTTATTTAATATTAATAATAATCCTTAATATAAGATTGAACTGTTCTAGTTGACCCATAGATGGAACCCTAACAGGTATTAATACCACTCAGAGTCAGAGTGAACCTGGGAGGAATGGAAATGAAGTACTCCACATTCCCCAAACTCAAAAAGGGGAAAAAGAAAAAAATACAAAATCTGCATATGCGAACAGAGTGCTCAGTTTTTTTTTTGTTTTGTTTTTTATTTCGACATGGTCTGGTTTTGTTTAGTTCTTTCCCCACCACCACTGCTTTGTGAATTTTTCTTTTCTTCGTCTTGTTGGCAACTGCCTTGTGTTTATTTATTTATTTATTTATTTTTTTAAAAAAGAACTTATAATGTATTCTCTACTTGTAACCAATTCTTTAGGTATAAAAGAACCTGACATGCCATAAAAATCAATCATTCAAAAGTAACCAAGTCAATCTCTGGACTCTAGTTATTTGGTTGATAAAAGATCAGATTCTTTCTGAGATTTTAAAAAGAAATTATGTTTATGTATTATTCATGTTTTTTAATGAAGAAAACATGAAACAATATATCAAGTTCAGGGATTATTTCTAGCTTGCTTGGTTGGGTTTTATGGCATATCAACCATTGTAGGTTATCTAATGCCAAAATCCTCTTTATATATATAGATTAAATATCTATGATTTGGTTTGGTCAGGTTTTATGGCATATCAACTATTGTAGGTTATTTAATGCTAAATCCTCTTTATACATACAGATTAAATATCTATGATTTGGTTTGGTTGGGTTTTTAATGGCATATCAACCATTGTAGGTTATTTAATGTTAAATCCTCTTTATTTTGTTCATTACATTTTTCAAATGAACTTGAGCTCTTTTTTCACATATTTAAATGGTTTCAAGCATTTCTTTCTAACATGAATAATTCTATTAATCATTTGTTTGTGTACAGTGAAGTGGTTACAAGTATTGCTATTTAACTCTAATAATTCTACTCCACATTACTCATTTATTTGCACATAGTTCCAAGTATTGCTATGTATCACTAACATTTCAGTCAGTCATTAGTTTACACACAGTTTAAATGTCAAACAGTTCTATTTGGTCTATAGAGTGGACCTGGGAGCAATGTCAAGAAGAGGTACTCCAAATTCCCCAAAGCTCCAGCATCACTGGAGACTCACCATCAGATTGTTCAGGGTTATATCCTGGATACTTGTTGGTGAGGAGGAGTCTTACCTCTCTACAGAGATGCAGTTGGTTGATTCTACAGCTCCCCAGCCAACTGGGAAGAGGTTATTTCTTAATCTCTTAGTAATATTTGAGATTTGTACTGTGAAAAAGGGATCTACAGTATTCGACAAAACATTAGCCTACCAAATACCCCCATTGTTTGTACGAGGTTTTTTGAACTTGAAAAATAAATAAAAAGAATCTCGTACACCATCAAATATGGTAGCTAAATATTCACTTTTAAAACTATACTCATACTATCTTTATATCAGCTTGCCTAATTAAAGAAACAATCTTTATGACTAAGCAATAATGGCTACCCATAAATATTTTTATTGAGTTTCAGAGTTGGGGTGAAAATTTCAGTGAAATTGAGTTACCATTGAGAAATTTGTCAAAAGAAAAAAGCCTTGCTGGGAATGAAACCTCCTTTTCAAGGAAAACCCAATCAACTTCAGCTTTTGATCATGAAAAGGAAGCCATTATTGCTTAAAATGTAAAAATCAAAGGGAGTTTTTTCCTCCCTTAAATGTAGAAAGTCAATTGAAAGAAATATTGTTTAAATCCCCAAATGTTTTTTGTTGTTGTTCCCTTGAAAGAAATAAAATTGAATTGATTGAAATTGAACAGAAAACAAATTTTGAGAATCAATAAATTTAAGGCTTTGTCCCATAATGCATCAGTCATAATTAAATTGCTTGTAAAAATTGAGGAGTGAAAGCGATGAGCAAATTAATGTTTTTATTTATTTATTTTTTGGGGGACAATGGCTACTTGCCAGTTATAAAAAAAAAAAAAAAAAATAGCCAGAATTTAAAGAACAAGTTTTTGTTTGATAAAATTTCCATTATAGTCTCTAACAAAATAACTATAAATTTTGCAATATAAATAATGAAATAATCATGAGAAATTGATTATTTTTAACCCTTGCTAAGTTTCGTATTTGAAACCGAACGCTTTTTATTATTATTGCAAGTAATAATTTTATGCAGTGCATAAAAAGAATTACACCCTTATGGCAGGGCTTAGAATACACTGAGTGCATTGCCTTCGGTGATATTCCAGATTTAGAGATCTGCCATTAATCCCAGGTCCACTTTGACCTGAAATGCTAGAATTTATTATGCCTCCTTGGGCATCTACCCTTTTTACTATTTTCTCACATCAGCCTTAAAAAATATCTCTGCATAAAACATATACCCAGTTAATATATCTATAAACAGATCAAATTCTATTAAGTAATTCTCCAGTTGTTCCCAAAAATGCCGTCTTGAATTATTTTTCTCACTATTTTTTATGAAATCATCCCATTCATTCTCAATTTTTTTCTTTTATACATTACTGCTGTTTTTGATCTGATAAGATCATTTGTTCCAATAATATCTTACTTTTTTCAAAAACATTCAATTGATTAATAGACTTAGTTATTGAAATCTATCCTGACAGGAAATTTTCAACACAAAGAGAAATGTTGAAAAAAAAAAAAAAAAAAAAAAAAAAAAACCATAATTAGAAATTCCATTAATTAATTTAAAAATTTCAATCTTCTCTCCTTCTTTCTAGTAAATTAGTTAATCTTAATTTCTCTAATCTCTCCCTATAACTGAAAATATTTAACTTTTTTATTAGTTTTGTTACTCTTTTTTGTATGCCCACTAAATTCAATATTGCATTCCAATTTCCGTGTCTGGACACTGAAGCTCAAGACTGAGTACAATATTCTATATGAAGTTTTAAATATTCATATGTTGTTTGACGTATTTTTTCATATGAGGATGTTTTTCATCTCCTGTGTTTAATTTATCATTTAACATTTATCAAATCTAGGAATGTAGAGGGGAAAAAAATTTATATATATCAAAATCCGATAGACAGATGGATGAAGGGATGCATCCTTCCCTTCCCTAAAAAGGGTGACCTTGGATTAGCCAAGAACTACCGAGGTATAACACTTACATCCATAGCAGCCAAAATTTACAATGCCCTAGTACGAAACCGTATAGAACCCAAAATTGACAACATCCTTAGGAAAAACCGAAGAAATAGATCCATGACCTCACAAATATTGACCATCCATAGAATCCTTGAAGGTGTACGGGCAAAAAACCTACAGGCGACATTACTATTTGTTGACTTTACCAAGGCCTTCAATTCCATTCACAGAGGGAAGATGGAATGAATCCTACCTGCATACAGCCTACCAAAAGAGACCGTAGCAACAATAATGATATTCTATAGAAACACCAAAGTGAAAGTACATTCACCGGATGGAGATACAGAATACTTCGACATTGTAGCAGGAGTACTACAAGGAGACACGCTAGCCCCATACCTCTTTATCATATGCCAAGATTACATGCCTAGAACATCGATTGATAAAATCAAAGAAAGTGGCTTCTAGCTGACAAAGCAGCAGAAGGTACCCTGCAAAAACAATTACCGACACTGACTACAATTCTGGCAAATACACCCGACCAAACTGAAACACTACAGCATAGTTTGGAATGAGCCGCTGCAGGCATTGGCCTCCATGTCAATGCACACAAGACTGAATATATGTGCTTTAATCAAACAAGCAACATTTCCACACTAGACGGAACCTCTCTGAAACTGGGAGACAAATTCACCAACAGAGGAAGCAGTGTCTCATCAACCAAAAAAAAAAGACATCGACACGAGGCTAATATAGGCATGGACAGCTGTCAATCATATGGAAGTCAGACCTGACCAATAAAATGAAACGCAGTTTCTTCCAGGCAGCGGCTGTGTTGATACTGCTGTATGGATGCACAATTTGGACGCTAACAATATATTTTCTATAAAGAATATATATATATATATATATATATATATAATCTCCAGTCAGTGTCCAAGGACAGTTCGTGTGGATTATTCTTTACATAGAATATATGAGGGTAATCATATAAATCTATGGGAGTGCTCAATGTATGGCTATTGTTAGTTCCCTATTTATTCTCTAGAGTATAACAAAATTTACATTCAGAGGGTATATATAATATATATATATATATATATATATGTGAATTAATAAATCATAAAAATGTTTTTTTATTTGTTTGTTATGTATCCTTGGGCATCTCCCCTTTTTACTATCTTCTCACATCAACTTGAAAAAAAAAAAAAAAAAAAAAAAAAAAAAAAAAAAAAAAAAAAAATAGAAGATTGCTCAGAAGATATACACTATTAATACAATATATATATAAGTTCTTTTCAGTAATTAATCAGTTAGTTCTCAAAAATTCCCTCTTAAATTCTTTTCTTTTATCAGTTTTTCTGAAATCATCCAATTCAATATTAATATTTTTCACTACTGCCATTTTTGATCTGATAAGACAATTTGTTTCAAAAATATATTACTCGATTTGCAAAAAAATCCACTTGGTTAGTTGACTTGAGTTTTGAAATTTGCCTTGATAGCAAATTTCCAGTTTGAGGAGAAATATTGAAAAAATGTTTATCATAATCAGAAAATTCTTTTATCTTGCAAGTTTCGATTAGATTATCTCTCTTTCTTCTTTATCGTAAAGTAGTTGATCCGAACTTTTATAATCTGTCTTTGTATTTTCTAGTAAATCACAAGAAATAACAAATCAAATAGAACTGTTTGGAAATGATTTGTATTCAATAAAACAAAAAAAAAAACCCCAAAAACTTTAAAAACAATTGCCCAAAAAATGCAAATATGAATGTAAATCATCAAGTTGCTCTGGCAGTGCTGAGTTTTCTGATACTCTCTTGCCATCCATCCCTATTCCCTGTAGATCTTTAAGGCTATATCTTGTGTCTGCATTGAGTCGATCTAAGTAAATCTTTGTTCAAGATTTACTTAGATCGACACTGACACATACACGTGTCCAAGAGAGAACATAACTTAGGAGTTAGTCATTGTTCTTTTGCACTGCCTTGCATATCTTGTTTTACTTGGATGGTTTGTGAGATGAGAGGTAAATAGCTGTACAGCTGGTGTTTTGTGGGGTGTTGCTTCCAGGATTGGTTCACGATAACACACAGCTTTCTCATGTTGTTCTCATATAGCTTTTTCTCTCTAAACGTTTTGTTAGTGTCCATTTGGTGCATCCATATAGTGGTATGGATCCAGCTAGAGCTTGGAAGAAATTCCATCTTATTTTACTGGATAGATCAGATTCCATATGATAGATAACCTGTCGATAGCATTCCATGCTAGACGTCTGTTGAAATCACTTTCAATAGATGAGATATTGCTGCCAAAACTTGCAACTCAAAGTGGAGATGGCTCCTTTTTGTTTTAAACAAATGTACAGTTTTATTTGCATTCACATAGAAGCCAATATTCTCCTGGTATTCATAGTAATAGGAAGAGTTCATAGTAGTCCCTAAGGCAGGTAACATAACAATTAGAATTATAAAACTAACTTTCGTATGAATTTTGATTGGAGAATAATTTTAAAAAATTTACTTACTTTTGAAATCTGTAAAAAATATATTTCAAAATTTTTAACTGTTTCATTTGTTGTGAAAATTTCTGATAAAAAACAAAAACAAAACAAAATTTAATGTGTTTCTTCAGATTAACCCTTTGAATGATTATCTTGGCACTCAAATATCCTTTACCTGAATACAAAAAAAATTTTTTTTTTAAATTTAGTCTTCACTCCTTGATAGAGATAACTTTCTTTAAAGCTATTTCATCATTCCCATAAAAGAAAGGATCTAAACTGTTGCGATTTTAATATACTCTTCTCTTTAAACACCACTGTAATTTGAATGGTCTATTTTTCATTTGATTATCAGTTTCTCAAGTCTCTTTTCCTGGCCAAATTCTCAATGAGATTTTTTGTTGACCCCACCCCTTTTATGTTCAAAACCAGAGAGATCATCGTGTTGAGATCTGTAGGTACAAACTATTTCTATAGTTGCTGTAATGTAATGTGTAACACTTCTTTGTCTTTTATATGAATGCAATGAGCTATATTGAACAAATCCTGGAAGCAACATCCCCCAAAAAGAGCTGCACGGCCACCTACCTCTCATTTCAAAAACCATTCAAATAAGAAGAACAAGACATGTGGGACGCTGCTAGAGAAGTAAGGGTGAACTCATAAGCGATGTTCTCATATGGACCCTGTCAGATGGAAGAGCGAGTGTTGGACGACCAACTATAACTTATCTACAACAGCTCTGTGCGGACACAGGATGTAGTCTAGAAAACCTGCAGGAGAGCAATGGATGATAGAGACAAATGGCTTGAGAAAGGGAAATCCATGCTAGAAGCACGACATGATTATATATATATATATATATACACACACACAGAGAATTTAAATTTAGGCAGGAAACTTTCTTTGGTGAATGAGATGTCACAAGATTGGTTGTTGATTGTGTGAAAATTGAAGTCTGTTAATATAGTCAGAGTAAGGGTACTTTTGACCATCTTTGGTCATTTTATGTATATCATTTACTGGACATTGGCATGATGGTTAGAGTGTTTGCCAATGGCCCAGGAGACCTGGGTTCAATCCCAAGTCGAGTCATACCAAAGGCTCAAAAGATAGTACTTGATGCTTCCTTGCTTAACACTCAGTGTTATAAAAGGTACAGATCAAGGGTAAGGAGTAGTGCACCCCCACACCTCGGTGTAGTAGCTATCGAAAAGGAAGCCTTTGGGTCACCCTCGACTGGTCGCCAACTTTACTTGATGTATATCATATATAGATGGGGAGAAAAAATATAAATACCGGGCAGATTGAATACTAATACGTAATTTATTTTCCAAGAGATTTCTCTAAAAATGCTGGTAAGTTTTCCAAAGAAATCATAAACTACTGACTGATTTACTTAGTAAAATACCACTAGTATTAATTTATAACACCTGCTTACATGATGATTGCAGTTCCATTATATGAAATCTATGACCAATTTAGAATTTAAAAAAAAAAAAAAAAAAAAAAAAAAAATTATATATATATATATATATATATATATATATATATATATAAAATCAGATCACCATTTTATAACTCAAAAGGTTGGTTGATTGTTTGGATTTTATGGCATATCAACGTTTTTAGGCCAAATCTATTTTTATGCAAATAGTTCTATTTCAAACAATTCAGTTTAGCATGAGTACACAGTTTGTCAAAAACATTTCTATTTCAAGCTATTCAGTTTAGCATGAGTACAGAGTTTAATTGTCAAAAATATTTCTATTTCAAACTATTCAGCTTATTCAGACAGTTCTAATTCAGCTAATTCAGTTTAGTATAAGTAGAGTTTTTCTTTACACACAGTTAAATGTCAAAACAGTTCTATATCAAACAATTCAGTTTAGCAAGCAGTTTAAATGTTAGTACAGAGGTGCATTCTACTGCCGCTTCCAACTGGGAAAAAAATCACAAAGGAGAAGCCAGTTTGATATATCAGGCTTATGAAGTTCTGTACTTGAGTGTAGTTCATGTGTCGAGTTATGCGTGAAAGTGAATACTCACTTGAAGGGAAGATTATATGCACATCAGAGCATTCCACCATGTGCCGGTGGTCTCATCCATTCCCAGTGTGTTGATTAGCAGTGAGCTCAGGAGTGGCTATCCTAGTGTGCATATATGCTGGTCCACTCATTGGCATTTGGCTGTTAGCCGATGCCAGCCGAGCTGGTAAGTATTGTTTATTATTTTCTCCTGTATGTTAAGGCAGTAGCTTCTTCAATTATTACAGGTGAGAGTAATTAAAAAGTTATTAAAATAATAGCTTATTAAAAAAAAAACTATTCATTTTCTTTTGCATTTTTTCTCAGAAAGAAAAAAAACTGCTACCTTTGTTAAGTTATATTGCAGGTTACTCACAAACTTGTTTGAGATAAGACAAAATGGTTCTTCAGGTAGATTTGGGATGAACTGATAATTAAACTGACCAACACAGCAAATTTATGAGAGATTATTTCAATGCCTATCGTTTGCACTGGTTTTCTTCTCCCCGTCATGCCATGTGATGGATTTGTACATTATGATTTAAAAAAAAAAAAAAAAAATCAAAACAGATCAACAAAGAAAAGTAAAAAGAATTATTCCTCTAAAACCAACTATTACTGTAATTGTTTATATTCCCTTAAATAAAACTGTAGAATGAACAAACACATGTCAAGAGATGAACATGATGCCATACACTTAACTTTCAAAATTTCCTCACCACTTTTTGGTGTAAACTTAACATTTTCAGATTTTACTCACAAGAGTTCAAATTGGCATTTGTTATAAATTGATTATTAGCCCAATCAGGTATGGAACAATGACTGTCAGAATAATACTGTAGGTTATTTTCCTAAGTTTAAAATATAAGAGAGAGATTTTAATGGCATGCCAACCCATCTAGGGTTATTTTATACTTATATGTTAGGGAATCCTGTTCATTCTATGTTTGTATTTACATTTTTAGTAGATACAAATAAATCGCATACGGTTTGGTTTGATTGTTTGGGTTTTATGGCATATCAACCTTTGTAGGTTATTTAATGCCAAATCCATTTTTTTAATAATAGTTCTATTTCAGACAATTTAGTTTAGCACAAGTATGCCATTAGTTCTATTTAACCCATAGATAGGACCCTATCATGCTGGGCTATAGTGGACCTGGGAGCAATGGCAATGAAGGGTTGCTCCGCATTCCTCAAAGCCCCAGCATTACTGGAACCTTACCATCAGATTGTTTGAGTCATATCAGGACACTCATTTGGGTGGGTGGGGTCTTACCCCTCTGCAGAGGTGCAGTCAGTGTATTCTACAGACTGGGCAAAAATTACATACGGTTGAATGATTTCAACTAATTGATAATAATTATAGTATTAGATAGGAGAATTTAATGAATTTAAAACTGTCGTCTTTAATGCATAGATGGGACCCTAACTGATATCTCTCTGAATCAGAATGTACTCTGGAATAATAGCAATGAAGGCATACCTCCAGGAGCCTCACCACTGGATGAGATGATAGAGACAACGTATTCAAAGCTTCACAACAGAACAGATACATATTTTTTTTTTTTGAGAAGATAAGAGTCGGACTGACACATTGCTTTTAGTTTTCACCTAAGGAAAACATCGGATCATTCCAGATGGCTCTCTGTAACATGAGATGTAGACAAATTTCTGTATTTATAACAACAGATAATGATTATGCTAAATTCTATTCAATGGGAAAAATTATTACCATAACATTCCATTTTTAATGTTTATAATGCTTTCGACCATATGAAGGGAAAAAAAATAGATATCTGCCCCCTAAAAAATGAGTTTCTCTACATTAATTGAAAAGAGAAGGAAAAAAAGAATAAGAAACAATCAAAAGAACAAGAACTTTCTTGGGAATGTCGTTAAAGGTTGTGTTCTGTGGCTTTGCATGGTTACCAATCAACATTGGGAAAAATGTCAAACTTGTAATTCTTTCTCTAATGTACCATGATGGAATTTACAAAAACATTTTGAAGATTTACTGCCAGTAAAAGAATCCAGAATTCTTTAAAAAAATCTGTGTCATACATACATCTAGAGGGAATTTACTCACAACTGTGTTCCACTCAAAAGGCTATGTGCCATGATAAAATAAACTAAGTTAATCTAAATTTATAGATATGAGCATTGTTGAAAAGTTCTAAGCCTCACCAAGAGATTAGTTTAGATTTGTTGTACACCTCTAACCTTTGTATGGGCCTTAACTGTACAGAAATTAAAATAGAAATCGGAATTTTTTTATTTTTTTATTTTATTTTTTTTGTTTAGTTTATAAGAAATGCAAGTGTGTTGCTTAGCTCAGTCAGCTGGGGTTGCAGAATCTGCTGACAGTGTCTCTGTAGAGTGGGGTAGACCCTCCCCAACCAAAGTGTGTCCTGAATATGACATAAGAATCTGAATTTGAGGCTCCAGTCCTGGATTCTCATTGGGTGCCCAATTCATGCGGCCTTGTGCTACATCTAAGCAAAAAAAGCTTAGTAAATTACCTCCAGTCCTGGAGCTTTGTAGAATGTTGAGTATCCCTTGCCACTGGAGTATCCCTTGCCAGGTCCACTCTGACTAGGAGTGGTAGCACCTGATATGGTCAAATAGAACTGTTTGATTATTTAACTGTGCGCAATAAATGACTCAGACTAAATTAAATTCTAAGAGATATATAGCGGTGCTTGGAACCATTTGTCTGGGTACAAATGAATAAAGTGTTGAAAATTATGATTAGTATTAAATAGCAATACTTGTAATCACCTCACTGTCCGCAAAAAAAAAATGATGAATATTGAATAGAATTAATAGTATTAGATAGTAAAAATTGAAATTAAAGGTTTCGTTTCTTTGTTTAATTGGCATATCAACCTTTGTAGGTTATTTAATGCCAAAGCTATTCTATAAGAACAGTAATGGTAGTATTTCACCCATAGCTGGAAGGATAAGGGGGCTCATACCTTGTTCAAGGGTATTTGTCCGAAAGTGAAGACAATAGCGCGACTGGAGTATGAACTCACTTACTACGATTCTGAAGTCCATTACTTTAACCATTGAAATTAAATCTGTACTAACAAATGACTGATGTTAGAATGTTGTTATTACATTGCAATACATGAAACCATTTAACTTAGTACTAACAACTGATTAAATAATAAATAGAATTATTCATGTTAGATAGAAATACTTGGAACCATTAAACTGTGTGGAAATAAAATGAGCTCAAGTTCATTTAAAAATGTTATCAATAAAATATGTTTACAAATCATATAAACAGGATTTGGCATTAAATAACCTACAATGGTTGATATGCCATAAAACCCATTCAAAGTGGGTTGTCACAACTAAAATGTTCAGCTATGGCTCTTCTTTCTAGGTGTATCTAAGACCTTTTTGAACAACCCTCATTATATAACACACACACACACACTGTAAATTGTAGTGTACTAGTCAATCTGGCATGCAAGTCAACCAAGCTTTTTAGCTCAAAATTGTGGGTTAATCCTATACCTGTTATATCAGTTGACCCCAAACATACAGTAGGTTACTGGTTGGTCAAAACTTACCCAGAAGACCTAAATGAGAATAGGCTATGATAACCTTCATTTAAAATGTTGGGCCATATAAATAAAATAGTAATACCAATGTGTCTAGTATTTGTCGCTGCCTCCCACCAGACACGACTTGACACAAGGTCAAAAGCCCAAAGGCCAATTAAAGTGGAGATAAAGGGGAGGGGAGGTCGGGAACGAGCCGAGACTCGAACCCTGCTTGTCAGTGCTGCTCATCGGCTCACTTAGTGCAATGTGAGCCTGATGAGGCAAGCGGTTTCACGAACCCAAATGTGGGTCCGGGCACGTATGCCATTTTACGGCTTAAACTAGACGCTTGGTCTAGTGCCGTACATGGGTGACAAAGGAGACAAAAATGCAGCTCGCCCACCCGAAGGTAGCCTAGTCGAAACTAGGTGCCTAATTAAAGGCCCCAAGTCTGCCATTGTTCCTTTTCCAGGGCCACGCTCCGGACCGAAGTCCAGAACAGGCCCCGGGGCGTTCGCCAAAAACGAGCCCATAAAATAGTAATACCAATGTGTCTACAGTTAGTAAATTGCCATTATGTCTCATTAAGACGTCATTACTCCAGTAGTGTATTGTGTACATAGTTTTTGTCTGAAACCCGATTTACAACAACTATATATGAAGCATGCAAATCTTAGAGCTTATATTTATTTGAATTCAAAACTTATTGTACTGGCTTGAAATTTGCTAATAAACAACATCCTGTAGTTGTCTGTCTGGCTGGCTTTGCTGTTACCTTCTGGGTTGTGTTTACAGTCAATGATATAGTGTCAATATAAAATTTCAATGTATATTGCGGAGTGATTATTTTGTATCAATCTCTGTGCTCATTTGTTAAATTTGTGTTTGGTGGCAATGTTTGTTGAACTCTGCTGGAGTTTCGGTAAGGGGTCTATATCAATTTTAAGGAGTACTGTTCCAGTGCCATATAAGTTGAGGCTTAGTTTCATGGAAATATTTTCAGATGTTGATTTTTATGCCACAATTTATGGCATGCATATATATATATATATATATATATGCCTAGCGGTTATAGTGTTCGCCAATGGCCCGGGAGACCTGGGTTCAATTCCAGGTCGAGTCATACCAAAGACTCAAAAAATGGTACTTGATGCCTCCTTGCTTAACACTCAGCATTATAAGGTGCGGATCAAGGGTAAAGTAGAGCCATCCAGGGAAGGAGTAGTGCCCTCCCCTACATCTTGGTGTAGTAGCTATCGAAAAGGGAGCCTTCGGGTTACCTTCGACTATGGTCGCCAACTTTACAACTTACTTTCTATCTGATGAGTGGGCATATCACATGAAGCAAACTTATAGTATTAATACACATAATATTGTTCAGTTTAATACCTTTTCTTCTGATAACATCAAATACTTTTATTAGATAGATAGATAGATAGATAGATAGATAGATAGATAGATAGATAGATAGATAGATAGATAGATAGATAGATAGATAGATAGATAGATAGATAGATAGATAGCACACACATGCGTAAACCCCCTCCCGAAAAACTATATATGTGTGTGTGTGTGTGTGTGTGTATGTTATGACTACAGTGAATTTAGGGTAAGTGTCTTGGAGTATATCTAGTCCCCAGCAATCATAACACAAAAATTTGACGCGAACAAAGAATAGTCAAGTAAAACGAAGGTTTGAAATGCTAAACTAAGTTTATTTACAAGGGAATAAACAGGAGAAGAGGAGGCCTACAAAGGTAAAATAGACAGAACATGTAAGCAAGAGGGGTGAATGTAATGTCTGGGTTAAAATCAACATGAAATCTATTAATGCTATCAAGAAAAATACATTACATAGAATCTATTTGGATTATAAGGTTTAGAAAAGACTTCCTTAAGTTTGGCCAGCGAAAACAGACGCAACAAGACATGAATAAATGGTTGAATATAGGATATGTAAAAAGGATGACCGGATAGTTCCTTGACCGGGAGATGAAATTAGGCACATCTTTCTCTGTGAAACTGCTGGATTCATGTTAACCTTAACCTGTAGAGTGCCGGGTCACAAACCCAACAGGCGGCAGTTTGAAACTTTGGCGGTAAAGCCGAAGGGGGTTGGGAGAATACAATAAGGAGAGCCATTCATAATGTTATTCAAAATGACCCAAAGAAAAGATGTACTGAAAATTCTATTCCTAGTTCACAGAGCAGACATGAAATCTGCTCCCAAGGACAAGTTGAAAAACGGTCCTTAGGCGGTAACAATATATCTCCACGCACAAATGGGGGAAGTAGAATAACCAAGAGTTGGAATTCCTAAGGAAATCCAACATTGTTTTCAACACCATCCTAACAACACTGACATCGATTTATATCTCCTTGGACAACATTGGTTGTGTGAAGAGGGGAGACATGCAGCATGGGCAACTATGTGTCTTTCATACAACCTTGCCCTGGCTTGTGTCAAGATCAGGAAACTGATTCATAGACTCATACTACTCAAAGATGCCATAAAACACGACTATATATATATATATATATATATATATATTTGTCATCCACAGACAGTTTCGTTGGTTGTGTATGTATATATATATATATGTAAAACTTAATCTATTTTCTTCTGTCTTCATATATGGAAATCTGATAAAAATAAAAGATTCTTTCTGAAAATTAAAACATCAAAAAGTGAAAAAATAAAAACCATCATTTACATATTCATGTCTGGGTTTTCGTATTTTGCATTTATTTTTGAGAAAGTACAAAATTTATTATTCTTTAAATAATAACTTTTCAATTGCATATTTTTGATCTTATAGCTTTGAAAACAATAAAGAGTTCCATAATATCAGATATGACACTGATTCAAGGCAGAAGTGATTGACCCTTTGATCTAAGGCAAATTACACAGATACTACGCTTTGATCAAATATTTATATAGTTAGTTTAATGCCATGCACTGACCTTAGGGAGAGATCTTTCGCTGAGTACATAGATATTATATAAATTATGAACAGGCAAACAAAAACTGAAAAATTATTGTCCAATACACAGCCAGACATTAAGCTAATACATGTGTGTGTGTATGTGTGTGTGGAGAGTTTCTTTGTTTAATGGCATATCAACTTTTGAGGGTTATGTAATGCTAAAGCCATCCTAACAAAAAACAGCAGTGATAATATATAACCAATTTCTAGAAAGATAAAAAGGAGTTTCCATTAGGGCATTAGTCTAAAAGTGAAGGTAATAGTGTGACTCGAGTTCAAACTCACTTTGAGGCCACACTCCAGTATGTTAGCCGTTACTCAATAGGGACATTAAGAGAACTTGTGAGATAGTTACTTCAGTAAAGTAATCAAAAAGGTGAAATATAACTTATTTCATATTTGACAACAATGAAATACATGCAGCAAAAGAAAAGACGAAAACAAAAATTATATATCATACATGTAAGTGTTGTACACAGAATATATTTTGAAAGATTGAAAAACCAAAACTGTTAAACCAAGCCAAGCTTTTTAAATGACTATAAAGAGGAATTATTTATCATATTTACTAACCCCTCCGCTTGGGCAGGATATGACACAAGGTCAATTTTTAAGCGGAGTTTAACAGGTTTGAATTCAGAGTTTTTCTTCTCCTGAACTAGTTGCCTCACAAAGGCTGAAGAACCCAGTCTGCCCTACTATTTATCCATAGCTGGAGGGAGAATAATTGGATTTATACCTTTCCCAAGGGTATTAGTGCAATGTGAAATGCAATCAGTCTCGTCGTGTCCATTTCCTACGATGATAACCATTACACCACGGGCACCGCCAGAAGGAATTGTTTATAGTGGTCAAGGTGAGTATACATATTTATTCAACCCCTACCCCATGGACAGTAGGTGACACAAGGTCAATTTTTTTAGCAGAATACAAGCTGGTTTATATTCAGTTTTCCTTCTCCCGGACTGGTTGTTTAACCAAGGCTAAAGAACTGTCTGGCCTAATATTTACCTATATATGGATTCATGCCTTTCTCATGGGCATTCATATGAAGTTAAACACAAAGTCTTTTTCAAGATTTGAACTTTGGGTGCTGGTTGCATTTTCTGCAATAATATCTGTTATGTAAAACGTGCTTCCAAAGAAGGCCAGGGTAGAGCGAGTCATGCCTTCTGGATGAGCTGGTGGTAGAAGAATAGAATTTACTCAATCCTTCTACCATGAGCAGGATGCAACACAGGATGAATTTTACAGTGGAGTACAATTGGTTTGAATTCAGAGTTTTCCTTCTCCTAGACTGGTCGGAATCTCAAGGTTACAAAGCCCCGTCTCTCCTATGATTTGCTCATTGCTGGGGGCGGGAAAGAAGAGAATAGTTGGATTTATACCTTTTTCCAAGGTATTAGTGCTATGTGAAATGCTAACAGCCTTATCCTGGATTTGAACTCGGTTCACAGGATCTATTTCCATTAATGATTACTCATGCCCAAAATATGGTGCAAGGATATGTCCAGTCTGCCCTACTATTTACTCATAGCTGGAGGGAGAAGAGATGGAATCATGTCTTTCTCAAATACATTTGCATAAAGTCCAACCAAAACAGTCTTGTCTGGAATTTGAGCTTGGTTTTCCAGATTTATTATTTTTCACAATAACCATTACACTATGTCTGCCTCATTAGACCATGATGACTGCATCAAATAACTATTTACGTCTCTCTCTCTGATTATATCTTTCATTTTATTCCTCTCTCTCAATGAATAAAGGATTCTTTTTCTCTAAGTCTATTAAGAGAGACAAGGTAAATAATTCCTTCACCAGGGAGTTTACAGATCTCCTTTCAAAATATATGCTGTCTATGACTGGATTATATGTTTAAGAACTAATATATTAAAATCTAAATTCACAGTTCTTCACAATTTAACCCAGCGTTTCACACAGGGACACAATGATCCTTAGAGCCTGTGTGCGAAACTCGGAATCAGTGTGAAGAATGGCAAGTTTACATCTTAAAAAATTAGTAATTATAACTATCTTTGAATACTTATTTTTACAGATGCTAGATATTAAATTTTTTTATTTTTTTATTTTTTTTTAAATCAGAAATTTAAAAAAATGAAGCAGTTAAAAATCTTGAAATATTTTTAACAGGTTTTAAAAGTAATTTTTAAAAAATCATTCTTCAATCAAAATTCGTGGGGTCATCGTGGTTTAATAGTTAAAGCAATAGACTGCAGAATCGTAGTAAGCAAGTTTATACTCCAGTCGTGCTATTATGTTCACTTTCGGACAAATACCCTTGGGAAAGGTATGAACCCCCTTATCCTCCCAGCTATGGGTTAAATAGTACCACTACTGTTCTTCTAAGAGAATGGCTTTGGCATTAAATAACCTACAAAGGTTGATATGCAATTAAACAAAGAAACCAACCCTAACAAAATTCATATGAAAGTCAATTTTATTATTCTAATACAATTTAGAGTCTTACAATATCTAGAAGTTTCTTTAGTGTTCTTATAATTCTTTTTGATCAGCTTTAACAGAATGCTGACCCGTCTCTTATCGTATGAGGAATCGCATGGATCGCTATAGACAGGTTATTGACCCAATGGAAATCTGATCTCTGATAAAATAAAACAGGAATTCTTCCAAGCTATGGCTGTATCAGTACTACTGTATTTCTCTATTTCAAACAATTCAATTCAGCATATCAACAAAGTAAAATGGTTCCAAATATTTCTATGTATCATTAACAATTCAATTAAACATTAGTCATTTGTTCACACACTGTTAAATGATTCAACAGTTCTATTTCTAACAATTCAATTTATCATAAGTTATTTATTTGCACTCAGTTTAAATGTGAAATAGTTCTATAGGACCCAATCAGTTGATACCGCTGCAGGACAGAGGGAACCTGGGAACGATGGCAATGAAAGAGTTCTCCACATTCCCCAAAGCTCCAGTATTACAGGAACCTCACCATCAGATTGTTTTGTGTCATATTCAGGACACTCATTAGAGGGGGAGTATGACCCCCTCTGGAGAAATGCAGTCGCTGTATTCTACAACCCCAGCCAACTGGGCTAGTTTTGAATAAGTCCTGGAAGTAGTACCCCATAAAACTTGTTGTAGGGCCACCTGCAACCCATCTCACCTACCATCAAAGAAGGATGTGCAAGATATGCTGGGCATTGCTGAAGAAACAGCGATTCACAACTAAGTAAAGTTCTATGGATTCTCCGACATGGACATACCAGTGTTGGCTGATCAGCAAAGACTAATATACTCCAGTTCTGTGTAGACACTGGATGCCATCTAGAGAACCTGCCAAGAGTAATGGCTAATAAAGAGAGTCAAGGTAATTTTAACTTAATTAGTATGACAGGAAACCAATCACTCAATTAAGAATCAAACAAAAGAGTGAGGTGGGCTTTTCTTCAATAATTCTCTAATTAATTAAAAAAATATATTATAATATGAATTTATTTCATATCTGATGATGATTATCATATATAATGTAATAGTATATTAAACCGGGACATTGGCCCAGCGGTTAGAGTGTTCGCCAATGGCCCGGGAGACCTGGGTTCAATCCCAGGTCGAGTCATACCAAAGACTTTAAAAATGGTACTTGATACCACCTTGCTTAACACACAGCATTATAAGGTACGGTTCAAGGGTAAAGTGGAGCAATCCTGGGAATGGAGTAGCGCCCTCCCCTACACCTTGGTGTAGTAGCTATCGAAAAGGGAGCCTTCGGGTCACCCTCGACTATGGTCGCTAACTTTACTTTACTATATTGATCAGTCCTTAAAAAAAAGAAAAAATTTACATATACACACACACACACATATGTGTGTGTGTGTGTGTGTGTGTGTGTGTGTGTGTGTGTAATTGGATGGAAATTCTAATTTGGTTAAGTCGTCATCAAAAAAAAAAAAAAAAAAAAAAAAAAAAAATTAGATCATATATATCTATATGAATTTCTTAAAAATTCATATATCTTTATTTTTGTTTCAACACTTACATTTCAGCCATTCTACTCTCAGCTTTAATGTGATATACAGTCCTCTTCAAAAGTTTCAAATGGAACCCTTCGTTTATTTTTTCATGTCCCTTGTTATTTCTTGGACTTGAACCTGTATCGTTTTGTGTCAATATCACTCACTTTATATGGTTCATGGATTTCAACAAGAGATGACTTGTTTCTTTGTGAATTTGGAGGCCAGTAGACTGTTAGAAATAAAGCTCTCTTTTCTTTCTTCTTTATCATATGAAAAAACATCTAGATCTCTGCTTGATAATCATTTGATGGCACATCAACCCTTGAAGGTTATTCCATGTCAACTCCTGTTTTTCATATAATTTTTAAATGAATAGTTTGTAGATAACTTAATTTTTTAAAATAAATTAGTGCTTATCTATTTGCACAGAGTAAGATGATATTAAGTGTAGTTATTTATTGTTAGCACATAGTTCAATGGTTTCACATATTGCTGTAAAATAATTAAGGATTTCAATTCTTTTAGTTGTTAATTAGGGTCTTTTTAGTTAAACTTTGAATTTAAAACCAAATTTCAAGATTTCATTTGGAATCTATGATTTAAAACTATAATAGGCATTTGTTTCTGAGCAATTACATAGGAATGTAAAACATTCAGTTATTAACATTTGTTTAAAAGTTCAGAATGTGGAGGAAATACTTGGAATAGAAAATATCCAAAGATAAATAATTATCTAGAATCAGCTAATATTTGGGACTCGGCAGTTACGTGTCCCTTTAGGAAGATTGAGTATGTAATTAATAATTTTTAGGGAGATATATATATATATATATGTATGTATGAGGATGAAGATTGGTCACATGGAACAATCACGCATGCACAAAACAGCCGGTGAGCAGAAAATAAAAAAGTAATCTCTCTTAAGTCTCTTGCCTGGCACACTAACTCTCTCTCCCCAGCTGGCACGAGCTTCTTTCTCTCTATTTTGGGGTTGATTGCTAGAAATTGATTCTGACAAATTTTTTTTACTTACAAAACAATTAAAAGCGTTTTGTGTTAAACTTCTTTTCGCTAGTGAGGTTACCACAGTCAGGCTGATAGTTTAAGGGGTAACTTTACAAACTCTTAAATGGTGCCATAATACTACATTGCTATAGATTTCTAATAATTCAATTTAGCATCAACCATTTGTTAGCGCACAGTTAAATGCTTTCAAGTATTGTAAATACGAATAATTTTATCTAATATTAATCAATAGTTTGCACACAGATGGTTTCTCTTGCAGTAAATGATTAAACAGTTCTATTTGACCCATAGATAGGACCCTAACAGGTACTACCACTCCAAGTTTGAGTGGATCTGGGAGTAATGACAATGAAGGAGTACTCCACATTCCCCAAAGCTTAAGGTTGGTTGGTTGGGTTTTATGGCATATCAACCTTTGTAGGTTATTTAACCCCAAATCCATTTCTATGTAAATAATGAGTTCTATTTCAAACTATTCAGTTTATTCAAACAGTTATATATAATAATTCAGTTTAGTGTACATACAGTTTCAATGTCTAAAACAGTTCAATTTCAAACAATTCAGTTTAGCATAAGCACTCAGTTTAAATGTCAGAACAGTTTAATTGTGAAAAACATTTCTATTTCTAGCTATTCAGTTTAGTCAAGTAGTTCTAATTCAGCTAAGTACAGATTTTGTTTACACACAGTTAAATGTCAAAACAGTTCTATGTTAAACAATTCAGTTTAGTGTAAATAGAGTTTCAATGTCAAAAAACAGTTCTATTTCAAATAATTCAGTTTAGCATAATAGTACAGTTTGATTATCAAAAAGATTTCTAGTTCCAGCTATTCAGTTTAATCAAACAATTCAGTTTAGCTTAAGTATGATAGGGCCCTATCAAGTGCTACCATGACGGGCCAGAGTGGACCTGGGAGCAATGGCAATGAAGGGGTGCTCTGTATTTCCCAAAGCTCCAGCATTACTGGGACCTCACCATCAGGTTGTTTAGTGTGATATCCAGGATACTCATAGGTGGGGTCTTACCCCGCTGCAGAGGTAAAGTCAGATTTTTTTTTTTTTTTACAGCCCCAGCCAGCAGGAGGAGATGAACAACGAATCCTAACACTATATAAGTAGCAAATAATTAATAACAACTTTCAGATATCAAAAGCTCGATACAACCCAAGCAAATACTCACAATTTCAAATAATATTGATTCAAACGAGGTATTATCAGTCACAAGTAATTCTAAGTGAAATGTCTTCAAGAATATAGTGAACCTAATGACTGTATATTTTTTTTGCATTTAAAACAAACCCATGAGAATAGGGACAAATTAGATATTAAGTCTGACCCAAATAATATACTTAAGAAAATATTCATTCTCTGGGGCTACAAATTTGGTTAAGGGTGGTCGGTAAGGAAAATATGAGATTCCTGTAGTTCATTTTCCGTAGGCAGTAAAACCAAGTCGAAAGATAATAATTGGTTCAGATGGTTCACACAGCACCATTAAAAATCATTGCTGACACTTTTGCACACTAAGAAGTTAAGGATTCTTCAGTTGAGTCAAAAGAAAGCTTTCATTATATTCTTGTTGAAACAAATACCATTAATTGGTTTCACAAACTGGGTGATTTTATCTCTCATGTTAATCCAACTTTTATTTGTATGTCTTTTGGAAAATAGCACATTATAGAGAGAGCCTTATTAGAGCAATAGCATTAAAATGTTTTAACAAAGAGAATAAAACAAATTCCAGTCCAATTTTCAAAGTAATAATTATAGTGTGTGGTCCATGTTCACACAAATTCTAATAATTTCTTGAGAGAGAATTCTATAAAGTGCTAATTTTGGAATACTTTCTCTAATCTATGAGTAATTTCTTTTAATATGAATTTTAATATAAACTTCTGATTTGGCTAAATATCCTATCAATATAAAGTCAATGATTTAGTTGTCTAAATTTCTAAGACGAAGCTTGTTAATTTTTATCTTTAAGGATATTCGGACTATTGTCTTCAGCTTTATTGTTAATATCCAAAACATTTCACCTTTCAACGACAAACACCAGAAGAAAGCTGGAGGATATATCGGCCGAAACGTTGTGGAAATAACAAAGATGAAGACAATAGTCCGAAAATCCTTAATGATAAAAAGTCTATGATGTTCATTCATTTTACTATTTGTGTTAGAATTATTTGTCTTGAATAAATATTCAGGCCAGTGGGCTGGAGTTGTAGAATATGGCAACTGCATCTCTGTAGAGAGATAAGACGCTCCCACAACGAGTGTCTTGGGTGTCACACTAAACTAGATCTGATGATGAGGCTCCAGTCCTGGCCATTTGGATAATGTGGAGTATCCCTCCATTGCTATTACTCTCAGGTCCACTATCTGGAGTGGCAGTACCTGTTTGAGTCCAAATTATGGGTCAAATAGAATTGTTAAATCATTTACAACCCTTGAAACCATTCAGTTGTGGAAAAGAGAACTATTAGTGTTTGATAAGTAGACCTCAAATTTGCTCCATGAAGAAGTCCTACTTAAAACCCAGAGAGTAATATATGATTTATTTACAATGAATATGATGGGAATGGGAGAAAAACCCCGAAATATATACAAAAGTAAAAAACAAAGGAAAAATCCCCCGTTTGGTTGCCCTCCCATCCCCCCGTCTATGAAATTGGAGGCCGACTGTTTTCCGGGTCGAAAGAACCGGAAACAAGCCGGACCTACCCTAGGTGGGATGGGAATCCTAATCTACAGGCGAAAAGAAAAAATAAAGGGCTGGGCGCGGTATGGGTCGATATAAACAGGCAATATGATTTTTATAAATGCCATAAAACTAAAACAACCATTAACGGAATATTTGTTTATTTTCTATGGAAATGTGAATATTAGCAAGTAATTACTGTATTTAGTTTTGAATAATTTTAAAATTTTTTTAAGGAGTTTTATGAATTGTATTCATAGTGGGGGGATTTTTTTTAAAAATTGGATAAGTCCGAAATTATTTGCTCCGCTATGCTTATGAAAATAATGAAATAATATTGCTCAGTGGCAATTGTATTTATTTTTTTCCTTATTTGACACAAGCACCCTTTGAAAATGACAGTCTCAACCTAATTCTATTACATTTGGAAGGATTTTGAAGAAGACACTATGTGAGTGCTATGTATCATAAGATGGCTTAATATATGCCAAAAGAAATCTTTAAAAAATTCTTACGAAGAAAAAAATTGCTTCTTTCAAGAACATCTCTGAATTAAAACAAAACAAGGTAAATTTTACATTGTGATTTGAAATATAAAAAGGAGGTACTAATGCATCTATGTTACCGCAAAAAAGCCGAGCGTTTCCGGGCCGATAACGGAAAGAATCGGAATATTCCGGAACAAAATTTAAGCAAGCAGACGATAAAATAAGTCAACCAATTTGTTGACAAAACGCATGAAGACAAAAGGAAAAAAAAAGACAATTTTTAATCGATAATGTTACCAACCTTTTCAGGACAAAAAGAAAAAACAGCACAATGTATGGTAATCTTAAATATGAAAAGATAGTTTGAATTTCTATTTTATCTATTTTTGTGTATCATTATTTTGTCTTTTGAGAATTTTTTTCGTATTTATGCACTTATTGTACTGTGCAGAAGTCATAATGTGTTAATTTAGAAATCCATTCTTATAATGGGGAGGGGGGTGTCTTGTAACTATTCTGTACTTTCACCTAACAATTTAATTATAATCTGGGTCCTGCATTGGTGTTACGGCATCTCCAGGCATAACTTTCCCCTCATTTTTTTTTTCTGGTGGCAAGGATGCTCACATGCCCAGCAACTTTTAATTTTACCAATAAGGTTTTTTTCTTGGCACAATTGGATCACCATTTCTGCACATTGCAGATTTTTGCTTAGCTGCGATAAATTCCTTTTTATATTTATTGGTAGCTTAGTAAACAAATCGATTAAATTACTTATCTTAAATTTGATTAGCAAGGCATTTCGGCATATTCCAATTCTTTCTGGAAACGCTCGGGAAAGTTCGGCTTTTTTGCCGTAACATAGACGCGTAAGTAACATAAAAGATTCTACATTAAACTCAAATCACTTGTATTCTTTTTATATGCAAAACAATAATTGCAATTTGTCTGATAAAAGTTAGAGCTTGAATATAAGTGGATTTGAGTCTACAAGTAGGTTAGTTGGTTTTTCAGGCTTCCATATATTATACCGACTTAAAAAAAAAAAAAAGATTTTAGTTTGACTTGGTTTGGTTTTATGGTATATCAACCATTGTAGCTTATTTAATGGAAAATCCATTTTCATCCATATGAACACTTTGATTTGAAACAATTCAGTTTAGTCTAAGTACAGTTTTAAGGTCAAAAACAGTTCTATTTCAAACAATTCAATTTAGCATACAAAAACCGTTTCATTTCAAACCATTCACTTTAGCATAAGAATGCAGTTAAAATCTCAAAACAGTTCTATTTCAAGCAACTCAGTTTATCATAAATACACAGTTTAGTTCTATTTGACCCATAGATAGGACCCTCTCAGCTGCTACCACTCTGGGCCAGAATAGACCTGGTAGTGATGGCAATGAAGGGATACTCTGGATTCCCAAAAACTCCAGCATTACTAGAACCTCACCATTAGATTGTTCTGGGTCATATCCAGGACACTTGTTGTGGGGGTCTTATCCCACAGCAGAGAAGCAGTCAGTGTATATATATATATATATATATATATATATATATATATATATATATATATATACACACACACACACAGCTCACTCTGACTGGGCAAAGTTACATTTTATTGGCGTAAATATAGTTATTTTATATCAAGATTAATTTTAAGAGCATCACTAATAGTCCGGTATTATTTTATGTTTAGAAGTCAGGAAATTGTATTCGTTATGTGTTAATTACAGCGGTTAGAGTGTTCGCCAATGGCCCGGGAGACCTGGGTTCAATCCCAGGTCGAGTCATACCAAAGACTTTAAAAATGGAACTTGATACCACCTTGCTTAACACTCAGCATTATAAGGTACGGTTCAAGGGTAAAGTGGAGCAATCCAGGGAATGGAGTAGCGCCCTCCCCTACACCTTGGTGTAGTAGCTATCGAAAAGGGAGCCTTCGGGTCACCCTCGACTATGGTCGCTAACTTTACTTACTTACTTATAAAAGGTAAGGATCAAGAGTAAAAATAACAATCCAGAGAAAGGGCGTTGGTCAAAGGGGTAGTTGTCTACCAATCTTGGAGGTGCCCATGGTATAATGGTTATCGTCAAAGGAAATGGACACAGTGACACGAGTTCAAATCCTGGACGAGACTGATTGCATTTCACATAGCGCTAATACCCTTGGGAAAGGTATGAATCCAATTATTCTCCCTCCAGCTATGGGTGAATAGTGGGGCAGACTGATTTCTACAGCCTTGGTGAGGCAACTAGTCTATTAGAAGGTAAACTGAACTCAAACCTGTTAAACTCCGCTTAAAAATTGACCTTGTGTCATATCCTGTAAATATGGGTAGATTGTCTTCCAATGGCCTTTGAGAGTGGGGTTCAATCTCAGGTTGTGTCATAGCAAACACTCAAAAAATGATACTCGATGCCACTCTGCTTAACACTCTGCATTATAAGGTACGTATCAAGGGTAAAGTGGAGCGATTTAGGGAAAAGAATGGTGCCCTCCTCTAAACCTCAGCGTAGTAGCTATTGAAAAGCAAGCTTTCAGGCTGCTTTTGACTAAGGGCACCAACTTTACTTCTTTTTTACATTTAAATTTTTGTGTAAATTTTAATGAGTTTTTACATATGGTTATATGTTATCAAGTATTCTTATCTAATACAAATAATTTGTGAACAGATTAATAAGTGAACTCGGGAACCAAAGTCTCCTAGTCAAGCCAGGTGACCATTACACAAAGTAAGTTGCCTTAATCTAATTATAAAATGAATTTAGTCCTCAGTGGTTGTCCTGTTATTCTGACAGACTAAGCTTTGCTTATCTCTTATCAAACAAGATTGCCAGAGAGGCTAATTAATTCCTTATCCGTTATCCTATTATTATGCCCTTGTGTCAGACTATAACTAAGCTGGATAGAATTCTTATAGAGAATCTGCCATTTAAGAGAACATTGTTACATTGATCTGCAGGCCAAGAGAGCTTCGAAAGAGTTAATTATGTTGTCTAAATCTTTTGAGACTAATGTGTGTTTCTAGTGCACATGTGTTTGGAGATGCACTGAAGTGCTATGTAAATGGCAGCTGCAGTTGTGCAATAGGCTCAGTGAGCTTTGATTGAGTGGAAGAATATGCAAATACTCGTATTTACCCTGTGGCAGAAGAACACTATGGTTGCAAGTAGGAGATGGCAAGAGAGTTGGGTATTTTGAAAAGAATTAGGGAAAAATACATAATAGCCCAAAAAGGAGAAGGAAAGAAAGATTAGGGGAAAAATGACTATGGGAAAGGAGAAGAGAAAATAATTAAAATTTGGGAGGAGGAAGAGAAAGGAAGGAAATAAACAAGGTGGAAAAGTGGGAGGAGAAATATTAGTTTTGGGCAGGGGTAAAGGAAAATGATGAAATAATAATGAAAAAAAAAAAAAAAAAAAAAAAAAGAGATATTAGGACAAACATAGAAAGATAAAGAGAAAAAGAGGATTAAAATTAAAGGGAAAAGCCAACTGAAAAAGAGCAAGGACCAGAAAGAGGGGAATAATTGGGGGATTGTAACATATTTCAAATATATAAAATATGAAAAAGGTATATACACATATACAAAAAAAAAAATTTTACAAACACATTCTCATATATATGTGTGTGTAAACACACACACAACGCGTATATACACAC
>OY757913.1:12200294-12202794 GCA_963585895.1 Sepioteuthis lessoniana
TATATATATATACCTAAATCAATTCCCTCCGAATACGATAAAAGTAATACGGGAATTCGAACGGATCCAAAAAGAATATGTAGGCATAAAATGTCTATTATGTTCAATGAAATTTGCATTAACGAAGAAATGCTGCCTAAATATACATACACACACAGAAACATTATATATATATATATATATATATATATATATATATATATATATATATATATACATACACAGAAACATATATATATTTTCTTTTTCCTCAGTACATAAATGTCTTGTTTTTTCTCGGCTTCATCATCCCCTTTGCATTCAATACGATCACCTTTCTTAGGGGAACGTTCACATTCAAGGTCTATGCAAGTATTTAAAATTTTTTTTTTCGTTTTCAATCTAACATTGTACTAAGAGCAATTTCGCCATAGATAAAACTGCTTGATCCTCTGAACATCATTACTTGACTGATACACCCAATGTGTATAAACAAACAGCCCAATCTGCTGAGTCTGAAGAATGCAACGACTGCATGTCTGCAGATGGGTAAGACTCCTCCAACGTGTGTCGTGGATACGACAAGAAATGATAAATGTAAACCGATTTTTTTAGTGAAGCAGAAAAAGGTGCAAGGACAGTTTGAAGTAAATATCTCTACCTACTATATATATATATATATATATATATATATATATACACACACACACTAACATTCGGTATTTCTCCCTTAAAAGCTGCTTCTCTCATAAATTATAACTTATCTGCTCCAACTGAACCTATGCTTCAGGACTATACCTTCAAATGGCTTAGTCGGCTGGACCTGAAGAATACCCCGACTGAATCTCTGCAGAAGTGTAAGACTCCTTCCCAACGAGTGTCCTGGATGTGGCGTATGACACCTCTCTTGCTTAATATACAGAAACGTTTATTTTTTTATGCAAATCACCTGATGTTAAAAACATTAACGGAAGTATATATTTAGCCAACCCTTCTACGACGGACAGGATGTGACATTAAGTCAATTCTTTAGGAAAATATTGGTTTATTTTAGTTTTCCTTTGACTAGAGAGGTAGCCTTATCCTAGCTACGAGTCCACTTTGTTCTATTATTTACCCATAGCTTGGGTGCGGATAGAGAACAGATGGATTCATGCCTTTCCCCAGGATATTAACGTGACGAGAAACACAAGCAATCTCGTCCAGAATTCGAACACTCAATGCCGATTCCATTTACCACGCCGATGACCATTATTGTAAGCGCCACTTCGAAGGTACAATATCTTGTAGATGCCATGAGTATGACCGTTAAAATCTGTGCAGAAAACCATTGCCAAGTCAATACTGTTTACATTATCAAAGATGAGGTAAGGTGACAAATACTTGACATAAAATCCATACCCTTCTGTGTGCACTTACCCAGCAAGCACCTCGCAGAAAACTTAATATCAGTAGTATCACGACCCGAATTGAAAGCAGATTATCCATATTTACCAACCCCTCCGCTCGGGCAGGATATGACACAAGGTCAATTTTTAAGCGGAGTTTAACGGGTTTGACTTTAGAGTTTTCCTTCTCCTAGGCTAGTTGCCTCACCAAGGCTGAAGAACCTAGTCTGCCCTACTATTTAGCCATAGCTGGAGGGAGAATAATTGGATTCATACCTTTCCCAAGGCTATTAATGCTTTGTGAAATGCAATCAGTCTGATCCAGTATTTGAACTCGTGTCGCCGTGTCCATTTCCTACGACGATAACCATTACACCACGGACAGAGCAGATTATCTAACAAGATCCTACGTTGGTGTTGTAATGGATACCGTCGTAGAAAATGGACACGGCAACCAGCGTTCAAACCCTGGTCGAGACTGTCTGCATTTCACATAACGCTAGTACCCTTTGGGAAGGTATAAATCTTCTTCCAGCTTTAACCTTGGTATGGCAACCAGCTTAAGGGAAGGAAAACTGAATTCTAAACTGCTTAAAAATTAACCTTCTGCCGCATCTTGCTCGTGTGGAGGGATAGGTATATATATGCATAAAACTTTATCATTTACAGAAAACAGGGCATGCCCTGATCACAATCACCAACCCCACTTTTCTCCGATACAGAACTATCTTATAGTCTTTTGGTATTTAACCAACCTTCTAAAGTGTTTGAATGTAACACAAGGTCAATTTGTGAAGTTAGTTCATTAAGCAAGCCTTCCGCGAAGCGGAGGAAATACTGGTAAGTTCTGTTTGCATTCCCTTACAGGGGCGCCTCAGGCACAGGAAGAATCAACCCAATCCTTTTCTTTTTTAGATGAGGTGGGTAGGTGCAGCCTATTGGGAAGGATCCCAGGAACATGAGAGCCATTCAATTTCAAAGACCACCCTACATGGATGCCAGGTGCGTGATCTCTCACCGCCCCCCCCACTAAAAAAAAAAGAAAAAAAAAAAGAAAAAAGAAAATCTTAATCACGCCACTTTCTTGGAACATATTCACAAGTTCAAGGGTCAGGCAACAATTAATTAATACG
>OY757913.1:12207794-12402794 GCA_963585895.1 Sepioteuthis lessoniana
CAAATTTAACATCAATTAAAAATAATAAATAAATAAATAAAAAAAGCCTACAGCAATATTGCCATATTCCTCTGAAGATATATTGCATTTGTGCAAGAATTTTTTTCAACTTTTCTTGAGAGTTTACGCAGTTTTTTGGGGTTTTTTTTAAGATTTCATACCTCATAATCTCAACCAGGATATAAAATCTTTTTTTATTAGCAATAGTTTGGGAAGCAAATCTAGATCAGGTGGTGCTGACAGAACTGGGTTCTTTGGTAAATATCCCCTAAAAATTCCTGAAGGATCTACTCTCTTCGTTATTCGAAATGTGATGATCACATAATACATTAAAAAAAAAAAAAAATCACTGAATAAGTACATGAAGTCTGTAAAAAAACTGCTTTCACACATGCGCAGTCAAGTTACCAAATAATATCAAAGCCACATAATTAAATCTTGATTTTCAAAATGGCTGGATATACTTTAAATTTGCATGTGTGTGTTTGAGATCATGGCATGACTTCCTGAACAAAGATTTGAGAGGATTTTCTACATATGCAAAAGATTGGTCTGGTTTCTTCATTTAATGAAATATCAACCTTCTTGAGTTATTTAATGCCAAAGGCATCATTGTAGAAGAACAGCAGTGATACTATTTAGCTCATATCGGGAATGATAAAGGGGGGTTCGTACTTTTAGTCCAGAAGTGAAGGTAAAAAAAAAAAACAACAAAAAACGCAACTACTGTTCGAACTCGTTTACTTCGTGGCCACACCCCACCACTTCAGCAATTATGTCACGTTGACCACCCTCTACATATGCAGCAAGACCCAGGGGAGACTGAAGGAAGGAAGGAAGGACGTGATTTTCCACAGTCGCTGAAAGAGGAGGTCCCACAATTGGAGACAAGCCTCTGTCTTAACACATTATACAAGATAATAATCAGAAAAAAAAAAAAAATAGGTAAAAAATATTTTTTTAAGTTAAGAGACTGACATTCGCAATATACGATTTCTTGGTTTAGTTTCTTTTATTAATGGCATATCAACTTTTGGTTATTTATTGCCAAATTCTTTTTATACATATTGCTTTAACCTAACAAAATGTTACCAAATAAGAATAAACGAAAAGGGAGGTTGTAAATGAAATTAAGCAAATACAAAACTCGCCAACGGCGTGAAGAAGGTACCCATTGATAGAGGTACTATTTACCAACCCCTCCGCTCGGGCAGGATATGACACAAGGTCAATTTTTAAGCGGAGTTTAACAGGTTTGAATTCAGAGTTTTCCTTCTCCTAGACTAGTTGCCTCACCAAGGCTGAAGAACCTAGTCCGTCCTACTATTTACCCATAGCTGGAGGGAGAATACCCATTGCTAGAGGTGACTACTTAGTCAGCAAATTACGCTATTTGTCGAGAGTATGGTACAAAGCCATTTTAAAGATGGGCCCGGGTGCAGGGCCGTAGTTCGGACACGCTCAGCGGCTCCAAGAATGCCTCGAACCTCATCGGCGTCCCTCTTAAACAAGGCGCCTCAGATGCCTGTCAATAAACCTAGCTCATCCAAAAAGGGTTAGAGCCTGGTGGGACGGCCCCCTGGATCTCGAGGAGGGTCGGCCGCGTGACACGAATACTGGGCTTCCCAAACACCCACGTCAGACAGCCTAGACCAACCAACTGCCGTCAGAAACAGTCAGCATATTACCCGCCTCACACAACAGAGTCCAAGGTATTCACGAGGAATGGGACACATCCATTACTGTTCACCGGTCGGGTATATAACAGTTATTTAATGCCAAAGCCATCGTTGTAGAAGAACAGCAGTGATACTTTTTAAACTCATTCATAGTTTTCTGAAGGTACGAGTGCGAAAATGAACGTACGTGGTGTATTCAATAAGTTTCCAGACTTTTTTGTACAAGTATTTTAAATTGTCGTAGACTCTTAAAAATTCACTATGTTATTGCTATACATCTTATGTGATGACTGACCAATTTTTATGATTTCAGCTTCAAATGAATAGCTACAGCAGAAATTGGAATACACCCTCTAAAGTCTGATTGTTACGGCTGGTGAATTTCAAAAATGCAATATGACACTTTAGAAGAACGATATGCAATAAAATTGTGTTTTAAACTTGGAAAAAATGACAGAGAAACGTATGGAATGCTTCAGACTGCTTTTGGAGCATCTTGCATAAATTGAGCATCAGTTTTTGAGTGGCATAAGAGATTCAAGGGAGTCAGGGAGTCTGTGAGGGATGATGAGAGGTGTGGGAGGAGTAAGGAAGTCAATACAAGAGAGTTGATTAGTCAAAGGAAGAGATTCCTAGGGAAGAAGCCAGCACTCTTCAAATCGGGTCAGTGGCATTTCCACCAGGACACTGCACCAGTCCACAACTATCCTTTTCACAGACTATTTGACCCAGATAGGCATCAAGACAGTTCCTCACCGTCCCTATAGTCCAGACCTTGCTCCTTGTGACTTTTGGTAATTCCCTAACCTCAGTGGTTGTCGTTATGAGACAATTGAGGAGATGAAAGAGGCTGTGATGAAGGTCATTAACATGCTCACACAAGAGGACTTCCCTGGGGCCTCCCAGAAGTTATTAGAACGGTACAACAAGTGCATTGCAGCCGGAGGAGATTACTTCGAAGAGGACTAGAGTTTCATGTGTGTACTATCAATAAAAGTACACATACGAAAAAAAGTCTGGAAACTTATTTAATTATCCTCGTAATCGCACCCCTGGAGTTCTAACCCGCTTATTTCGAGGCCACAGTTCCGCACATAAGCGACAACGCCACAGGGGTTACAATACCGCAATTTACAATTAATTAATCACTGAATATTAGATGCTGAATAATTCCATCTTTTTATCGTTTTATCTTCACTCATCTCCAAGGCGTTTGACTCCATACACAGAGAGAAAAATGGAGCAAATACTTCTCGCCCACGACCTCCCCAAAGAATCCCACGCAGTCATAATGATGCTATATAAAAACACGAAAGTCAGAGTCTGCTCAGACACAGACGTTTTCGACATTGTAATAGGCGTGCTGCAAGGAGACACATAAGCCCCATACCTGTTTATCATCTGCCTCGACTACGTGCTTGGAACGTCTATTGATACAATGAAAGATAACGGTTCAAACCTGGCAAAAGAAAGAAGCAGAAGATACACCGCAAAAACAATTACGGACGCGAACTGCGCCAATAACATGGCGCTTCCAACAAATACACCCGCCCGAGCCAAATCCCTGCTACAGTTTGGAACGAGCTACAGGTGGCATAAGCCTCCATGTTAACGCAGACAAGACAGAATATATGTGCTTTAATCAAAGAGGTGACATCTCCATGCTAAAGTGTGGTCTTCTAAAAATAGTTCACCTACCGTGGAAAAAGCGTCTCATCAACCGAGAATGACATCAACACGCGACCAGCAAAGGTATGGACAGCTATCGGTCATATGGAAGTCAGACCTGACCGATAAAATAAAATGCAGTTTTTTCCAAGCAGCGGTCGTGTCGATACTGTTATATGGATGTACTAAATGGACGCTAACTAAACGTATGGAGAAAAAGCTTGAAAGCAATTACATAAAAATACTGCAAGCAATATTAAACAAGTCCTGGGGGTAGCATTCCACAAAGCAGCAGCTGTACGGCTACCTACCACCCATCACGAAAACTATCCAAGTTAGACGAGCCATACATGCGAGACACTCCTGGAGAAGTCAAGACGAGCTCATAAGCAATGTGCTCCTGTGGTCCCTTTCACGAGCAAAGGCAGGACGACCGGCTAGAACCTCTGTGCCGATACAGGATTTAGCCGGGAGCATTGGACGATAGGGACGGGTGGCAAGAGAGGGTCAGGGAGATGCGTGCTAATAGCGCGATATGATGATTATTCTCCAGTATTTCTGCATATAACTCATAACATGTTGTTTTATTCTGGTCACTGACTTTCCATCAACTTGTAGAGTAGCTAACGCCTCTTCAGCACAACCAGATGGCCTGGCTCATAGCCATAATTAATTCGTGATTAAGGACTTTAACTGTTGATTTCAATCACCTGAATCCAATAAATGGGTCACAATTCGGCCGGCCGTGATGTCAACGGCACGGATCTGGTCGGGTGTGTCTCGTCACTGGACATACCTCGAGCTTCAGGGGGCCTGTTTCCCAAGGCTTTAACTCTCCTCGGAGAGGTTAGGTTTATCGTCTGAGGCGCTCCTCTTTAGGGGAATTCCGATTGGGCCCGAGGCATTTTTGGGAATGGCGGGCGCATCTGGGCTACGGTCCTGCACCAGGACCCACTTTAAAGAAGGTCTTGTGCTGTACTCGACTGATATTAAGCTGATTGATATTCCGATTGATCTTACTACGTTTGGCTATACAGCATTTTGACCCTCCTGTATTTCTTGTAAGTTCTCTTGTTAATTGTTTGTAATTTATTGAACTGTGACTTTTTGTATGTATCCGTTTATACCGGATACTGGTGTGAATAATTATATCATTCACCTCGATAATAATCGTTTGTTATATATATATCTTTGTTTAATGGCATATAGTGGTACTATTTAACCCATAGCTGGAAGGATAAGGGGGGTTCATACCTTTCCCAAGGGTATTTGCCCGAAAGTGGACGTAATAGTGCGACTGGAGTACGAACTCACTTACTACGATTCCGCGGTCCATCGCTTTAACCATTACACCACGAGGACCCCCTCCCATATATATATAAGTTAATCATTTCCGCAAAAAAATTTAATGAGAAATTCGTAAAATCTAATTTACTATCCATTTAGATTTCTTTGGGACGTATTTGTAACTAGTACAAACATGGTTCCATTGTTTTCCCCAAGTTCATAGTCTCCTTTGATTTTGACCATGATACAAAATACCTTTTCCAAATTAATTGTATGAATCCTAAATAGGTTTTGGAGGGATTTCTCGGCATGTTTTCTGAAACTCCATTGCATAACACGACACCCTGACTGACTATGTAACACCTTGTGCTGCCGAGAACCTTTTTAGAGTTTATCTATTAATATAAATGGTGTATTTGAAGGGTCAATATTTTAAATAGTTTAAAGAAAATCAAATTAAAGCTATTTCTTTGGTTTTTGTGTATATAAGTCAAGAGGGCGACCCTAAGGCTCACTTTTCAATAGCTACGACACCGAAGTGTAGGGGAGGGCTCTACACCCTTCCCTGGAATGCTCCACTAAGGCTGAGTGTTAAGCAAGGCGGCATCAAGTACCATTTTTTGAGTCTTTGGTATGACTCGACCTGGGATTGAACCCCGGTCTCTCGGCAAACACTATCCATAGGTCAATGGAGATTATATATATATATATATATATATATATATATATATATATATATATATATATATATATACACACACACACACAGGAGAAAAAACCCAAATTCGTTCACTTTAGGATTACAAGTTTATTTCCATCCGGCTAAGAGGATTGATATGAATTAATAACTCTAAAAGGATAAATCCTTTTGGAGTAATTGATTCATATCAATGCTCTTAGCAGGATGGAAATAAATTTATAATCCTAAAGTGACCGAATTTTGGTTTTTCTTGAAGGAATCTTTGCTCTATGATATTTACATTGAAGTCTTTACCAGAAATATTTAAAGATTCGAAGTTTGAATAATTTAATTCTCCTGACGGAATTGTTCCCTACTCTGGAATTACTGGATTGAAGAATATATATATCGTAAACTATTTCTTTGATATCAATATTTGGTGTCATTTTTAGCTTTTTTCACTCAGTTTGGAAATGGAATGTTTTCTTTAAACCTCTCACTTTTTTTTCCTCACACGTCCTCGTGGCGTTATGGCTGAAGGGTTAGACTGCGGCCTCGAAGTAAGCGAGTCCGAATTTCAGTCGCGCTATTACATTCACTTTAAGACAAATACCTTTGGGAATGGTATTGAACTCTCTTATTCTCCGGCTATGGGTTAAATGATATCATTGGTTTAGTTTGCTTTGGTGGGTTTTATGGCATATCAACCTTTGTAGGTTACTTAACGCCAAATCCATTTTTATGTAAATAATCTGTCCTTTTTAAAACAATTCAGTTTAGCATAAGTACACAGTTTAAATGCCAAAAACATTTCCATTTCAAACTATTCAAGCAGTTATATGTAACAATTCAGTTAAGTGTAAATACAGTTTTAATGTCAAAAAACAGTTCTATTTCAAATAAATCAGTTAAGCATAAGCACGCAGTTTAAATGTAAGTACGGTTTGTCAAAAACATTTCTATTTCAAGCTATTCGGTTTACTCCATTTTAGCCTCAGTACGCTGTTAGTTCTATTTAACCCATAGATAGGGACCTATCAGGTGGTACCACCCCGGGCCAGAATAGACCTTGGAGCGATGGCAGTGAAGGGGTACTCCGCATTCCCCAAAGCTCCGGCACTGCTGGAACCTCACCATCAGATTGTTAAGTGTCATATCAGGATACTCGTTTGGTGGGGTCTTACCCCTCTACAGAGGTGCAGTCAGTATATTCTACAGCCCCAACCAACTGGGCAAAATAATATTCTTCTGATAGGATGGCTTTAGCATTATATTACTTGGGAAATTTGATATGTCATTGAAACAAAGAAGCCAAACCATATATCTTGAAAGAGAGGCGTACTTTTGTTGTCCACCATTTTTACTTTTCTCTCTGACGCAATAACTTTTACATCTTATTTATGTAGCACTTGAAATGACACAAGAAACTTCTTTTCCTTAACACCGTCCCTAAAATACATAAATAAACGAATGAATAAAAGAAACAGATAAGTCAAGGCGTCTACAAGTACTGACAAGTCAAAACCCTGCCATGATTTTGAGGACCTGGCCTCAATCCAGTTAGCCAAGCCAAGAGAAACACCTACTCAACCACTAACTACTTAGTGCCCCTGGGGGTTAGGTCTATCTTCCTTGAGTGAGCCAAGTCCTTTCCCCAACCCTACCAAGAGATTGTGAACCTCTTCATCAACTGATGCTAATGTTATGTGACAAGTGGAAAACACAAGAAGGTTTACAGAAGGTGAGATGCTAAATATTAGAACTTTATTGGTGGTACGGAGTTTGGTGTTTTTAATTGGTCTCTGACTTTGCTGTGACACATCCAATTAGTAGTCCATGACATGGAAGCACCTCAGACCTCCATGAAGAAATATAAAAACTATAATAAAAAGCAAAAAGGGACACCACTTTTCATCTGTACAAATTGCTCTAACACTTTATTGTTGGTATTTTAGAGAAAAAGCAATATTTTCGACGATCTTCTTTGAAGTACATTACATAAGTCGTTATAATACTCTAACTTATTTGGATTTTTACCCTCATCATTGTTACTAGAAGTGCTGAAAGATTCGCAAATATACACAAAACTCAGAACTATAATACGTAATAATAACAATAATGAAAAGTTAAAAAAAAAAAAAAAAAAAAAAAAAAAAAACCTAAAAAAGAGAACCTGGCAACTTGTGGAGTCTGTCGTTTCGGCTGGCCACAGTGTAAAACCGAAAGAAAATGAGAAGAGGGATAAGTACTTGGACCTTGCTAGAGAATTGAAAAAACTATGAAACATGAAAGTGACGGTGATACCAATTGTAACTGGCGCACTCAGTGCAGACACCAAAAGATAGTTACAAGGACTGGATGACTTAGAAATGAGAGGACGACTGGAGATCATCCAAACTACAGCATTGTTGAGATCGGCCAAAATACAAGAGTCCTGGAGGCTTGTGGAGACTTGCAGACTCCCGTGGAAAACCACCAGGGTTAGGTGGTATGAAAACACACAACTGAGTGTAATAATAATGTCATAGATTAGTCATTCTGAAATACATATAATAATAATAATAATAATAAGAAAGAATCAACTTATATATGACATCATATTAACATAATCATATTAATAATATGTCGTCATAGATGAGTTGATTCTTTCTTTCTTTGTTAAATCGTGTGATATAACTTTCGCTTCTTCCATAAATCAGAGTCTATGACTTACTGCCTGACCTAGAGACTGAACTTATCACCTCCATGTAACCAGATGCAATTAAACAATGCTTTTACACCATTTCCGCTTCGGGTCGCGGAATTTGGCTATGAGTGGGGGCTAAAAGGTTCTCAGCCTAACCAAGAAGGGAATGAGTCAGCCCTCCTTACGTAGTCACAATGTTTCGACCATTGGAATCTCTTATTTAGGTTACATTTGTTAAATTTCTAGTTTAACCGGCTCATTGGCCGAGAGGGTAGAGTGTTCGCCAATGGTCCGGGAGACTTGGGTTCAATCCAGGTCAAGTCATACTAAGACTTTAAAATGGTACTTTATACATTCTTGCTTAACACTCAGCAAGGGCAAAGTGGAGCAATCCAGGGAAAGGAGTAGGGCCCTCAGTGTAGTAGCTATTGAAAAGGAGCCTTCTGGTCGCCCTCGACTACGGTCGCCAACTTTACTTACTTTAGGATTGAACAATTTACTCAATTATTCTGGCCCTATGGATTGAACTCATGACCACTATGTAACCAGATGCAATTAAACAATGCTTTTATAGCTTTTTCATCTCAGGTCGTGGAATTTTAAAAGCAAACTTTTTTTGTTTTGTTTTAATCAGCGCACTCTATGTGCTTATTTAAATTATTCTATTCCTCAATACTGGTATCAACTATTATTCCTTCATTCTACGGAACTATTCAATCATCAGATTATAAAATTCGGTTGGTTGGGTTTTATGGCATATCAACCTTTGTATGTTATTTAACGCCAAATCCATTATAATAAAAATAGTTCTAATTCAGTTTAGCATAAGCGCACAGTTTAAATGTAAAAGCAAAGTTGGCGACCAGAAGGCTCCCTTTTCAATAGCTACAACACCGAGATGTAGGGGAGGGTTCAGGCTCCCGAATTTTATATTGCCCAGTCGGCTGGGGCTGCAGAATACACCGACTGCACCTCTGCAGAGGGGTAAGAAAACCCCCGCCCAACGAGTGTCCTGGATATGACACGAAGCAATCTGATAGTGAGGCTCCAGTAATGCTGGGATTTCGGGAATGTGGAGTACCCTTTCATTACCTGATTGGGTCAAACAGAACTGTTTGATATTTAAACTGTGTACTTATGCTCAACTGAATTATTTGAAATTGATATGTTTTTACATTTAACCGAATGTAAACAAATGACTGATGTTAAATGTTTTTCGGTATTGCTATGAATCACAAACGATTTGATTAAACTATGAAAACAATTGATTTATTGTAAATAGGTTTGGTTTGGTTTATCGAGTTTTATGGCATATCAACCTTTGTAGGTTATTTAACGCCAAATCCATTTTTATGTAAATAATCTGTTCTATTTAAAACAATTCAGTTAAGCATAAGTACACAGTTTAATTGTCAAAAACATTTCCATTTCAAACTATTCAAGCAGTTATATGTAACAATTCAGTTTAGTGTAAATACAGTTTTAATGTCGAAAAACAGTTCTATTTGAAATGATTCAGTAAAGCATAAGTACGCAGTTTAAATGTAAGTACGGTTTAATTGTAAAAAACATCTCTATTTCAAGCTATTCAGTTTAATCAAACAATTCATTTTAGCATAAATATGCTGTTAGTTCTATTTAACTCATAGATAGGGCCCTAGCAGGTGCTACCACTCCGGGCCAGAGTGGACCTGGAAGCGATGGCAATGAAGGGGTACTCTGCATTCCCCAAAGCTCCAGCACTGCTGGAACCTCACCATCAGATTGTTTAGTGTCATATCCAGGACACTCGTTGGAGGGGGGGTCTTACCCTTCTGCAGAGGTGCAGTTGGTGTATTCTACAGCTCCAGCCGACTGGGCAATTATTGTAAATAGAATTGTTTTAAAATCTAATAAGGGAAAGCATTTAACCGTGTGGAAAAAAAAAATGAGCTTACAGTCGTTTAAAATGTTATCAACAAAAATGTGTTTAGAAATCCTATTTATGAATGTATACAAAGGATTTGACATTAAATAATCTACAATTTTTGATATACTATAAAACTCAACCCAAGCAAATCCTATATATTTAATATATATGCATAAAAAGGATTTAGCATTAAATAGCCTACAATGGTTGATATGCCATAAAAACCAACCAAATTCACGAACTGAAAGCATGTGATGACTAAGATTTTCTTCAGCGTAAAATAACCAGATAAAAGTTGACGTGCCTTAAAACCAACCAAAATAAGCTCAATACATACTATTTGTCATGAAAAAAAGTTCATTATATATATATATATATATAAGCCCAGTCATCTGGAGTAGGGGAATACATCAAAAGCGTCTCTGCAAAGGGATAAGATCCTCTCCCAAACAAGTATGACACTTAACTATCTAGTCGTGAAGCTCGAGGCCTGAAGCTCTGGGGAATACAGAGTACTCCCTTCATTGCCCTTATTCCTTGGTTCTTTTCAGAGTTGGAGGGGTGGCGCCTGTTAGTTTTCCATTGATGGGTCAAAATAGAAATATGTAATACTTTACTTGAAACCATATAAATTTGTTCAAACAGATGATGAATATTAAAATGAATCATTGGTATCAGATAGCAATACTGGAAAAGCATTTGAATTTGAGCTAATTTATTTGCACACTGTTAAAGTGTGCAAATAAATTAGCTCAAATTCGTTTTAAAATGTTACCTACAAACTATTCTCTTAAAAATTGTATATCTATTAACAAAATTTGGCAATAAATAACCATCAAGGGTTGAGATGCCATTAAACTAAATAATCTAACAATACGCGTATATACTCAGCCTCTCAATTTAGTTGTTTCAATATTTAGCTTCCCTCAAGTGTAAAATCCTGGTAAGGAGGGGGGTCTTTTTTCTTCACTTAGAATTCATGCTGAATATAAGAATTTCTGGGAATAGAAGAACGCTGAAGAATATTTTGTTCAAAATATTGTGCTAAAAAACCAACCAGGATAAAGACAAAAAGTAAGTATATTTATCGCTGCTTCCTACCAGACAGGATTTGACACAAGGTCTTTTTTTATAGTATTTTTTTTTTCTAGAAAAAAGTTGGGGTCGGGCATGAACCGAGACTCGTGCGTTGTTGGACTTGGACTCAATTAAGTACAATATGAGTCTGACACGAATGCCTGCTCATGGGTTGAACTAAACCCGAAGGTCTAGTGCTATGCTGTCAATGATTCTTCGTCCACCAGGAAGTTTGGTTTCTATCAACCGTTGTAGGTTATTTAATGCCAAAGCCATTCTCCTAGAAGAACAGTAGTGGTACTATTTAACCCATAGCTGGGAGGATAAGGGGGTTCATACCTTTCCCAAGGGTATTTGCCTGAAAGTGAACGTAATAGTTCGACTAGAGTACGAACTCGCTTACTACGATTCCGCAGTCCGCCGCTTTAACCTTTACACTACGAGGACATCCCCCCTCCACTAGAAGGCAACCCAGCCGAAGACAATCGTAACGTTTGCTTAGTTTTTGTGTGGTTTAATGCCATATCAACCGTTGATGGTTATTCAATGCCAAACCCTTTTAAATAGGTTTTTTAAGGGAATAATTTGTCGGGAACTCTTTTTTTTTAAACGAGCCAATACTCATTCTTTTTGCTGGCTGTAAAATGGTTTCAAGTATTCCTATCTAATATTGCAAATATTTCAATTTAATAAACAGTTCTGTTTGACCCACAGATGAGACCCTAAAAGGAACTCCCACTCTAGGTCATAGTGGAACTGGAAGTAATAGTTAAAAAACTTCCATAGAATTATCAAAAGGTTTCATAACAGAATTTTTACAAAAAAATGAAACCTTGAGAACCTTGAGTCCGTGCTTCACTTCCCTGCTCGACTCCGAGGTAGAAATAGAAAACCTAATTGCAATGCAGATGTGAGGATTCCCTTTGCCGAATTCTGGGCCCCCAGGAATATGTACTTCTATGAAGCAGTACCAATACCGGTTAGATATTAGGCTAAAATATTTGCTAGAACCTAACATGTATTCACTGGTATATATGTATATAATTACCTTTACTGTTACAAATATGTGAAGACTTTATTCATAGAAGTTATTGCTTTTATTCTAAACGTTTTGGATAATTTATCCTTAGCTCTGGAGTTTGTATCATCTAATGTGTAATAATCAAATGCTTAATCTCTGAATCCCCTGAGAAGTATTTTACTTCATGCAGGTAGAGAAGAACACAAAAATATAGAAAATAAAAATAAAGAAGTGAGAACAGAAAGACTAAAAATAAGCCACTTGCCTTATCAAAAAATCCAGTTCGTGTAAATGTCTAAGACGTTGTCCGGTGAAATGTTAATCTCTTTTCGTAGAAGATAAAAAAAGTATATTTTTACTCTTTAACCCATCGGATTTTAGCGAAAACTAAAAATCAGATTCTACTTTTTTTTCTTTTTTTTTTTTGGCAAATACAGCAAGCATTACTGACAACCAGAGATGATATTTTTTTCAGGCTATTTACATGTATTTGCCCCCCAAAAGTAGAGTTTTAGTTTTAAAGAGTAAAAATTTACCGATATAAAGTTTACTCCAAGTTAAAATCCATTGGCGAATGCTCACTTGAAAATTCTCCGACCGAAACACAAATCTCGCGAGAATTCACGAATTTTATCCAGTAAACGAGACGTCGTGAGTTACGGTTCTTAATTCGACATATAAACTTAATAAATCTACGGGGGTAGGGTGTCCTCGTGGTGTAATGGTTAAAGCGACGGACTGCGGAATCGTAGTTAGCGAGTTCGTACTCCAGTCGTGCTGTTACGTTCAGTTTCGGGCAAATACCCTTGGGAAAGGAATGAACCTCCCAGCTATGGGTTAAATAATACCACTACTGTTATTCTTGGAGAATGGATTTGGCATTGCCATTAAACAAAGAAACTTAATAAATCTACCTGGTAGCGTTTCATCTTGGGTTCAAATGGATGTGGAGAGTAAGGAGTACCACTTCATTAACAGTAGGAGTCCCCGTAGCGGCTAAAATGCAGAACTGATTTAATTTGGCTTTATGGCATATCAACCATTGTAGGGTATTTAATACCAAAATCCTTTTTATACATATATATCAAATATATATGGTTTCGTTTGGTTAGGTCATTTAATACCAAATCCTTTTGCTATATATTAAATATATGATTTCCAAACACATTTTGTAGATATCATTTTTAAACGAGCCTGAGCTCACTTTTTTTTTCACACAGATAAATGATTACACTTATTTCTATCTAATATAAATAATTCTATTTACTATCAATCATTTGTTTGCACACAGTGAATAGTTTTTAAGTATTGCTATTTAACACTAACATTTCAATTAAACATCAGTCATTTGTTTGCACACAATTAAATGACTGAACATTTCTATTTCAAGCAATTCGGTTAAGCATAAGTCATTTGTTTGTACTCAGTTTAAATGTTAAACAGGTCTATTTAACCCATTGATAGGACCCTATCAGGTGCTACCAATCCGAGCCAGAGTGGACCGGGGAGCGACGGCAATAAAGGGGTACTCAGCATTCCCCAAAGCTCCAGCATTACTGGAACCTCACCATCAGATTGTTTAGTGTCATATCTCGGACATTCTTAGGATGTGCCTTACCCTTCTGCTTGCCCAGTCTGCTTCTCTGCAGATGAGTAAGACTCCCCCCCACCCAACGAGTGCTGCTGGTCATAAAGTAAAGTAAAGTAAAGTTGGCGACCGTTGTCGAGAGCAACCCGAAGGCTCCCTTTTCAATAGCTACTACACTGAGGTGTTGGGGAGGGTGCTGCTCCTTTCCCTGGATTGCTCCACTTTATCCTTGATGCGTTCCTTATATTGCTGAGTGTTAAGCAAGGAGGTATCAAGTACCATTTTTAAAGTCTTTGGTATGACGCGACCTGGGATTGAACCTAGGTCTCCGGGACCACTGGCGAACACTCTCCCCACTAGACCAATGAAATCACCCATTTTCTAAAATTTACCTGACTACTCAAGGATCGGTTAATAGTTAAAATAATTATAATAAATAAAAAAAAAACTAGCTCTACATGATGCTTTTAGTTTTCCTAAAAACAAAACCACAGATTTCATAAAAATCCTAGATTAAAGAATAGTTTGTGTTAATCAGTTTGTGATTAACGCAAGAAAAAACCGTTTCGTTTTTTTCAAAAATCACAGTAAAAAAATTATTACATTAATACTAATATAATTAGGTTAATATCATTATAATCATTACATTATTATAATTATCATTTTACTCCTTTTCGAGTATTTCCCGCCAGGAGTTTGAGTGATAGCAAGTCTCCTAAAGTCTCCAGGACTCTTCTCAGTATTCTGTCCGATCTTATTAATGCAATAGTTTGGATGGTCTCTACTCATCCTCTTATATCCAAGTCCTCCAGTCCCTGTACCAATCATTTGGTCACTTTTCCAAGCGTGTCAATTAAAATTAGCATCACTGTCACCTTCATGTTCTATAGTTTTTTTAGTACTCTAGCAAGGTCTCAGTACTAATCACTCTTTTTGCTTTCCTTCAGTTTTACTCTGTGGTCAACCGGAACAGCAAAGTCCACAATTCAGCAGTTTTTTTTTTTTTTTTTTTTTTTTTTTTTACTTTTCACTAGGTGTGTTCCTCTGGTCCGGATTAGGGGATCCGTTTGCATCTCAAAATTTCGGAGAATTTCGTGCGTCTCATTTTATCGGACGGATTTTGGGTTGTGCATATACCATATTGTTATTATTATATTTATTTTTACAGCGTCAATAAATATTTAGTACACTCTACAACAAAGGGCTTGCACTACATTTTTAGTTGTCCCAAATCTATTGTTATGACTTGCCTTACTACACACAGATCTTGTATTGATTCTAATATTTAAAGATTTTATCAGTGAATGAAACTAGTTTCTTTCCTGTACTGGGGTTTTCAAAAACATTACTGCATTGTTAAGATAAAAAATTTTTTTCCATTTCTATTATCTAAAGGAGCAGTTTAAATATAAAGAGATTATAAGAACAGGAAATTCCACATTGCGAAATGCACTGACGTGTATGTCTGTCCGGAATAATCATTTAATCATCTAGCTGAAATACCCGCTTACGTAGGGTAAGAGGTTAACATGTAGATCGAAACTGGTTTTAAAAACAGTAAAACTATTCTTTAGTCCTCATGGCGAGTGTTGTTGTTTGATACAAAACTGCCGAATACGTAGAGTCCCGAACTGTAGTGTGGGTAGGACTTTTCGGGTCTAGCTCAAAGGGTTATGGGAGTGTTCTCGTGGTGTAATGGTTAAAGTGATGGACTGCAGAATCGTAGTAAGCGAGTTCGAACTCCAGTCACGCTATTACGTTCACTTTCGGACAAATACCCTTCGGAAAGGTATGAACTCCCTTATCCTCCCAGCTATGGGTTAAATAGTACCACTACTGTTCTTCAGGCACCTCGGGTGGTGTAACGGCTAGCAAGTTAGACTAGCAAACCTATACGAGTGAGTTCGAGTCTCACTGGACACCCCATTCATTCCGCTTTGTAAATTACTATAACTTTTATTCTTCTCGTGTTTGTCTCATTTATTTTATGTCTTTTCCCCGTGGATATAACAGAACATTTAATAATACAACATCGGACGCAGAAGATTCGAGAACCATTTAAGTTCTGTGGGTGTGATGGCGAAAGAGAGAGCATATGTAAGTTAGTAATCTGTTCAGCTGATCCAGACATTGACCAGTTAAAATCAAGGATTCTAATGACGACTGAGAATTACACATCATCATCATCAAAGCGTGTAGACAGTACCAATTCCATTGACTCTCTCTCTCACTACCTATCCCTATCAACCATTGCTCTTGGTAAGTCTCCTAGATGGCATCAAGTATCTGCACAGAGCTGGTTGGCCAACACTGATGTGTCCATGAGAAGGCGTCCATAGGATAACGTCACCTATGAGTTCGTTCTTATTTCTCCAAATGTCTTCGTCTTACGTAGATGGTTTTTGAGATGGAAGGTAAGTGGCCGTACAGCGACTGTTTTGTAGGATGCCCCTTCCAGGATTCGTTGAACACAGCACGTATCATTGTTGTGTCATTCTCATCTGGTTTTTCTTCTGGCGTTTCGTTAAAGTCGAAGTGGTGCAACCGTACTATTGTACTGACACGGCTACAGCCCGGAAAAATTCCAGTTTTATTTTATTAGAGGGAAATTATGCTAAAAGTAGGAGCCCCAGTAAGTTGAATGACCTAAAGTCGCTACGAGACATCAAAGGTTCTTGAATATTTTCTTGTTAAAAACCATTTATTCAATTTTAATGATACGTAAGTGCGTTCTTAATGTAAACATTTTAATTTCATCCTGATTTATCGCCCTAAGTCATTTAAAAAAAACATTTCCAGCTTCTTGAATTAACAACTAATCTAATCAGTAATATTTAATTAAATGTTAATAATTATTTTAGTAAGACAACTAATTCCTTTTTCGTTTCTTTTGATGTTTGGAAATGTAAATCCTGTATAAATAATTAGACCTTTCATACGATTTCCTCTGAGGATTATTTACTATTACAGTTCTCCATCTTTGTGTGAGTTTTTACTTTTCCAAAAGCAAAAAAAGGATACGAACTCTGATGAATATTAGTTGACTTGAGAGGGGTCTGAGTTATTTGTCGCTGCCTCCCACCAGACTTGAGAGGGGGGTCTGACACACTAGTTGAAAATGTGATTTACAAAGCGCTTTGCTTTGATGTGGCACAAGGCCGAATGAATGGGGCGCCCAATGAGACTCGAACTCACTCGTGTAGGTCTGCTAGTCTAGCTTGCTAACCGTTACACCACCACAGGTGCCCACACACTAGTTAAAAGTGATCCCCATTGTCATTTGCTGGATGAATATATGGGTGAATAGACATCACTCATGCAAATGTGTTGGGCTGGTCATCCTGGCACCACAGATACAACCCACCTGCTGCATTAGGTGCTCTCCTGTAAAATGAGGAAAGCTAAGCTGGCTTGCTTTTACCAAGAAGATTCAAGAAGGCAGCCAAGTTAGAAGGTGAGTCATTTGACTTCTAACTCGACATCACATTGTTTGATTAAAGACAGACAAACAGATTCTTCGCAAATATTACTATAGATATGGCGATGTTAACATTCAAGTAGATATCTGTCAATATTTCTGAGATGAGGTATTATGTACATTATTTATATTTTCGGACTATTGTCTTCATCTTTGTCGCCATGTTTATCACAACGTTTCGGCCGTTGTACGCTCCGGCCTTCTTCAGGTGGTTGGAATGTCGAAATTAACCCTTTATTTCGCTTACCGGGTAGACTGTTCTAGTTCCACGAGCCATGTTTTAATGGATATCAGTTATCTCCCGTTAATTTCCCCTCTGAAAGTTCTCCACTGCCTTACCGGGTATTGAACTCATACCCTTTTGAGTATATCACTGGATCTAACCAACGCCTTTATCCACTATGTCATGTGTCCTTGAGGACATTTGAGTATGAATTTCTGGAGCGTACTACGGCCGAAACGTTGTGATAAACATGGCGACAAAGATGAGGACAATAGTCTGAAAAATGTAAATAATGTATTTAAGTAAGTAAAAGTAAAGTTGGTAACATTAGTCGAGGGTGACCCGAAGGCTCCCTTTTCGATAGCTACTACACCAACGTGTAGGGGAGGGCGCTACTCTTTTCCCTGGATTGCTCCACTTTACCCTTGATCCATACCTTATAATGCTGAGTGTTAAGCAAGGAGGTATCAAGTACCATTTTTATAGTCTTTGGTATGACTCGACCTGGGATTGAACCCAGGTCTCCCGGGCCATTGACGAACACTCTAACCGCTTGGCCAATGTCCGGTGTATTTAAGTAGATGCACATATATTTCATGCAAATGCAGGGATATTTCAATATTTTTGTACTTATATCTCATGTTATGGGCAAATTTGTATGTGCATATGAGTTAATGTGTGTGCAGAGTATTTAACTGTACCTTCTCGGGCAAGATGTGACAAAAGGTGAATTTTCAAACGGACAAACAAAAGTTGGGTTTTACTTCTCCTACTCTGGATGGTTGGCTGTTTTGTTTTACGGTGTATCAACCTTTTTCGGACCATTTAACGCCGAATGAAGTCATTTTGATAAACAAATCTGTGTGTTTGTGTTGATGGCAAATCGACCGTTGTAGGTTATTTAATGCCAAAAACATTTCTATTTCAAACATATCAGTTTAGCATAAGTACACAGTTTAATTCTATTTGACCCTTAGACAGGACCTTATTAGGTGCTACCACTCCAAGCCAGTGGACCTGGGAGCGATGGCAATAAAGGGGTACTCCGCATTCCCCAAAGCTCCAGTATTACTGGAACCTCACCATCAGATTATTCAGTTCATATCTTGGACACTCATTGGGTGAGTCTTACCCCTCTGCAGAGATGTAGTCGGTGTATTCTGCAACCCCAGCAGACTGAGCTTTAGACTGGTTAGCTTTTACCGACATTAAAGAATCCAGTTTATCCCACTGTTGAAGTATAACTGTGTAGAGAACTGAAAGAGTCATACTTTTCCCAAAGGAAGTGAAAAGTTAACTGCCTCGTCTAGGTTTCGAACTCGATTTGTCAATTCCATTTATTACAATGATGTTTTTTTTTATGGCGTATCAACCTTCGTGAGCCATTTAAAGTTAAAGCCATCTTTGTAGATGAACATTGATGGTATTATTTAACCTACTGCTGGAGGGGAGGGAAATTAAACAGTTCATGCCTTTCCTGGGGTATATCAATCCGAAAGTGAACGTAATAGCGCAACTGGAGTTCGAACTCGCTTACTACGATGTCGCAGTCCAGCACGTTAGCCACGACAATTCGTAGACTTCCCTTTACTGTAACAACTGTTACGTGAAGCGCGCGCGCGAGTGTATGTACGCAATGTGTGTATTTCTAGGTATTCTCTGTATGTGTGAGAAAGTGTGACGGTAAACGAGTTTTTTTTTTTGTGTGAGTGTGTCTCCATCTGGAAGTGTGGGTTGTGTAATAGTTACTTACGCAAAAATAAAAACCGCGAGTCGATTTCAAATTCTATCAAAATCAGTTTGTGTTAAATTTGCACAAATGTCCATAGGAAAGGCGTGGACCCTCTTCTCTCCCCAGGGCTGATAGAGGTGTCCTACCAATTTAGCAGAAGGAGTGATTTAAATTGTCATGTTGCCAATGGGAAACCACTTCATGGCAATTCAATGTTTATAATGAAAAGTCATGTTCGCCCAAAGTCCTCTAAGGCCTTGGCATTTTTATATCATCTATGCGTGTATTTGTGTATGTATACCTGTGTACTTTTGTGTGTATATTGTGCAGAAAAGCCGGGTAGCCAATGACTCAGAATTAAACCTTTCGATTTTATTTTTAGTGCTCACTGGTAACTGAGTTTTAATAGAAAATCACACCCAAGAAACACAAAAAATAAATGTTACCTGAATAACTCTGGACAAAGGCTGTCTGGGGACAATGGCTGGGTGGGAAGGAAGGAGTTAAGGGTGGCGAGAAATGGTGCGGAAAAAGAAGAATATTGAAGAGAAGGAAAATACATTAAGAGAGATTAAAAGAAGGGGAAGAAATTCAAGCGAAGGTATTTTGAAAGAAAGCAAAAAAAAAAAAAAAAAAAGGAAAGAACAAATGAAGAAGATCTACTTAGAAAAGAAATTGAGATACTAGTGATCAACGTTCGAGCCTGGTTAGAAAATAATGTTCCGAATGCTGGTTTTCAAGGCAGGTAAGTCTTTCTTCACTGAGAAGGTTTGTGTGATATTAATCCTTTTTACCAACCCCTCCGCTCGGGCAGGATATGACACAAGGTCAGTTTTTTTTAAGTGGAGTTTCATCATCATCATCATATCGCGCTGGTAGCACGGATATCCCTGACCCTCTCTCGCCACTCCTCCCTATCGTTCATCTCCCTAGGTAGGTCTTCTAGACAGCATCCCGTATCCTCACATAGTTGCTGAATGTATGTTCGTGCTAGTCGTCCTGCTCTTGCACGGCCATGTGTGGGGGTCCATAAGAGTACATCTCTTATGAGTTCGTCCCTGCTTCTCCAGCAGTGTTCTGCATGCCTGGTTCGTCTAACTTGAATAGTTTTCGTGATAGGAGGCAGGTGGCCGTACAGTTGGTGTCTTGTGGGGTGTTGCCGCCAGGACTTGTTTAAGATTGCACGTAGCATTCTTGTGTAATTGCTGTCTAGCTTCTTCTCCAGCCGTTTTGTTAGCGTCCATGTAGTGCAGCCATATAGCAGTATCAAGGAAGAAACTGCGTTTCATTTTATCGGTTAGGTCTGATTTCCATATAATCGATAGCCTATTGATAGCTATCCATGCTTTCGTTAACCTGGTTTCGATGTCCTTTTTGGTTGATTCGACGCTGCTTCCTAGGTATGTGAATTTGTCTACTAGTTTAAGAGGGGTTCCTTCTAGAGTGGAGATGTCCCCCGTTTGATTATAGCACATATATTCCGTTTTGTGTGTGCATTAACATAGAGGCCTATGCTTGTTGCTGCTCGTTCCAGACTATGCAGTAGTGTTTCGGCTTGGTCAGGTGTATTTGGCAGTATCGCTGTCATCGGCGTAGTCAGCGTCGGTAATTGTTGTTGCGGGGTATCTTCTGCTTCTTTTCTTCGTCAGTTCGTCAATTGTCAATTTTGTCAATTTTCTAAGTTTTCTAAGATGTTCTAAGTACGTAGTCTAGACAGGTTTGAATTCAGAGTTTTCCTTCTTCTAGACTAGTTGCCTCACCAAGGCTGAAGAACCTAGTCTGCCCTACTATTTACCCATAGCTGGAGGGAGAATATTAGGATTCATACCTTTCCCAAGAGTATTAGTGCTATGCAATCAGTCAGGTCTAGGGTTTGAACTCGTGTCGTCGTGTCCTTATCCTGCGACGATAACCATTACACCACGGGAACCTCTAATTTTACAGGTTTGTGTGATATTATACCTTCCTCATTTACTAGTGTGCTGTACCAAAGAAAGCTTACTAAATAAAATAAAATAAAATAAAGAGGAAAAGAAAGAAAAAAAGTGAGGATAAAGAAAAAAAAAGAAAAGAAAAAAGGCGAGAAAATGAAAAAGGAAGAAAAAGAAAGGAAGAAAAGCGAAGAAAGGTAAAAAGAAAAGAATAAAGAAAGAAAATGGGGGAAAGGAACAAGAAAAAAGAGCCCCCCTCTCAAAAAAAAAAAAAAAAAAAAAAAAAAAAGAAAGAGGAGAAAGTAGCAGACAGAGAAGCAGATTAAAGTTTACATGAATTGACAAAAAAATAAAAAATCGATACTTCAAAGAATTTAGAAAGGAAAAATGAATGGACAGAACTTTTTCTAAAATTAAAGACAAGAAAAAGAAAGAAAATGTCAGAATGATATAATCACTTTAACTTAACAACCAGAATATTTACTGCATTTAATTGTGTCTCTCTCCCCCATAAACATTGTTAGGATCAGCAACATGTCTACGAAAAAAAAAGAACAACATAAATATCGAAGTTGTTTTTCAATCCTTTTCACTCGTCTTTCGTCTCTTGTACATCTACAAACATTACAACTAAAAAGAAAAAAACTTACAAATTCACAACATTAAACCTGTTGTATATTAAATAAACGAAAAAAAAAAATTCCATAACTACTCACCCATTCCTAGGAATTCTATATATTCATGTTTTATACAGTTTTCTATTTTCCACTTGCAAGGGTTTATTGTGATGATAATTTCAAAGGGAGGCCAGAAAGACTTCATCACACACACACACACCCGTGGTGTAATGGTTATCGTCACAGGATATGGACACGGCGATCACGAGTTCAATTCCTGGACAAGACTGATTGCATTTCACATAGCACTAATACCCTTGGGAAAGGTATGAATCCAATTATTCTCCCTCCAGCTATGGGTAAATAGCAGGGCAGACTAGGTTCTTCAGCCTTGGTGAGGCAACTAGTCTAGGAGAAGGAAAACTCTGAATTCAAACCTGCTAAACTCCGCTTAAAAAATTGACCTTGTGTCATATCCTGCCCGAGCGGAGGGGTTGGGTAAATAGGATCACACACACACACACACATAAAATGCTATAGACAAATTGAAGACACTTAGAAAGACGTATTTTTAATTAAAAGGGTCTTTGTTATATGAGATCATCTCTCTGGGTACTCAGAGAAAAAGTTACTGGCGTTTACTCATACAAGGCCAAAAAGATTAGATAGACAGAAGTACGTTATGTTAGACGTAGATAGATATAGATTTGGTTTGGTTTGTTTGGGTTTTATGGCACATCAACCCTTGTAAATTATTTTATACCAAATCCTATTTATACATATATACTTAATATATATGATTTGGTTTGGTTAAGTTTTATGGCATATCAACCATTGTTGGTTATTTGATGACAAATTCATTTTTATACATATAAACAGTTCTATTTCAAACAATTCAGTTTAGCGTAAGTACACAGTTTATTTCTATTTGACCCGTAGATTAAACACAATCAGGTGTACCTTCTCTGGTAGGATGTGACAAAAAGTGAATTTTCAAGCGGACAAACAAAAGCTGGTTTTCCTTCTAGATTGGTTGGTTGGTTGTTTTTTTGTTTTACGGCATATCAACCCTTTTCGGGTCATTTAACACCAAATTAAGTCATTTTGTGTGCTTGGTTTGATGACACATCAACCATTTTTGGTTATTTAATGCCAAATCCATTTTTATGCATATAAACAGTTCTATTTCAAACAAATCAGTTTAGCATAAGTACGCACTTTAAATTTCAGAAACAGTTTTATTTCAAGCAATTCAGTGTTGCATAAGCACACAATTCAGTTCTTTTTGACTCTTAGATGGGACCCTATTAATTAATACCATTCCGGGACAAAGTTGATCTGGGAGCGATGGCAATGAAGGGGTACTCCGCATTCCCCAAATCTCCAGCGTAACTGGAATCTCACAATCAGATTGTTTAGTGTCATATCCAGGATACTCGTTGGGAGGGGAGGTTTTACATTTCTGCAGAGATGCAGTCGGTGTATTCTATTACCCCATATAGATATAGGTAGATAGACATAGATAGATAGACAGAAAAACATATTGACAGACAGACAGGCAATGATAAAAAGACAGAGACTGACAGGAAGACATATAGATAGACAATGACAAAAAGACAGAGATTCACAGACAGACATAGACAAGAAGACATATAGATAGACAGACAGATAGACAATGACAAAAAGACAGAGATTGACAGACAGACATAGACAGGAAGACATATAGATAGACAGACAGATAGACAATGACAAAAAGATAGAGACTGATTGACAGACATTGACAGGAAGACATATAGATAGACAGACAGATAGACAATGACAAAAAGACAGAGATTGACAGACAGACATAGACAGGAAGACATATAGATAGACAGACAGATAGACAATGACAAAAAGACAGAGATTGACAGACAGACATAGACAGGAAGACATATAGATAGACAGACAGATAGACAATGACAAAAAGACAGAGATTGACAGACAGACATAGACAGGAAGACATATAGATAGATAGACAGACTCTTACTGAAATCAAATAAGAGTTTATACACCGTGAAATGAATGGAGTGTAATATAAAGCACATATTATGCATTCAAAAGCCAGGGTTTAAGTTGAATCTTCACTCTTGATATAATCGGAATGTGAATACAAGAGAAGGTTTAATTTACTAAGCTTTTTGCTTAGATGTAGCACAAGGCCGCATGAATGGGGCACCCAATGAGAATCGAACTCACTCGTGTAGGTTTGCTAGTCTAACATGCTAACCATTACACCACCCGAGGTGCCCTGAATACAAGAGAAGGTGTTGAAAATTATCAACCAAAGCAAAAAGAGAATTTCCTACATGTTTTGTTGGCAAAGTCGCATAACCGTTTCTCTTAGCTAAAGGATTATCGTAGTAATCAGTGAGCAAAGTCGAAATCCTGGACGAGACTGCGTTCCGTTTTATGCTAATGCCCTTGAGAAAGGCGTGTATTCATCTCTGACCTCACCATCTACGGATAAATCATAGGTAGAGTATTTTTAGCCATGATTAGGCAACCGATCTAGAAGGAAAACTCTGAATTCAAACCAGCTGCACTCCGCTTAAAGATTGGCTTAGTGTCTCATTCTGCTCTCGGCTGAGGAATTTTGTAAATTGATACGCTAAGTGCACTAGGGAAATGTCGGTATCAGTTCAATTTCTCAAAGGCTTTTAATATTAGCTTTGGCACAACGTATATGTCATTGGAAGGAATCAGAATTTTGACATGTTTGTTTAATAACACCAATGCGTAATATCACAGGCTTTATAAGCAGCTTTATAGTCTTAGTCGAGTGCAATTCCAAGCCGATAGGTAAAATATCGGCTTTTCTATCGGCAAATACAAACGAGAGATACTTGTATGGCTCTTCATGTATTATAATCAAAATTGTCTAGCTCTTATTTGTAGACTTTTCAAACTTAGTGCAACCTACCAGGAGGGATTGCACCTGCTAGTTTGAATCTCAGTATTTTCTGAGTATCCAAACTTCCTTACAGCAAAAAAGTAAATGGTCAAGTGGTATTCTGTAGACGTCAAATCGCATTTAGTGTAACGGTTATCGTTATCGTAAATAGAATCGACGCCCCGAGTTCAATTCCTGGACAAGGCTATAAACGCTTCACCTCGATTTAATTCCTTTAAAAAATGCATGAATCCATTCCTTCCCCCCAACTTATTTGCGTTAATTGGACAGACAGGGTTCTTTAGCCAGGGTAAGGCAAACAATCTTGGAGAACGAAAACTGATTTCAAACACATCAATTAGTTACAGAAGAAAAAAATGTGTTTTTGAGATTCAGAAAAATGACGTCTGGTTTTTAGACTTTAAATTACTTTCTGCCTCAACAGCTTGTTCGTTTTCACATAAAAAAAAATGTATGGTAAATAGATATCTGATTGGATGAAAGAGTTCATTGAATTACAGAAAAGACATTCTTCACTTTTATAGAACGTAGAATATTTGTGGAGGTTACTGGAACCTTTTCAGCTGTATGATATCTGTGCCACGAACGCTCACAATTTATTTGATTGGATATCAAGTGTTTCATTAGGTGGAGTCAAATAAGATAAATTTGGTGGAGTAAAGTAAATTATAATTCTTGTTGTTTCAGAAAATTATAAATAACGGTTTTAATGACGTCTTTTTAGCAATTCGTCAATGCTAATTGGAATGGAAGTATTCAATATATGAATGCGAAATACAATAATTATTATAAAATAAAGTTGATTAAATTTTCAATCTATCTCTTATAGAACTGCAAAAATTATCAAGAGAATTTCAAAGAAAGTAAAATGTAACACCGAAACGATGGCTACGAAAAAGTTGCATTCCGATTGAAACTTTTGAAGATGAAAAAAAAATATCCATAGAAAGACAGTTTGGAAACCCACTGAGACGGCCGGCCTGATTTTTCAAAGTTGATTTATCAAATCAAATTTAATTTATCAAATCAAATTTATCAAAGTTGATTTATCAAATCAACGAGGGAATAAAATCATAAGTGCGTGTTTGTCAAACTTCTTTCGTCACCTGAGACCAAGAGACAATTTTTTCGGAACATGCGACTTTACACTCGGTGCGTGGCGTTATGATAAACATCTTAAGAAGTTGAATCAGCGATTCAAGTTCAAAACCTGAGCGTGGTTGTTTGCTTTTCTGTCCGTAAGAATTGCCCGTGAGAGAGGCATGAGTCAAACTCTTCTCCTCCTCCACTATAGATTAATAGTAAGATAGACTGAATACAGCAATCAGTCTAGGAGAAGGAAAACTGTGAACTCAAGCCAGCTGTACTCCACTTAAAATTCGACTTTGTGCTACATCATGTTTTTGGTAAAGGTGTTGGGTAAATATATACTCAAGGCTCGCAGACCATTACTAATGAGATCAATTCTTATTGGGTGTCACATATTTTTTCCGTATGCTACAAGGTTTCTTTGTTTAATGGCATATTAATCTTTGTGGGTTATTTAATGCCAAAACCATCCTAGAATAAGAACAGTTGTGTTACTTTTTAATCCATAGCTGGAGGTTGCATAAAGGGGTGCATACTTTTTCAGAAGGTATTAATTCGAAAGTGTAACAGCGTGGTTGAGGTTCGAACTCGCTTACTACGATATCACACTCCAGTAAGTTAGCCACTACACCTCGCGAACTCTCCCCTTAACTACAAGTAAGATAAGCTAAATAAAGTAGTATTCTGAATTCACAACATACATGCATCTTAGGAAGATTATATTATGAACTTACTTAAATGTTATGTCCAAGAAAAAAGAATAATTGTTTAGAATAAGAAAAAAGAAAAAAAAAAAAAAAGAAAAGAAGAAAGAAAAAAAAAACACTTTCTTTTTCCTTTTTTCCTATTTCTTTAATATATTTTTCTTACTCTTTATCCTTTATCTTTTCTTCTTTGCTTTTGGCCTAGTGTTCGCCAATGGTCCGGGAGACCTGGGTTCAATCCCAGGTCGAGTCATACCAAAGACTTTAAAAATGGTACTTGATACTTCCTTGCTTAACACTCAGCAATATAAGGTACGTATCAAGGGTAAAGTGGAGCAATCCAGGGAAATGGAGTAGCACCATCCACTACACCTCGGTGTAGTAGCTATTGAAAAGGGAGCCTTCTGGTCGCCTTCGACTGAAGATCGCCAACATTACTTACTTTTACTCTTTCTCTCACATTAATTCCCTTATCTCTTGCTTAGGTTCATTCTCCTTTGTTCTATTAAATCCTTTTCCTCTCCCACTTTCAAATAAATAACAATAGACTATATCTATTTACTAAGCGTTTTGCTCAGATGTGGCACAAGGCCGTATGAAAGGGGCACCCAATGAGACTCGAACTCACTCGTAAAGGCTTGCTAGTTTAGCTAACCACTACACCACCAGAGGTGTTTCTTCACATTCAAAGTAATAATTTACAAAGTTTCACGCTTAATATGGCACAAGGTCGAATGAATTGGGCACTCAATGAAACTTAAACTCACTCGTGAAGGCTAGCTAGTCTAGCTGGCTAATCATTACACCACCCGAGGTGCCTTTACACTTACAACTATTGCAAAGATTAGTTTGAATTCATCATCATCATGATGTGCCCGTGGTGTAGTCGTTATCGTCGTAGGAAATGGACACGGCGACACGAGTTCAAATCCTGGACGAGAATGATTGCATTTCACATAGCACTAATACCCTTGGGAAAGGTATGAATCCAATTATTCTCCCTCCAGCTATGGGTAAATAGTAGGACAGACCTGAGTTCTTCAGCCTTGGTTAGGCAACTAGTCTAGGAGAAGGAAAACTCTGAATTCAAACCTGTTAAACTCCGCTTAAAAATTGACCTTGTGTCATATCCTGCCCGAGCGGAGGGGTTGGGTAAATAGTATCATCATGTCGTGCTGGTAGCACGGATATCCCTGACCCTCTCTCGCCACTTTTCCCTATCGTTCATCGCCTCAGGCAGGTCTTCTGGACAACATCCCGTATCCTCACATAGTTGCTGAATGTAAGTTCGTGATGGACTCTAACAAAATGGCTGGAGAAGAAACTAGACGACAATTACACAAGAATGCTGCGAGCAATCTTGAACAAGTCCTGGCGGCAACACCCCACAAGACACCAACTGTACGGCCACCTGCTTCCTATCACGAAAACTATTCAAGTTAGACAAACCAGACATGCAGGACACTGCTGGAGAAGCAGGGACGAACTCATAAGTGATGTACTCTCATGGACCCCCACACATGGCCGTGCAAAAGCAGGAAGTTTGAATTAGTAGAAGATAATGATTAATTTCAGAATTTCAAATATTGAAGAAGCAAAAAGATCACTTCGGCCAAAATAAATGTAGCAAAGATGAAAATATTAGTTTAGATAATCCATCGAATAATATCAATGATTCATCGGTCCTGTCGGTGAAACTTACAAAAACTTTTCATTGCCATTACTCCCAGGTCCACTTTGACTAGGATTGATGGAAATTGTTAGGGTCTCATCTACGGCTCGAATAAAACTATTTAAAAATTATTCATACGCAATAGAACTGTGCATAAAACATCTCTGAAAAAACAATAATAAAAAATCTAAATATGAACGTACAATGTACGTGATTCTCTAACTTTTAAGAATAAAATAACTATCAGCGAGTTGACATGCCATTAAAATTAGTTAATATGAGTTTCAAGCAGTGAGGAAGGACAATGACACTGCCAAAATGAAAATAGCAAATAAAAAGGTATTAGTTTTTTGGATGAATCGGGAAAAATGGGAAGGATTTTTAAAGATGTAATCAATGCCTTTTTTTTATATATTGCAGATATATCATTAATTCAATCGGTTCGCTGATCTTTGAAAGAAATTTTGGCGTGTCTTTTCTCAGAAATTAAAAAAAAAGTAAAAGCCGAAAATAAATAAAACGAAAACATGGCAATAAATTTAAAACAAAAGACTTTAAAAAAACCAAAACAAAAAAAAATTCAAAATTCAATTCAAAACAAAACAAAAAAAGAAAACAAAACAAAAACTCCAGAACTCGGAAAACAGCCAACTTTGGCCAAAACTGCAGGTGAAAAATAAATCCTTTTTTTGATATTTGCAATATTTGGCTAGATGTCAAAACCAAACTGACTTTTATGATTTCAGAATTGGACGAGAGTGAGGAAAAAACATTTAGGGTTGGCAAGGAAGTTAACCATTTTTTTAGAGTCACAATACTTACAATTGAGATATCTATAGAAATTTGTTCTTAGATGGAAGACGATATTTTAGAAAAGTGATCCAATATAATGTACTTCTTGTCGATGGCGTTTAGAATATGTAGAATATCCCCTACAGAAGGGGATGACGCTCCCCTCAAATGGGTGTCCTGGATATAACACTAAAGTGCATCTGATTTTGAAGTTGCATTACTCCCAGGTTCACTTTGACCCGGAGTGGGGATACTTGCAAGAGTTCCATCCAGAGCTCAGATATATCATTTGAAAATTAGTCGTATTCGATTGGACCGTAACAAAAAAAAAAAAAAAAAAACTCGAAAGAAAAAATAAACAAAAAATGTAAATATCAACGGACAATAAATAGTTCCAAAACCTGTTGGCATACAATAACCCAAGATGGTTGACATCCCGTTAAAATCACTCAAGCATTATAATGTGGAAGGTCGAAGAATTTATCGGTCAAATCGTAGTGATCAAAAAATATCTCGGGAGATGTGAGATACGAATTATTGAAAATACTTTTTTTAGAATTATGAGTTTATCTTGTTTCTTTTAACGGTCGAAGAGTATTCGACCCTGAATGTGATAAAGGATGAAGTGAAAGAAACCTTGTCGGTGAGGTGTATAAAACAGCCCAAAAGGAATTGACGGAATTTTGTCTCAAAAATTCGTATGAATTATGGAAAAAGTAGGAAATTTTCGTGTTGCTGAAGAATGGGTTATTTGCTGAAGACATTTGGAATTCTCTTTTTGGAACCATTTTCTGCTTTGTGTTGTCAGAAAAAAGCCTTCCTTTCCGTATAGATGATTAGAAGGCTGTAAAATAGATCGGCTGTAACATTGTAGCAACGACATAAAACACGAGAAAAAGGCCAAGAAAAAAGCGGAATTGATAAGAAAAAAAGAAAATAATGACGGACATAAAATGAAAGGAAAGAAGAAAAAAACAGAAAGAAAAAGAAAATGAAGGAAAAAGAGAAAAATTATAAAAACAAGAAGAAAAAAGAGATAAAAAAGAAAGAGAAATAAAAATAAACAAAAAAAAGAAGAAAGAATGGAAGTGAAATGGAAAGAGAGAACAAAGAAAAGCAAAAGAAAGGAAAGGAAAGGAAAGGAAAGGAAAGGAAAGGAAAATACGACGGGAAAGAAAGAAGCAAAAAAGAAATATTGAAAAGAGAAAGTAAGAAATCGAAAAATGGAAAGAAAGAAAAAAGAAGAAAAAACTAAAAAAAGAAAGAGAAAAAGAAATATGTTGAAAGAAAAGAAAGCGAGAAAATGATTAGGAAAGAGAAAGAAGAAGAGAAAGATAAAAAGATAGAAGAAAGAAAAAGGAAAGAAAAAAGAAAGAAAGGAAAGATGGAAATTATAGAGAAAGAATTAAGAAGAAAGAGGAAGAAAATGAAAACATCGAGAGAGAAAGAGATAGTATAGATTGAAGGAAAAAGTGGACAGAAAGAAGAAACACCCACACATACACACGCATTATATATATATATATATATATATATATATATATATATAGCGTAAAAGTTAAGTTGGTGACCTTAGTCGAGGGTGACCCGAAGGTTACCTTTTCAATAGCTACTACATCGAGTTGTTGGGGAGGGCGCTTCTACTTCCCCCGGATTGCTCCACTTTACCCTTGATACGTACCTTATAATGCTAAGTGTTAACCAAGGAAGTATCAGGTACCATTTTTTAAGTCTTTGGTATGACTCGACCTGGGATTGAACCCTGGTGTTTCGGGTCATTGGCAAACACCCTACTCACTACGTCAACGAGCCGAATATATATATATATATATATATGTGTGTGTGTGTGTGTGTGTGTGTGTATGTGTGTGTGTGAGAGAGAGAGAGAGAGTGTGTGTGTGTGTGTGTGTGTGTGTAAAACATTCATTTAGCTCCAAATGAATTCTATGTACAAAAACAAGAAAAAGCCAAGTGTTGATAAAAACAAACAAACAAAAATTCCTCATTTCACCTCTTTGATCAAACTTGTATCAATGAAAGTCTATTGCCCCCCCCTACACTTACAATCAATCGTCTAATTTCTAGTATATTTAGTATCACTAATTACTAAGTATACTTTTTAAAATTAAAAAGTTGATTTTTTTCTAAATGAAAGATTTTGTCATTTTTGATAACACATATATAAACATTCGAATTAGGCAGTATGTAGTATTTCAATCATTTCTTATTGGGTTGCCGTTATTTTTCCACGTTGTAAGTGGGTAGAGTGTTCGCCAGTGGTCCAGGAGACCTAGGTTCAAGTCATACCAAAGACTTTTAAGATGCTACTTGATACCTCCTTGCTTAACACTCAGCAATATAAGGTACGTATAAAGTGGACCAATATAGGGAAAAGAGTATCGCCCTCCTCTACACCTCGGTGTAGTAGCTATTGAAAAGGGAGCCTTCTGGTCACCTTCGACTTCGGTCGCCAACTTTACTTTACTTTCTTAAGTACAATAGACAAGTACTTGAATTGGTACGTATTCACAGCTTTGGTTACTGAATTTCAATATTCTAGGGTTTGGTAATTAATAATACCTAATGATATCCGTTTTGCTTTCCATTAGAAATGATAAAATCTTGGTATCTTTGGTTTAGAAGAAAATACAATATTTATACATAGTGGTGTAGTTAACTGTTGTCGATACTGTCTGCTTTCCAAAAACATTATTTATTAATATAAATCTCTAGGCCATGAGAATTCTGAATTGAAGATGTTATTTTGTATTTGCAACTTTAGAAAGAAAAATAATAGCTATGGCAATAATCGGTTGTATAAAAATATTTGGATTTGAGGTTTTATAAGTTGCCAAAATTACAAGATACAATAAAATCAAACATAAATAAATTTTTAAAAAATGGATTTGAAAAAAGACAGAACATAAGTAAACGTCGTGTAATATTCTTGGGTCTATCGGTAAGGCAAGGTTATCACAAGATCCCTTTTGTAGATTTCAGTTTCTTTGTTTAATGGTCTATCAAACTTCGTGGGTTATTTAATGTTAAAAACCATCCTTATAGAAGAACAGTACTGGTACTATTTAACCTGTTGCTGGAAGGGATAAGGGGGTTCATGCATTTCCCTTGGGTATTTATCCAAAAATGAACGTAATAGCACGATTGGAGTTCGAACTTGCTTACTAGAATGTTGAAGTTCAACACGTTAGCCACTGTACTATGGCGACTCTCAAAGGATGGGGGAAAAAAACGTTGGTCACACCCTACCAAATAAAACAAAAACAATCCTTACGTTTATTTTCAGATGATATATTTTCTTTGGATAGGTTTCAAAAGGAAGTCAACCTGTCCCCGCGGCTCAAAATACACAGAGTGCATCTGCCGCAGAAGGGTAAGACCTCTTCCAAAAAAAAAAAAAAAAAGGGTTAAATAGAACTAAACTGTATACTTATGCTAAACTGAATAGCTTGAAATAGAAACGTTTTTTTACAACTAAACTGTGTACTTATGCTAAACTGAATGGTTTGAAATGGAACTGTTTTTGACATCGAAACTATACTTACTCTAAACTGAATTGTTTAATATAGAAATGTTTTGATATTTAACTGTGTGTAAACAAAATCTATATTTATACTTAACTGAATTAGCCGAATTAGAACTACATGACTAAACTGAATAGCTTAAATAGACATGTTTTCAACAAATAAACTGTGTACTTACACTAAACTGAATTGTTTGAAATAGAACAGATTATTTGTATAAAAATGGATTTAGCGTTAAATAACCTATAAAGGTTGATATGCCATAAAACCTCACCAACCAACCAGGAATAGTTTAAATTTTGAAATTATGCATAAATTATAATTATTTCATTGAAACATTTGGAGCTAAGCAAAAGTATGAAAATTATTTGTATTCGATTGGAATATTTAATACCATATAAGTTGTTTCCCTTAGTCGAGGGCGACTCGTAGGCTCCTTTTTCAATAGCTACGACACCAAGGTGTAGAGGAGGGTGCTACTACTTTTCTTGGATTGCTCCACTTTACCCTTGATACATACCTTATAGCGCTGAGTGTTAAGCAAAGACGCAGCAAATAACATTTTTTAAGTCTTTGGTAAGACTCGATCTGGGATTGAACCCCGGACTCCTCGACCACTGGCGAACACTCTACCCATTTGGACAATGGACCGGTGTGCAAACAGATACTTATTATGGAGAAATAAAAAATTCAGAATATAAATTGTTTTAATTATAATCAAATGTTTCCAAAGAAATAAAATTTCGACTTTAAATAACCCAAATATGCCATTCAATAAACCAAACTTTAAAAAAGGGCGGACAGTAACTTTCCAGTCAATGCAAGAAAGAACCCTACTCTTTCATTTATGAGGGAATCCCAGCGATGTAGTGGCTAACGTGCTGGATTATGAAATCGTAGTAAGCAAGTTCGATCTCAGTTGTGCTATAACATTCACTTTCAGACAAATATCGTTGAGAAAGGTATGAACCCTCTTATTTCCCAGCTATGGGTGAAATAGTATCACTGCTGTTCTTCTACAAGGATAGCTTTGGCATTAAATAACCCACGGAAGTTGACATGTCTTTAAAATGAAAAGACAAACCAAATCCTTTCATCTAACAGCAGCTGTCGACTACAATGGGGGTGGAGAGATCAGCCAAATCCAAAAACGATTAGATTTTTCTCTACGTAAATTTCTCTAATCTCACTATTCCCAAGTTTTCTTCAGCAGAGATGAACTTTGACTTGTCGTCTGTAATTTACGCCACCGCCAACTTCCGATCATCTTGAATGCCGTTGGTGGTGATGACTATTATGTTAGAGTAAACAGTCCGGATTTTTTGCGAGAACACAGTTTGAAAAACAGACATAAAGCTGTGTTAATCACTCCCAAAGAGAAACAGATAGCAGTAGAAGGAACTGATCTACATAACAATAAAAAAATAATAACAAAACTCCCAAAATACTGAATACTAGAAAGCTATTGTCTGAACAAGAAAGTTATGAAAGAAATTCTAAAAAATTCCCGATATCAAAGGTGGCTTCAGTTCGTACAAGTGATAGAGTTCAGTATTGTACCTCAGTTAATAGTTAATATTGCTGAGGGCTGATTTTTAGGGAAGGAAGTCCTACCTCGTTTAGAATATGGGTGCAACACAACTTTAAACAAAAAATTATTATAATTATTATTATTTACTCCTTTAGAGTTTTTTACATCAATGTTAGCTGATGGTTTTTCACTGTAGTTTGAGTGACAGCAAGTTTCCCCAAGTCTTCTTCTTCTTCTTCTTCTTCTTCTTCTTCTTCTTCTTCTTCTTATTATTATTATTATTATTATTATTATTATTCAAAAAGGTTGAAAAATATCTTGGGCAAAGAGATAAAACCCACACAGCGTAGAATGTATGGAATACTGAAAATATTTCATTGAAGTTTCAAAAAAAAAAAAAAAAAACTGCGACAAGAAACCCTGCCACATAGCATCGAATTAAACCATTTTCAAATTTGAACCTTGCCACATTAGACAGGCGCCTTTTTGGGGGATTGTTTTTGTCTTAAGATTGCAGATAGTACAAGTTTAAAATACTTCTTGACATTCTTTTATAATCAATGCGATAAGAATACTGAAAAACAATGATAAACAATATTGTTTTTCAGGTATAAAATGTCGGCAATCGAGAAGATATTCCTCATTAAAGGTGCGTATGTTTCGTTTTTCGAGAGGCCATAAATTAAATAGGAGATTAAAACTCAAGCCTGTTTTTTATTAGCTAACCTTTAATCCGAGAATTAATTCATTAAGTAAACACGATATAGGGTGACCGACATGATTACAATTAGGCTAGGCTTTCTTTATTCTTTGTGTTCCTTATCGTAGAAGACAACAAGAACACAATGGTAATTATTTCTGTATTTTTCCTAATTTTTTGGCCCAAAAGTTGAGGGAGCGTATTATACACGAAAACTACATAATTAACTGATTTTTCTCAGTCACCTGCCATACCGAAAGAGCGTTTAATCGTATGGATAAAATAAAATGGGAATTCTTCGTAGGTGCGACAGTGTCAATACTACTATATGGATGCACCACATAGACACTTACAAAAGGCATAGAGAAAAAGCTCCACAATAAAACTAAGAGCTATTTAGAACAAATCCTGGTAGCAACACCCCACGAAAATGAAATGCGGAGTACCCCTTCATTGCCGTAATTCTGAGTAAACCGAAAGCTCCGTTTTCAATAGCTACTACACCGAGGTGTAGAGTAGGGTGCTACTCTTTTCCCTGGATTGCTCCACTTTACCCTTGATACGTCCTTTATAATGCTGTGTTAAGCAAGGAAGTATCAAATACCATTTTTTGAGTTTTTGGTATGGCTCGACTCCGATCTCCCAGGCCAGGGGCTATCTCCCTACACACTAGGCTAATGTGCCGTTATATATATGATAATGTAATAACCATGACTAGAGAATCCAGCAAGCTTTCACATGTGACATACGGAACACTGTACAGCTGTTTCGACCTTATTTGGTCTCATCAGGAGTGTATACCGTGATCTCCACCACTGGAGATCGAACCAGCAACTACCACATGTAAAGCAGAAACCAAACCACTGGGCCACCAGTCCATGCCGCATATGAGCGATGCCAAATAAACCAGTCATAGTTACTGCGCAACCTCCTAACCATATGTGTCCTGTTTGCTCCAAGGTCTGTCTGCCCTTCAAGAGAACACGGTCACCCCCGTGGCCACGACTTCCCAAATCGGCCCCACGTATTCACGCAGGTTGTCCAAACGGACAGGAAATATATGTATAAATCAAGTAGAGGAATTACGTAATTCGTCTACTTGATTTATATATATATATATATATATATATATATATATATATATATATATATGGGGGGTGCACGCACACACACACTCACAGATTATATATATATATATATAGATAGATAAATTTAGTAATATGTAGATAATAATTGATATTAAAAATTGTTTGGTTTACTGCAACCAACGCTTAGTCAATCCTGATTCCAAAGGTTTATCGGACTACTGTCTTAATTTTCGTATTTAATCGAACGTATCAGCCGAGACATTCTTCAGCCTTTCTCTCTTGTCTAGAGTTCGAAAAACATTCCCTTTCATTATCTCTTGCATTTTTCATATTAGCGTTTTCATCTTTTGTTTAATTCATCATACTGGGCGATATATTGAAATTTCTCATGAGTATCTTAGAAATCACCAAGTACTTTCTTTTTTCTTCTTTTTAACATCTTTATCGAGAACATCACAGAGAATGTTTAAAGTCTCGCTTGTTCTCGCGTTAACACAGTAAGCACGGAATTTTGACTTTGGGATTTGGGTGATGTAATTCCGGATGAAAAATAAGATTAAAAAAAAAATGAAGAGAGAAAAAGTATGAAGCCACTGCCAAAAAGTAATTGCAATAAGAACTAAAACCCGAATGATAATCGCCTTGAAAATATATCGGAAAATATTTCATGTAAAAATTTCAAGTGAAATTATATTGTTAAAAGCATTAATGATGAAGATAATAGTTTAAAATTATACGGAATAATTAAGGTATTTGATCTGACAGTTCAAAGAGGCCGATTTCATGGAAGTTTTAGTTGCCTAAATTTCAGAGACGAACCATGATGATTTTTATCATTAAGGGTTTTCGGAGTATTGTCTTAATCTTTATTGTTATTTCCACAACGTTTCGACCGATATGTCCTCCGGGCTTCTTCAGGAGTTTGTCGAACTCGGGAAACTACACTGAACTTCGAACTATGCCCTTTATTGAATCCATGGGGATCGCCAATTCTGATTCCGTTAGCCATAACCGGGTACAAGTGTTAAGTATTCCTGTATTGTTACTCGCCTGCAGTCAGGTTTAAACCTGCCACCTCCTGAGGATTGTCTCCTAAGAAACTTAGGGAACCAACGCCTATAACCGTTACGCTATGTGTCCTGCTGAATCAGAATAGGCAATCCCAACGCATTCAATAAAGGACGTAGTTCGAAGTTCCGTGTAGGTTCCCGGGTTCGACAAACACCTGAAGAAGGCCGGAGGACATATCAACCGAAACGTTCTGAAAATAACAATAAAGATGAAGACAATAGTCCGAAAACCCCTAATGATAAAAAAATATCTAGCATTTTATTCATTTTAAGTCAGTTTCTTTTCATTGCAACATCAAGATTACTCCTCAACAATCGTCAGAAAAAAAGCAAAAAAAATATTTTCGTTTTAAACGCTTTTCAATGAAAAAAAAATCACTTTGTATGAAATTGATTTATTTATTTGAACAGTATGTCAACACTCCAGGGGTATTTTAGGCTTAGACGTTAGGGAATCACGTTCATTGTATATTTATATTTTCTGTGCAGTCGTTTTCTTGAAGGTTTTTTGCACATGATCCTATGGAATATGAATTGTTTTTAAACGGATCTATATTTGATCCATACACGGATCCCTAACGGGTCAGAGTGGAACTGGAAGTAATGGCAATGACGGGGTTCTCTACTCTGCGCAGATCTTCAGAACTGGAGTTTCACCATTAGATAAAGTTTAGTATAGTACACAGGACATAAAGTAATTTAAAGACGAAAATCATAAATGCAACTTCGACAATCATACCAGCCATTGACCAATATTTGATAAACTAAAAAGAAACGGTTGATTTTACTAATTTTTCAATGGACGAGCATTTATTTCATTCATTTTAATTTAGTCGCATTTTACAGCAAACTCAAAGATCGCTCTTCTACAATCGTCTTTGAAAATATTAAAAATAAACAATTTTCAGTTTTCAGCCGTTTCGTTCACTTTTCCGTCTTCCTGTAAAATTGGTAAAAAGAAACAAACTTTTTAGAATATTCTTCTCTTACCACTCTCCACCCCTCAAAGGATTCGCGATTTTGATTAAGCTTGTTTATTGAAAGCTGCAGCAATTTTCCTTGTTCAAAATGAACACAAAAGCGAGAAGAGAAAGAAAATGTCTGAAATGAAAACAAGATGGCCGCCAATCATGACTTTGATTAATGGTAATTGCCATAAACTTCTTGTCGTGGTAAATATATAGTAACCTCCATTACTTTGTGTGATCAGTTGATCTGTTGACAGCTGTTTAAGATCTCTCACCCTAGCCACCCGGGAACAGAGAGCAAAATACAAGGCGTCGTTCAATATTTGATATCTAGAATCGTCTGTTTGCTGCATAAAGATTATAAGTTGGCACTTTTTATTACATGCTACAACGATAAGATGTATGGTAAACTGAGTCACTCTCTGTCAAAAGTAAGGTCATTTATGGAACATGCAGGCAAAAGTGTCAGGAAAGTCAGCAAAATGCTTGCCTTTCAGATAATCAACCACCTAACTAATGGCTTATGCAGTTAGATTCAAGGCCATTGACTGGAAGATTGTGTAGCGCTAGTTTTTCAGGAAGGAAGAGCTTATTCAATAGTCCATCTTCATGAGGATTAACTCAGCTTTGAAATAAAGACAGAAAGATTGTGTTGCTCAAATATTCCACATAGACTGATTGATTGTTTGTTAACGGCATGCCAATTCGCCTAGGAGTATTTTATACCTGGAGATTAGGGAACTGCGTTCATTGTACGTTTATATTTAAATTTTTTGTGTTACTATTTCTTAAGAGTTTTTTTTTTTGCACACAGTTATATCATATCAAGTATTCTTATCTAATACAAATAATTTGTACACAGTTATATAGTTTCAAGTATTCCTATCTAATACAAATAATTTGTACACAGTTATATAGTTTCAAGTATTCCTATCTAATACAAATAATTTGTACACAGTTATATAGTTTCAAGTATTCCTATCTAATACAAATAATTTGTACACAGTTATATGGTTTCGAGGATTCTTATAAAATACTAATGTGGTTTCAAGGAATGATTTCTATTTAACAATACTTTTTTGTTTGCACACAGTTGTATGGTCTAAAGTAACTAATAATAATCCTTTAGAACTTCAAGTAATTATTCTTAACACAAATCATTTAGTTATATGGTATCAAGTATTCCTATCAAATACAAATAATTTTTAAACAAATCTATTTAACCCACAGATGTAGCCCTAACAGGTACTACCATTCCAGGTCAGAGTGGATCTGGGAGTAATGGCAATGGAGTAATACTCCATATTCCCAAGAGCATCAGAACTAGAGGGTCAGAAACAGATGCAGTTTAGTGTCAATACCTTTCTGGGAGAGTCTTACCCCTCTAAACACTTGCCCAGGCGGTTGGGGCTGTAGAATACACCGACTGCACCTCTGCCGAGGTGTAAGACTCCCCCAACGAGTGACCTGGATTTGACACTAAGCAATCTGATGGTGAAGTTCTCGTAATGCTGAAGCTTTATTACCATCGTTCCCACGTCCACTTTGGCCCGGAGTGGTAGCTCCTGATAGGGTTCTATCTATGGGTCAAATAGAACTAAACTGTATGCTTATGCTAAACTGAATTGTTTGAAATAAAATTGCTTTTACATTTAACTGTGTGTAAACAAATGACTGATGTTTAATTGAGTTGTAAGCAATACATAGCAAAATTTGGAACCTTTTAATTTTGTTAACTAAACTGAATTGTTTGAAATAGATTTGCTTTTGACAATTAAACTGCGTAATTATGCTAAACTGAATCGTTTGAAATAGAACTGCTTTTACGTTTAGCTGTGTATAAACAAAAACTGTACTTATGCAAAACGGAATTGTTTGAATAGAACTGTTTATATGTATAAAATGGATTTGGCATTAAATAACCTACATTGGTTGATAAGCCATAAAACCAAACCAAAATTTCAAAGCACAATAGTTGATAGGCTTTAAGCTCTACCAAGAGAGCGTTAATTTGGCCTTGTACGAAAAGCTAAAATTTGTGAATATTCCCAGGTCGGGTCATACGAAATACTCAAAAAATGGTACTTGATGCCGCCTTGCTTAACACTCAAGTAAGGATCAAGGGTAAAGTGGAGCAATCCAGAGAAAGGAGTAGCGCCCTCTCCTACATCTCGGTGTAGTAGCTATTGAAAAGGGAGCATTCGGGTCACCCTTGATTTTGTATGCTAAACTGAATTGCTTAAAATAGAACAGTTTTTGATAAAAGCATACTTATATTAAACTGAATTGTTTGAAATTGAACTGTTTGACTAAACTGAAAAGCTTGAAATACAAATGTTTTTTTACATTGAAACAGGTTTTATGCAAAAGTGAATTGTTTAGAAAAGAACAGTTTATAAGTATAAAAAAGAATTTGGCATTAAGTAACCTACAAAGATTGATATGCCATAAAACCCAAACAAACAAACTAACCTCTAGGTATTTTTAATGTACATTGTATTAGACTTAGTGTTTTGTTTATAAAAACGAAAAAATAATCCTCCAATCTCATAAACTATGCGAGTAAGACGAATGTGACATGTGGGGCATTGCTGGAGAAACAAGGATGAACTGATAAGCGACGTTCTTTAATGGACCCCTACACATGTTCACGCCAGTGTTGGCCGACCAGCAAGGATTTACATAAGCTCTGTGCGGACACAGGATGCTTAAAGACCTGCAGTGAGAGAGAGAGAGAGAGAGAAAGATAGATAGATAGAGAGAGAGAGAGTGAAAAAGATAGATAGATAGATAGATAGAGAGAAAGATAGATAGATAGATAGAGAGAGAGAGAGAAATAGATAGATAGATAGAGAGAGAGAGAGAGAGAGAAAGATAGATAGATAGATAGAGAGAGATAGATAGATAGAGAGAGAGAGAGAAAGATAGATAGATAGAGAGAGAGAGAGAGAGTCTGTCAGCGCAACTAGATGATGATGATGATGATGATACATTAGATCAATATGTTATGACTGTATTCCATTTATGAGGGAGGGCATTGAGTCAGTAATTTTCGACTTTAAAAACATTGCATAGCCAAATCTGTGACTGAAATGTTCGATAACCAATCTACAGGAAATACTTACATTAGTTCCATATGGAAAATGAAGAAACCTTCGACTGCTAAGGATTTTAATTAATGTTCGGTGGACTGATCATGGATTGAGAAAACAGATGGGCGTCACCGAAATAGTACAAAGAAAGCAACCTTTTAATCATTCGGCTTTCAGGTATCTTATACCTGAGTCTCTGAGAGGGAAGTTCCAATTTCACATTGTCTTACTACCTCCATTCATATCAGAAAAACGAAAACCACAAATAAATAACGGATGATGTTGTAATGGTGGAAATAGTTTCTATTTGTTTTATGGCATTTGCGGTAAGGCGTGGCAATAGTGTCATTTCTCATCAAGAGGCGATGGGTCGAGATCTATTTCAGCATTCAAACTGTCACTATCAGATTTCTGATAATTATCGTAATCTGTGAGGATAATCTTGGTAAAAAATGTTTTCACCGTAACAGTAGATGTCAGCTTTCTGTGATTTGTGTTGAGAGAGTCCATTGTGAGGGGAAAAAAATGGAGCCCAAAGCATTTCAACTTTGTTTGGAATACAGATATCAAACCCCTCTTAACGCTTGTATTAAAAAAGGGGTGGGGAAAGAAAGAAAGAAAGAAAGGCTGTGCTTGTTTGATTGATTTTTATTGATGCCAACCCATCAGGGGTTATTTTATGCATAGAGGTTAGGGAATTGTACATGAACGCTTACATTTGCAATTTTGCTCACGATTACATGAGATCAAGTATTCCTATCTAATACCAAGAGATGTTTCGTTTCAAGTATTTCTATCTAATACAAATAATTATATAGTTTGTAGTAATTATTTCCATTTGATAATGGGTTTAGTAAGATGAAGAGACAGAAATAGACACACGTGTTGCCTGTAGTAGTTGTAATCTTTTATTTATCAAGTATCAGAAGTAAGGGAAGTGAGGTAACCGGTCCCTTGGGGGATTCTGAGATTATTGACATAAGCTGACATCTCCTTTTCGGTTGTACTGTTTTTTACAACGAGTCTTTTCAGTGCCTCTACTTGTCGACCGCTTTTCGTATATTTTGTTTTATTGGGGCCTCCTGAATTCGTTTTTGGAATGTTTATCTCGTTACTGGGAAGCTCTGTGGATTCGACTTCACCACCGAAGACAAAACAGGGACTCATGGGAAGATGTTCGCTTTTCGTGGAGCGGCTTCTTGAGAGAAGCAGGTTTTTTCGCTCCTTTGGAGATCATAGTTGTTGCACCGGTACAAGGCCTGAACCAGTCTTAACAGACCAGGGTGAAAGATTCTTGTGTATTTTAGCTGAGCTGGTCTTGGCTGTCTTTATCCAAACTGGCTGTCTTTTTTCAAAGTAGGATCTATCTTTGACTATCATTAACTGACCTGGGCAACAGAGTCTTTACTATGGCTGAACTGGTCTTGGCTGTCTTCATCCAAACTAGCTGTCGTTTTTTCATTAAATGAAATCTATTTGACCATGGCTTTTGTCCTAGTTAATCTTTCTTTTTTTTTTAAATCTTTGAGCCGAATATCCATCTATCTGCGTTTAATTCAAGAGATTGCTTTGTGAAATGGTAGGTATCCACGTTTACAGCTTTCTGCTCATTAGCAGATCTGCTGGGGTCTTACCATATTGTTGAAGAGTACTGGGATAATTAAGTAGTGCTACGGAAGGGTGCTTTCTTTAACAAGTTTTTCATGGTCTGCATCGCAAATTCAGCCTACCCATTTCTGTGCGAATGGTGCAGCTTACTTGTAAGGTGCAGAAGGTTCAAGAGTCCTTTGAACTGAACTGATGAACATTATCTATTATAATTATCTCTGGAATTCCCCAACCAACAAATGTTGATTGGCAATTCTCTGTCATGCTGGCTGAAGTGGATGTCTGTAGATGGGATGATGATTAGAAGATAAGCGTGTCCTTTAAATTCAAAAAGATCCTTTACTAATATTTGCCATATGTATTTGTAGAATTTAGTTGTTTTGGGGAGTATTCTTTTTTTCTCACATATATCTCATTTTCTACTAGTCTTCAATTTGCTTCGAAAGGCCAGGCCGCCACACACTTTAACAAGCTAGTGCTCGACATTTGTGTAAATACTCATGTAGGTCTTCCTGAATTTTGGCAGAGATAACAAGTCGACTCTGATACAGTAAGTGTCCCTGGTCCACTGTAAAATTCCATTCAACGAACCAGTACGGTTTCATTTCAGGATCTCGTTTTCTTTTGGGTTTTTTTTTCAGGTCAGTCGTTCATATTGTGAAGATTAATGAGCTGGCTGCAGACCTTATTAGAAGCATTTTACTTGAGTCTGATTTTCGAGGCGTTCATCACACACAGATATTTTCAAATACTGAGCAGATAGAGTAAGTAAGTAAAGTTGGTGACCCGTAGTCAAGGACGACCAGAAGGCTCCCTTTTCAATAGCTACTACACTGAGGTGTAGGGGAGAGCGTTACTCCTTTCCCTGGATTGCTCCACTTTACCCTTGATACGTACCTTATATTGCTGAGTGTTAAGCAAGGAGGTATTAAGTACCATTTTTAAAGTCTTTGGTATGACGTGACCTGGGATTGATCTCTGGTCCTGGAAACTTATTTAATGATCCTCGTATTTCTTGTACAGAAGCTCTTCTACTTTGATCATATTAATAACTTTCAGGAAATTCAGGGCTTTAATTGCTTGTCCTCTCAATAATGGTTCTTTAAGGTTCTCAACAATAAAAAAATTTCTCCACTCATCGAACCTACAAACAATAGACTGTATGAACCTGGTCATCAAAAAATAAAGGTCACTTGTTGCAATCCGGTCTTTTCTGTAGCCGTGTCCAGTTCTCATAACGAGCGCAGTTTGGATGAAATTGTTACTCACATGAAAAGAGATATGGAGAAGGAGAGGAAGAGAAAGGAGAAGAAAAAGAAATTGACTGATTTCACTGGCATGACAATCTGTCGAGGGTTATTTTATGCCGAGAGGTTAGGCAATCACTTCATTTTTTGTAGTTATTCCTTTAGGTTATTTGACTCATAGATGGCACCCTAACAGCTGCTACCACCTCTGGTCAGATTGGACCTGGGAGTAATGGCGATGAAAAGGTATTGCACACTCCCTAAATCTTCAGAACTTGAACCTCACCATCAGATGTCGTTTAGTGTAATCCTCATAATGGTTCTTATCAGCAGGGAATATAGATCTATTTTAAGCCCCGATGATAGGAGAGAGAGAGAAAGAGAGAGAGAGAGTGAGAGAAGGTCGACGAAGGGTTGTGAGATAAAATTAAAGAGAGAGAGAGGGAGAGAGAGAGAGGGAGGGAGAGAGAGAGAGAGAGAGAGAAAGAAAGAAAGAGAGAGTATGAGTATATATATATATATATATATAATTATATATACACACACATATATATATATATATATATATATATGGGGGAGAGGGAGAGCAAGGAAAGAAAGGAAAATATTAAGTGTAAAAAATACTGGAAGAATTTTTAAAGCTATTTTTTTCCTTTGTATTGTTTTTCTTTCTCACAGACACGTCTTCACATGTAGTTCTATGCGAACACCTACACCCCAAATCCACCCCACCACCTCGAAAAAATAAACAACAACAACAACAACAACAAAAAACAATCGACGAAGGGAATTTTTTTTCTTCAATTGTTTTCTTGTCGTTGGTACAAAAGATATTAATGTGTGATTGGGTGCATTTGATTACGTAACGGCGTCTGGAATGAAATACACCCGAGTTTGGTGAACGCAATCTAAATTATTGTTCAGAAGTTGGGGGTGGGATACAAGGGATAAAGAAGAGGATAGGTGACCAAGTTATGGAGGGGAAAAAGCGGTTTTTAAAACCTATTCACTTAATGACAAGTACGATCCTTGGTTTGGTTTGGTATGGTTTTTATGGCATGTCAAACCTTCTTGGTTATTTAACGCAAAATCCTCTTTGTATATATATAAATTAAATCGCGAGTCGGGACTATTTTACTACAGTTTCGCCTAAATCGGCTCCTCAGGGTATCTAGCATCGACAATCTTTGTAGGTTGTTCGAATTCATATAAAGGTAGTAAATTAGTATATATATATATATATATATATATATATATATATATATATATATAATTTGGTTTGGTTGGGCTTTATGGTATATCAACCATTGTAGGTTATTTAATACCAAATCCTCTCTATACATATATATTAAATATATATGATTTGATTAGGTTGAGTTTTATTGCATATCAACCATTGTAGGTTATTTAATGCCAAATCCTCTCTATGCATATATATCAAATATATATGATTTGGTTGGGTTTGGTTTTATGGTGTATTAACCATTGTAGGTTATTTAATGCTAAATGCGGTTTTTACATATATTAAATATATGATTTCTAAACACATTTTGTAGATATACACAGTTAAATCAAACAGTTCTATTTCTAACAATTCAATTTAGCATAAGTCAACAAAGTTAAGTGGTTCCAAGTATTACTATGTATCAGTAACAATTCAATTAAACATCAACCATTTGTTTTACACTGTTAAATGTTCAAACTTCAATTTCAAACAATTCGATTTCGCATATCATTTGTTGAAGGTTCAAGGTTGGTTGCGTTTTATGGCATATCAACCCTTGTAGATTATTTAACACCAAATCCATTTTTATGCAAATAGTTCTATTTAAAAAAATTCAGTTTAGCATGAGTACACAGTTGAATTGTGAAAAACATTTCTACTTCAAGCTATTTAGTTTAGCCAGACAGTTATAATTCAGCTAATTCAGTTTAGTATAAGTAAATATTTTCTTTACACACAGTTGACCCATCGAGAGGACCCTATCAGTTGCTATCACTTCGGGCCAGACTGGACCTGGGAGTGATGGCACAGAAGGGGTACTCCACATTCCCCAAAGCTCCAATATCAGTGGAGCTTCACCATCAGTGTCAGTGTTAAGTGTCATATCCAGAATTGCATCTTTTACAGCCTTCGCAGAGATGCAGTTGGTGTATTCTACAACCCTAGCCGACTGGGCTGTTCGATCCTTGAAAGAAGCAATAATGAGCTGATTATTTTTAAACATTGATATCGAATATTTTCATGATTTGATTTTCAATTAAAATCTCCACTCTCATGAACAAAACATATATTCACTAAATTCAAATAATAAGAATTATCTCATAGATTGATAAAGATATTAGGTTTCTAAGTCCCCAAAATTTACTCTGAATAGATAATATAGCGGATATTGATGTTTTGTTAAAATACTTATTGAAATTCATTTGCGGGTTCAATCCCAACTACAGGCAAATAACTCGGAATACTTACCATATCTAAACACATGTACCCAGTTATGTTTAACGGAATTAGAACAATCAACCCCCGTGGATTAAATAAAAGATTTGGTTCGAAGTTTGGTGTGGATTCCCAAGTCCAACACCTGAAGAAGGCCCAAAGACACATCGGCTGAAACGTGAATATAACTGTTATTTAATTACGGTAATGATTTTTTTTATAATAATCATTTTTCGTTAATTATATTTATTATTTAGTTCTCTTAGTTCAGGTGCCATAATCAGATGGTGCACGCTTACGCCCGTGCGGAAAGGATATGACAATCATCATCTGTCATAATAAACCACCAGAAAGGAAATGGAACTGGACGGCCGTTGGAATGAATTAAGTGGGTGATTGACGTCGTACCCGAAAGAGATGGTCCTGAGAATTTGAGGATTTTGAAAAGACGAGTTAGTTGAGGTTCGACATTTGAAGCGCGCGGTTGGGTTTTTCGGATCTGATCAAAGCAGATCAGTTTGGGTCTCGACCGACAGAGATGAGATCTTAGATGCCACAAGATGCGCCGAGCGGGGACAGGGGGAGGTCAGTATAGCATAGTTAGCAAAGGCTTTTATGATTTCTGTGTCTCTCCTCATGTGGCCAAGGACTGAAGGTAGAAAGAAATAAACTTGTTCGCACTACCTGGAATTGTATTATCATTTACTCCTTTAGAGTTTTTCATATCAGCGACTTCTGATGGTCTTTCACTGGCATTTGAGGGACAGCAAGTCTCGTCAAGTCTCCGGGACTCTTCTCAGTATTCTGGCCGTTCTCAATTATATTGTTGTTTGGATGGTCTCCACTCGTCCGCTAACTTCCAAATCCTCCAGGCCCTTTAATAATCCTTTAGTTACTGTACCCAAAACACCTATCACTATTGGTATAATTGTCACCTTCATGTTCCATAGTTTTTTCAATTCTTTTGCCAGGCCGAGGTACTTATCCTTCTTTTCACATTCTTTCAGTTTTATTCTGTGGTCAGCCGGGAGAGCGAAGTCGACAATTTTGCAAATTCTCTTTTTTTGTTGATTATTATTAGGTCTGGTCTTCTGGCCGAGATTAGGGGACCCGTTTGTACGTTAAAGTCCCATAGGAGTTTACGTGTGTCATTTTCTCGGACAGGTGCTGGGTTGTGTACATACCATTTGTTCGTATGGCCAAATTTAAATTTCTTGCACATCTCCTATTATTATCATTATTATTATTGATAGTATACAACATAAAAATAAAGTCCGATTACTCTAAGCGGTAAAAAAGAAAATATTGATGTGTTCTCAGAACAAATAATCAAAATTGAAATATACTTCGAATAACGCGAAACATTGAAAATAAATAAATAATTTAGTTGTCTGGTTTCTTTTCTGCATTCTTCCTGCTCTTCAAGGTAAAAACACCGAATTTCAAAGAGTGATTAATTCTAAGGGCATGCCAAATTAGGTCGGATTATTTTATGTCTAATCGTAAATCGCATTCATTTACTTTCGCAGGGAGTGTCCTCGTGGTGTAATGTTTAAAGCGATGGCCAGCAGAATCGTAGTAAGCGAGTTCGAACTCAAGTCGCGCTATTATAGTCACTTTTGGGCAAATACCCTTAGGAAAGGTATGAACCCCCTGATCCTCCCAGCCATGGGTTAAATAGTACCACCACTGTTCTTCTAGAAGAATGGCTTTGGCATCAAATAACCTACAAAGGTTGATATGCCATTAAATAAAGAAACCAAACCAAACCATTATTTACTTTCATACCATTTACATTTTTTGTGCAGTTGTTTCTTTTTCATACGGCCTAATCGAATACGACTAAATTCTAAACAGATCTATCTGGCCCATTAATAGGATTCTTCCAGGTATATCAGTTCCGGGTCAGAGTGGATCTGGGAGTAATAGCAATGAAGCGGTACTCCATATTTCTAAGATCTCCAGTGACATAACAAAGATAGTCCTTTGGATGGGTCTTACCATCCCACAGAGAATATAGTCAGCGTATTTTAAGTCTCGCTGACAGAGCAGGGAGTTTGTAAGAGTTTTCCAGTAAAAAAATTGTCATATTCAAGGACAGCATGTTATTGGTCTACAATTACTTATTCCTTTTTGGACTAGGGTTACCTTATTTTTCGTCTTGCATTCTGGGTTTCATAAGGAAATTTACTCAACCTCTACGCCATAAACAGAATGGGATTCAAGGTAAATTTTTAAGCATATTAAAGCTGGTTTAAATTCACCGTTTTCCTTCTCCTGGACTGGTTGCCTAACTGTTGTATCGTGGTAAAGAAGATATACACAGTGAAATAAAGAGTTAATTATTTATTAACTGAAGTGGTACAGTCCAACAAATATAATAAGTCTCGCACTGTGGGTGTTACGTCCGAAGTTGGTCTTACTACTGACCGAGATCTTGCAGAACCTTCGTGCTTAAGAAATATGATGTCTTTTTTTACCTTACGTGGTACGAGCCACTATATAAAACAAACCCAGGCTAAAGAACTCGTTCTGCCCTGGTATTTATCCATAAGTGAAGAGAACAGATGGGTTCATGCCTTTGCAAAGAGTAGTTGCGTTAAGTGAAACGTAAACAGAGTCGTCCAAGATTTGATTCCATCACACTAGGTGCGCCTCCAGTAGGTATGTGCAACATTTCCCGTCTTTTGTCTTTTGTTGTCGTAAAATTCACTAAAGAAGAGATCAGTAATGATAAACAAGTCTTAAGAAAACTACCTGCTTACAGGACAGATACAATTAGATCTATCCAAGAGGAAATATCATCATAAGTACAACTGGTTACGAGATCTTTTTTTTTTTTTTTTTAAATTTGTTACAGTGAATAGAAAAGCTACTTGTTGATAGTTTGTTTTAGGACACGTCTGATGTAGAGGTAAATAGTTTTCTCTGGAATATTTCAAGACAAACTTTTTATTACTAATTTTAGCTTGACGAACTCTTCATTCAGAATCCTGAGAGGAGGTAAGAAACTTATCTATATAAGTAACATTTACAGGATCCACGATGCGGAAAAACGTTCATAGTTGTTCAAAAACATAGAAATCCCGAAAATACAAAATTCACGAAATTGGTTCAGGTACGAAACTTTATTTCCTTTGAGTTAAAGGTTATTCGACATGAGGAGAGAGAGAGACACAATCTTTCTATGCTGACTGCTTTTACATCGTCAGTTCTCAACCCAACCAACGTGCGGCGCCCGTAACGTGCAAAGTCGTCTGGCCTCGCCCAGCTCTGAATCTCAACTCTCTCGTTCGGAGGCAGGAACTCAACAAACTGCTTTTTCTCAAATCTCAGCCCACGCTTCTGGTGCATGATGCCACCCACATCCCCTGGTCGTAATTCCTATCTGGGATTTTAATTTTGACATCTGTAAATGACGCATCCTCCCCCCACGCGCATGATCATCTGCGTTAATGTTGCACCTAACTAACCCATGAGCTAAGCGAAAGGTTCTCAGCCTAACTAAACCGAAAGGCAAGATATATAAAACGAAATACCTCGGTAATTTTATTACATATAAATGATAATCTATTTTCAAAAGCAAAGCGTTTGCATGAAATAAGTATATTTACCTACTCCTCCAAACGAGCATGAGGTGACAAAAGGTCAATTTAAAGCGGTTTTATGGTTCAGTCGACTAGTGGGGTGGGTGGGGCGGTAGAATACACCGATTGATCTATGCAGAGGGGTAAGACTCCCCAAACGAATGTGCTGGATATGATGGCGAGGTTTCAGTAATGCTGGAGCTTTGGCGAAAGCAGAGTACCCCTTCATTGCCATCGCTCCAAGGTCCACTCTGACCTGGAATGGTAGCATCTGATAGGGTCCTGAGTTGTTTGGGATAGAACTGTTTTTACATTTACCTGCTTGTAAAAACTGTGTGCTTATGCTAAACCAAATAGTTTGAAATAGAACTGTTTTACCTTTAATTGTGTATAAAAAATGATTGATTTATCTACAAAATGTATTTAGAAATCATATGTTTAACATATTTGTATAAAAATAGATTTGGTTTTAAATAACCTACGATAGTTGATATGCCATAAAACCGAACCAAACCAAACTCACCCACAAATCATATATGTATATCCATTTAACTGTGTGCAAACAAATGATTAATAGTAAATAGAATTATTCGAGGCTGTGTGAAATAATTTAAGCCATTTATCTGTGTGTAAAGAATGAGCTTAGGTTCTTTTAAAAATGTTCAAAAAATGTGTTTACAAATAAAACAATACATATATATATATATATATATAAACAAGATTTAGCATTAAATAGCCCACACTGGTTAATATGCCATAAAACCTAAACCAACTCAAACCAAAACAATTAACCGGTTTTAACAGGTTTGAATTCAGAGTTTTCCTTCTCCAAGAGCAGTTGCTATTTTAAGGTAAAAGAGCCCTCCTATTTATTCATAGATGGACTGAGAATAATTGGATTCAAACTTTTCTCAAAAATATTAACCCTATATGAGATGCAAAGCAGTCTCGTACAGGATTTGAACACGGGTCGCCGTGTCAATTTCCTTCGAAGGTAACCATTACACCACCAACGCCTCTATACTTGAAATAAGTAAAGTTGGCGACCCCTGTCGAGGGAGACCCAAAGGCTCCCTTTTCAATAGCTACTACACCGAAGTATAGTGGAGGGCGCTACTCCCTTTCCTGGATTGCTCCACTTTACCCTTGATCTGTACTTTATAATGTTGAGTGTTAAGCAAGGCGGCATCAAGTACCATTTTTTGAGACTTTGGTATGACTCGACCAGGGATTGATCCCTGGTACTTGAAATATAGTGCTACAATGTGATGTGAATTGATATCTATGAAAAACAAAACCTTAGCTGAAAATTATTTGTTTTTACAGGATCTGGTAAAGACCTTGTGTCTTCTTATCGCTCAATAGATTTTAAAAATTGATTTAATAATTGTTTTTTTTTTTTTTTGTTTATTAAAATGCACCAAGCCGAAACACAACTGCATAGTTTGGAACGAGCCGCCGCAGGCATTGGCCTCCATGTCAATGCACACAAAACGGAATATATGTGCTATAATCAAACAGGCGACATCACCACACTAGATGGAACCCCTCTTAAACTAGTAGACAAATTCACCTACCTAGGAAGCAGCGTATCATCAACAGAAAAGGAAATCGACACGCGGCTAACGAAGGCATGGACAGCTATCGATAGGCTATCGATCATATGGAAATCAGACCTAACCGATAAAATGAAACACAGTTTCTTCCAGGCAGCGGTCGTATCGATACTGCCGTATGGATGCACTACATGGACGCTAACTAAACGGCTGGAGAAGAAGCTAGACGGCAATTACACAAGAATGTTGCGAGCAATATTGAACAAGTCCTGGCGGCAACACCCCACAAGGCACCAATTATACGGCCACCTACTCCCCCATCACGAAAACTATCAAAGTTAGACAAACCAGACATGCAGGTCACTGCTGGAGAAGCAGGGACGAGCTCATAAGTGATGTACTCCTATGGACCCTCACATATAGCCGAGCAAAAGCTGGACGACCAGCTCGAACATACATACAGCAGCTATGTGAGGATACGGGATATAGCCCTGAAGACCTGCCGGAGGCGATGAACGATAGGGAGAAGTGGCGAGAGAGGGTCAGGGATATACGTGCCTGTGGTACGACATGATGATAATGATGATGATTAAAATGCAAGCAATTCATCAAATGTTCTTTTGTATGCATACTTTTTGACGAGAGGAGTTGGTATATATGTAGCAGAAAGAAAGAAAGAAACTTGAATTTCTGTTTGGCGCGTAATTTAATTTGACCGTTAAAGTCGCCGAACATTTTCACCCAATCAGGATGACTTGTCCTATTCACCCCGAACCATATTTCCGAGCAGCACCAAAAATTGAAGAAAGCCCGCGAATCTCTCTCTCGCTCAGAAATCCCCAACGGGAACGGATGTCTATTCGTCTGTTCCTGAATAGAGTAGCAGCATTAACCATTATGAGGAGAGCCATCTAGTTTATGGACCCCTTGGTCTATTCTTCTAGACCAAGGGATCCTAGTTAAAAACAAATTAGATGATACAATCTAACAACTTCCTACCTTCTTTCTTTACTACAAGGCTCGCAGCATACCAGTGTAAACCCCTCTACCTCATGCTGCCATTTAAACCTTCCTTAAAAACCTAACGACGTCTTCGTTCTTCTCCACCACCTTTATTTTCCATGAACATTTTGCGAGGGGATAACTACCAGCGAAATACCAACGGAACCAAAGTAATACCAACAAAAGCAACTTAAACCTTAAACCTAAAAACCCAATAATAATAATAATAATAATAATGTTATCCCCATCGCTATATATATACATAAGTTGCCAGTTTCATCAAATCTAACTCAGATTCATGACCTGTCAAACCAATTTGGTATGTAAAATTAATTTGTCAACTAATGATAAGAATATGAAATTTTAAAAAAGAAAAAATACAAAAAAAAAAACTTGAAAAATTTTTAATCCTAGGAAAAAAAGGTATTTCAGAACATAACCAGTCCTTTTACTTTCTCGTTGTAATTGCAAACCCAGAAATTTGAACGTAGTTACAACATATAAACATTTCTAGCTAAAAAAGATCAGACTTAGTCATAGTAAACAAAGAGAAAATTTATGGATATCGTTCTCCCAAAAGAGCCGCGAAAAACAGAAAAACATAAAGACTTGTTATGTCAAATTAGGAGTCTAACAGGTTAGCCGCCACGCTATGAGGACTTTCCCCAGTAACGTCAATGTAAAAACGGATAATTCCATAAGAATAACACAAATAAGTTATTTACTGATAGAAATAAAACAGTTAATTGCATCATAAATAAACGCAGCAAACTGACTTAAAGAGAATGCTACCCATGACTGAGTAGGGAAGGTAATTCACTGAGAATTGTGCAAGAGAAAAAATTGACCAAACTGACGAGGGGTATATGTGTATACTAAAACCTGTCTTTAAAAAAAATGAAAAGTGGTAACAGTCAGTTTGGAGGTGTTCGTGGCGTAACGGTTATCGTTGTAGGAAGCGGGCTCGGCTAGCCGAGTTCAAACCCTGAACGAAGCTGTTTGCATTTCTGTTAGTGCTAATACACTTCGGAAAAGAATAAATTCAGTTATTCGCCCAATAGTCATGGGTTAATAGTAAGGCAGGATGGGTTCTTCAACCCTGTGTTGGCAACCAGTCAAGGAGAAGGAAAGCTCTGAGTGGGATGAGCTCCAATAGGCTTATTTCTGTTCAAGACATGAGTCGTGCCATTCATGACCAAGCTGTGTTTGGGGAGCAGTGGAAGAAAGAACTGTCAGGAATTTATGTTAATTTTTTTTTATATTTTATATTTTAAATGGCTCCGACCCCATCTCCCAAACACGCATGCGCACTCAAAAAAAAGTCAGTAAACTAATCTGACATATTTGCTATAATCATTATAAATAATCTAAATTGTTATTTATGTGATAAAATTTGTTTCATTTTTCACAGCAATATACTAAAGGCTCCTTAATCTGATTTAGAGGAGAAAAAAGCACGAACTATCGTTCCCAGGCCGAAAGTTACAATCTCATACGAATTGCCGTCAAGAAATATACCATAAAGGAACGAGAATTGGATCGATGGCGTCCAGACTCCAGAACAAGCCACCGGAGACGATCTGGTTATTTCAAAACCTCTCCATCACCATAGCCCGAGGTAACGCATTGGTCATCCTAAACCCAGCAGCCCACGGTCGTAAAAAAACAACAACAAACAAACAAAAAAAAGAAACTGATTTGTTTTTGGCTCATTTTCCCCATCACTCTTTTTAAGTCTTTTTTGTAAGTCTTTTTGATAGCACACAGTGTCCTAACAGTATTTCTGCGTAACTACATGTGGCTTGACAATGAAGAAAATTCTTATTTTGCACAATAGATATTTACATAGTCTCTTCCCTTGTCAGTACACTTAATTTATTGGTGAATATTAAACACATAAAAGATTATGCAGTGAAAAACTTTTGATCAAAATTAATTCAATAATAACTTGTCAAATAGTGGATCTATTTCTTCACAGATTTGCGGACTTGTAACGATCTCACAGCTTAAGGATGTTTTTATTAAAAATGCTGTGACATTCTCGTCTTGATTTTATGAAATCCCAAATATGAATATGCTTATCCCTACAATGGTAAGGCATGAACCAATCTCTTCTACGCGTAAATAGTTGGCTAGGCTGGTCTTTTCGCTTTTGTTCAGACTTCTCCTTAAATATTGACCTTGTGTCGCATTCTGCACTTAGTAGAGGGGCTGGTTAAATAGAGAGAGAGGGAAGGATAGAGAGGGGAGAGGGAGAGAAAGAGATGGAGGGAGGTAGGTAGGTAGAGAGAGAGAGAGAGAGAGAGAGAGAGAGAGAGAGAGAGAGAGAGAGAGAGCTTGTTTACACTCCTTTGTTGATTCAAACAACTGTTTTACATTTGAAAGGCTTTGTAAGAAGTTTCGTTTTTTTCTGGTTTTTTGTCTGTTTATTTTTTCTCGCTTTTTTGAGAAAGAACTTATCTGGAGTTAGAGATATAATCTCGGTTAACATTCTTTGTCATCATCAATTAAGCTCTGGACTTCCGGATTTTTTCGTGCCCAAATCTTCAGGGTCCAAAATTAAGCCTGGATTTTTTGAGCAAAATTTTTCCTTCATTGATCTTCAGGAAATTCTTATTAAATATCTTTTCTTAAAAAAAAGAAATGAACTTTACGAAAGAAAAATGGATAAAGAAAAATAATACGAAAAAAAAACATGAAGAAAATGCCAAGAAATTACTTGTTGTCCAAGTTTATTTTCTATTTATTTTGCGTCGCTCTGAGACAATCTCCAAGGATTATAAGATCCTTGTTCAGGTCTCATAAGAGACTGAATCTTACTTCCTGTATCAGATTAAAAATTTGCAGACTTCTGGACTACAGTTATTGTGAGGCCTCCAATAAATTTTTCAAAAGGAAAAATTTAAAGACTTTTACAAATCTGATATTTTCAAAGCGAAACCAGGTTATGCAGGGTTCCCCTAACCTTCAGTGAAACCTTTATTCATATAATAAAATTCATATGACGTCACAAACTAACCTATAATATGCATGTGCACTGCACAATTTATTTGTACATCTTGTTTGATCTGAAGAAGAAGCCCAGTTAATTCTTTAGAGAATTGATTTATATCAATGCTTTTTAACAGGATGAAAATAAATTGATAATCTTAATGTGACCGATTCTTGGTTGTGTTTATGTATATATAGATAACAGAATGGAAATAAATTTATAATCCTAATGTGACCGGTTTGTTGTTTTTTCTGAATGAATTTATTGCTCTGTAATGTCTGTTACATTGAGCTCTTTACCAGGAAAATTTAAATGTTCACTCTTGAATAGTTTTCTTGTCCTGATGGAATTACTCCCAACTCCAGTTTAACTGGACTAAAAAATACTTATGTGTATATATATATATATTTATATACATATATATATTTATATACATATATGTATATATATATATTTATATATATATATTTATATATATATATATTCATATACATATATATACATATATATATATATATATACATATATATATATATATTCATATGCATATATATATATATATATATTCATATGCACATATATATATATATATATATAGCGGGAAAGCACTAAATGATTGAATAAAAATTCGATCTCCAAATTATAAATTCTATTTCATGAAATTGAATACTAAGTTTGCTGAAAAACAGACGTTACAAAAGTCTTTTTTGTAGTAAAGATTATATCAGTCTAAGCGTAGATATTTGACAGAAATAGTTAAGGTTCGTGAAATGAAGTATAGCAGTAGTTGTAAGCCTAAAATAAAAAGGGACATATTTTGTGTGTATATAAAAAATCTTTGAGTAAGTTTGTCACTATATGAGAGAAAATACATCTCTGCCTTGATATATATGTGGCTGCTGATGATATTCTTACTGTAAGTGATAGATAAATATTCTTAACGCAGTAAAAATAATAACAAACATTTGTTCAATTTAAGAAAAATTAACCAAGCTGAAATTAAATGCATTATTGAAAAAAAAAATGAGTGTAGATTTTCACTTAAAAGAAATAAACCGAAAAGTTATGTAGATAATGGAGTAAATTCCATTTCTAGTGTCGGTAAAACATAATTAATACTAAAGAAATATTTATTTTTTTGCATATTTAGGTTTGAAATTAGATATAAAAGCTAAAATAATCGGCTAAAATAATTCTAAATTAAAAAAAAAAAATTCTTTGCGGGAAAAGATTTTTTAAATTATTTTTAGTTTCCATCTTTCAAATTTTTCGCGGCAAGTCAAATATTGTCGTCTACAAAGTATCGCGAAATTTTCAAGCAAGTAGGGACATACCGATAAGTTGCTAGATACAAAAATTACAGCTTTTGGAACCGATTTTTTTCTCCCAAAAAATGAACACATTTTTTTAAATATAGAAATTAGTTAAATTAAATTCTCCTATAAATATACGTACAGAGTGTTTAAATTTTTTTTAACGTTTCTACACGAGTTCCTTTATAATTTTAAAGTCTCCACACGTTCACTATTCTTTTCATCACAAAATTGGAATCTTCCTCAGGTGGTCACTACAAAGTCAATTCTACTTTTCTCATAAACATAATTGCATAAGAATGTAGAGATTTTTTATTCACCTGTGAAAGATTCAAAGAGTGCGTTGACAAGGATGGTGAACTCGTGAAGACTTGGTAATAATATCAGACTGATATTCTCATAAGAGAGTTACCATTTTTTAATCACTATATATATATATATATATATCGTACACACACATAATCACACATCTCTTATACATACACCCACACATTACATATATATATATATATATATATATGCATAAGCGTATATATATATATATATATATACTAAACACACACACGCACATATATATTTAATCACTATATATATATATATATATATATACATATCATACGCACACATTGTAATCACACATCTATTATACATAGACCTACATATTATACACACACACACACACACACACACACACACACATATATATATATATATATATATATATATATATATATATCACTGGCTGCAGTTTAAAAGTTGCCTCAAATCGTCTTCAGACCGCGGTGCAATATGCATCAAGTTGGATTTGGTCGAAAGCGAGAAGTTTTCAGCATGAAGGAAATACACACGGAACCACCTTTCCAGTGTGATTACGTAAGAAACGGTTACTGTGAACGCGTAATAACATTAACGACCGAAAGTAAACGCGTTTTGTTTCTTTTTAAATCAAAAACTGCACACTAAAAATGAAGATTAAAGTCTAATGTAGTCTCTGCTCTTAATTGATCTGGCGTGAATATATATATATATATATATATATATATATATATAATTCTCTTAATACCCTGTCCGGTGGCAAAAGCTGCTTTGTAGCGCCAGGAGTGGCCGTACCGCCTTGAGCTACCGAAACTGTGTTATCACACCTGGTTGGCGGCTGATGAGGACAGGGTATCGCACGTGCTTTCACACGTTGTATGATGAAAAATTAAAAAAAAAGAATATATATATATATATATATATATATATATATATATATATATATATATTACACACACACGCACACATATATCACACACACACACACACACACACATATATATACATGCTCACACACAAATATATATATTATACACACAAATATTATATATGTATATACACACACATATATGCACACATTAAACACACACACACACACACATATATATATATATACATGTACATACACAAACATATATATATACACACACATATATTGTATATGTATACACACACACACACACACACATATATATATATATAATGATCAAAAGGGATTAGACAAAAGAAAGTATTTCTTCTGTTTCATTTCTTTTTTTAAAATTGTTTTCGACTACTTTCGACCTCATATCCACCTTTAGCAAAAAAAGTTTCATGAAGGGAATTTTTAAAGAAAGTTTTTAAGTATTTTTAAAAGAGCTGATGATATGCTGTAAGAGAAACGACGAAAAAAGAAACTTGTAACGTGACATGAACATTATCTTTCTTGTATCATTGAATGTTCTATTGACCTTTAGATGATCTCTGTTATCGTAGACACGTGGCACTAAGGTCCGCAGTTAAGGAGATATATTTTAATAATGAGCAGAGTGTGTTTTAAATGAACAGTGACTGTTTTGATCAGAAATTTGTTTATCTGTATAGTTGCTTGCGTTAATACGTCATTCCATTTCAAAGCGGCGTTTTTCGCTTGATGTTAAAGCCATTTAGAGTCAGTGTTTATCTTTGTGCGTTTCTATTATTCCCAAAATAGCGTGCTACCCCTGTAGGGTTGAGCTCTCTAGCGAGAGAAGTAATGGTTGTCACTAGCGTAAAGCAGGGCTCTTCAAATGAATTGAGCTCTCGGTAGCCGTTAAGCGGATATATGTAAACAAAACAAATGCGTTTAAATTTCCTTCGCTTGCGCTAGTTTCTTAGTGGCTGAGTTGTAGAATCTTGGCATTGGCGTTTGAGTCAGCCGGGTTTCGATCTCAGCCCCAGGAATCTAGCGTGTCTAGCCAAACTGAAGAGTTGTGATACAACGAAACAGTCTGTCTGTGGATGACTATATATAATATCCAAAGAAGATGAGTTGAAAATGATTCGATTTGATAATATATTTGTGCATTTTTATAAATCTCCAGGAGTGCTCAATGTATGATAATTAATATATAGATTTATAAATTCCATACGGAGTAAATTCATACAATAACAAGAAAAACACAACTGACCTTCATTTAGTAACTACAAATTTATCTCACTAGGCCATCTATATAAGAAACCAACCTCTTCAGAGAGCCATCAGATAATGGAGTGACCAGCTGAAAAAACTTATAATTACCAAATGACGGTCAGTTAAGTTTTTCTTTCAATTATATATATATATATATATATATATATATATTAGTTGAACTCATTTTAAATTGATAATTCAGACTACTTCATGCCTTGATTCAGCATTCACAGATGAAACAATTTTTCTCCTAATTTCTTGAAGACCCCCACTCGACCTCGCCTTCGACAAGAAGAGATCTATGACCCCTAAAGATCATGTCTTCGTCTAGACCCGATCAAGCTACTTTAAATGTCATCAACCAAGAAAGTTATGATTAAAAACAATAAGATGAAAAGATTGATAGGCAAAAACAGAAAGGGCTATAAATTTGCAAATATTTCGCTGTTTGTTTAACAGCACGTCGGAAACGCTTGGCGTACCGATTATTCTCTAAAATTCAGTTTCGATTTCATTGTTTTAATGGCATATCAACCTTCGTGGGTTATTTAATCCATAGCTGGGAATTATAGTCTTATGGATATGAACTTGCCAAATTCAAATCCGTGATGAGGCTGCTTGCATTTCGCTTTTGCGCCAATGCTCATGGAAAAAGCCATGAATCTTTCTATGGATAAATAGCGAGGCAGACTGGGTTCTTTAGCTTTGGTAAGACAACCCATCTAAGAGAAGGAAAATAACTGAATTCAGAACTAGAAATGTGGAGCTAGCAACTCCACCTCATAAAAGAACTCAACTTATTACGAAACTGCAGCCGTCCATCACAGACATGGATGTAGCTGCGACCCTCTGCCCCAAAGGGCACAGGATATTTTTATTTCACATTGGTTATCTTGAGAGGTGTACTTTGCGCAACGGTTATGGTCGTAGGAAATAGAATCATCGACATGAGTTCAAATCTTGAACAAAGCTGTTAGTGTCTCACTTTACGCTAAAAGATGTGTCTTTTCTCAGTTAGGGGTAAATAGAAGGGCTGACTTGGTTATTTAACCCTCCCGGTTTAGGCAACCAGTCTAGAAGAAGGAAAAATGAATTCAAACCAATTTTAATACGCTTCAAAACCTGCTGATACATGCTGCTTATGGTGGAGGTGTTTGGCAAATATGTACGAGGATCATTAAATAGGTTTCCAGACTTTTTTCGTGTGGGCACTTTTATTGATAGTCCACGCATGAAACTCTAGTCCCCTTCGAAGTAATCACCTTTGGCTGCAATGCACTTGTTGTACCGTTCCAACAACTTTTAGAAGGCCCCATGGAAGTCCTCTTGTGTGAGCGTGTCAATGACCTTTGTCACAGCCTCTTTCATCTCAATTGTCTCATAACGACAGCCTCTGAGCTTAGGGAATAACCAAAAGTCACTGGGAGCAAGGTCTGGACTATATGGAGGCTGAGAAACTGTCTTGATGCCCGTCTTTGTCAAATAGTCTGTGACAAGGATTGAGTTGTTGACTGGTGCATTGTCTTGGTGGAAATACCACTGACCCGATTTGAAGAGTGCTGGCCTCTTCCCAAGGAATCTATTTCTGAACTCCCCTAAAACCTCAACACAGTAATCCTAACCCTAACCCTTTGGCCAATCAACTCTGGTGTATTGACTTGCTTACTCCTTACACACCTCTCATCATCCCTCACAGACTCCCTGCTTTCTTTGAATCTCTTATGCCACTCAAAAACTGATGCTCGATTCATGCAAAATGGTCAAAAAGCAGTCTGAAGCATTCCATACGTTTCTGTGGCATTCTTTCCAAGTTTAAAACAGAATTTTATTGCATATCGTTATTCCTTTGCATTTTTGAAATTCACCAGCTGTGACAATCAGGCTTTAGTAGGGTGTATTCCAATTGCTGCTGTAGCTGTTTATTTGAAGCTGAAATCATAAAAATTGGTCACTCATCTCATAAGATGTATAGCAATAACATACTGAATTATCAAGAGTCTACGACAATTTTTAATGCCTGTACAAAAAAGTCTGAAAACTTATTGAATGCACCACGTACATTGAGCATGAAAGAGCCCATCTTAAATATAGTAAAATGTGTTGAGAGCGCTGCAGTATTAAAATATTCAAGTTAACTCGTAGCTGTGGGTTAATAGAAGGGGGGATTGGGTTCTTTAGACTTGTTTAGGCAACCTCCCCAGGAGAATGAAAAAGTTTGAATTTAAACCAGCTTCATACCTTTTGAAAAGTGACCTTGTGTCACACCCTTCTCGTGTCGAATTGTTTACATAAATACATTTAAATCACCCTCGTAAATTTTTAGAAACAAAGGCTGATCTTGTATCTAAAATGATTCCGAATACCCAAAAAGGAATGCATAAATAAATTTTAAAAAGTACAAGGAAAATCAGAAGTTCCAGTTTCCAAGTCTTATTTGCTGGAGATTACCAAATTCTTTAATTTTTTTGAATTTAGAAAACAAGTTTTTTAATCATTGTTTGTGTGTTAATTTAGACTGAGTTGTCTTTTTTTTTTTTTTTTCACAACATTTCGATTATGCACACATTTGCCTTCTTCAGGCGTCTGTTGGGTTTCGGAATGCGATAACAATTTTTTAGAAGCGAAAGCAAAACAAATGGCATACGATAAAAAGTGAAAATTAGAATAGACACTGATAAAGAAAGACATTTTTAAAATGCTGTTAAATGAGAACTACAGTCTCAAAAGTGCTGTCTTAGCTAAGTCACTATTTCATACATAGAATCATTTTTTAAAAAAACGAGAAATACCAACTTATATATATATATATATATATATATATATGTGTGTGTGTGTGTGTGTGTGTGTGTGTGTGTGTGTATGTGTGTTAGGATAGTTTAACGAATTCGCCTGAAATATGAATAAATTAATATTTCAAGATGTGGTAGGTGAACCAAAAACTTTCAGGCGGTTCTCGGCCTTAAGATAAAAAAAAATCCACTTGTTTAAGTAAAATCTGATGCTGTGACACTTAATTTAAAAATTACAATCATTCTAATAGAAATTTCTTTTTGTTTGGTAATTTTTTTTCTCGTCGAATCTATTTTCTATTTTCGTCTGTTTTCGCGTAGAAAAACATCTGCAAATTGTTTGCAAATATGGCTGACATGCACAATTCTGTAATTTTTATCATTTCATGGCTTGTTCAATTTTCAAATTTTCTTAGCTCTGAGAATGTCTTTGTAATTTAGTGAATACAGCTAGTCTAAGAATTATTCACTTCAACTGAATATTTGCATTGGTTTTTGTTTCTTTGTTTAATAGTATATCAATCTTCGTGGGTTATTTTATGCCAAAAGTCATTCTCGTAGAAGAATAGCAGTGATACTATTTAACTTATACATGGGTGTGACGGGGAAATTGACTAAAATCCCTAAACGGGACTTTATTTTCGCTCGTGTGAAGACGGGGCAGGTTGGCACTTGATCCCCTACAGAAATAAGTCCTGTTCAGAGTTCTTTTCTCAGGCAGATAAGAACTGGCATATTACGTGAGGGAATAATTTAGGGCCAGACTGACCACCGCTGGCAAAGGGGTCCAAAATTTCACACTATCACACACCCACCAGGCCGCTAAACTTCTTTCCCTTAGATAATAGAAGAATACGGGCCTATAGGTCTTAGTTGTAATAATATTAATGTTGTTGTAGTAGTCGGCAACTCCGGTTTCCCGTGTGATACTTTAGGAATTAATAGGACAGTTCTAAGCAAGATAATGTAAGGCGAATAGAAGCTGAAAGGAAAGCATGGAATAATAACATAGACCACATGGTAAAATGAAAATACATAGGTTCTTTACTACGGTTATATATATATATATATATATGTTCAAAGTGTCAAAAATATATTATAGGATAGTCCATGAATATAAATGTCTTTTCTTGGCTTTTATCCTTTTTCAAATTGAGAGAGAGAGTGGTAACATAATTTGGGTGTAACGGAAAAATGTCCCAAAGTTACTTATCTTATTTTTTTGACGGGGTTCCACTGGAGAATTTCTCTTCTTTCACGGGCTAATAGACTTTGTACTGTTTTTAATGCTGGCTTGAAGGATTTTGGAGTTCTTCGTGTCTCAGTCTTTTTGTCTTTAGCCCGGAGTAAAATGGCTATCGTCCGTCTGCCACGAGCGTTGCTCAAAAACTACCTTTTTTTTGTATTTACTTCCGCTGAGGGGAAGGGAACCCCACTTCCGTTTGGGCCCCCCCCGCCAATCATTTGGCTTCTTTTTTCTTTCCCCTTCCGATGTCCAGCGACCCAAGGTCACTTAAGTGCGAACATCTGCGTGACCCACATTCTCTCCTAACGGTCACTTTTTGACTCCTAGATAATGTTAGTTCAACGGAGGGGGGGAGTATCATTCCCACCTCCTCGTCTCCGTGAGCTATCACGTGACAATGGGGGAATAAGGGGTTTCATACCCTTCCCAAGAGGAATTAGTCCGAGAGGGAGAGTTATGGCGTGACGAGTTCCAACTCCCTTACTTCGAGGCTACAGTGTAGCACTCTAGCTATTCTGCTACAGGGATCTTCCTAAATATTTGTATATTTTCTGAGGAAATGCAGATATTTACAAAAACTTCCAGAATTTGTAAAAATAATTTTCGTTTTATACACAGAAACTAATGTTTATAACTATATATATATATATATATATATAAGTTTTTTTGTAGGTTGCCCAGTCGGCTGCGGCTGTAGAATATACTGACTGCAGCTCTGCAGAGGGGTAAGACCCCCACCCAATGAGTGTCCTGGATATGACACTAAACAATCTGATGGTGAGTTTCCAGTAGTGCTGGGGCTTTGGGTATTACGGAGCACCCCTTCATTGCCATTGCTCCCAGGTCCACTCTGGTCCAGTGTGGAAACACCTAATAAGGCCCTATCTATGGGTTAAATAGAACTAACGGTATACTTATGCTAAACTGAACTGTTTGACAAAACTGAATTGCTTAAAATGTTTTTGACAATTAAACCGTACTTACATTTAAACTGCGTGCTTATGATAAACTGGATTATTTGAAATAGAACTGTTTCTTGACATTGAAACTGTATTTACACTAAACTGATTTGTTTAATATAGAAATGTTTTAACATTTAACTGTGTGTAAAAAAAAATCTGTATTTATACTTAACTGAATTAGCTGAATTAAAACTGTTGGAATAAACTGAATAGTTTAAAATAGAAATGTTTTTGACAATTAAACTGTGTGCTCATGCTTAATTGAATTGTTTAAATAGAACTGATTATTTACATAAAAAAGGATTTGGCGTTAAATAACCTACAAAGGTTGATATGCCATAAATCCAAACCAACCAATCAACCAACATTTGTTGTAGGTCCATAGAGAGAATGAAATATTTCAAAATGAGTAGGTCCACGAATTTATTTATTTTGTTCTTACATACGTATATGTTTCCAGCTTGTTGCATTCGTCAGAGAACATATACAGCACAAGACATTGTTAATGGGGTACTCAATGAGACTTGAACTAACTCGTGCTTGTAGTTTGAATAGTTTTCAGTGGGGTATAGGTTTATATGGAGGTCACTTCTCTCTTTTTCTCAGAGTGCGTTTACCTTAGCCTGCTTTACCCCTCATTGGTCTTTGATCGTATTTGAATGTTCTTTTCGATGTGTGTGTGTGTGTATGTGTTTATTACGTGTGTATGTTTCGAATATAAATTCATAATAGAAATTATATATATATATATATATATATATATATATATATATAATCATAGAAATAAATAATGATTATATATATATAATCATCATAGAAATAAATAATTATATATATATATATATATATATATATATTCATCATAGGAATAATTAATAATATATATATAAATATATAAATTTTGTTGTAGGTACAAAGAGAGAATAAGAATATCTTAAAATCCATATATATATATATATATATATATATATATATATATTATCATTATCAATTATTTTTACGATGAATGTATGTACACACACACACAATAAATTGCAGTGTGTGTGTGTGTGTGTGTGTAAAAAGTTAAAAAGATAAAAGATATATAATTGGTGTAAAGTAAAAGTAAAGTTACCGACCGTAGACGAGGGCGACCAGAAGGCTCCCTTTTCAATAGCTACTACACCGAGGTGTAGGGGAAAACGCTACTCCTTTCCCTGGATTGCTCCACTTTACCCTTGATACGTACCTTATATTGCTGGAGGTTAAGCAAGGAGGTATCAAGTACCATTTTTTAAAGTCTTTGGTATGACGCGACCTGGCCTCCCGGACTATTGGCGAGCACTCTACCCACTCAGCCAATGAAGCACCAGCACGGATCTCCCTAATTGATTATTAATTAATTAATCTATTTTATTCTGTTAACGCGTTTCAACTTCAAAATTTGCCGGCACACAAAAGTATTCTATTAAAAATTATTGTAAGCATGAGAACTGAAATAAAATGATCATAAAATAAAATAAAATAAAATTTTTAATGCAAGTCTAAAATTTTCATCAGGACCAAAATGTTTGGTTTTATGAGGACGAGCAATACACGGAAATTTATCCCCGATAAAAGAGTTTTGACTTGCATGAAAAAAAAAAAAAAAAAAAAAAAAAAAAAATAACATTATGATTATTTTATTTCAGTTCACATACTTAAAATGATTTTTAATAGAATGCCTTTGTGTGTAAACAAATTTTGATGTCAAAACGCGTCGACAGATACAAAATCGATAAGCTATCGGTCATTTGAAAGTCAGACCTGACCGATAAAATGAAACGCAGTTTCTTCCAAGCAGCGATCGTGTTGATACTGCTATATGGATGCACTACATGGACACTAACTAAACAGCTGGAGAAAAAGCTTGATGGCAACTACACAAGAATATTGCGAACAATTTTGAACAAGTCCTGGAGGCAGCACCCCACAAACTGTACGGCCACCTATCTCGCATCACGAAAACTATCAAAATTAGACGAACCAGACATGCAGGACACTGCTGGAGAAGCAGGGACGAGCTCATAAGGGATGTACTTCTATGGACCCTCTCATATGGTCGAGCAAAAGCAGGACGACCAGCTCGAACCTGCATACAGCAGCTCTGTGAGGATACGTGATGTAGCCCTGAGGACCTACCAGAAGCAATGAACTATAGGGAGGAGTGGCGAGAGAGGGTCAGGGATATACGTGCTGACGGCACGACATGATGATGATTATCAACTACACCGAGTTTCTATTTTTTGTCTGTTTACCCTTTTCCACATCTATTCAGTCCGATTCATTCTCCCACTCTCTCTCTCTCTCTCTCTCTCTCTCTCTCTCTCTCTCTCATATATATATATATATATATATATATATATATGAGTATTATTCGGTATCGAAATTAATATAAGCATTAATATTTCTCTTAAAAGTTAATAATCGAACTTAACATGAAAAGAAAATAAATTAAACAAATAAATAAAAAAGTTAAATTACCGTAATTATAACTGACGGAAGAATTTTGAAAATAAAATAAATAGGTAAATAAAAAAAAAACAAAAAATAAACGGAAATTCAATAAAACGAGGAGGTAACTCCTTAATCTCTTCCCCTCCCCCTCCACCCCACGTGTCTATTCTGTTTTATTCATCCATTGGATCTGAAGAAGTCCTGTTATATTTTTCTTCGTGTTTTTGGTTCACACCAGAAACTGAAAAACAGGATGGAAATAAATTTATAATCCTAAATTAACCGGTCTTTGGTTTTTTTTCTTAAAGAAAAGATATATATATATATATATATATATATATATATATACGCATTATATGAGATTGTTTTGAAATCAAATTGACATGTTTTGCAAGAAAGCGAAATATTTTATGCAAAACGCCGCAAAAACTAACAGTCAAATTTCACTGCAAAAGTCCAAATTCTTTATTTGTGGTTGATGATATCTTTTGATTATCCATATTCTATGAGTATTCATCTCTTAAAGAATGGTAATATATTATAACAACTTTTCTTACCAAATTAATTCTCAAAGAATGAAGAATGCTAAAAAAAAAAAAAAAAGACCAAAAAACAAAAAAAAAAAAACCCAAAAAAAACAAACCTGACCGCAATGTCCCTATTCATAGCGATACAGTTAAATTTTCAAATCAATGTACATAATTATTTTTTATCTTCCTTAAATGGAAATTCGTTTTTGGGAATAAAGTCATTTGCATTCTAATGACAACAGACATTAAATAAAACAATACAAAGAAATAAAAACATAAATTTGATTCATCACATTGTCTATTTCTTTCTCATTTCGTTTAATTTATTCCAAACTTTATATGCATACATAATTATGATTGAAAATTTATGAATAATGGGATATTATGCCACATTAAACGTTTCGTTTTTTTTTATTAAACCATCATCAAGACAATGTTACCATGTGATGTGATGTGATGCATCTTCTGAATTATTATCAAAATTCAAAATGAGACAAAGAAAGGTTGAAAATTCTTAACCTTTTATTGTATATATCATATGAAATACACAAAATTCGACTCACACGGCCACATATAAGGATTTTCTATTGAAGATTTGCCCCAGTCGGCTGGGGCTGGATAATACACCGACTGCATCTCTGCAGAAAGGTAAGACCCCACCCTACCAACAAGAGCGTCCTCGATATGACATTAAAAAGTCTGATGGTGAGGTTCCAGTAATGCTGTTGGAGATGCTTCTTTATTGCTATGTTCACAACGTTTCGGCCAATGTGCTCTCCGGACTTCTTGAGGTATTTCTTGTCGAACTCGGGAGCCTAAGCAGACCTTTGAACCACGTTCTTCATTTATTGTTCTGACTCCCCATAACTGGGTACAAGTGTTAAGTATTCCTGTATTGTTACTCGCCTGCTGTCAGGATTGAACCTGCAACCTCCAGATGATTGCCATTTAGAAGCTTAGGGAACCAACACCTATAACCGTTACGCTATGTAACAGTTCAGAGTGAATTTTTGGGACTTATAAACTTAATGTTCTTACATCACTATGAATTACAACTAATATATATGATTTTTACCTGAGTTCAAATTACGATTTTTCTTACAGTTCCGTGTATGCTCCCGAGTTCGACAAGAAACACCTGAAGAAGGCCGGAGGACATATCGGCCGAAAGGTTGTGAATATAACAATGAAGATGAAGATAATAATCAAATATAAATACTTGAATATATATATATATATATATATATATATATATATATGTCAGGCATTGGCGTAATAGTGTTGTTCAATCCCAGGTCGAGTTATACAAAAGACTCAAAAAATGGTACTTGATGTCTCCTTGCTTAACACTCAACATTATAAGGTACGGATAAAGGGTAAAGTGGGTTAATCCTAGTAAAGGAGTAGCACCCTTCCCTACACCTTGGTGTAGTAGCTATCGAAAAGGGAGCCTTTGGGTCTCTCTCGGCTACAGTTGCCGGCTTACTATATATACTGTAATCCATATCTGTTGTTTTTCAGCCTCAAATTAATCGTGTGTAGTCATCTGATGCGACGAAGAGTATAATGATCTTCTTCGCCGAAATAAATTTATAATGACAATTTAACCAGGTCTGAGTTTTCTTCTAATTACATTTTATTTGATATGAATCATTTGTTCGCACGCTGTTAAATGATCGAACAGTTCTATTCGATCCATAGATGGGACCCTAACAGGTACTACGGGCTGGTGTGAACTTGGGAGAAATGTCAATAAAGAGGTTCTCCACCTTTCCAAAAATTCCGGAATTTGAGCCTTATCATCAGATAGTTTAGTTTCATACCCAAGTCACACACTGGAGAGGGGTCTTATTTCTCTGCAGAGATGCAGTCAGCGTAATTTACATCTTCAGCCGAAACAAATCGAGTGTGTATGTGAAAATGTACGCACAAGAAGATAAAAAGCAATGTATGTGTGTGTGTGAGAGAGAGAGAGAGTCGTGTCAAGATTTGAGTGAGAACGTGAAAATATATGAAAGAATGAGGGTACAGAGGCTAAAAAAAAAAAAATCACACTTTTGGCGTGAGAGTGCTCACGTGTGAGAATTCATGTGCAAACGTACACCTACTAAAAAAGAGAGTGTGCGTGTGTGTGATTGGGTGGGCGTTCGCATCGTGCATTCCACACTCGAATCGACTTAGGAAAACATCTGAGAGAATAAACAGTCAAAATTTATAGCGTAGATTCTTCGCGCTCCGATAAACGAGGGTCACGTGCAAATAAATAAAATGAACTTATATTAAAAAAAAAAAAAAGGTTAGAAAATACAGGGTAATATTTGCTTACTTATTTACAAGGACGGGATAGACCAGGTGTAATGTTTTCACAGCTGTTGTAATACACCTTTGACACGAAAACAATGAAAATTGAAGATCGAGTACAAAAAAAAGGGGAAAAGTATTGAAATTTATAAGACATTTAGATCTCCCTAACTTGATATAGAGCGCTAGAAGAACTCGGGTAAATCCTAGAGTGTTAGTATATATATATATATATATATATATAAAATAAACATACATTAAACAAAAATTATATGAAAATATACACACAAATAAAAAGACATATATAAATTAACATAAAAAATAAAAAGGCACGTAAATGTACGTATATATGAAGATAAATATAAATAGAATAATATAGATATAAAAATATGTATGTGGAGAACGACACACACACACACACACACACACACACACACACACACACACACACACACACACACACACACACACACACATATATATATATATATGAATAAATATGCACATATATATATATATATATATATATAAATATGTATATATACACATAAAATATAAATGCAGATATACATTATATATATATATATATATATATATATAGAGAGAGAGAGAGAGAGAGAGAGAGAGAGAGAATGAGAGAGATAGAGAGGTTTGATTTAGTTTGGTTTTATCGCATATCAATCATTGTACGTTATTTAATACTAAAATCCTTTTAATACATATATATTAAATATATGATTTTTAAGCCTATCTTGTTAACATTTTTAAACGAGCCGAAGCACATTTTTATTTTCACAGAATTAAATAGTTTCTCTAATTTCTATCTAATACAAATAATTCTATTACTATTAATCATTTGTTTGCACATAGTTTAATTTTTTCAAACAATTTTTTAGCATGTCAACAAAGTTAAATGGATTCAAGTACTGTGACGTATCACTAACAATTCAATTCAACATCAGTGATTTATTTGCACAGCGGTAAATGTAAAAACAGTTCTATTTCAAACGATTCTGTTTGGCATAACTACACAGTTTAAATGCTAACAGATCTATTTGACCCATAGAGAGGACCTGATATATATATATATATATATATATATATATATATATATATTGGCAGCGTTTCTTCATTAATACATATTTCATTGAGCATAATAGACATTTTCTGTCTACATATTTTTGTTGATCCTTTTGTATTGCCGTACTGATTTATGATATTCAGCAGGAATTGGTTGATGAATCTTCCATAATTAGTTATATCCCAAGGACTTTCTGCCCGACTTTGGGACATCATCAGGGGAGGATCTATTACAAAAGTGATGTAACTTTTGTATGTACATTACTACTTTGTAAGAAGAAGAGCGTCTGGGCCGTTGCAGTGTGTAGCGTTTACTTTTATATTTGTTCCTAGAAATAGTGTCAGTAGCTAAAGACATTTAAGTACATTAGCACTGGTTTGAAAATTAATTCTGTTAAGTTTGGGTTATATTTTCCTAATATGTAGTGCTTTCGAGAAATCAATACGGCAATACGAAAGGATCAACAAAAAATATGTAGACAAAAAATGTCTATTATGTTCAATGAAATATATATATATATATATATATATATATATATATATATATATATATATATATATAAGTAAATACATTCACACATTTTAATAAACAAATGAACGTATAGATCTATAGATATACATATGAAGAAAATTAACAATATGTTAATTTTCGTATTCACTTTTATTATTATTTTCATTTGTATGTACATATGTAAATTTATATATCTATACATTTATTTATTTAATAATATATAGGAATATTCTTATTTTTATATATACATATATATTTACTAATCTATGTGTGTTTGAGAGAACACACACATGCTGTGTGGAAAGGGCGAGTCGTAATGTTTTATAATTGATTACGAGTATGTGTTTTTTTTTTGTTCAGGTTTTGTCTACTATGACTAACTAGATTCTGTTGGGCACTGTCTTTAAAGAGAATAGCACTATAACATAATTCAATCTTCTAGAAATTTGGTAACAGCAACGATGCATTGCTTTATCATTCATGTCAGAACATACAATACCAAGATTTCACAGAATTTGATCATCAATCTGATGGCATTAGCGAGGATTTAAAAAGAGTAGGATTAATGCAATGGTGATTATGAAAGAACGGCAGCGCGTAAGTCTTACTATGGTCGTTATGATTAAGAAATTAAAACAACAAAAACAACTCCTCAATATGTCAGTGAGATCAAAGCCATGATTATCAATGATCCCAGGAAGTCAATCAGCTCCATAGCTAAGGACATGGAAGTAAGTGATTGATTTGGTTAGGTTTAATGGCATATCAACCATTATAGGTTATTCAGTGCCAATTCCTCTTTATACATATATATTAGATATATACGATTTGGTTTGGTTGGATTTCATGGCATATCAACCATTGTAGGTTATTTAATGCCAAATCATCTTTATACATATATATCAAATATATATGATTTGGTTGGGTTTGGTTTCATGGCATATCAACCATTGTAGGGTATTTAATGCCAAATCCTCTTTATACATATATATTAGATATAAGCGATTTGGTTTGGTGGGTTTATGGCATGTCAACCATTGTAGGTTAACTAATACCAAATCCTCTTTTTACATATATATATAGGGTTTGGTTTGATTGGGTTTTATGGCATACCAACCATTGTAGGTTATTTAATGCCAAATCTTCTTTTTACATATACATTTAATATATAGGTTTGGGATTGTTTTGGTTTTATGGCATATCAACCATTGTAGGTTATTTAATGCCAAATCCTATTTATACATATATATTTGATATATATATGATTTGTAAACACATAGCATTCTTAAACAAGCCTGAGATCTTTTTTTGAGCACAGTTAAATGGTTTAAATTAATCATATATATATATATATATATATATATATATATATGGAAGCGAATAATGGAAATGAATCCGACAGTTTGTGGAAAAGAATAAAACAAAGTAATCCAAAAGTGATGAATTTATCATAAAGGAAAGTCTACGTTAAATCTTTTTATTAAAACATCCATCGTTGTTTTCACAACACTTGTTTCCCCACCTAAAAGGCCTGATGAAGGTTTATTAAGACTGAAACGTTTTAACGTTGGCTTCCCTTTATAATAAATTCACCAATCTTGGATTACTTTGTTTTTCGATTTTCACCATATATATATATATATATATATATATATATATATATATATATATATATATATATATATATGTATATATTATTGAGTCCAGATAAACCGGAGTCGGGAATAATTCCGCCAGGACAAATTCATTCCACTAGAATATTTAAACTTTTCCTGGTAAAGAGCTCAATGTGACTAACATCACAGAACAATAACTTCTTTAAGAAAAACAAAAACCTGTCACAATAGGATTATAAATTCATTTACATCGTGTTATGGGTATTGATAAATATCAATAACACCAAAAGAAATCAGGTCTTCTTCAGATCCAATGGATAAATTAAGTGACGTACAGAATAGACACTGGAGGGAAGGGTGGGACGGGGTAGAAGAGGGCTGAAGAGTTACCTCCCCGTTTTATTTTATTGTGTTGTGACCGATTTTTGTTTTTCCTTAAAGAAATATATATATATATATATATATATATATATATATATATATATATATATATTTATAATAAAGAAATATAGTAAAAGAATAAAGTAAGATTAAATTATTACTGATCTACAATAATCCCAACTTAATCATAGGTCGAAAATACTTAATGATTGTAGATGTAAGAAAGGTTGGCTACTTGGTAGATGATTTATAATTTAATTCAATTTTAATTATTTATTATATTTTCCTTTTTTTATTTAATTAGATCATTCATTTATTTACTTATAATGATAATCTTATTCTTTCTAGTGATGTTTAAATCAATAAAATGTAGTTTTGGTCAAACCCTCCTCAAGTTAGAATCGTCCTAATAATACGTTTAGGTGAAACCTAGGTAGAATTTTTTTTCTGACTCTGAAGGTATTTGTATTTCGCCCTTCTTAGTGTATTGAGTACTCTTATGTTAAACTTAAGGAGTTCTCTCGGTATTTTTTTTTCTTTTGGCGAGGCAGGCGTCATTGGTCGATTATTTTCAAGGAGTACGTACGCTTTTAGTTTTCTTTTTTTAAGGAATTTTTTTCTGAATATCAGTCTGTGCTAAAGTTTTTTTCATTTGCGAATTGTATTATCTGTTTTTTTTTTTCACACCATCAGAATTATAGAATAGTTGTGATATTCTTTTTTGGTTGGGTTTTATGGCATAACAATCTTTGTGGGTTATTTAACGCCAAATCCATTTTTATGTAAATAATCAGTTCTATTTCAAATAATTCAGTTTAGCATGAGTACACAGATTAGTTGTCAAAACCATTTCTATTTCAAACTATTCAGTTTATTCAAACAGTTATTTTTAACAATTCATTTTAGAGTAAGTACAGTTTCAATATCAAAAACAGTTCAATTTCAAACAATCCAGTTTATCAAAAGCACGCGGCTTAAATATAAGTACAGTTTGTCTAAAACATTTCTATTTCAAGCTATTCAGTTTAACGAAGCAGTTCTAATTCAGTTAAGTATAAGTACAGATTTTGTTTACACACAGTTAAATGTCAAAACAGTTCTATGTAAATCAATTCAGTTTAGTGTAAATACAGTTTCAATGCCAAAAAAATTTCTATTTCAAGCTATTCAGTTTAGCATAAGCACGCAGTTTAGCATAAGTATGCCGTTAGTTCTATTTAACCAATAGATAGGGCTCAGTTGCTGCCTAGTCGGGCCTGAATGGAACTGGAAGCAATCGCAATGAAGGAGTGCCCCGCATTCCCTAAAGCCCCAGCATTACTGGAACCTCACAATGAGATTGTTCAGTGTCATACCAGGATATTCGTGGGGGTGCAGTCAGTGAATTCCACAGCCCCAGCCGACAGGGCCATGTAAAATTTTTAAACATATATATATATACGCATTTTTTAAATTATACCAAAGACCTTAAAAATAGTACTTGATACCTCCTTGCTTAACACTCAGCAATATAAGGTACGTATCAAGGGTAAAGTGGAGCAATCCGGGGAAAGGGGTAGCGCCCTCCCCTACACCTCGGTGTAGTAGCTATTGAAAATGGAGCCTTCTGGTTGCCCTCGACTAAAGGGAGACAACTTTACTTACTTATATATGCATGCGTGTTTGTTTAAATAATAAAGACATTTTGTCTCTATAATTTTATTAAGATCCTTTCAAATTTCCAAATAAGTGTCTTGGTTTCCGGTTGGAATTAGTTGATGAATTAACCAAAATTGTTTCCGAGCACCTTCGGGTCTTTCATAGGCCATCATCAGGGATCGTTTGCGTGTGTAAAGAGTGTTTTTTAAGAGTCTGTTAAAATTTTTTTTTATAACATTACATAATCACGTTAACGCAAAGTTGGAAAATTTTTGTAAATTCATCCGCTAATTCCAACCTGAAAGCATAACATAGGAAACTTGAAAGAATCTTAATAAAATTATATATACAAAATGTCTTTGTTATTTAATCAAACATGCTTAAATGAAAGACTGGTGCCCAGCCACACACACACACACACATATATATATATATAATACAATATCACATTATTCAGCAATATGATTTATATACCTTCTATAGTGCAAACAATATGAAGGAACTGTTCCGGAACACTGAAATAAATAATATGACAGTGAAGTTATACACAAAAATCTAAAGAAATTTACAATAGGACCAAATTGCTTCTACATATCCTTTCTTTACTAGATATATTCAATCAAACTTATCCCTTCCTCAACCTATTTCACAGTTTGTTTGTTTTTTATGATCATGATCCCCTATAAATAAACTCCTAATAATAAAACAAAATAAAAAAAATGACTGACTAATTATCTAAAGTCTATCGTCAATTCCTAAGATCTCTCCTTTGAATATTTTTTCAGACTTATTTTCTTTAACTTGATTCGGCATTAAATGACCGATGAGGTCGATATGCCGTAAAACAAAACAAGACAAAAAATGACTTATATGTGTGTAAGATAGGCCAGACCAGTGAATAACACAGAAGAATAATATACAACACAATATTTAAAAGAAAAGGAATACGCCGTTGCTAATGAAATTCATATGTTTTGCTAGAAGCATAGCTTCTTCAGAAATGAAATTTCATTTCGTAAAAACAAAGTCTACACGTGACAAAAGGGTAAGAGGCTTGCTACTTACAAATATAAAAATCCTGTATCGGTCAAGGTTTTAGGCTTTCTTTTTACCAATTGTTTCGCTTCAATTTTTTTTTTTTTTTGTTGAGGATATCTTTTAGCATGTCTCTTTCCTTGCGTATAAATTTGGTGAGGGCATTTCTAAAGAAAGGATGCTTGTAATGAAACATGTCGATTTAATTTCCTCTTTTGTGTTCCTTTTTCATATACAGACACAAACATACATTTGGGGTATTACGTATGACGTTCTGGCCGACGTGCTGGACTGCGACATTGTTGTAAGCGATTACGAACCCCATTGATAGCATTATGTTCACTTTTGAACTGACACCCCTGGGAAAGGTAAAAACTTTTTTTATACTCTAGCAATGGATTAAATTATAACCAGCCAGTGTTTGCCAATGGTCTGTGAGCCCGGGGTTCAATCTTAGGTTGAGTCATACCAAACACTCAAAAAATGGTACTTGATTCCTCCTTGCTTAACATTCAGCATTATAAGGTGCATATCAAAGGTAAGTGGAACAATCCATGAAAAGGAGTCGTGCCCTCCCTATACCTTAGTGTAGTAGCTATTGAAAAGGGAGCCTTCAAGTCAACCTCGACTAAGGTGGCTAACTTACTTATAAATTAAATGGAAAAAATACTGTCTTTTAGAAGGAGGGCTCTGGCAAAAAATAACCCACCAATGTTGATATACCATTAAACAAAGAAACCAAACCATTGCTTAAAACTTTATGCGTAGATGTTAAAATCAGAAAATTTGAAACTCTTGATGCCATCCATTCCCAAATGGCAAATTTTCCACTTTTTCACATGTGCAAAGCTTGTTTGCTCAAAGGCAGCGTTACCACTAGGCTAGGAACTCCCACCTCATATTAAGAAACACACGCGCGCACACACACACACACACACACACACACAAACACACACACACACACACACGTTCTGATTTCAATGTACACATCCTTCTATATAAATACCGCTCTATTTCCACCCTCTCTCCTGGATTCCGTTACCTGAGCCCGCAGGTATTTTGATTAACGGCTAACAGTAACATGCAATTAATGTTTTTCACCTGCCTATCAAAAGGCTCAGGCTGACGTGTTATGAAGAATGCCACATTGTCTTCAGCTTGCCCATTTTTCACTTGGGTTTGGGGGTTTGAGTGGAGTTTCTGCCACTCAAATAAGCGATATGAGAATACTAAATAGTTTCAGTTCGAATCCTTTACGACCGTTATTGTCTCGAGAAAAAATCTTGAAACTAGGAACGACAATTTTATGGAAAGTAAGAAAGATAAAAACACGACTATTTAATAATTATTATAAACGATATATTATAGAATGAAAATTTTTATGAAAGGGGTTTTATATGTTGATCTCTGTATTACTGTGTAGTGTAAAAAGAGTGAAAAAATTAATTGGTTTGGTTTGGTTTTATAGCATATCAACCCTTGAAGGTTATTTAATACCAAATCTATTTTTATACATAGAAACAATTCTATTTCAAGCAATTCAGTTTAGCATAAGTACACAGTTTAGTTCCACTTGATGTATAGATAGGACCCTATCAGGTGCTATCACTCCAGGCCAGAGTGGAGCTGGGAGCGATGGCTGTAAAGGGGTACTCCGCATTCCCCAAAGCTACTGCATTACTAGAGCCTTACCATCTGATTATCATATCCAGAACACTCGTTGTGAGGCGGGGAGTCTTATCCCTCTGCAGAGATTAATTGATTGATTGGTTGGGTTTTATGGCATATCAACCTTTGTAGGTTATTTAATGCCAAATTTATTTTTGTACAAATAATCAGTTCTATTTCAAACGATTCAGTTTACTATGAGTACGCATTTTAATTGCCAAAAATATTTCTATTTCAAGCAATTCAGTTTAGTTAAACAGTTCTAATTCAAACAATTCAGTTTACCGTAAATAGAGTTTCAATGTCAAAAACAGTTCTATTTCAAGCAATTCACTTTTGCATAAGTATACAGATTAGCTCTAATTGACCCATAGATAGGACCCTATCAGGTGCTACCACTCCGGGTCTGAGTGGACCTGGGAGTGATGGCAATGAAAGAGTACTCTGCATTCCACAAAGCTCCAGCAGCATTACTTGAACCTCACCATCATATTGTTTAGTGTCATATCTCGGACATTCGTTGGAGGTGGGGGTCTTACCGCTCTGCAGAGAAGCAGTCGCTGTATTCTACAGCCCCAGCTGAATGGGCAACTCTGCAGAGATGCAGTCGGTGTATTCTACAGCCCCAGCTGAATGGACAACTCTGCAGAGATGCAGTCGGTGTATTCTACAGTCTCGAAAAAAAAAGTATATTTTATAGAAAGTAAAAACGATAAAATACATGACTATATAATAATTATCATATACGATATTTTATTGTATGAAAATTTTTATAATAGGGATTTTTTTCAGTTGATCTATATGTTATTGTATAACAAAAAGAGAGAAAAAATTAAGTATATTTTTCGAATTTACAATAAGAGAAGGTTTATCGAATAGCCAAAAGCATTGGATGTCTGTAAGTCTAAGGGGAGGTCCTTCTATGACGGTTATCGTTGTTGGACTTCGACTATCCGAGTTCCGATCCCTAATGAACCTGTTTGCATTTCTTTTTGAGCTAATATACTTGGGGAAAGGTATGAATCCAACCATTTCCCGTTCAGATATGGGTAAATAGTGGAGTGGCAACCACCGTAAAAGAAAGAAAGCTCTGAATTCAAGCCAGACCTGGAGAGGGATGGGCTCTGTTTGGTTTTTTAGGCGAAGACACGCAATATGAGTGACGTTACCACGACCAAACTAGGTATCTGGATAAGTCTAAAAGCCTCGGTTGAGATTGCCTAATACGACGATCGTGGTCGAGTGGTAGATCACAAAAGTACTGCTGGAAGATGAAGAACCATTAAAAACGATCATTTTTACACGTTCGCCTAATATTCAAGATAAATTTCGATCTTTTCTCATCTGAAGATCATCAAGTCTATGTACCATTACTCCATAACAAATGATCAACCCTCAGATTCTATGCAACCCTGGCTGATTCCATTCAGTACAAGTGATTAGAGCTAGGTAAGTAAAAGTAAAGTTGGCGACCGTAATCGAGGGTAACCAGAAGGCTCCCTTTCCTATAGCTACTACAATTAGGTGTAGGGAAGGGCGCTACTCTTTTCCTTGATTGTTCCACTCAACCCTTAATGCGTACCTTATATCGCTGAGTGTTAAGCAAGGAGGTATCAAGTATCATTTTTAAAGTCTTTGGTATGACGTGACCTGGGATTGAACTCAGGTCTCCCGGACCATTGGCGAACACTCTACCCACTAGGCAAAGCCGGTTAGGTAGTGACCATGAATATATTCATTTGGATTGTTTTGTTAGGGGTTCATGCACCCGGACCCACCTTAAAAAGGCCTTATGCCATACTCATCTGGTTGGTGGGCCGGAAGACAAATACAGTTAGGGGGTTTATGCAGTGAGGCAATATATGCTAACATAGATTGTATATATAAAGTATAATCAATACATTCATAAGTACATATATTTGGTCTTTCGCAGGTTGATTATTTTGACTTGGTTCCCTCGCCGAAAAAGTGTGGGCACCACTGGAATAGGCGAACCACGAAGATACGTTAAAATGTGCGAAGCTTTTCTTCAGAGTGACCAAAGAATATTGACATATGAATATTGATTGCTCTTCCACTGCCCGTATAAACGGCTAAATAATCTATCTTATCTGAAAAAAAAATTATAAGACAGCTCAGTAAAGATACCTTTGCAATTTGACGAATTTCACTTGCACCGCACAGGTAACAATTAAAAATATGGGAGGGATTTTTGTTACAATGGACTCCACTCATCCTCTTATTCTCAAATCCTCTAATCTCTGTACCAATCATTTGGTGAATGTACCGAGTGCACCAGTTACAATTGGTATCACCGTCACTTTCATGTTCTATAGTTTTTCTTTAGTTCTCTCACAAGGTCTACGTAATTAGTTCTCTTTTCATTTACTTCCAGTTTTACCCTGAGGTCAACCAGAACGGCAATGTCCACTATTCAGTATTGTTGAGATCGGCTAGAATACTAAGAAGAGTCCTGGTAACTTGCTGTCTCTCAGACTCCAGTGGAAAACCACCAGCTAACGCTGATGAGAAAAAAACTCTCAAATGTGTAAAATAATACTAACATCACCAGTAAATTTATTCTGAGCCCTTGAAACGTTCTAAAAAAGCTTGGAAAAAAAGAGTGAGAAAACTGAAGATCAGAGGAAGAATCGAGACCATCCAGACCACAGCAGTGTTAAAATCAGATAGAAAATATAGAAGAGTCCTACTGACCAGAGGAGACTTGCCGTCACTCAGACTCCAGCGAAAAACTACTAGTTAAAACTGGAGTAAAAAAATTCGTATCAAGTGAAGATAATAATTAATCACATAAAATATAGCAGCAAACTGGCACAAAAGGAATTTGGCCATTCTCAAAAAATGGTATATGTACAAACAGAAATCTGTCCAAGAAAATGAAACGCACAGAATTCTCTTAGACTTTAAAATGCAAACAGATCACCCAATCTTGGCATGAAGACCAGACCCAGTGTTTATTAATGAAAAGAATAGAACTTTTCATCTTGTGGATTTTGCCATTCCCGAGGACCGTAGAGAAAAATAAAAGAAAGCGAAAATATCGACAAATATCTGGACCTAGATTGAGAGCAGAGTTAAAATAAACTAAGATACTTCGAATAGTTCCGGAGACCTGATGAGACGACAAGCTTTCACTTCGAACTCAATGAAAAACTACCCGTTAAAACCGGCGTGAAAACTCACAAGGAATAAAATCTAAACTCTTAAACCTAAAATTTCTCTGTGGTCTGTGATAGATACATGAAAGAGGCTGAAAGTCGCTGGGGTTTTATAACATATCAACTCTTGTAAATTATTTAATGTTAATTCCTGTTATATATTCAGATCCCGCAGTTCTTGATGCTCTGGTGACCTGCGATGAAAGCTGGATCTACTGTTATGACCCAGAGACCAAGAGACAGAATTCCCAGTGGAAGCATGCTAGCTCTCCCAGACCCAAGAAGGCCAGACAGAGCAAATCCACTCACAAACTTTTGATGATCCCTTTTTTTGACAACACTGGCATGATTTACATGCACTGGGTTCCCTCTGGACAGACAGTCAACAAGGAATACTATGTTGAGGTTTTAAGGGAGTTCAGGAAGAGATTCCTTAGGAAGAGGCCAGCCCTCTTCAAATCGGTTCAATGGCATTTCCATTAGGACAATGCACCAGTCCACAACTCCATCCTTGTCATAGACTATTTGACCAAGATGGGCATCAAGACAGTTCCTCACTCTCCCTATAGTCCAGACCTTGCTCTCTCTGACTTTTGGTTATTCCCTAAGCCCAAGAAAAAAACTTAGAGGCTGTCGTTATGAGACAATTGAGGAGATGAGTGAGGCTGTAACGAAGGTCATTGACACGCTCACACAAGAGGACTTCCATGGGGCCTTCCAGAAGTTGTTGGAACGGTACAACAAGTGCATTGTAGTCGGAGGAGATTACTTCGAAGGAGACTAGAGTTTCATGTGTGTACTATCAATAAAAGTGCCCATACGAAAAAAGTCTGGAAACTTATTAAAGGCACCTCGTATATTTATTATTATTGCTCATGGTGTAATGGTTATCGTTGTAGGAAATGGACACGGCGACACGAGTTCAAATCCTGGACGAGACTGATTGCATTTCACATAGCACTAATACCCTTGGGAAAGGTATAAATCCAATTATACTCCCTCCAGCAATGGGTAAATAGTAGGACAGACTAGGTTCTTCAGCTTTGGTGAGGTAACTTGTCTACATATACAGTAGTGGCCATAAGTTAAGGAACGGAACAACAACAAATATTTAAATGATTTTTACTTGGAAAATATGCATGTTCGTTTATGAAATTTTCACAAAATATACTCGGAACAAATATGCATTTATTATGTATAAAGTTTTCTAAATTTTCTTTTACAGTAAATTAATAGTCAACTGCAAAAACAAAAATATACATTTGCCACGGTCAAAAGTTAAGGAACGCATCATAAATTCTTGTTAGATAGATATATAAACTAAAGAAAAATTTAATATTTAGTGAATTTTCCTTTGCTTCGGGTTACCTCATTGCATCTTCGACCTCATGAGCCTATTAACTTCTAACAAAAGGTGGCAGTGGTACTTTCTCATTCTTCTTTCAGAAAACCCCACAAATCATCAATATTTTGAGGATTTCTGTTCTGAGCTTTCTCTTCAATGATTTTCCAAACATTCTCTATAGGATTCATATTTGGGCTTGATAGTGGCCACTTAATAACAACTATTCCTTTCTCTTCAAGAAAACTTAACACAGTTTTAGCTTTGTGGTAAGAAGCGTTGTCTTGCATAAATATTGGAGTTTCAACTGTCCTTTTGCGTAAATGAGGAATGTTGACGAAGAAGTTCTTTATAAACACTGACATTAATATTACCGTGAAAACGAACAATGGGTCCTACTCTCGCTGAAGAAATCACCCCCTCACCATTACGCTCCCTCCTCCAATTTTCATTGTTTTCTTAAGGCATTGAGGGAATAAACGTTCCCCATTTCTACGTCTTACAAACCTTTTACAATCTGATCCAAACAAGTTGAATTTAGATTCATCACTAAAGTGAACCATATTCCATTGTTCCTCTGTCCACAGGATATGGTGTAGCGAGGTCAAGACGAACCTTTAGATTTTTCTTTGAAATCAAAAGTTTGCGACATGGAATCCGAGCTACAAATTTTTCTTTATTTAACCTATGAGAAACAGTTTTTCTAGGGATTGGCTTTCCTGTTTGCTCACAAAATGCACGAGAAATAGACGTTGCTGTATCGAAACGTTCTTTTAAAGATATATTAAAAATCATCCAAGCTTTCTGTTTGGTAGTCATAGGAGGTCTGCCAGTTGCTGCCAAGGCTGAAGAACCCAGTCTGTCCTACTATTTACCCATAGCTGGAGGGAGAATATTTGGATTCATACCTTTCCCAAGGGTATTAGTGCTATGTGAAATGCTATCAGTCTCGTCCAGGATTTGAACTCGTGTCGTCTTGTCCATTTTCTATGACGATAACCATTACACCACGGGCACTTCCAAATATTTATTATATATCCAAATTATCAGAATGTAAATAGACGAGGCACTCGTAGTGTAACGGTTATCGTTATAGGGAAATAAATCAGGCGAGCTGAGATCACATCCTAGACGAGTCTGTTGGGGGTTCATTTCGTGCTAATCCCTTTGGAAAAAACTGGGATACATTCTCTTCTCTCCACTTCAAGCTATGGATAGATATTTATCTGACTTCTCACAGTCAGATTTGACATGAAATAATTTCATATTGTGGGGCCACACACATGCTTGATACCGATGGCGTTCTTTATTTTGGTGCACCTCAGGCGACGAGCAATGAATTCAGCTCTGTTGAGCAGGAATTGCCGATGGATATGTACCCACTGAAACCAAGCAAATATTGTTTTCCCACCCACCGGCAGGATTGGTCCTGTACTAGCAATGGGTTGATAGAAAGACAGGTTGGGCTCTTCTACCTTGGTTCAGCATCTAATCTGAGAAAAAGTAAACAAACCACCTATACTCCGATAAAAAATGTTTATTATGGTTGAATGACGCCTTATTTGAAAAGTTCTGGTGTTCTTTTACGCAGGAAAATAAAAGCTTACTGCATCTAGAGACTAAGCTGCAAACATAAGACACGTTACGTCGAATAATTATATAGCAGTTCGCTTCAATTGCAGGTTCATAAACTTTAAAAGTGTAATAGGTGATTGCGATATCTTAAAGTGTATATCTCCACAAAAAGAAATCTAGCGGTGAGAAATCGCTGGAGTGTACACATCAATCGCTCATTGTTCGATCTATGGGAATAAGGTTTCATTCAGAGGGCGAAAAAGAAAAGCTGATATGACAATAAAAATGGAGATGTGCTCCGATTCCATAAAATTATAACTTCATCTTGTAACTGAAGAACTCCGGCCTCTGTTGATTTTTAAAGGAGGAAGAATGGGTGTAGAAAGTTTTTTTTAGTTGCACGAAGAGAAAGAAGAAAATAAAGTTAATGAGAACGTTATATATATATATATATATATATATATAATAATAGCCTTTATGGTAAGAAAAAAAACCTGGCAAGTGATTTGAAGATGAAAATATACAACGAATCACTGTCAAGGGGGAAAAATATATTGGAAAAAAATATATATTGGGAAAAAAAGAAAAGGCCAAATATGTCATACCAATTGAAAAAAAATCAAAAGACACGCAATTGCTTGATCAAAAGAAGAAAACCACCGTTAGGACTGCTAAGCCACAATGCAAAAAGTGCTCAATACTAAGTAGAGCAAAATAGTAACGATAATTACTTAGTCAGGAACTAACCTACTATAGTGTAATTATCGATACTATATATATATATATATATATATATGTGTGTGTGTGTGTGTGTGTAAGTTCAGTTAAATACCACGGTCTGCCTCTTTTTTATGACCTTTAAGTGAAGACGTTGAAGTCTTCTTACTATTGTTCGTATTTCCGGATCGAGATAATGAATAAAAAACGTATTTTAGCCCAAGCGCTTTCGACCATTTCGCTGGTCCTCTTCGCGGGTAGAGTTAAATTGTTTGTTGTTTGGAAAATTGTAACTTTTATATTAATCACCTATAATGAACCAATTCCTGCTATAATTTATTATGGAAAAAAAAGGGAAAAAGCTTCTCCGAATAATTATAAAATTCACAATTTTCTAATCTGCTGCCAAAATATACTATATATATATATGTTTGTGTGTGCGTGTGTTTCGGTTTCTTTGTTTAATGGCTTATCAATCATGGTAGGTTATTCAGTGTCAAAGCCATTCTCCTAGAAGAACAGTAATGGTACTATTTAACCCATAGCTGGGAGGATGAGCAGGGTTCATACCTTTCCCAAGGGTAGTTGCCTGAAAGTGGACGTAATAGCACGACTGGAGTACGAACTCGCTTACTACGATTCTGCAGTCTATCGCTTTTAACCATTACACAACCAGGACCCCACCCTCGCGCGCGCGCGTGTGTGTGTGTGTGTGTGTGGAGAAAGAGAGTGAGAAGTGAAAATAAATAAATCAAATCAAAGCAAGAAAGATTAGAAACGGAGAGAAAGAAAAAAATCTCAACTCTTCAGTGCTGCTAGGAACGCTACAAGATGAAATCGAAAACCGATTGATATTACTTCAGTCGGATATCTTACCATTCAGCCATTGTCATCTCAGCGTAAACGAAGAAATTTTAAAGTATATATTCATATAGACTTATCGGCCCCCCGGTGGGTGCACAATTCATGAGAAGAGTTTTGCATTTACGCGTATATGGCAGCCGGCAATTCTTCACTCGAATGCCTAACTCACAAGGGGGAGGATATATATATATATATATATATATATATTGAAACAATATCCTACACAACAGATATTTCAATATAATCTTCCTTATTAATCCATTTAACTCAACTTATCATCATTTAATCCTATAGATCGAACATTATACAAAGTAATTTCAGAATTTATCGAATTATTGTTTCAAGCTAGTGAACGATCGTATAATAATAATAATAATAATAATAATAATAATAATAATGGAATATTTCTAGAAAACCAAGTTTAGTTCTTTTAGAACTGAGGCGGCTTATAATCAAAAATGTCAAAAATTACAATCCTGCTGTTCTCCTCCCGTTCCTGTGAGTTTCAATATTGACTTCAATATTTACTTTAAAAATTCATCAGGTGATGTCGAGAAAACACCCACGACACTTTCTTTTTCTTACTTCTGAACAGATTCTGGATATATATATATATATATATATATACTAGACAAATCTAACAGTCTCAATTGCTCAATATATATATATATATATATATATATATACCAGGCATATATATATCGACCAATTGAGACTGTTTGCTAAATTTGCCTGATATACATACATACACATACACACACACACACATATATATATATATATATATATATATATATATATATATATGCCTAGTATATATATATACATGTGAGGATACGGGATGTAGTCCAGGAGACCTGCCAGAGGCGATGAACGATTGGGAAAAGTGGCGAGAGAGGGTCAGGGATATCCGTGCTACCAGCACGACATGATTATGATATATATATATATATATATATATATATACCAGGCAAATTTAGCAAACGGTCTCAATTGCTCAAGCCCGTCTTCTAGTAATGGTTAACAAGCTAATTTCATGGATCATTACCACATCGGTGAATACGGTCCTCACTGTGTGTTTCACACTTGTTGTTGGGCACATCGGTTAGTGTTAAGATTAGTGGGCTTGACTGACAGACTATTGACGGTTGCTCCTACACACAATTCTAGCCTTGTGCCAGAACTAAGTAAACTTAACAAATAAAAACAGGTTCCTTCAGTTGAACAATTGAGACTGTTTGCTAAATCTGGCACTAGACTATCAATAGTCTGTTAGTCAAGCCCACTAATCTTAACACTAACCGATATGCCCAACAACAAGTATGAAACACACAGTGAGAATGAAATTTATCGATGTCGTAATGATCCATGAAATTAGCTAGTTAACCATAACTAGAAGACGGGCTGCTTGAATCAATGTTTATTAGGAGCTTTATTGGTCAGTAAGGATCGAACACGCCTCAAAATTCGTATGATCAACGGACTAGTTTTAAAAATCTGCTCAACGGTAGGAGCCATCAGTAAGCTGTCTTACAAAAATTTCATATTTAAGAAATAATGATCTTGTCCTCAGATACCACCAGCGTTGCGACTGCTAAGATCATGACCGAATGTACTGCCACATTTATTTCTGAATATTGTTAATAATGAATTGAACTGTGCTGAATAACTTAGAATCCTATGAATTAAAAACAGCAATTTATTTTACAATAATAAATTCAGTTTAAAAAAAAAAAAGAAAAAAGGAAGAGGATAATGACGTACAAGATTTGCAGACAGAAAAGTAGACGCAAAATTAAATTAATCTTATAATATACCTCAACACTCAATAAAAATGATTTATGAGAGACATAAATTGTAAGCTACTCCTGTAAAACATGATATCACAGGTAGGATTTATTAAACATTTGTCACGCGCAAACAAACATCTCGCGCTTTCGCTTTCCTATATAACATAACGAAAAACGCTTTCTAATTATCGAGGCAATGAGAACTAAAAAAAAAAAAAGAAGGAAAATTCCGTGGTATTTTAACCAAACTGGTATAAACAATACACAGACGCGTGTGAGTGTGTGTACGTGCTCATGTTTGACTAAATACGACAGACTTTTCACTTCTGCCTATTTTATATTTGATCTATTCAAGTGTTCATATGAGTCGTTTGATATCTGGATGAAATGAATTCAAAAGGCGCCATATTTGTCTGCAAAGTTCTTTCAGCCCCAGCTGAAGCCATCGTCTGGGGAACGAAAATTGAAACGACAAATACAATGAATTTTATGCATTTTTATAAAGAATGGGAGGATGAACAAATAGGAGGGCAATTTATGTAAGAGAAATTTCCTGCAGGTAAAAGGAAGAACTAGAGGGAAAAATGTCAAAGGCATTTCAGAACGTGGCTGCTACATTCGAAATTGATTTTGTTTAAGGAAGGTTAGTTAATCTTTATATGTAGAGCCTCAAAATATAGCGTTTTTTTTTAAATTCATTCCATGCAGATGTCAAACGATTCATACAAACACGGACAAACAACAAGAGAAGCAGAAACGAAGTTTATGTCTAATCTAATCAAACATGTTTAAAAGGGAAAATATTGCACAGATCAAATCGTGCTGATAGCACCGAGTCACTTAACTCTCTCTTCACATCCATCCCTACTGTTCATCACTCCTGGTGTTACATATTGACCTTTGACAGAGCCGTCAATCAGAGATTTCTCAACACAGGATGCATCTGTATAAACAAAATAATTATCGGAAAACGAATAATACGTGGGTGTAAGCAGATCTTGTGAATCATGAACCGAAAGAACATAAGGCGTTATGAAATTACATATACTCGGATATCCACGACAGTCAGTCAGATAACGGTCAGTCTCGTTGTTACAGTCAGACACAATGTCACGAGAGTCACGGCCAGTGAGCGGGCGGCAGGCGCCTGTTGGAGGTGCAGTGACCTGATTGATAACCTATCCAAGAAGCAGAGAAGTGACGGCCTGAATATGGAATCACAGCGTGGTTAATAAGTAAAGGGTCAATATAGCAATCGTCCGCCTGAATCATTCGTCTGTTTTTGTCACCCTCGTCTCTGTCTCTCTCCCACACGCCTACAGCCAATTTCAGACCCTTACAAGCGTCATAAAGATGAGAGACACTTTTTTGTAAAGAGAGTGTTATTGAGTTTTCATAATCATTTATTCTTTTGACTATGCAGCACTTGCAGGTTCTGTAGTCTGTATCTGGCATCTGCACAGGCCTCATAAATATATGGGATCAACTGATTTCTTTACCCAAGAAGGTTAATTTTTGTGCCAAAAAAATCGGCCCGTAGTTTTTTTATCAGTATTTTTGTATTTGCGCTAATGGGTTATTTTTAAAACATCTTTGAGATTTTGCAGACGACGATACTTTATTGCTGCGTAAAATTTGAAGTATCAACATTCAAAATTACTGAATATTTTCCCCCTCCTAGATTGTTAAAAACACATTTTTTTAACCAACTAGATTTATAGATCAATCACCAAATTTTTCACTCTAATTTCGACCATCCCTCAGTCATAAATAAACAATGAAATACTTAAATCTTCAGTAGATGTATTCATTCCTTCTTTAAATCTACTCAAAAATTTCGACTTCATTTCTTTTGAGTAAAAATCTAACATTCTGTTCCTTCAAGTTTACTTTTAATTCCAACACCGCTAAATTATTTTAAATTGAACGAAAATATTTCATTCACATATACATTCTTACACAGCTATATCCATATTCCCTTGCTGATGAATATTTTAGCGGTATTCGCTTACATATTAGCGCATAAGAATACTTTCTCCTCTACATAATGACAAACTCTCATACACAGGTCTTTTGCACGCACAAAATATATCAACTAGATTTAGTCAATGCAAACTGCTAGACTGAATTAACTTTTCTTTCTTGTAGTGTAAATATTCTCGAATATTTACGCTCTGACTAATATTATCTTTTCTCACGAGACTTTGTAACTTTTGTTTTTCAACAAACTTTTCTCTCAAATTAAAGAAATAAATCTTTTTAGATTTGCGGATCGGTGTTTAATTCAGTCTCATCCGCTACACATACATCAGTACTTTGCTAGTTGGCCAGTACTGGTGTGTCCATAAGTAGGAGTTCATAAAAAGATGAGAGGCAGGTGACTGTACAACTGGTGGTTTTCTTTTTGCTACTGCTTCCAGGATTTGTTCAAAAAGCTAAGAGTAAAAGATAGATTAGAACTAAACAAGAATGTTATATATATATATATATATATATATATATATATATAGTAAGTAAGTAAAGTTAGCGACCATAGTCGAGGGTGACCCGAAGGCTCCCTTTTCGATAGCTACTACACCAAGGTGTAGGGGAGGGCGCTACTCCATTCCCTGGATTGCTCCACTTTACTCTTGAACCGTACCTTATAATGCTGAGTGTTAAGCAAGGTGGTATCAAGTTCCATTTTTAAAGTCTTTGGTATGACTCGACCTGGGATTGAACCCAGGTCTCCCGGGCCATTGGCGAACACTCTAACCGCTGGGTTAGAGTCCCGGTTAATATATATTGTCAGGTAAATATTTATATTGCTCTGCTTGCCGGCATTTAAGCACTCTTTTACCCCATATTCTTATTGAAACTTATTATTATTATTATTAATATATATGTTGCTGCAAACAAGCAATAATGCAGTCAGCAAAGAGCCTTGCACCCTCGGAGGCCATCATTACCATTAAGCCAGATTAGTTTCCTCTTATATTAAGCTTGTAAAATTCAAATGTCTATTATCTAATAGATCGTCTAAGTATCATTCTTGATACTTCATGACATCACTTTAGCCAAGAAGTGTTGGAACTGCCGAGTTCATGACTTTCTAAAATCTATTAAAGCCAAGTGAACATAACGTCTGCTAGAATTTCAGTTCTGCCATCCGATTCTATTTTCCGTGCTTTTAACCATCATTCCAACCAACCCCTCTAAGGTGACTTAAGTAGACATAAAAAGGAATTAAATTAATTACGAAAAAAAGAAAAATTAAAAAAAGAAGAGACATCGTTCGTGTGTTAGAAAAAGAAAAAAAAAAGAAGATAAAAATCGACAATGTAAGACACTTTATATAAAATTTGGTAAAGTTGAAGGGAATTTTATCTTTTAATTGATTGAACTGGCTCTTGGCTTAGTGGGTAGAGTGTTCGCCAATGGTCCGGGAGACCGGGGTTCAATCCCAGGTAGAGTCATACCAAAGACTTGAAAAAATTGTACTTGATACCTTCTTGCTTAACACTCAGCAATATAAGGTACATATCAAGGGTAAAGTGGAGCAATCCAGGGAAAGGAGCAGCGCCCTCCCTTACACCTCGGTGTTATAGCTATTGAAAAGGAACCCTCTGGTCGCCAACTTTAATTGATTGGATTAATAATGCTCCTGCCCAACTTCCAAATAACTGACATTCTAAGTGACTCGTGACATCTGTTTTTACATCGCACGAGTCATTTCTAAGTGGTATTTCGCGCTAAGTCGTTAAAGAAGATGATCACCGTGTATAATATAGTTCTAGGCCGTGTTTAAGTTTTAGCTCAGAGTAAAATAGTTGAAAAAATCGGAAAGTCTAGGGTTGATGGGTGACTAATCTAAATTTGGTTTTTGTCTATGGCATATCAACCATTGTAGGTTATTTAATGCCAAATCCTCTTTATACGTATATATTAAATATGTTGGATTTGGTTTTATGGCATATCAACCGTTGTAGATTATTTAATGCCAAGTCCTCTTTATACGTATATATTAAATATATATGATTTGGTTGGTTGGGTTTTATGGCATATCAACCATTGTAGATTATTTAATGCCAAATCCTCTTTATACGTATATATTAAATATATATGATTTGGTTTAGTTTAGTTTTATGGCATATCAACCATTGTAGGCTATCCAAATCCTCTTTATATATACATATTAAATATACATGATTTGTTTTGGTTGGTTTGATGTCATATCAACCGTTGTAGGTTATCTAATGCCAAATCCTCTGTATACATATATAACAAATATATATGATTTGGTTGGGCTGAGTTTTATGGCATATCAACCATTGTAGGTTATTTAATGCCAAATCCTCTTTATACATACATATCAGATATGATTTGTTTTGGTTGGGTTTTATGGCATATCAAATATTGTAGGTTATTTAATGCCAAATCTCTTTATACATATATATACATTAAATATATTTAATTTGTTTTTGGTTGGGTTAATGGCATATCAACCATGGTAGGTTATTTAATGCCAAATCATTTTTATTCATATATACTAAATATGTATATGATTCGTAAACATATCTTGTATATAAGATTCTAAAACAAGCCTGAACTCTTTTTTTTTGCACACAGTTTAATGGTTTCAAGTATTGCGATATAACAATTAAACTTAAGTCATTCGTTTGCACACATAGTTTGTTCAATTTGACCCATAGATAGGGCCCTATCAGGTGCTACCACTACGCGCTAGAGAGAACTTGGGAAGCAATGGTAATGAAGGGGTACTCCACATTCTCCAAATCTCCAAGACTGGAACCTTATCAACAGATGTCATATCCATGACAGTTATTAGGCGGTAGGGGTCATACTTTTCTGCGAAAATGCAATGACGTTTTCTACAGCCCTAGCTGACTAAGCTGACAATATCTAGAAAAAGGAAAATGTCTGAATATCAAATCCTGGAGTCGTTGAAGTAGTTTGACTAAGTCTTCATTCTTGTTTGGGTCGGTTTCTTTGTTTAATGGCATATCAGCCTTCGTAGGTTATATAATGCCAAAGTCTTCCATGTACAAGAACGATAGTGGTACTATTTAACTCGTAGATAGAGGGGAAGGGGGTTTATACCATTATCAAGAATATTAGTCTGTAAGTGAATGCAGTTGTGTGACTGGAGTTCGAACCCCCTTTCTTCGAGACTGCATTCATCATCATCATCATGTCGGTTTGATACTAAATCTCACGTAAAGCGGGGTGGTTTTCAATATCAGCTTCAAGCATCCTGTATGCCTAGCCATACTGAAGACTTGTAATACAATGAAACAGTCTGTTTGTGGGTGACAATATATATATATGTGTGTGTGTGTGTGTGTGTGTGTGCTTTCTCAACTTCTCCCAAACCCACACAATGTATTCATTTTCGGTTTTATTGTGCTCTAATGGCCAGTATTTGAGCACTATTCTTGTATTGGCGTTTGAGTCAACCGGGTTTCAATCCCAGCTTCGGGAATCTAGCCTGTCTAGCCACACTGAAGAGTTCTGATAGAACGAAACAGATCTGTTTGTGGATGACAATATATATATATATATATATATATATATATATATATAACAGTTATGACATTAATATTGAGCAAAATTTGGTCCACTATTCACTCACGAAGTGAGTTCGTGATTATCATAAACCATTACAAAGTTGGGCGGGTTTCGATACCAGCTTCAAGCGTCCCATGTGTCTAGCCACATTGAAGAGTTGTGATACAACGAAACAGTCTGTCTGTGGATGACAATATATACGCTCCCCCACGGTGGTTGAGCACTCTTGTGAAGGAATTTATAACTGCCCCTCGCATAATGCAAAGCTCTTCGAATGAATTGAGCACTCTGGTATCCGGTAAGGTACAGAATGTAAACAAACAAAAGCTACGACATAATGCCTTATAATTCCCGAGTTGACAAGGTTCGCTTGCTGGCTAAGCGGTATGATACAAAATCTAGCGTAAAGCTGGGTGGGTTTCGATCTCAACTTCAAGCATCCTGCGTGCCTCGCCATAGTGAAGACTTGTGATACAACGAAACAGTCTGTTTGTGGATGATGATATATATATATATATATGTGTGTGTGTATGCGTGTGTGTGTGTGCTTTCTCAACTTCTCCCAAACCCACACAATGTATTCATTTTCAGTTTTATCGTACTCTAATGGCCAGTATTTGAGCACTATTCCGGCTTAAGAAAAAAACGTTTTTATAAAAATTTGGAAGATGAATCTTGATAATTTTTATCACTTAAAATAGTGACTGTTGTCTGCCTCTTCATAATCATAACGTTTCGGTCGATATGTCCTTCGGCCTTCTTCAAGTATTTCATGTCGAACTCAGGAGCCAACACAGAACCTCGAACTGAACCATTACTCAATCCCCGGGGTAGATTGTTCTAATCACGTGATCCAAGCCCGGGTACAAGTGCTAAGCTATAGTAAGTATTCCTTGTTATTTGCCTGTAGTTGGGATTGAACCCGCAGATGATTTCATTTTTCTACAAGATAGCCATAAATGTATATAAAAACATCGAAATGCATGACACTCAAGTAGTAGGTCAGGAAGGCTAAGAATATATTGACTGTATCACCTCTGCAGAGGGGTATGATCTGCTTTACAAGAAGGAGTGTCTGGGTATAACAGTATCTGATGGTAAGGCTCCAGTATGGAGTACTCCTGTAGTGCCATTACTCCCAAGTTCACTCAAGTGTTATTATCTGTTAAGGTCCCATCTGTTGGACAAACAGATCAGTTTACACGTTTTTCGCATTCGGTAAGACCGTGTGCGAAAAGAAAAAAAGAAAAGTTCTTTTAAGAAACAACAACACAAAAAATGTAAAGAAGATCGTATAATGAACGCGATTCCTTAACCTAGAGGCATAGACGGCTTGACATACCATTAAAGCCAATCAATCAATCAGTAAAGAGAAATAAGACATTAAAACCAATTTAGGGTGTTTATATGTTTTCATGACATTTATTTCTGTAAGAATTTCATCAAATATTTTGTAAAAAAAATAAAAATTAAAAAAAAAACATTTCGGAAAGTAACAGAGATTTGAGCATTCCTCAATATTTTGCTAAAACTAAAAAATCTTCAAAAATAAGTGTGAAATGTCATAATACATATATCAACACCCCCACAAGATTATTTTCGAATGCTATTTTTATAATATATATAGTAGATAGAATGCTTGCTAAATGCCCGAGAGACAGGGGTTCAATCCCAGGTCGAGTCATACCAAAGACTCAAAAAATGGTACTTGATGCCACCTTGCTTAACACTCAGCATTATAAAGGTAGAGATCAAGGGTAAAGTAGAGCAACCCAGGGAAAGGCGTTACGACCTCCCTTACACCTCGGTGTAGTATCTAATGAAAAGGGAGCCTTCGGGTCGCTCTCGACAACGGTCGCTAACTTTACTTTGTTTTTTATATTGTATTATATATATAATACCGGGCCATTGGTAGAATGGTTAGAGTGTTCGCCAATGGTCTGGGACACCGGGGTTCAATCCCAGGTCGAGTCATACCAAAGACTCAAAAAATGGTACTTGATGCCGCCTTACTTAACACGCATTATAAGATACGGATCAAGGGTAAAGTTGAGCAATCCAGGGAATGGAGTAATGCCCTCCCCTACACCTCGGTATCGTAGGTATTGAAAAAGGAGTCTTCGGGTCGCCCACTATATATATTATGATATATCATATATTATATAATTGATGTCAATTTTTGCTCGTCAGCCAACACTGGTGTGTCCATGTGTTAAAGTCCACTGGGTGGAGAACGTCGCTTATGAGTTCGTCTTCACAAGAAATAACAAGTATGTCTCGTTCATCTCACTTGGATGGTTTGTGATATGGGAGGCAAATGACCATATAGCTGCTGTTTTTTGGGGTGCTGCTTCCGGGATTTGTTCAAAACAACATGTAGCGTTTTTGTGTAGTTCCTATCAAGCCCTCATCTCAGTATTTCGTAAGAGTCTAAATGGTGCAACCATACAGTAGCACTGACATGGCCACTACTTGGAAGAAATCCGGTTTTATTTTATTCAATTTTCATGTGATGGACAATTTATCAATAGTTGGTCACATCTTCCATATGTATACGTTGACATCACTTTCAGTAGACGAGATGTTACTGCCGAGGTATGCTAACAGGTCAATTAATTCCAAAGCCTTGCGGTTTAAAATGTTGAGATGGCTACATCTTGTTTAAAACACATCAGCAATATATATATATATATATATATATATATATATATATATATATATATACATATATATATATATATAAAATTAACCTAAATCGCGAGTCGAAAATCTTCTACTAAAGTTTCACCGTAACGGATCATCAGGAAGCCTAACTTCGACTGAATTCTAGGCGAAATCGCTTTCTTTTATTCTCCAAAAACCCACCTAGTTTAAAATTTCCTTAAAAAAAAAAAAATAAAATAAAAATAAATAAATATTAAAATAATTTTTTTTTTCTTTTCCCCCTGGGCGGTGATTCGAGATACTTTTTTCTCTTGTTCCTGGCCAGGGTTTTTTTTTGTTTTTTTCTTGTACCGTGAATACTGGTAGATATTTGATTAGTATATATATATATATATATATATATATATATATTTATAAATAAGTAAAGTTGGTGACCGTAGTCGAGGGCGACCTGAAGGCTCCCTTTTCAATAGCTACAACACCGAGATGTAAGGGAGGTTGCTACTCCTTCCTCTGGATTGCTCCACTTACTCTTGATCCCTAACTTTTAATGCCGAGTTTTAAGCAAGGAGGCATCAAGTACCTTTTTTTTCGAATCTTTGGTATGACATGACCTGGGATTGAACTCCGGTCTTCCGATTCATTAGCGAACACTCTACCCACGAAGTACTTTTGATTGAGTTTTAGAAAGGTTTATTTTTAGCCTCTGATATATCCAGGAAATTTAACTCTTTAATTTTAACATTATTTGTTTATTTAATCAATTTTTTGGCTCGTTGAATAAAACCTTAAAAAAGAACTATGACTTAATTCTTAATTTTTCCGCATCGTTTCTTTTTTTTTTTTTTTGAAAAATATTCTGAAAAATAAACCCCCTTCCGCTTACCTTTCCAATCAATTGATTCTACCAATTTAACGTAAATTGTGACAGTTTTTAAATGAATAGAAAAAAAATGGCGAATTATCGAAGTTAATAAGCCTTGGTAAATATTCTCATCCCTTTTCTCGATCATTATCGTTAAAAATGACGTGTATCGTATGCACTAAAAAATGAATTCAATGAATGTCAGGTTTTGTTGCGAAATTACATGCTTGATAGAAAGCATATCATCTTTTTGCTTTTCAAATCGCTGATTATTTCTTTGAGTGATTATCGTTTTTTTTTTTCTCTTTCTTTTTCTTTTCCTTTTTTTTCCTGAAATGCATCGACTTCGTTCTGCACCGCATATCAACTTTTAGTCAAAGAGAATCTACTTAGGCAATTACTAGATTTGACACATTCAGTCTGTGTAGGATTTGTTGCCCGGGTTTCGTAGCTGTCATTCCCCAATAATTATTCAGATAGCAGAACTATTCAAGAATTAACAGAGGTATATCCTTTAAGATTACGATAGAGAACAATGTACAATCAATTCATTTCTACAAGGAATTATTATAACTACTCACTTAAAGGAAACTTTCAGTCGTTTTTTAATTCGAAATAACTATAAATTCTATAAATAGAATTAGTCCTCGTTCCAAATAAACAAAGAAATGAAGGGTAAATTAAAAAAAAAGTAGTAAAGTTGTCTCCTTTTAGTCGATGGTGACCCGAAGGCTCCCTTTTTGATAGCTACTACACCGAGGTGTAGGGGAGGACGCTACTCCTTTCCCTGGATTGCTCTATTTTACCCTTGATACATACCTTATAACGCTGAGTGTTAAGCTCGGAGGTATCAAATACCATTTTTTGAGTCTTTGGTATGACTCGACCTGGGATTGAACCCAGGTCTCCCGGGCCATTGGCGAACACTCTAACCGCTAGGCCAATGTCCGGTTATTTGCCTAGTCGGCCGAGGGAATAAAATACACCGACTGCATTTCTGCTGAGGGGTAAAACTTCATCAACGAGTGTCCTGATATGACACTAAACAATCTGATGGTGAGGCTCCAGTAATGCTGGAGCTTTGAGAAATGCGGAGTACCCTTCCATTGCCATCGCTCCCAGGTCCACCCAGGCAGGGAGTGGTAACACCTAATAGAATCCTATCTATGGGTCAAATAGAATAAAACTGTGAATTTGTACTAAACTGAATTGCTTGAAATAGAACTGTTTGGGCATTTAAACTGTGTGTAAACAAATGAATGACGTTTAACTGAATTGTTAGTGATACATAGGAATTCTTAGAACCTTTTAACTTTGTTGACTAAACTGAATTGTTTGAAATAGAACTGTTTTACATTTAACTGTGTGTAAACAAATGACTGGTGTTTAATTGAATTGTAAGTGATACATAACCATACTTGAAACCATTTAAGTTTGTTGACTAAATTGAATAACTTGAAATAGAAATATTTTGACAATTGAACTGTATACTTATGCTAAACTGAACTGTTTGAAATAGAACTGTTTATATTTCAGACAAACAGTTCTATTTCAAACAATTCAGTTTACCATGAATTCACAGTTTAATTGTCAAAAACATTTCTTTTTCAAGCTATTCAGTTTAGTCAAACAGTTCTAATTCAAACAATTCAGTTTAGCGTAAACACACAGTTAAATGTCAAAACAGTTTTATTTCGAACAATTCAGTTTAGCGTAAGTACAGTTTCAATGTCAATACAATTCTATTTCAAACAATTCAGTTTAGCCTAAGTGCGCCTACTTAATATCAAAACAGTTCTATTTCGAGTAATTCAGTTCAGGATAAGTATACTCTTTAGTTAGTTCTATTTGACCCATAGATAGGACCTTATCGGAGGGGTTGGTAAATATGTATTGATAGGATCTGATCAGGTGTTACCACTCCGGACCAGAGGGGACCTGTGAGCGATGGCAATGAAGGGGTACTCCGCATTCTCTTAAAGCTCCAGCATTACTGGAACCTCACCATCAGATTGGTTAGTGTTATTTCCCGGACACCCGTTAAGGGGTGTGTTACCCCTCGGCAGAGAAGCAGTCAGTGTAATCTATAGCTCCAGCCGACTGGACAAGTCCTGAAGTTCATTTTGTTAGTATTGTTGGGCACTGTAATCAGTCATTCTGTGCTCGTTTTTGTATTATTATTATTATTATTATTATTATTAGTTGTAGTAGTAGTAGTAGTAAGTATTTTCTTTCATCTTTCTATTAAGCTGTTCTTTTTTTTTTTTTTTTTTTTTGTTACAATTTACTCAAGCCGTCAATTTACTGAAATAGACAAAACATGTTACGACAGAAAGCAAGAAAAAGACGAAGACATTTATCAAAAATAAAAAAATATGTTGATACGTTCCTATTCTTTTTCGTCTTGTCTATTCTTGTCGTCTGCCTCTTGTATTTTTCTTGACGTTTCGCTTTGCGATTCCCATCGCCTCCTCTTTAATCGATTTGCCTTTTCATGAAAAGAACTCTTAAGAACTGTTTCTTCTGCCCGGAATCTCATCAAGATTCCATGTTGATGAAAAACAGTTTGAAAAAGCAGATTGACATCCCAGTTGCTAGTTTTCTTTATCTCTCTTACTTTATTTCCGATTCAAACATTCAAGAAAGAAAAACCCAAATAAAAGTAAGATGGACGTCCTAACTGGTTAAGAGAGTTGCGTTTTTTTACATCGGATCCAGTAGCTAAAGTAAAAAAAAAACAGAATTTCGATTGCTGTTTTTTTCTTTTTTTTTTTTTTTTGAATAGGCAGTAACTTCATACTTAAACAGAAGAGAGATCTAATAAGTAAAATAGCACGGTCCAAATTGGGGGTTACGTAGACATTTGTATGGAACATTGAAAATTTGTCAAAAAATATGATAAACAATTCAATGGTTTATGGGCCAGAATTTCACATGGAATCAGTTTTATGACCTCTAAATATGACTATGTTAGAAAGAAATTGATATTTCATAGAATTTTGGCACAGATGTAAAAATAAAAACACCCCACCAAATCTAAAGTCAGATTTTGAAGGAATATTATTAGCACACGACAGTATAAAAATAAATAAAATGAATACACAGAGTCGGATTTTTGCATCTATCAATTGAATGATATATATAATGAACCTAATATTTATATTGAAAATTACCTTTAGTGATAAAAAATATTAACAATTAAAAAAAAATTGAATATTGATGTTTCCCGAACAACCAAAGCAGAACTAAATGAAATCACTACAGAGATTGTATGTCCATTTTTGGTTTAGAATATATATGAGTTTCATGTTCTACCTAAGCGTTTTGCTAATATACCAAATATACAGAAAATATTTCGGTGTATTGTACCTTCAAAATAGGCTTTATTGAGGAGTGTGACCCTAAAATCTGTCGTCCAGTCAGCTGGGCTGTAGAATACACCGACCGCTTCTCTGCAGAGGAGTAAGATCCCCTACGAGTGTCCTGTTTATGATACTACACAATCTGATAGTGAAGCTCCAGTAATGCTGGAGCTTTGGGGAATTCAGAGTACCTCTTCATTACCATCACTCCCAGGACCACTCTGGCCCAGAGTGGTAGCATCTGATAGGGTCCTATCTATGGGTCAAATAGAACTGTTTGAAATTTAAACTATACTTATGTCAAACTGAATTGCTTGAAATAGAACTGTTTGACTAAACTGTATAGCTTGAAATAGAAATGTTTTTGACAAACTGTGTACTTACATTAAAACTGCGTAGTTATACTAAACTGAATCAATTAATATAGAACTGTTTTGACATTTAACTGTGTGTGGAGAAAATCTATACTTATACGAAAGTGAATAGTTTGATTTAGAATTGTTTGACTAAATTCAATAACTTAAAATAGAAATATTTTTGACAATTAAACTGAATTGTTCGAAATAGAACTGATTATTTGTATAAAAATGGATTTGGCGTTAAATAACCTACAAAGGTTGATGTGCCATAAAATCCAACCAACCAAATCAGTAATAATAATTCTTAAAAGATATATTTCATTCATTGATAGGACTAACAGATCCTTGCAGTCCGGGTCACACTGATTGATTTTACGGCATGTCAACCCATTTAGGATTATTTCATGCCGAGAAATTATTGAATCTTGTTACATTTTTGTATAATTATTTAAGCGTATTTTCGTACACAGTCTTATTAAATTCGAATAATTTTTAAACAGATCTTTTCAACCCACTAATAACACCCTAACAGCTACGATCACTCCAGGTCTGGGTAATCGCAACAAAGAGATACTGGCTACAGAATTGGAGCCTCGCCACTGGATGAAATTTAAGGACATACCTAAGAGACATCACTTTGAGTGTGGTTCTTACTCCACCCCTGCAACGATACAGTCCACGTCCTTCTCAAGATACACCGACAGTGTTTTGATTTCTCAGTCGTTTTATTTGTTTGTTGAATAATTTATTCACCATTTTGTTGAGTTGTATAAATGGGAATCTATATTAAAGATGAACGTTAATTGTAAAGTATAAAAATATCACTGATTTTGAATTCTAGTTAGTTTGTTTCTAATTAAACAATACCCGAGTTTATCATGTCCAACGGTCAGTTTGTAAATGTCATATCCACGTTGCACGATGTAATATTTTAAGTGTTTGCATATATTTTTATGCGGTAAGGTAATTCTTTTATAACAAACTTTTGTATCTACTTTTCAGCTCTTCTTTGTACTCTTGCGTTTCCCGATTCCGGATTTAAAAGAAAAAAAATGGAACGCGTCATGTATGTTTGCAAATATGCACAGTCATCATCAGGGAAATTTTTAACATTCATTTCAAAAACAAAATGTTTACAAATTTTATTCTTACCAATATTTTAAAAATTCGGCATTTGCGTCTTTCAAGGATGAGAACTCGTAAATTGTTTTCACTTACCTGTAAATAATAAAAAAAAATCTTGTTATAAAAATTGAATCGAAAAAAATAATAAAAAGATGAAAAATAAGGATACCATGTCTATTTTCATTGGATAAAACAATACCCCTAGATGACAAAACAATACCCCTAGATGACAAAACAGTACCCCTAGATGACAAAACAATACCCCTAGATGACAAAACAGTACCTCTAGATGACAAAACAGTACCTCTAGATGTGAAACCCATGTTTGGGGGATTTAGGAGCGTGTTTCAATTAACGTAAATGTTTATTAGTTCGTTCAGGTCAGTACACATTGATCCTGAAATGAGAGTATGTAGCAATGAACAAAAAACTAAAAGAATATGAGGATTAAATTTGGAAAGAATGAAAAAAAAAACAGCCTGACTTGAAGGGAGCAGTGCATTTGGCAGACAGTAAAAACGTGTGTGATGCAACAGACGCCTGAAAAGGCGTATAAATATCGTAATATAAAGAGTTCATATGACACTTTAATATAACTCTAACACTTCGTCAATATTGAAGTCCTTGAACTGGCGAAGATCACTAATATCGAAGCCATACTACTGAAGTCCCTGCTACGCTGGGCAGGACACGTCTCCAAGATGGGAAATTATAACTTTCCCAAGATCCACTGGCCATCGTGACAAAGTAGCAACAAAGAAGCGATACAAGGGCAGCTTGAAAAAATCCCTTGGTGCTTGTCACATCGACCATCGCAGAAGGTCCACACAAGCTTAAAACCATGACGCTTGGTGCTTCAACACCAACGGCATTGTCTCCTTTGAAAACACCAGGAGGGCCACTCTCATAGACTAAAGGAGGAAACACCACTGGAGGTTACATAAAAAATTATGCTTTCAAATTAGGACCAGAACTTCAGCTGCAGCCGCTGCGACTATGTCTGCGGGTCCCTCATTGGCTTTGTAAGGTGCGAACGTACCTACAATCAACAAAGACTACCACCTTCTTTTGTCTTCTTTTCAGAAGTCTAGCCATGATTTTACATTGCAAGCATTAACTTAATATATATATATATATATATATATATATATATATATATATATGTTGTATAGAGGCTCGTACCGCGTGATTTCTGGTATCGCGAAGGTATAAAAGACGTCGTGTTTCTTAAGCACGGAGGGTTCTGCAAGATCTCGGTCAGTAGTAAGACCAACTTCGGACGTAACACCCACAGCGCAAGATTTATCATATTTCTTGGACTGTACCACTTCAGTTAATAAATAATTAACTCTATTTCACTGTGTATCTCTTCCTTCCCACGATACAACAGTATATAAGAGAGAGAGAGAGAGAGAGAGAGAGAGAGAGATGAAGATTGATATTGGGATATTATATCGTGAATCTCTTCTCCCACATGGACTAAAATCACACAAAATAAAATTACACTATGAAATACTTTTAAATGTGAAAAAAATTATAAGGATTTGACATTAAATAACTTACAATAGTTGATATGCCATAAAACCAAACCAAACTTTTATGGGGCCAGATATGTGGAAATCAGACGTGGCCAGTTGTGGATTTTATGGAGGATGTGGCAACTGTTCCTAACCACACTGACTGATGTTTTCCACTGTTCGTACGGCAGTGGGACCTTGCATTGTTCTGATGAAACCCAATGAAAAATAGATAGTCATCATCATCATCATCATCACCATGTCATGCTGCTAGCACAGATTTCCCTGACCCTCTCCTGCCACTCGTCCCTATCGCCAATCACTCTCGGGAGGTCTTCCATGCTACATCCTGTATCACTTCATAGCTGTTGTAGATAGGTTCAAGCTGGTTGTCCAACCTTTGCTCGTCCATGTGAGAGGGTCCACAGGAGTACATCGCTTATGAGTTCGTCCTTACTTCTCCAGCAGTGTCCCGCATGTCTCGTTCGTCTAATTTGGATGGTTTTCGAGATTGGTGGTTGGTGGCCGTACAGCAGCTGTTTTGTGGGATGTTGCCTCCGGGATTTGTTCAATACAGCTTGCAGTGTTTTTGTGCCGTCAAGCTTTTTCCCCATATGCTTGGTCAGCATCCATGAGGTGCATATACAAGAAGGATTTAGCTTTAAGTAACCCACAATGTTTGATATGCCATAAACCCAAATCAAACTAAACTGGCTATTCTTCTGGTTTTTCTTATTTCCTTATGTGAATAGTGGCAGTAAATATATTAGTCTTAAGTTGTCTGAAATTCGTAGACAAAGAATTTTCATTTTTTGTTGTTGATTGTTATTCATTTATCATTGTCATTTTTATTATTAATTTCTTTTTACTTCCAGTCGAACCGGAGTTTTATTTTTTCTTTCTTAAAGTATCAGTCGGTAAATAACAGCAACAGAAACAAGAAAAAAAAGTTTGTAATGATGACATTTAAACAAGATACTTTTAATTATGACTCTTTGGCAGATGTAGATAGCATCTGGAATTACTGGATGCTTATCCAGATATTGGTGAAATTTTCATGTTTTTGTGGAAAAGTTGACACGTGATCACTGCGAACACAAGCAACCGACTAAGAGTATGTCATATATACGAATATTCATATGTTTGAATTCATATTATAATGATAATTCATTTTTTGTTTGAATGTATTACTCTAACATAATAAAAATGGCACACCTTAAGTTGTATACTTCTAATATACCCAACCAAGAACATAATCAAAGATAAAGAACGAACTTCAATGAACGAACAAAACACACTTCTTTATAAAAATCTCTCTCTCTCTCTCTCATTTTATTCTCGAAAGAGACACACAGTTTGTTGTAAGTTTGAGTGAGAGAGAGAGAGAGATGGAGAGATATATACTCAGAGAGGAGACTTCTTCTTGCCCCATATCTTCTTCCTGGATCCAGGGGGTGCCAACGCTTGCACCCCCTTGCAAGCCGTATCGTCAGAGACGATCTAACGCCTCTGATCGGCTACGTATCCCTGGCTCGACTCTTGATTCGGACTGGACTCTAAATCTGACCCTTTGGTTTTCATATCATGTGGTCTCCTTCCGGTTACACACCTGCTCGACCGAATTACCCCGACGCACTGCCACCCCCCTATTTACTAATCCCAACGTAACAGCTTGTCAAAGCTCACGGGGTCACAAGGAACGAACCCCAAATCCATGTCAACTGTCATTATATAACACTTACTGAGATTTTTGTTTCGGCAACACTTGAAGAAGAAAGTAATTTTTGGTCCAATTTGCTGTGTATTATCAGTTCTGCTTTTCTAAGAAAGGTACTCTAAATTTCTATCAATCTCACAACCCTTCTAGGTTTAAACCTATCTATCTATCTATTGATCGATAGAAATCTGTTCATGTTGAGATAACAAACTAGCAAGATATGTATGTATGTAGGTATGTATGAAACTAGCTATCTAGCTCTCCGTCAGTCTGTCTATATCTCGTTTACAAACTCACTTGGTTTGCTTGAACATATCTATCTATCTATCTATCTATCTGCCACAGTCTGCTCACATCTATCTATCTATCTATCTATGCCTCTTCGTGTCTATCAAGCTCGGTAGCTAATTGTCAAGATCGAAAATGCAGATAACAGCCTTTTGTTGTTACTGCCTGACTTATTGACAGCGGTTTTTCCTATTTTTTTTTTGTCAACCGTTTTGATTATACATTATCATCAACTTCGTAATAACACAAAGCGGAAAGAGAAGATGATTCATATTTTACATTCAGCATGTCTGCACTAAATGCTCGATATCACTCAATGAAAGTTTTCATGTATTGATTTGGTTTCTTTGTTTAATGGCATTTAAATGTTGTAAAAGAATAGTAGTGCTACTATTTAACCGATAGCTAGGGGCGGGGTGTTTAAAAAGGGTATTCATACCTTTCCCAAGAGTATTAGTCTGATGTTTCATTTTAATGAAGGGTTCAAATCGCATTTTATAGTTATTTTCGTTACTTATAGAATCTGAATGATTAAAAGTAACATTCATTGTGAATAGAAAGAGCCTAAATGATTATTAAGCAGAAAAAAAATTCTTCATTTTCAACTTTAGAGCATTTTAAATACATTACACCATTGGCCAAATGAGTAAATTGTTCGCCAATGGTCCGGGAGACCTGGGTTCAATCCTAGGTCGAGTCATACCAAAAACTCAAAAAATGGTACTTGATACCGCCTTGCTTAGCACTTAGCATTATAAGGTAAGGATCAAGGGTAAAGTGGAGCAATACAGGGAAAGGAATTGCGCCCTCCCTTACACCTCGGCGTAGTAGCTATTGAAAAGGGAGCCTTCGGATCACCCTCGACTAAGGTCGCCAACTTACTTTTACACTGTAGGGAACAAATAAAGAAAAAAATTTAATTTGAATTAAAATAATTATTGAAATATGCAGAGACTCCCAGAGGCTACTGACAGGAATACGGCGACGCAGAGGCAAAGAAAAGGGACCACCCCGACAAAAGGAGAAATGTCATTCTCTTTCAGTGGTGACCGGCGGAGTGACAACATCTAAATTTCCCTTGATACTAGTAGAAGGCCACGTGGCCGCTCTAAAGCGCCACGTTGGCTAACCTTTCACTAGTAGCAGCCGTCTCGGTTAACAGTATGCCAAAATATAAAACGTATCAAAATGGACCTATCGAACTACGAATTAAAACAATGGACTTGGACAAACTCCCAAAAGCGACTAACACCTCGCTAAAGCTTTATATACCGAATAAGGACACACATATATACACACAAAAAAATGACTAACGCATTTTTAACAACTTGACTGGAGGATTGAGCCATTTCAATTGTATTCAGGGAGAATTTCCTCACCCACTGAATGGTTGTTGGGCCCAGGGATGGAGGAAAAATATAAAAAAATGTCTTCGTCTCCTCTCTGTTAATATCTTCTTTCATATAATTCTTTTACGGCCTTCTTATCCAAAGAAGTTAAACCTACAAAACAAATGTGGGACCAGGATATAGTAACCCAGAATGGAATCAGATAGCAAAACGGTATCACAGTTTGCTCTGGGAGCTCCTAACATGAAAGTTTGGTTATTGAGTACTGATGTTATGATATACATACATACATACATACACACGTAAATCTAATCTGAATTTTAATCATATATATTATATTATGTTCCCGCATTACTCACTCAATACTGCATTGCCACGACCGAGTAACGGAATGAGTCACTCGGGGACATAATTTTAACATTTTAGGTCTTAGACCTGCTGTATTATAATAGTATAGACCATATTTTAAAACTCTTCTATTTTACTGCTTTTTTTCCAGCCATATGTAGATATAGGTAAGTAAAATGGCCAACTGTAGTCGAAGGCAACCTGAAGGTTCCCTTTTCAATAGCTACTGCACCAACGTGTAGCGGGCACCTCTGGTGATGTAATGATTAGCAAGCTAGACAAGCAAACCTACACGAGTGAGTTCGAGTCTCATTGAGTGCCCCATACTAATGGTCTTGTGCCACATCTAAGCAAAAAGCTTCGTAAATTACAACTACACCAACGTGTAGGGGAGGGCGCCACTCCTTTCTATGGATTGCTCCACTTGATCCCTACCTGATAATGCTGAGTCTTTGGTATAACTCGACCTGGGATTAAATCCCGGACTCTTGGGCTATCGGCGAACACTCAACCCTCTTAGTCTATAATGAAAACACTTCTATCTTTATCAGAAGAGGTGATAATAATATTAGTTTTTTATTTATACGACACATAGTTGCTTAAGAGGTTTGTCGAAAAACAACATTATATATATATATATATATATATGTATATATATATATATATATTGTCCAGTGGTTACAAAGCAGATAGGGTATAAAATGTAAACAAACGTACGCTCCTGCTGTTGTTACATAAATACCTTAAAAATTCCCTTAGCCAACGTAGTCCGCTTGTTGGCCGAGTGGTCTGAGACTTAGTCTAACGTAAAGTTGGATGGGTTTCGATCCTGGCTCCGAGCGTCCTGCGTGTCTGGCCACACTTAAGAGTTCTGATAGAACGAAACAGTTTGTCTGTGGATGACTATATATATATGTAACCGTTTTACAATCGTGAAAAAATGAAACTGCCAGTTACAATTTATATGATATGATTATATTTTGAATTTGTTTTTTCAGTTAATTTTCAAAATTGTACTTTCTCCGATATTGAGCACTGTTACAAGAAAGAATATTAAGCGAACAAAAGTTGTCATGTTGTATTTTTCCATAATATATACGAGAGAGAGAGAGAGAGAGAGAGAGAGAGAGAGAGAGGCAATTTTATGAAGGTATTAAAATACAAGACAATCTGATTGCAAAGAGCATTAAAAATCTGGTATAATATTTTCTAAAAGTGCAAAGAAGTCGTAAGTATTCGAGCAAGATGTAATAGGAAGGAAAAGAGAATGAACACACACACACACACACATACATACATACACACACACACACACACACACACAAAGAAAAACAACAAAAAAAGAAAAAAGCTTATTATATCGTGTCTAGAGATTACAATAAAAAAAACTGTACTGATCGACATTTTTTTTTCTTAAAATTTTTTTTTTTTTTTTCTTTTTTGTTTTGTTTTCAACATTCATACTGATCCGGTTTTACTCTTTATACGTAATTCTTTTTGTTTTGGCATGGAATAAAGTTAAAATGATGAATGATGTTGAGAGCAGGTAACATGCTGCAGCCCCTCTCGTCGCATTAGTCGTTGGGAAGTTAAGGGCAAAGGGGGGATATGCTTCTAACTGAGTGATCTCCTCCTATCACTATTTCTCACTCCACCCCCCCACCCCCCAATTTTTTGAACGGACTCACGCCGAGCCTTAAGGATTCTGAAGTTGATCACGGAATTCTTTACCCCGTCGACCTGACGATATCGAAAATGTTATAACACAGACATTTCCATTGGGAGAAACTAAATATCAGTGTGGGTGGTGGTGGCGGCGGCGTTGTTTTTTTTTTTTCTAGGGGTTTAAAATCTTTGTTTTTTTTTTTTGTAGGGGAGTGAGAAAAAGCTTTAGAGATTATATCTATAGAAAAAATATTGCTTTCCACTGTAGAGATGAGTTTGAAAACAATAACTTGTCGGGTACAAAGCTATTTACTAAGCTTACTTGGCTATAAACAGTCGGACAACGAGTCAGATTAGGTTGGAAAACTCATTCAGATGTTTATACGGGAGTATACGATATATATATATATATATATATATATATATATATATATATACGCGATTTTCTAACATCACACACACACACACACACACACACACACACACACACATATATATATATATATATATAAAAACTTGTAAATACACATAAAAAAACACAGAAATACAGATATATATATATATATATATATAAATTCATGCGCAGACATATACACTCATATATAAATATATAAACATACATGCATATACAACAAATTTATAAATATATGTATATATATATATATATATACACACACAAATAGTAATTTGTATACTTCGGACAAATACCCTTGGGAAGTGTATGGACCCTTATATCTTCCTAGCTATGGGTTAAATAGCATCCCTGCTGTTCTTCTAGAAGGAGGGCTTTGGCATTGAATAACCATGAAAGTTGATATGCCATTAAAAAAGAAATCAAACCAAACCAAACTAAACCTAACATGCACACACACACACACACACACACACACACACATACATACAACATGTATATACTCTCAACACATATTCTTAAATAGGGTGTCCTCGTGGTGTAATGGTTAAAGCGATGGACTGCGGAATCGTAGTAAGCGAGTTCGTATTCCAGTCGCGCTATTACGTTCACTTTCGGGCAAATACCCAAAGGTATGAACACCCTTATCCTACCAGCTATGGGTTAAATAGTACCACTACTATTCTTCTAGGAGAACAGCTTTGGAATTAAATAACCTACAAAGGTTGATATGTCATTAAACAAAGAAACCTAACCTTCTATTACGGACGCAGACTACGCCGATGACATAGCGCTTCTAGCAAATTTACCTGTCCAAGCCGAAACCCTGCTACATAGTCTGGAACGTACTTAGGTCTCCCTGTCAACGCAGACAAAACAGAATACATGTGTTTTAATCAAAGAGGCGATATCTCCACATCTTTGAAACTAGTAGATGAGTTCCCCGATCTCGGAAGCAGCGAGAATGACATCAATAGGCATGGACAGCTAACGATACGCTATCGGTCGTATGGAAATCAGACCTAACCGATAAAATAAAACGCAGTTTTTTTCCAAGCAGCGGTCGTCAATACTGCTATTTGAATGCACTACTTGGACGCTAACTAAATGTACGAGAAACTAAATGTATGTAGAAAAAGCTTGATGGTAATTTCATAAGAATGCTGCAAGCTATATTGGACAGGTCCCAGAGGCAATACTCTACAAAACAGCAGCTGTACAGTCACCTACCAACCATCACGAATAGTATCCAAGTTAGACTAACCATACATGCGGGACAGCCCATATCGCAAACAAGTGACGCCAAATTAACAAGTCATGGGAAGCATATTCAGGTTGATTGGCCGCGCAATTACCATGACTAGTTAAATTGGGGTCACTTGTGTGTAATGTGTAATGTGGCTCAGTTGTAGAGTTTCGGCTCTGCAATCTATGGTCACTGGTTCGATCTCCAGTGGTGGAGATCACGGTATACACTGCTGATGAGACCTAATATGGTCGAAATCGCTGCTCAGTGTTTCCGCATGTCGTGCGTAAGTGTTTGCCGGATTTTCTGGTCATGGTAATTTAGTTCACAATATTACCTCAAATTTGAATACACCGACTGCATCTCTACAGAAAGGGTACCCCTCCACCAACCAGTGTCCTTGGTATGACACTGAACTGCATTTGATGCAAAGGATCTAGTCCTGGAACTTTGGAGAATGTAGTGTACTCTTTCATTAACATTACTCCTCTTTGACTCAGAGTGGTAGGACCTGGTAGTGTCCCATCAATGAGTATTCAATCATCTACAATCCTTTAACTGAATGTAAACTAATGAGCTCTGAATCGTTTAAAAATAATGTTACCCGCTAACTATTCGCTAACAAATCATATTATCAAGATTTGGTATTAACTAATTCACAAGGTTTGATATGCCATAAAACACAATTTTAAATAGCAATACTTAAACCATTTAACTCTGAGAAAGAAGATAAGCTCTTAACCATTTTAGTTATCTAAAAAGTATTCGCTCAAAAATTACATATATTAGACAGGATTTAGTAGTCATATTTACCCAACCCCTCCGCTCGGGCAGGATATGACACAAGGTCAATTTTTAAGCGGAGTTTAACAGGTTTGAGTTCAGAGGTTTCCTTCTCCTAGACTAGTTGCCTCACTAAGGCTGAAGAATTCAGTCTGCCCTACTATTTACTCATAGCTGTAGGGAGACTAATTGGATTCATACCTTTCCCAAGGGTATTAGTGCTATGTGAAATGCAACCAGTTTCGTCCAGGATTTGAACTCGTGTCGCCGTATCCATTTCCTACGACGATAACCATTATACCAGGGGCACCTCCAGGATTTAGTATTGAATACCCCCAAAAGTTTATGTGCCATATCGTGCCAGACTAATCTAAGCAATGTAAAACTATATCATAGGTCGTATACTAGTTAAAAGTTCAAATTTAGCATCGTTAGATTGACACAAAAATACCAAAACACTTTAGATTCTGAGAAGTCAAAGTTCAAAATCTGAATATCGGGTGATTCGATACTGACACGCAGGAAAGTCTAATAAAAACATTTCGTTTATTATCTGAGTGACATTTTAAGGACTTTTCTCCGAAAACAATCTTATCAGAAGGAAAGAATTCGTAAAGTCCTGACTGAATGAAGATAAAAAGTCACTATAGACTGTTGCATAGTCTGGTACACAGGCCTTAGATTACTTACGGTTGCTGTTGTTTCAGAGTCGTCGCTTCATCCTAGTACAGGACTAGCTCATCATTGCTTAACCTTTGTCATCTAGAGGACACCGGTGTTTTCAACGTAAACTGAACTTAGATTTGGACAAGTTTGTAAATAAAGGGCTCATAGTCATCCACCCGGTACAAACGTCGAGCGGATGCGTTTAAGTTGATCGCCTGGTCTAAGGGGGCTTTTCTCCATTAGGCAACACCTGGTGAATAGGGCTAAGTTTATTGCTTGGCTCCTGAGGCACCCCAAAAAGGGAACTTCTGAGAAGACATACCGTGATCTCCACCGCTGATTCGATCTCCAGTGGAGGAAGTCACGGTATACACTGCGTTTGTCGTAATTTCTTGTCATGTTAATTTGATTTACAATTCTAAACTTTTTTTTTTATTTGAAAGAATAATTCCCCCAAAGAATACTGATATTATTTACTTCGGAATCGGCAGTTCTTCCTAGAACCAGAGTATCTGTGCACTCTGCACATGATTAAGTGATTTTAACGGCATGTCAACCCGTCTAATGATATTTCATGCCGAGAAGTTTGTAAATATTGTATATTGTGCATTTAGTTTCAAATTCACATTTTTTGGATACTTTTTTGCCACACAGTCATATGATATCAAGTATTCTTATCTAGTAAAAATAATTACAAATAACACACTTACTTGGTTTCAAGTATTCCTATCTGATAAAATCAGAGAAAACGGCTTCGAGCTGACAAAGAAAAGAAGCAGAAGGTACCCCGCAAAAATAATTACCGACGCCGACTACGCTGATGACATAGCGATACTGGCAAATATACCCAACCAAGTCGAAACACAACAGCATAGTTTGGAACGAACCGCCGCAGGCATTGGCCGCCATGTCAATGCATACAAAACGGAATATATGTGCTATAATCAAACAGGCGACATCTCCACACTAGGCAGAACCCCTCTGAAACTAGTAGACAAATTCACCTACCAAGGAAGCAGCGTCTCATCAACCGAAAAGGACATCGACCCGCGGCTACCAAAGGAATGGACAGCTATCGATAGCTATCGATCATAAGGAAATCAGACCTGGCCGATAAAATGAAACGCAGTTTCTTCCAGGCAGCGGTCGTATCGATACTGCTGTATGGATGCACTACTTTGACGCTAACGAAACGGCTGGAGAAAAAGCTAGACGGCCATTACACAAGAATGCTGCGAGAAATATTGAACAAGTCCTGGCGCCAACACCCCACAAGGCACCAACTATACGGCCACCTGCCTCCCATCACGAAAACTATCCAAGTTAGACGAACAAGACATGCAGGACACTGTTGGAGAAGCAGGGACGAGCTCATAAGTGATGTACTCCTGTGGACCCTCTCACGTGGACCACAGAGAAGTAGTCTGTGTATTCTACAGCTCCAGCCGACCTGGCAAGTTTTGTAGAGGAATACTTGATACCATATAACTGTGTATATTAACTATTTATATTAAGAACAGTAAATATAAACTAATTTTCAACAATTTTTAATATGAATATACAATGTATCTGATCCCTTAGTATCTTGTGATAAAATAACCCAAAGCAGGTTGACATGCCATTAAAATCAATCAGGGTGTTTTTTTTCTGATAAAGTAATAAAAATTAAATTGACTAGCTGAACTTTGCTTCTACTCAAGAGGGAGTCCCTGTTGGCGCCGTATTTAAAGGGCAGTTTTAAGTCAGTTTAAACTCCTGTCGTGCTATTACATTCACTTTAAGACTAATGCCCTTGGAAAAGGTAGGAAACCCCGTATCCCCCAGCTTTGGGATAAATAGTATCATTACTGGTTTTCTGCAATGATTTCTTTGGCATTAAATAACCCAAGAAGGTAGATATGCCATTAAATAAAGAAGCTAAACCACCTTCTCTAGGGATTAGCGTTTACTGCCACTTTTATCATAACGAATTCAGATCTTTTTATTCCAAGAGCTGTAGCTGAAAAGGGTCTATTAGGAAAAGCGAGCAAGAATTAACCCCCCCGCAAAAAAAAACAAAAAAAAAAAAAACAATCACAAAAAACAACCCCCAAAAAATTAAAAAAAAAGACCCTTAAATATCAATCTTGTACAAGAGCTCTTAAGTATTCATTACTAACACAGATCGTAAAAAAAAGCTTATATATTCCTTATCAGTTTTGACAGTTAATAGTTAGCTCGAATCTAATGATATAAAGTCTGAGAATACAAGAAATGGAGCTGACTGATGCGGTATTTGAATTGATAGTTGAATTGATTTGTCGGTTATTTTGTTCTAAAATTGGCAAAACTAAATCAGGTTTATCGGGTCTATTTGAAGACTAAGGGAAATGGAAGGACAGACGTTTATAATGGAAACGGTTGTTAAGACTAGAAAAGAGGAGAGAGGCAGATATTTGACAACATAATAATTCTAGATTGATGGGCATGGTAGGTGTGACGGCTAAAACCAGGAAGCAAGAGTTTCGAGTGATGAAGAAGTCAGAGGCTAATCAGAAATCTATAAATACAACATTGGATCCCAAAATTGCACACTGGAGCAAGCTATATATCATGCGGTGATACATCAATCAACCATCACCATATTTACCAACCCCTCCGCTCGGGCAGGATATGACACATGGTCATTTTTTAAGCGGAGTTTAACAGTTGCCTCACCAAGGCTGAAGAACCTAGTCTGCCCTACTATTTACCCATAGCTGGAGGGAGAATAATTGGATTCCTACCTTTCTCAAGGGTATTAGTGCTATGTGAAATGTAATCAGGCTCGTCCAGGATTTGAACTCGTGTCGCCGTATCCACTTCCTACGACGATAACCATTACACTATGGGCAATCAATCATCACAAGCACATACACACACGTGTATGTGTGTGCGTGTGTATATGCGTGTATTATATCTATATATCACACTCATGTATATTATATATATATATATATATATATATATATATATATATGTATTACACGCACGTATGTTATACACATATCACACACGTGTATGTGTGTTTGTGTGATATGTATTTATACCGCACGCACATCTTTTTCTGTAAGAATATATATATATATATATATATATATATATATGTGTGTGTTTAAACAAATATAATGACCTCCCTCTCTCTCTCTCTCAAATATATGCAAATATATAGATATACACATATATTTAGTCATTACATGTTTAAGTTTGTAAAGTTGCCGACCATAGTCGAGGGTGACTCGAAGGCTCCCTTTTCGATAGCTACTACACCAAGGTGTAGAGAAGGGCGCTACTTCTTCACCATGATTGACCCATTTTACTCTTGTTCCGTACCTTATAATGCTGAGTGTTAAACAAGGAGGCATCAAGTTCTATTTCTGAGTCTTTGGTATGACTCGACCTAGGATTGAACCTAGGTCTGCCGGGCCATTAGTGAACACTCTAACCATTATACCAATGTCCTATATTACATGTATAAATTGTGATAATACGTGTACTAATGTAAACGTATGATTAGAAATGTTAATACAGATAAGAAGTTGTATATTTTTGAGCATACATAATATATATATATATAGCTCTTCGAACGAATTGAGCACTCTGGTATCCGGTAAGGTATAAAATGTAAACAAACGAACGCTGCTGCTGATGTTGCTACATAATACCTTATAATTCCCTAGCCGACATGGTACGCTTGTTGGCCGAGCGGTTTGATACTATGTCTAACGTAAAGTTGGGCGGGTTTCGATCCCAGCTTCAAGCGTCCTACGTGTCTAGCTACACTGAAGAGTTGTGATAGAACGAAACTGTCTGTCTGTGTGTTACACAGCGACAACTAACGCCATATGCGAAATAGGCATATAATGTTCATAACGATAGACCATATAAAGAACATAGGAATCTCGGAATTCGAAAACACGTAACGACGTCTTGTTCAGATGGGAAACCTTTATATTAACTTTGAGTTAAAGGTTTCGACATAAGGAGGAGAGACACAATCTCGCTATGCCGTCTTATTCATTTGGCCCCTATCTCGTGCGGCACCCACGGCGCGCAAATTCGTCTCGCCTCAGCGAGCCCCAAAAGTCGAACCTCCTCGTTCGGCGTCTAGTTTTCAACTCTCATAACTTTTCTTCTTCGAAATCTCCCAAATCCTCCGCGCGCTTCCGGTGCGTGACGTCACCCGCACTTTGTCACCCGTTTCATCATCTCAGGTTATTGCGACATTTCTGAGTGGCATGTCCGCTCTGTGCGCGCGTACACGTTACCACCTGCATCAAGGTTGCACCTAACTAACCCATGTGCTGAGCCGAAAGGTTCTCAGCCTAACTAAACCCAAAGGCATGAACCGAAATCCCTCAGCCAATGAATATATGTTCAAAAAACAAAAGTAAAAAGGTTGAAGCAGTTAGTAATATAAAAGAGCTCAATTTACAAAGACATAAACTTTAATGAGAACTAACATTATCAAAACATACATTTTCTTTTACTGTGACTAAAAGGTTCACGCAAGCCACCATCATTAGACAGAAAATGAGGAGGCAACTCGTTCATTTCTTGAAAAGTAAATAGCACAGAACAGGTATAGAAACTAATAACAAAATAAAATGTTTCGACTGATGACAAAGTGAAGGCATCAATACAAATTTCTGTTATACCATTTACTCCCAGACTGATTTTGTTGAAGACTCCTCTCTCTTCTCCGTGGTTTGGTATCTTTGTTTAATGGTGTATCAACCTTCTTGAGTTACTTAATGCCAAAATCATTCTTGAAGAGGAATACTAGTGAAACTATTTAACATTTGGGTGGGGGATAAGTGACTTAGTCTAACTGAGCGTAATAGCATGATTGGACTTGCGTACACGGAACCCCACCCTTCTTTTCTCGGAGTGGTTGACTAAAATGTTTCACTATTTTTCAATAATTTTTTTGCTTTGGCGCGAAATGTACCGCTGCGAATCAGAAACATGAATGTGTTAGTTACACAGTTATCATCGTTGCCGCAACGTGAAACGTTAAATCACATTGCCCAGTCCGCTGGGGCTGTAGAATACACTGACTGCACTTCTGCAGAAGGGGTAAGACCCCCCCTAACGAGTGTCTTGGATATGAAACTAAGCAATCTGATGGTGTGGTTCCAGCAATGCTGGAGCTTTGGGGAATGCGGAGTACCCTTTCATTGCCATTGCTCCCAGATCCACTCTGGCCCGTAGTGGTAGCACCTGATAAGGCCCTATTTATGGGTTAAATAAAGCTGACAACATTCTTATGCTAAACTGAATTGTTTGAGTAAACTGAATAGCTTGAAATAGAAATGTTTTTGACAATTAAACCGTACTTACACTTAAACTGCGTGCTTATGCTTAACTGAATTATTTGAAATAGAACTGTTTTTCGTCATTAAAACTGTATTTACACTTAACCGAATTGTTACATACAACTGCTTGAATAGTTAGAAATGGAAATATTTTTTACCATTAAACTGTGTACTTATGCTAAACTGAATTGTTTTAAATAGAACAGATTATTTACATAAAAATGGATTTGGCGTTAAATAACCTACAAAGGTTGATAAGCCATAAAACAAACCGTTAAGTCACAGGGAAATTAAAGGCTTTAATGTTTTAATTCTTATGAAGATTATTTACTAAGTGTTATACCCTCGGAAAATGGCATAAAATAAGTAATACAAGCATGTATTCAGAAAGAATAAAGAATATTACAGTAAAACAAGTAATACAATATCGCCAGTGTAGCTCTTGCTACCTTCTCCCTGAGAGGATTACAGTCAAATATTACATCCTTATTGGAAGAGTCCATTATGTATCAAAAATAGGGATGATATCACAACACTGTCTAGTTTAGTTTAGGCGAAAACGCAAGTATGGGCGCACCATGTGAGAATCGAGTTCTCTACTTGATCTAAAAGATTGAACTGCCAACAATTTCCCCACGACATGGAATTTGCACTCTGTGTTTTAAAAGTGCTTAATTGTTATGTATCAGACCTAAAAAAAACAATATCACATTGAGAGAGAGAAAGGGAGTCACCTCCCGGGGACAGTGTATTGTGGGATTTGTGGAGACCGGAAGATCGGAGATAGAAAGGGACATGGTTCGCTATGACACATGGTCGACACATATTTGACTGGTGCCATCAAATTTAAAACAGCAGTGTGCCGAGCCATTAGACGCACGTCTCTGCATGTGAGGAATAATCGTAATCGTTTTGTTTTGATACCCACGAGTCAGTCTCTTTCACACTTTTCTTTTACATATGTTCTTTGTACGTAAAAACGTATCTTATTGTTTTTTTTATTATTTCTGGTTGAATGAAATTTGCAATATAAATTAATAAAGAAATAAAAAAAAAATAAATGAAAGAAAATAAAGAAATTAAAAAATAAGAATATTTGACACAGTGACTGTCACAAGACTGATCATGAAAAAATATCAGAAATAAAAAATGGCAACAATTATGGGATGAAAATCCCGACAATAAGCTCTTTCAAATACAACCAATTTTAAAAGAAAGGAAGCTGGATCCTAATAACACTAGAAGAGAAGAAACTACCCTTACTCGACTACGCATTGGACACACTTGATTGACTGACTCCTTCATTCTTAAAGAAAAACCACACCCAAAATGTCCATGTGGAAACCAATACTCAATCAAGCACATTTTGATAGAATGCACAAAACTAAACCACACCTGGAAAAAGTTTTATAAGGTGAACAGCATGAAGGAACTATTTAAAAAATTGCTCTCAAAAACATAATCAACTTCTTAAAAACAATTAGCCTCCTATTAAAGATATAGACTATGTTACCAACACCTTCGACCCTCAAGTTTATACAAACAAAAAACTTTGACATTTATATATACACACACATACATATCAGAATTTAACATTCAATGACCCTTAAGAGGTCAATTTGCCATAAAACCCAACCATCACCAACCTAAACGTTTGCATTTACAAATCATATATATGATATATGTGTAAAAAGGCTCTGGCATTAAATAACCTATAGAGGTTGATATGCCGTTAAATCCAACCAACCAACCAGAAATAAAAAAAAGCTCAACAAACACCCAACAGAATTCGAAAAATGATTAAATATTTGGTCGTACAGATTTTAAAAAAGCAGTCACGTCTTCCGGTCTCTTCGGATATGACGCTAACAATTTTTCCAAAGTTTCAGACGTCGTTATTTTATTAATTGAATTACTATGACCAGAAAATCCGGCAAGCACTGCGTGCGACATACAGGAACACTGGACGACTGTTTCGACCTTATTAGGTCTCATCAGCAGTGTATACGGTGATCTCTTGGACGTCGAACCAACGACCACAGAATGCAAAGCTGAAACTCTACCCCTGAGTGGTCGCGCGTTTACCATCACTCGTTAATTTGACAAGGGCTTTGAGCGACATGAACCAATGGTTTAGTGGTAGAGTTTCGGCTCTGCATTCTGTGGTCGCTGGTTCGATCTCCAATATATAATTGATCTGCTGTTATTTTTAGTCCGTTCTTTCTTACAAATAAGTCAGATCTGTAAAATTTTTTGGACCTGTTTTCAAGGCTCGAACATTTAGTTCTCGACAGAAATTCTCGATTGGATTCAAATCGGGAGACTCACATACTTATTTTTTAACTTTATGATTCTACTGAAACCATTTCGCATTCTTCTTGGCCAAAGTTTTAGTGTTAAACTTAAATTCCATCTTCTTTGTAACTTTACAACTTTGGCAGATGATTTCAGGTTCTCCTACATATTCAATTACATGAAGCATGCCAGTCACTTTTGAAGAAAAACAGAGCCATATCATTATACTACCTCTGCCAAACTTCACTCATTAATTAATATACCGAGAGGTTTCCTCCAGACACTTGTCCAGTCGGCTAGAGCTGTAGAATACATTGACTGCTTCTCTACAGAAGGGTAAGACCCGCCACCGACGAGTATCCTGGATATGAAACTAAACAATCTGATGGTGATGCTGGAGCATTGGGGGATGCAGAGTACCCCTTTATTGCCATTGCTCCCAGGTCCACTCTAGCCCGGAGTGGTAGCACCTGATAGGGCCCTATCTATGGGTTTAATAGAACTAAACCATGGTTTATTGAGTTTACTGTTTTTTGCATTTAAACTGCGTATTTATGCTAAACTGAATTGTTTAAAATAGAACTGTTTTGACATTAAAACTGAGTACTTATGCTAAACGGAATTGCTTGAAATAGAACGGTTTTGACATATAAACTGTGTACTTATTCTAAACTGAATTATCTGAAATAAAGCTGTTTTGACATTAACTCTGTGTATTGGCCAGTCGGCTGGGGTTGTAGAATATACCGACTGCACCTCCACAGAGGAGTAAGACCCCACAATGAGAGTCCTGGATATGACACTAAACAATCTGATGGTGAGATTCCAGTGATGCTTGATGTTTGGGGAATATGGAACACCCCTTCATTGCCATTGCTCCCAGGTCCACTCTAGCACGAAATGGTTGCACCTGGTCACTGTATAAATTTTGGTTTCTTCTGACCACAGCTCAGAATTCCAGATAGGCTTTTCAAAGTTCATTTTGACTTATGTGACGCGAAAGGTTTACTTTTATCCCAGAAGGGGGTTTTATTTTCGCACGTGTGAAGACGGGGCAGGTTGGCACTTGATCCCCTATAGAATAAGTCCTCGTTCAGAATTTCTCTCTCAGGCATATAAGACCTGGCATATTACGTGAGGGATTAATTTAGGGCCAGACTGACCACCGCTGGCAAGGGGTTCCAAATTTCACACTATTCACACACCCACCAAGGCCACTAAACTTCCTCCCCTAGACAACAGAAGATATGGACCAATAGGTTTTAGTCGTAATAATATTATATTGTAGTAGTCGGCGACTCCGGCTTCCCGTGTGATATTTTAAAGGAATCAATAGGACAATTCTAAGCAAGATAACATAAGGCGAATAGAAGCTGAAAAGGAAATGTGACACAACAAATTCGTAGCAGAACTGCAAAGAACAACTTAGACCACGTGGTAACATAAAAATACATGAATCCTTTACTATACAAAGAGATACACTTTCAAAGTGTCAAATATGTATAATGAATTGAACAGTCCATGGACATGAATGTCTTCCTTCTTTTCCGTTCTTTCGTTTCTTCAAATTGAGAGAGAGAGAGAGAGAGTGTGTGTGTGGCATATAAAATTTGGGTATAAGGAGAAATAATCCCAAAGTTACTTATCTTACTTTTCGACGGGGTTCCACTGGAGAATCTTTCTTCTTTTACGGGCTAATAGACTTTATGCTATTTTTAATACTGACTTGAAGAACTCGGGTCCCTCGTGTCTCAGATATTCTTTTGCCTTCTACCCGGAATACTGGCTTTGGTTCGTCTGCCCGCTACGAACCCTGCCAAACAACTCACTTTTTTCTTTTCTATTTCCGCTGACGGGAGGGAGTCCCCACTTCCGTTTTAGGGTCCCAGCCAATCGTTTGGCTTCTACCTTCCTCCCCCCCTGGTCAGGCGATTTTGTTAGGGCTACTAGATATCACCCAAGTCAGTTTACTGAGTACAAACATCTGTTGGTCTTCACCTCGACCTACATTCTTTCTTAACGGTTTGCCACTGTTCATTCCGACGGGAGGATAGTATTAATCTTATTTCTATCGTCTCCGTGGGATATCAAGTGACACTTACATCAGATGAACTGCTGCCACACCATTTCAGTCGTAGTCAAGACAAGGAATGGTGAACATAGTGTGTTTGTTATTGAAATTTACTTTTTACTACAGACACTACAGAACCTCAGGTGGAAGTTTTAGGGGTGTATAGGTAGGAATTGTTAGTAACTGGACAATATTTTCTTTAAAATAAAGTTATGACAACAAGAAAACAAAATGACAAGTATTCAGAATCTCTCTCAATATATCATTTTCTTTATCATCTCGGTGTTTCAACGGCACGGATTCACTTGACACCCTCGCCATTTGTCACGGTCATCATATTTACCAACCCCTCTGCTCGGGCAGGATATGACACAAGGTCAATTTTTTAAGTGGAGTTTAACAGGTTTGAAATCAGACTTTTCCTTATCCTAGACTAGTTGCCTCACCAAGGCTGAAGAACCAGTTTGTCCTACTATTTACCCATAGCTGGAGGGAGAATAATTGGATTCATACCTTTCCCAAGGGTGTTAGTGCTATGTGAAATGCAATCAGTCTCGTCCAGGTTTTGAACTCGTGTCGCCGTGTCCATTTCCTACGACGATAACCATTACACCACGGTCATTGCTCTTGGCAAATTCTCTTGATGGTATCCGGTGTCAGCACAAAACTAAAGAGCAAATTCATGTACAAGAATATGTGTACTTGTTTATGTGTTTGGGAACTGGCATAGGAAATGTGCACCGTAAGGATAAAAAATGAGGCCATATTTATCAGGGTAGAAATGAGCGATGAAATATAAACGTTCTTCTAAATAATCATCCTCGCATTTAAGACACTATTTTTTTTTTATGAATGGGTAGAGTCTTCGTGGCGTAGTAGCTAACGTGCTGGACTGCGGTATTATAGGAAGCGAGTTCGAACTCTAGTCCCTCTAATATTCTTACTTTGAGACTGATATCCCCGGGAAAGATTTGAAACCTCCTTATCTCCCGGCTATGGGTATTTTTCGTCCGTCCCATCAAACGGAAGAATATGGCACAAGGCCTTTTTAAGGTGGGTCCAGGCACAGGATCGGAACCTGCACTCGCCCAGTGGTTCCAAAAATGCCTTGAGCCCCGCCGGCATTCCTCTGAGAGACGTCTCAGGCACCAGGTGACAAACTCAAACCCTGAGGCCCAAGGATGCTGGTATCAGTCACGTGACGTGAGTGCTAGGCCTTCCCGGCATCTGGGGCAGACAGCTGACCCGGTCAGCAGCCAAGCAGACACGGCCAACACGGAAAAAGGAAACGATCGAGCAGACGCAGTGCAATGTCATACCACGTTCTGAAAACAACCTCCGAAAAAGACTGGGTTAGATAGTATAACTATTGTTCTTCTACTAGGATACCTTTGGCATTGAATAAACAACGAAGACTTAAGAGTTACTGAACCAAGAAACGAAACCTATATATATATATATATATATATATATCCTTGCTTGAAACATCTCGAGTGTTTAGCCACTCTGCAGAGTTGTGATACAATGAAATAGTCAGTGGACGTCAATAAATATTCATGACCCCATGTTCCGTGGAATGAGCACTCTAGTGAGAAATTTACCAGGTACTACATAAGTTGAAAAAGCAATATCTCTTCTTATGAATTGGGCACTTCCTGTAGCCGATAACGTATTTGTAAAAAGAATTACGTAAAAAAATTCCTTCGCTAATGTAGAGAACGTCGATAAATTCAGCCGGGTTTCGATCCTAGCTTGAAGTATCTCGCGTGTGTAGCCATACTGAAGAGTTGTGATACAACGAATCTGTTTGTGGATGACTATATATATATATATATATATATGCAAATTTCATTAAACATAATAGACATTTTATGCCTACATATTTTCTTTTGGATCCGTTCGAATTCCCGTATTACTTTTATCTTATTCGGGGGGAACTGATTTAGGTATTGTCCATAGTTGTATGTATCCCTAGTACATACAACTATGAACAATACCTAAATCAATTCCCCCCGAATACGATAAAAGTAATACGGGAATTCTAACGGATCCAAAAGAAAATATGTAGGCATAAAATGTCTATTATGTTTAATGAAATTTGCATTAACGAAGAAATGCTGCCTAAATATACACACACACACACACACATATATATATATATATTGTCATCCACAGACAAACTGTTTCGTTGTATCATAACTCTTAAGTATGGCCAGACGCGTAGGACGCTTGTAGCTGGGATCGAAACCAGCCAACAAGCGAACCACTTCAGCTTGGTGATTATAAGGCATTAAGTAGTATCTTTCGTTTTGTTTACATTTAAACCTTACCGGATACCAGAATGCTCAATTCGTTCGAAGAGCTTTGCATTATGCGAGTGGCAGCTGTTAATTCCTTCACCAGAGTGCTCAACCCCTGTATATATTGTTATCCACAGACCGTTTTGTTGTATCACAACTCTTCAGTGTGGCTAGACACGCAGGACGCTTGACGCTGGGATTGAAACCCGCCAAACTTTACGTTAGACTTAGTATCATACCGCTAGGCCAACAAGCCAACCACGTCAGCCCGGGAATTATAAGGCATTACGAGGATGCACATGCCAACATGTCCCTATAAGTAAAACTCTATACATCCCTTATGGTCTACATATCTACCTCACTCAAACACAGGAGGTGTCCTCGTGGTGTAATGGTTAAAGCGATGGACTGTGGAATCGTAGGAAGCGAGTTCGTTCTCCAGCCGCGCTATTACGTTCACTTTCGGGCAAATACCCTTGGGAAAGGTATGAACCCCCTTATCCTCCCAGCTATGGGTTAAATAGCACCACTACTGTTCTTCTAAGAGAATAGCTTTGGCATTAAATAACCAACAAAGGTTGATATGCCATTAAACAAAGAAATCAACATACGCATGGATGCTACACTTTTTGATTAAATACAATGGAATCTTCTCGTGTCGTACGATTTTAAAACCGCATCATGATACATTATTTGACCATGAATCTTTCAAAGCTTCAACTTATCCTAACGTAAAACAGCTTATCCCATGATCCTCTGATAGATTAGAGAGTTTGAATAGACAACCAATTATTATATTTCTTGAATTATTACTCCCTGCTAATCTCACCAGTAGCCACTCGCCCATCAATTTCCAATATCCAAGCCTCTGATAATAAAATGCACGTCTCTTGCTAAACCGAGAAAGAAAGTTATACTATATTCTCGTCTCAGTCGTTCTCCATCACTTCGATTGAAGACTTCTTCTGATTGGTTGCGGCGGTTGGCTACTTATCGAATGGAAGAGGAGATTTCTATTCTTAGTTCTCCAGCCGTGAATAGATTTTCAAAACAATGTAGACTTTATGAAGAAAATGTCTGACAAATTCTTGAAGTCACGTACTATATTGAATTTTACTTCATCACTCAAAAAAAAAAAAAAAAATTCATACATATTTGCATGTATACCTGTGAATATGAACGTAAGTCGGTTAGGTTTTGGCCTGTAAGAAGTCAGTCTATTGATATAACATGCTGGACCGTATTTAGTAGTTTCTGGATTTCTTTGTTTAATGGCATATCAACCTATGTCGGTTATTTAATGTCTAAGCCATTCTCTTAGAAGAACAGTAGTGATACTGTTTAACACATAGATGGGAGGATAAGGGGATTCATATCTTTCCCAAGGGTATTTGTCCGAAAGTGAACGTAATAGCGTGACTGGAGTTCGAACTCGCTTACTACGATTCCGCAGTCCAGCGCTATAACCATTATACCACGAGGACACCCTCCCCGTATTTATTTGTTTTCCTTTATCAGAGTAATATACTTGATATAATCTAAAGTTACAGAATAAACCCATTTCCTGTCCAATTTGCAAGTCAATGATATTTTGAGTGGTCTTTATTTACTTCGGTTACATTTTTCCAATTTTCGATATGACAGTGAGGACTAAAATGTTGAGTCCTTCTCAAGAGAAGCATCAATAATAGTCAAAGTTACAACGGGAACCCAATGGGTTCACGTGTCGTCTTGTAATAAATGAACTATTACTTTGTATCTGTCCAATAACACAGAAAACACTGTTTCGAAACATGTCAGTTCATGTAAATCTCACATTTGGCTAATATCTATTAATCTCAGCTGGTTAATTTTTTCTTTCTTTCTATCACAACATTTCATATTTCTTTATCTATTTCTCTTCGTTTATTTCCGTCTATATTTATTATCGCGAACCTTATCTCGATAGTGTTCGGTTGATACCCTCTTAAAATATCTTTTTCTTTATCTTAAGCCTGATAACATAACGTCCTCTGGTTGATTTCATCTAACACTGGTCCAATTGGCTTGTCGACTGACAGCAGTTTCTCTCTTCATCTTCTCTTATGGAAAAGTCCTACTTTCGTTAATATAAAGTTTTCAACACTTATCTCTGTGCCATTACATTTCATTGGAGAAACCAGAAGAATTTCATGATACACAGACGAAAAAAAAAAAAAAATCCTTCATTAAACGTCGTTTCCCCTCAAAAGAAAATGAATTATTTTGGTAAATTAAACAGTTATCTGGCAATCAGGACTTTGACGTTAATGCATTGATTTATTTGTAATATTTCCTTGCCTTTGTTGCCATTTAGCATCACGTGAGGTGCTATAGAATAAGCCAACCTTAGATTTTAACACGAGAGGTATCTTACAAGGATTGAACTTACTACTTTGCTGTAATCGATCTACAAGTATTGCTTGCTGATCATTATTTCTGAAAGTGGTTTCTTGTTTTTGTTGTTTCATCCCAACACACTTTCAGGCAAATACCCTTGGGAAAGATATGAATCCCCTTATGCTCCCATCTATGGGTTAGACAGTACCACTACTGTTCTTCTCAGAGAATGGCTTTGGCATTAAATAACCTACAAAGGTTGATATGCCATTAAACAAAGAAATCAAGACACTACTAAATACGGTCCCGCCTGTTATATTAAGACTGACTTCTTACATGCCAAAGTAATATATACAAACAAAAAAATTATCTATTCATGACCGCATATGAAATTAACCTAAAAAGAGAAATAACTTTAAAAATTGAACAGAGAAAATAATACAATCATGTAGGGAGAATTTATCCGCCGTTATTTGAAATCCTTTTAACATTAAAATGCATATTTACAGTTTGTCTTTTACTAATCCACGGATTATATACAGCTGTGAGTTACCTCCCTTTTATGATTTCAGAATAACGTCGGATAAATTTTACCAACGTGATTATATTATTTTCTTTCTTCAAATTTTAAAGTGAATTCTCTTTTTAAGTTATTTTTATAAACGGTCATGAATAGATGATAATTTTTTTTTGTTTTTGTTTACATTACTTCAGCCTGTTTGGGATCAGCCTGTTAATGTATCAGGCGGGGCTCTATTAGTTGGCCGTTTTCTAATAAAAACCTCACTATGATGTGCTTTTTTTTCTGGGTTATTTTCATTCGCCCACACATTATTGTTGATAAATAAGTGCATCCTTTTTGATCAATTGTTAATTTTCCTCTAATTCAAAGATACTTGGGGGTGTCCTCGTGGTGTAATGGTTAAAGCGATGGACTGCGGATGGACTCGCTGTATATTGACGATGCCTTGCCACTAGAATGTAGGCCCATTCTAGTGGCAAGGCATCCGAGTCATTTCGATTAGTTTATCGACCCACTCATTGTACACACATGAATAGTTACATACTATCACTCACTCACACAGAAATTTATAAGTGGAGACAAGGTTATTTTTAATTATTTCTTCCCAAATTCGACTGCATTGAAATTATTTTGTCAAAAATAACATTTCTAAAATATACACAGACATAAGAACTTTTTTGAGACTGCTACGAATCTCGGCGATCAGTGCACTCGTCGAATTTCCATACAACAGCGGTTATTTCTGTTTGGTTTGGTTTTACGGCATACCAACCATTGTTGGTTATTTAATGCCAAATCCTTTTTATACATATATATTAAATATATGATTTCTAAATACATTTCGTAGATAACGTTTTTTAACAAGCTTGAGCTCATTTTTTCAGATCCCAGTTTAATGGTTTAACTTAATTTCGAATAATTCAGCGTAAGTACATGTTTTTGTTTACACACAGTTAAATGTAAAAACAGTTCATTTTCAAACAATTCAATTTAGCATCAATAGAAAGATTTTGTTTCACAGTTAAACAATCGAGCTGTTCTATTTCAAGCAATCCATCATAAGTACGCAGTTTAAATGTCAAACAGTTCTATTTGACCCATAGATGGGACCCTATCACAAGTGCTACCACTCCGTGACAGAGTGGATCTGGGAGCGATGGCCAAGAAGGAGTACTCCGCATTCCCCAAAGCTCCAGAATTACTGAGATCACACTATCAGATTGTTTAGTGTCATATCCGGGACACTCGTTAGGGGAGGCTTACCCCTCTGTTTAAAGAGGATAAAGGATTATTTAATTAGCATTTCATAACTATCTTTGTTATCTAGAGAATTAGTATAACGTGAACAAAGACCGCACCGAAACATCATCCGCTACAAGCTGGACCGAAAGTTGCCTTTATTCGCTTACTGCATTTTAAGTGAATTGCTTTAATAAAACTTATAATACATTTGCTGGTTTAAGGTTATCTATATAAAATACGCAAAAATGATTGAGAAGTTTAGTAATATTTAGACTTAAGCCCCACTTTCTGGATAAACAACTGTCTGTTCCGTTTCTGGCAATAAATCAAAACGTTTTGATCCTAAACATGACTGATATAAATCCGACTTCAAAAACTGCTTCCCTGGACACGGGATACGGTGTGACGCTCTTAGTTAAACTAAACATGTATTAAGCATAATCTGTGGAGTGATAGCCTGTCGCTTGCCTTATTCGCTGGGATGAATTTCACTGATAGATGAGAAATAAGTATTACACATGCACATTGTCTATATATATATATATATATATATATATATATATATTGAAAGAGAGAGAAAGAAAGAGAGAAAATAGGGAGAGCAGATAGTTGAGAGGGTGAACGAGATATTGGATAATTGGTTAGTGAAGGTCAGTGGCCAAAGAGAAACAAGGAGCAAATGGTATTGAGTGAGAAAAGTACCGAAATGATGAGGGAGAAATGGGGGTTTAAAATGGAGTAGAAGAAAGGAAGAGTTGGAAGAAATAAGAATAGGTTGGGAAGTAGGGTTTCGTAAACCATGTCAAAAGGGATTAAAAGGAAAAAGAAAGAGTGGAGAGAGAGAGAGAGAGAGAGAGAGAAACAAACATGAGTACCGAAAAAGAGAGTGACAATGACGAGCTATCTCTCTCTCTCTGTCTTTCTATATATATATATATATATATATATGTATGATTGAAATTTAATACTAGAAGCGTTTTAAACCCGTAAAATACAGTGTTTTATAGACAGAAATGCATGGCAATATCACAATATTTGAACTATAACGTTTGATAAAATAAAACACGTTAAGAAAACTCACGTCAGCGTTTACACTGCTGATCATCAAGTGAGGCAGTTTAGTGGCGAGGCACGTGTAACAAAGAAGTTTGAGTTCTTAAGTTTTGTTTTATTGCTAAATATATATGTCAGCCGCTCCGCACGAGCAGGAATACGTCAAAAAGGTTAGTTTTTTTTCAGTGTAGTTTTATAGCTTTAAATTCAGAGTTTTCCTTTTTCTAGACTGGTTGCCATACCAAGATTAAAGAGCACAGTATGCTCTACTGTTTCTACATAGCTGGAGGGAAAAGAATTGGATTCATTACTTTCCATAGGCTATTAGCGCAATGTGAAAGGTAAGTAGTCTCGTCCAGGATTTGAACTCGGGTCACCATATCCATTTCCCAGACGAAAGCAATTACACCACAATCGCCTTCACACACACACACACACACACACACACACACATATATATATATATATATATATTATACACACAAACAAACCTGCATACAAGCTGTAGTATCTGTGCATTGCTGCAATATATTTTCCAAAATAGGTTTTCACTTGCTAATCATAACAAAAGCAAAGAAAAAAAAAGAACCCTATATATATATATATATATATATATATATATATATACCTAAACTCCCAGCAAGTCCTATTTAGTTTCTTTATTTAATGGCATGCCAACCCATCTGGAGTCATTTCATGCCTATAGGTTAGGGAATTGTGTACATTGTACGATTTATTTAAATTTTTTGTGTAGTTTCTTAAGTTTTTACACCCAGTTATATATTCAGTTTGTTCGGAATCTCTGTTTAATGGCATATCAGCCTTTGTGGGTTCTTTAATGACTAAGCTATCCTTGTAGAAGAAAAATAGAGGCACTATTTTACCTGTAGCGGGGGATTATAAAGGTAGTTCGTACCTTTCCCAAGGGTATTAATCAGAAAGTGACCGTAATAGTACGACTGGAGTTCGAACTCACTACGATGTCACAGTTCAGTACGATAACCATGACCTCACGAAAACTCCCACTCAATAGGTCCTGTGGGATGCAATATGAAAATGGATATCGTTACCATATATCTATGTATGGGAGTTTATTTTTTTGATTTTACTGTATTAGTCATAAGACAATTCGTTATCAATTACACATTTCATGACTGTTTATTCACCCGAGCAATTAAGTTTCAATTTCAGTGAAAAGACATAAGCATTAACATACACTGTGTGCCTTCCTTAAGGTTTGGTTTGGTTCAGTTAAGTTTTATGGTACATCAACCATTGTAGGTTATTAATACCAAATATATATATATATATATATATATATATATATATATATATATATATATATATATATATATAATAGATCAATATATATTAGATTTATATATTTAATTCCATGGAATTTAGACAGCGACCCCTGGGTTTCATGGAGTTTTTTTACAAAACAACAATCATCAGGCAGTTGAGAAAATGAAATGAATCGAAAACCGAAAAGTTTAGTGACAACCAACATTGATATATATATATATATATATATATATATATATATATATATATATATACAGTTCTATTTGAAGCAATTCAGTTTTGAATGAGTATTGTTTTTTGTTTACACAAATGTCAAAACAGTTCTATTTCAAACAATTCAATTTAGCATAAGTACACAGTTTCTAAGACTCTTCTAAGTATTCCAGCTGATCTTAACAGTACTGTGGTCAGGATGGTCTTTATTTATCCTCTGATCTCCAATTCTCCTAACTTCTTCAGGTTTCCAGGACTCTTCTGAGTATTCGAGCTGATCTTAACATTGCTGTGGTCTAGGTGGCCTTGATTCTTCTTCTGACTCTTACTTGAGTTCATATTTCTGACAACTTACTTTATGCATAATTAAGAATATAATATTTCAACATTTCATCTATATTTTTTTCTAAATAAAATTCATAAAACTTCTGTGCATGCGCAGATTCGCGCAGCTGATACTTGATAAGTGAACATTCAAAAAAAAAAAAAAAATGATATTATCTCTTTATTCGTTGTATATTTCAAAACAGGCTTAACTCCGTTTTCAAGAAAGAAGAACGAGAGGGAATTGAAACCTTAATAAGACCTCATATAGAATATTGTACACAGGTCTAAGCTCTAGTGTTGAGACATGGAGATTTGAAGGCATACAAAGAAGAGTGACAAAAATAATTAAAAGACTACAGTTACCGGGAGAGGTTAGAGAAATTTGAATTAACTTCTTTCCAAAAAGAAGTGTGAGAAGTGATGTAATTAAAACTTTCAAAATAAATAATGGAATTCTAAATTATGGTAGACATATTTTTTTCCATATTTATTCTCGAACAGGAATTGTCTTGTCAAGACAGATTTCAGAAACTAAGTCTACAAATTGGATTCTTTGCTAATAGAGTAATATATTTTGGAACAAATAGAAATAGTGTGAATCAATTTAAAGATTTCAGAAAATAAAAAGAATTGAAGAGTATATTTTTGGGAACTGTTGAGTGAGTGAATTTGATATTTAAATAGATATTTTATTTATCATGTATATGATCTGTGCAAAAATTCTTTTTTTTTCTTAAGAGAACGTGGGAAAATAGTAAAAAAAAGGGGGAGATGCCCAAGGAGACATCAGTAAAGTTGGTGACCGTAGTACAGGGTGACCCGAAGGTTCCTTTTTCAATAGCTACTACACTGAGGTGTAAAACTTTACTTATATATATATATATACATAATTTGATAGACGTGTTAAGGGCCTATCTGTAATGTTTCTGTACTCGAAAAGGTTGATCATTCATTTCCTTTGGAGGTATCTAAAATTCCACTGGATTGCTCCATTTTACCCTTGATACATACCTTACATTGCTGAGTGTTAAGCAAGGCGGCATCAAGTACTATTTTTAAATTCTTTGGTATGACGCGACCTCGGGTTGAACCAAAGACTCTCAGAACATTGGCGAAGACACTCTACCCACTTGACCAAAGAACAAACCAATAACGATAACAATAATAAAACTCTTCAACATTGAAACCCCAAAATTGGTTAAAAAATTTCCTTTTATATTTGTAATTTCATAAAGGGATCTAAGTGACCGCCATATGAATCCCAGCGCTAGATTCAAGATTCAAGAAAGTATTGGAAGTCAAAATTGTGAAAGACATCAGAGAATTTAGAAGACGTACTGTTTTCATTCTGTGAGAAAACACATGCACATAAAAGCAGAATTTAATTCCATTCAACCACAGAGTGTTGAGAAAACCATTCAGAATAGAAAAAAAAATCGAAATTGTTTATAACATTGAAAAGATGACATATTCTTTCGTATACAAGTCATTATCATCATCATCATCTTGTCGCGCCATCAGCACGGATATCCCAGACCCTCTCTCGCCACCTTTCCCTATCATTCATCGAATCCGGCAGGTCCTCAGGGCTATACCCCGTATCCTCACAGAGCTGCTGTATGTAGGTTCGAGCTGGACGCCCTGCCTTTGCTCAGCCATGTGAAGGGGTCCATAGGAGTACATCACTTATTAGCTCGTCCCTACTTCTCCAGCAGTGTCCTGCATGCCTGGTTCGTCTAACTTGGATAGTTTTCGGGATAGGTGGTAGGAGGCTGTACAGCTGCTGCTTTGTTGGCTGTTGCCTCCAGGAACTGTTCAATATTGCTCGCAGTATTCTTGCGCAGTTGCCGTCAAGCCTTTTCTCCATTCGTTTAGTCAGGATCGCTGTAGAGCATCCATAGAGCAGTATCGACACGATCGCTGCTTGGAAGAAACTGCGTTTTGGAAGTCAGACCTGACCGATAAAATGAAACACAGTATATTAGTCAAATAAATATTTAAGTAAAGTAAATAAAGTTGGCGACCGTAGACGACGGCGACTCGAAGGCACCCTTTTCCATAGCTACTACACCAAGGTGTAGGGGAGGGTGCAACTCCTTTCCTTGGATTGCTCCACTTAACACTTGATACGTACCTTATATTGCTGAGTGTTAAGCAAGGAGGTATCAAGTACCATTTTTCAAGTCTTTGGTTTGACACAACCTGGGATTGAACCCAGGCCTCCTGGACCATTGGCGAACACTCTACCCACTAGGCCAATGAGCCGGTATAAGTAACTATTAAGTATTGGTAAAATTTCAACAATATACATAAAAAGAACCACGTTTGACCACTTTTTCTCACCTGTTGCAATTCTAACGGAATATAACCTTGAGTCTTTGTCATATTTTCTCTATCTCACATAAGGATGATACGAGTTGCATGGTCAGACAAAATGCTGAGAAGCGGAAGAATTAATATCATTACGTGGGAAAAGTGTATATATCGAGGGGGGAGGGGGTGATATTTGATGTGGACTCAATGACAGGTAGCAGGTGATTTTATGTCAGTTGCTATAGAAAATTAATTCGAAATGTAATCCAAATGATAGAGGCCAAAATAAAGTTAATACTTTTACCACAACAAAAATTGCAGCTGGATCAGCGGATTTTTAGATGATACGACACCCACAAAAGAAATGAATGATCAACCTTTTCGAGTACAGAAACCTTACAGATAGGCTCATAACACACTCATCAAATTATATAAGTAAATTTGCCTACCTTAGGCGAGGGTGACCCAAAGGCTCCCTTTCCGATAGCTACTACACCGAGGTGTAGGGGAGGGCGCTACTTCTTTCCCTGGATTGCTCAACTTTACCTTTGATCCCTACCTTATATTGCTGAGTGTGAAGCAAGGAGGCTTCAAGTACCATTTTGGGAGTCTTTGGTATGACTTAACCTGGAATTGAACCCCGGTCTTCAAGGCCATTGGCGAACACTCTAAACACACACACACACGCAGACACACACACACACACACACACATATCATTTGATGAGTGTGAATGATCACATTTTCAAGTACAGAAACATTACAGAGAGGCTCTTTATTATGTTCAAGCATATATATATATATATATATATATATATATCATTTGATGACTGTGTTAAGAGTCCATCCGTAATGTTTCTGTACTTGAAATGGTTGATCATTCAAGCTCATCAAATTATATATATATATATATATATATTTGATTGAACATAATAGACATTTTTTGTCTACATATTTTTTTGTTAATCCTTTCGAATTGCCGTATTGATCTTACGATATTCGGCGGGAATTGGTTGATAAATCTTTTATAATTAGTTATTTCCCCAAGTACTCTCTGCCCGACATTGGGCCATCATTAGGGGAGTATGTATTACAAAAGGGATGTAACTTTTGCATGTATATTACTACTTTGTTAGAAGAGCGTTTGTACTGCTGTATTGTGTAGCGTTTACTTTTCGAATTTGTTTCTATAAATAGCGTCAGTAATGTACAGACAAAAGTTTGTATGTTTTAATTCAATAGGAAGTCTTCGTCAGGTCTTGTAGATATTGCTATGTGAAAAAACGGAGTAATATTGGTTGATATGTTCAAATTGCGTCATGTCATGCGATGGAATTTTTTGGAAAAGTTAATGGCGTTTTGTGATCTGAGAAACGGATTTGTGATGTTTTTTTTATTGCTTTAAATGTTTAGAGAAAGGGGAGCTAATATTTAGTGTTCAATTTGAATTCTTTTCGTATTATTTTTCCCTATAGATGGTGACATTTTGAAAAAAAAAAACTTTGTCGTTGTGGTATGCCATGGAACATGCTTCAATTATTCTTTGTTTATTTTTGTCGTGAATGAAAGCAAATATGGTAGAATTTTGAAAATCGAAAGTGTAGTGGTTAAAATATTATGAGAAACTAAAGAATTTGTTGTGTTACCAGTTTTAAAGTCTTCTTTGCGTTCATTGATTCTTTTGTTTAAATTTATGCCCTTTTCTCCTTTGTAAAATTTATTGCAATTTTGGCAGCGGATTTTGTAAACACCTGCGTTGGAAAGGGAATCTGTGTTTTTAGAGTTGTTCTTTACTATTTATTTTATTGTTTTTCTTGTGCAAGTTGGGGTTTTTATGCCTAAGTAATTTAATTTTTTTTTTTCAATGAGTGTGGTAGTGGGATTTGGGGGTAATATTATGTGTCTTTTTATTGGGTTGGTATTTGAACTAGGTCTGTCTTTATTCATATTGTGGGATACATGTGTGTGGATATTTATGTATTTTTATTGGGCACGGCGAACGAAAGATTCGGAATTAGGTAGTTTGGAAAAAGAGTTTTTGATGTGTTTAAATTCTTCGTTTAGAAATATGGAGGAGCAGATTCTAAGGGCTCTTAGGAAAAAAAAAGTGAACGCTGCTTTTCGTTTTATCGTTATTCGAATAAAAATATATGTAGTAATTTTTGTCGTTTATTTTGTGGTAAACTTTGAATTCTAATTTATTCTTGTTTATTAGTAAAATGTCCATTTTTATTCGAACCACAGCGATAAAACAAAAAGTGGCATTCTCATAGATCTTTTTCCCTTTGAGCCCTTAGAATCTAAACTTCAGATGAATGTGTTGTATACTCATATGCATCTGCATGCAGAATATAACGACACAATGAAGACGAGCGACACAGTTCTTAGAAAAATATACCTCTCACTTTATTTGAAAGGGTTCGAAAGGGTTACTCAAGGTTTTACTGTGAGATGAAGTCGGAGACCGAACAGAACGGCAACATATTGACCCCCACTGTTATGGCCATCAGCATTGTGTCTTTTTCGTTCTCCAGGGTTGCTCAACCTGAAGCCCGGGGACCCAGCTTTCTGCTGAGTGCTGTATTTCTCTACCACTTCTTCTCTCCAACTTCTGGTCTCCAAAACTAACTGACTTCCTGTCTTCATCGTGTTATATAATAGTTCAATCGCCCACTCAATATCTCCCCATGACTGGCCACCGGGATGTGTCACTTCCGCCGTCCTTGGAATGGCATGTTTGATCGTCATCAAGCGGAAATAACTGCCATGCAGTTCACAGGTCACTCTCTTCCGGTACATCAGTCTGTGAGTGTACCGCGAGATTTTAACCCTGTCCCACACCGTCAGCAAAGCTCGCCCCCACCAATGGAATATGCACTTCCGCCGTCTTTGGAATGGCATGTTTGGCTGGGTCGGAGGTCAATATACAACAAATGTGCCACGTAGTTTAATTCGGAAACTAGCGTTTTACGAGTTCGAACTCAGCCAAAAGCAAGCAAAAACATTTGTTGTGCGAAAGGTGAAGGTACTATTGATCATTCGGGTGGCAAGAACCTCGACTATTAGACGAGGTCATGGAGGTCTAAAACCGTCGATTCCAAGCACTGTTAAAATCAACTTGAATACTTAGAAGAGTCCTGGAGATCTGGGGAGAGTAGCTGACACTTCGAATTCAGTGAAAAAGCACCAGTTAATCCTAGTGTAAAAAAATTTGCATGGGGTGGAAATAAAAATTCAAGATCCAAGGAAAGGTCTAGTCCAAGTTTTCAGCAATTGAAAATTGCTGAAAACTTGGACTAGACCCTTAAAAATTTCATCGCTGTAGATGTATTCACACCAGACGATATGATTGTCACGTATAAAGAGAAAGAAAACATATCTAAATACCAAGACCTGGCGAGGAAGAAAAAAATGAACGTCTCAAATGATTCTTCAGCTGCAGGGAAACTGCGTTTTTTTTTACGGGTGAAATTTTAAAAAGTAATTATTTTACTAAAATGTCTTCCTCTGCATGACGATGCTCGACCACACACAAGCATCAGGACAAGGAAGACAATCGCCTCATTCGGGTGGACAACTTTACCGCATCCTCCATACTCACCAGATTTCCCGCCTTCCGGCTATCATCTCTTCGGCCCCATGAAAGAGGGTTTTAGAGGTAAATATTATGCCTGTGACGGGGAAGTTAAAACTGCAGTGATGAAGAGGCTCAAAGAATAGTCAATAGAATTTTACGATGTAGAGATACATGGTCTCATTCGAAGGTGGGACATTGCTATTGATAGAAACGATGACTATGTCGAGAAGTAGGGATGTGATCTACTGAAAACCAGCTTCATTTTGATGCAGGATACGTGTTTCAGTATCGGTAATTATTCTTGTACTAAAGAAAAAGACTACTTTTTGAGTCTTTCTTGCACAATCATATATATATATATATATATATAATCGTATATTTACACTTACTGTTTGACTCACCTTGGTTTATATAACACAACCTTTCCTTCAGGATGCGACGAAGGACTAATTTTTAAGCGTAGTCTTTCTGGTTTAAATTCAAAGTTTTACTTTCTCTAGACTGGTTATCTTACCAAGAGTAGAGAACCCTGTCTGCCCTATAACTTTTAGTTCAGGCTGAGGGGAAAGAGAGTGGTTCCTAACTTTTCCAAAGTGAAACACAAACTGCTTCATGTAGTATTTGAACTCGGGTCGCTGATCCCATTTTCTACGGGGAAAACTTTTAACCCACGAGCACACACACACACATACATATATATATATATATATATAAAGATCTTTCCACATTCGCAACCCCAACAATCTTTGCCTTTCGCTTTTCGTCTTCGTCACACTCCCTTCGTTTGTACCATTTATCTTGTATCGACTAACTTATATAAATACGACTCATTTTATCTATCTACCTATCTATCTAAATAAGCTTTTTATATCTCCCTGCTGTCGTGTATTTCTTTATCGTCAGCCTACTTCCATCATTATCTCTTTATATTTCTTTCCTTCAGTTGCCGACAAATTTTGATCAACATTTCTGTTGTAATTTTCCAGTGTCAAAGGTTCAGTAATTTTCTCAAGTCCGCAGCAAAGTTGAAACTTTGGTTCAAGGAAATTTGTCTTTTAGGCGCTCGAAAATGTCATTCAAATGTCAAATAAACTTTTAATTAGTAATTGGCCATATATTTTACCCTCAATCTCATGTTTCCTCAGGACTATATATATATATATATATATATATATATATATATATATAGGAAATAATCACGAAATATAGTCTTGGGAGGGATTTAAATGTGGTCAAGTCTTAGGTTATTTAAATATATTGGCTCTGGATCAAGTGAAAGGACAGGCATTTAACTCTGTACTCATCAAGGTCTTAATAGTAACCCCAAACTGTTAAGAAAGTGAAAAAATGATTTTTTTAGATATAAATGTTGATTTTCTGTATGAGATTTATATAACCAAAATTCCCATTTGGAAATTTTAGAAAGGAGAGGGGGCAAATCTTATGATGTTAAATAATAAATAAGTTTATTTTTATCATTAAGGGTTTTTGGACTATTGTCTTCATCTTTATTGTTATTTCCATAACATTTTGGCCGATATGTCCTCCGGCCTTCTTCAGGTGTTTGTCGAACTCGGGAACCTCCACAGAACTTCGAACTACGTCCTTTATTGAATCTACGGGGGTCGCCTGTTTTGATTCCGTTAGCCATAACCGGGTACAAGAGTTAAGTATTCCTGTATTGTTACTCGCCTGCAGTCAGGATTGAACCTGCAACCTTCAGATGATCGTCCCCTTAGTAGCTTAGGGAACTAACGCCTATAAACGTTACGCTATTTGTCCATTAGGACATATCGGCCGAAACGTTGAGGAAATAACAATCAAGATGAACACAATAGTTCGAAAACCCTTAATGATAAAACTCATCAAGCTTCATCTCAGAAATTTAGACAACTAATAAATAAGTTGTATCTATTATTTGAGCGGTAGAGTAGTTTTTAAAAATGTGAATGAGAAATCGTACTCAAAACCACAGAGTCAAATTGGTATGAATGACAGCTCATGACCTCGGGATTAATCAGACTTTGGATTACATCAAACAGTTCTAGAATTTAGAAAAAGGGTTTGAAATTTAGCTGGGTTGGTTGTGTTTTATGGCATAACAACTATTGCAGATTTATTTAATGCCAAATCCTGTTTATGATTTCTAAACAAGTAAGATTTTTAAACGAGCCAAAGCTTATTTCTTTGCACGTGAAAATACTTGAAACCATTTAACACAAATAATTCTATTCAAAATTAATCAATTGTTTGCACAAAGTTTAATGAATTCAAGTATATCTATCCAACGCGAATGATTCTATTCATTATCAATCATTTGTCAGCACAGTTAAATAGTTTCAAGTATTGCTATGTAATAATAACAATTTTATTCAACATTAGTCATTTGTTTGCACACAGTTAAATAGTCATACATATATGATTTGTAAGTGAATATTGTTTGTTTGGGTTTATGGCATATCAACATTTGTAGGTTATTTAATGGCAAATCCATTTTTTTTCGAAATAATCAATTCTATTTCAAGCTATTCAGTCTATTCAAACAGTTCTAATTCAAACAATTCAGATTAGTATACGTATAGTTCTTGTTTACACACAAGCAGTTCTATTTCAAACAATCCTGTTTAGCGTAAATACAGTTTCAATGTGAAAAGAGTTCTATTTCAAGCAATTCACTTTACCTTACAAAAACAGTCCTATTTCAAACAATTCAGTCTAGCATACGTACACAGTTTAAATGTCAAAACAGTTTTATTTCAAGCAATTCAGTGTAGTATAAGAATAGAATAACAATAAACAGCACTCACCTGTAGAAGTCAAAAGTTTTTAGAAATAAATATTCCTTCAATATAATTTTGCAATATAAAACAAAATTACAAAATTTAAATAAATAAATAATATAAATATAACTTCTCACAAGTATTAATTTTTAAGAATAATTAAAAGGACGTTTTTTATTGGTTGAGAATAAAAAGCTGTCTTTGTGTAAATATCAATTTTATAGCTATAAATAAGCAGACGTTTAAAAAGACACGTATGACAAATAACATCAGTCAACAAAAAATTTTTCGATATGGAATGACGTCGCTTCAAATAACCAACGTTACACACCAAAAAGTAATGAAACTTCGAAGACAACTATTCTTTGAAAGAAAAGCAAACAAAGAACCTAAGCTAAATATTCATTTAGTTGTGCTTTTATTTGGGTCTGTATATGTATAAATATGTGTATAAGTACTTGAATATGTGCAATATAAATTTGACTTTGCTATGTGTTCATTTTTCTCATAAAACTTCACACGAAAAAGTAAGTATTACGTTGGTTAATAATTAAAATTATCATTTTAAGTTGGATTAAATAAATTTTCCAATAAAGTAACATGGCTGCCTCCTGCAAAAGCTAGCCAACTAATGGAGAGTGCCTGTGCAGCATTTGGATTAGTCCACTTTACTAGGATGGACCAGCACAACACATTTACATGAGAGGTGTCTATTCAACTACATATTCTTGGCAAATAGGCAGTCCGCGGAACCTGCTGGTTGCGAGCTGACCGATATTCTACAATAAGTACACAGTTCTATTTGACCCTTAGATAGGACCCTATCAGGTGTTACCGCTCCGGGCCTGGGAGCGATGGCAGTGAAGAGGTACTCCGCATTCCCCAAAGCTCCAGCAATAGTGGAAGCTCACCATCAGATTGTTTAGTGTCATTAATAGGACATTCATTTAGGGGGTTGTCTAACCCCCTCTGCAGAGAAGCAGTCAGTGTATTCTACATCCCCAGCCGACTGGGCAATTGTAATTGAATAGTTTTTTGGGTAATTTTATTTTAAAATCAGAGTTAATTTGTTTGCACACAGTTAAATGGTTTCAAGTATTGCTATACAACACTAATGATCCTATTTAGCATTAATATTTTGTTTGCACATAGTGAAGAGGTTTCAAACATTCCTGATTCTAATAGTTTTATTTGCACACACTTAAATGGTTTCAAGTATTCCCTTGCTCAGTCGGCTGGGACTGTAGAATACACTGATTGCACCTTTTTGTACAGGCATTTAAAATTGTCGTAGACTCTTGAACATTCAGTATGTTATATATCTTATGAGATGACTGACCAATTTTTATGGTTTCAGATTCAAATGAACAGCTACAGCAGCAATTGGAATACACCCTACTGAAGCCTGATTGTCACAGCTGGTGAATTTCAAAAATGCAATCTGGACATGAGGACACTTTAGAAGAACGATATGCAATAAACTTCTGTTTTAAACTTAGAAAAAATGCCACAGAAACCTATGGAATTCTTCAGACTGCTTTTCGACCGTCTTGCATGAATCGAGCATCAGTTTTTGAGTGGCATAAGAAATTCAAGGAAGGCAGGGATTCTGTGAGGGATGATGAGAGGTGTGGGAGGAGTAAGGAAGTCAATAGACCAGAGTTGATTGGCCAAACGGTTAGGGGTAAGGTTACTATGTTGAGGTTTTAAGGAGGTTCTGGAGGAGATTCCATTGGAAGAGGCCAGTACTCTTTAAATCGGGTCAGTGGCATTTCCACTAGCACAATACACCAGTCCACAACTCCATCCTTGTCACAGACTATTTGACCAAGATGGGCATCAAGACAGTTCCTTACCGTCCCTATAGTCCAGACCTTGCTCCCTGTGACTTTTACTTATTCCCTAAGCTCAGAGGCTATCGTTATGAGACAATTGAGAAAATGAAAGAGGCTGTGACGAAGGTCATTGACACGATCAGACAAGAGGACTTCCATGAGGCCTTCTAAAAGTTGTTGGAACGGTACAACAAGTGCATTGCAGCCGGAGGAGACTACTGCGAATGGGACTAGAGTTTTATGTGTGTACTATCAATAAAAGTGCCCATACGAAAAAGTCTGCAAACTTATTTAATGATCTTCGTATACCGTGTTCCGAGTTATCTTTTCGTGGTCCCAAATTGGGTCCACATCAGTGACCTTAGTCGAGCGTGAGCCGAATGCCCTCTTTTCAATAGCTCCCACACGGAGGTGTAGGGCAGGGCAGGGCATTACTCCATTCCCATAATTGCTCTACTTTACCCTTGATCTTTACCTTATAATGCTAAGTGTTAAGCAAAGTGGCAGGAAGTACCATTTTTTTAGTTTTTGGTATGCCTCGACATGGGATTGAATCGAACTATTGGCGAGCACTGTACTCATTAGGCCAATGGCCCGGTCTCTAGAGAGTACTGATCATAAACATTTGAACAAACACAAAATACGTTTTTTTTCACTTCGAATTAAAAAAAAAAAAAACATGGCAAATTGCGTATATTGCAATCAAGTAAGATCCTTCTTGCGCAGTGTTCCTATTTTAACTTTAAAACTAAGTAATTAGAAGCAAATCTTGTTCAAATACAAATACACAATACAGTATTCTTTTTGTAACGTTCAGTTTAGTTTTTTTAATGTTATATCAATCACAAGAAAAAAGCCAAAAGAGAAATGAACGTTTGGACAAAAATACAATGAGCGTAAACACTATTTCATAACTGGTGATACAATCAAATATGCGTGATCGATTTATTTATTTTAACGGTATGTCAAACCTTCGGGGTTATTTATTGACAAGAGGTTGGGAAATCAAATTCATATTTCAATCTTTATGCAGTTGTTTCTTAATTTTTTTTTGCATACGATCCTATTGAAGACATAATTTTTTAACAGAACTATTTTACCCATAGGTAAAGCACTTCCACAATGGGTTTGAGTGGATCTGGGAGTAATGGCTACAGAACTAGAGTCTCACAATCACATGCAATTTTATTTCATACCCAGGATTTCCTACTCTTTGGAGGGAGGGTTTTACCTTTCGGCATAGGGTGCTGTCTGTATACTTTAAGCCCTGCCAACTTGGCTCTATAAGAGAGAGAGAGAGAGAGAGAGAGGCGGCTCCTGGAGAGAAAGATTCTCAACAGTCTTTTGCTGTGTACTTTATCTGAAAATGTGTTTTTTGACCATAATCTTAAAAGAAGTATACAGCAAGGATTGGCTTTTTTATTCATTCCATTAATAATGCAAACACGTTGGGTCATATATATATATATATATATATATATATATATATATATCGAGTGAGAGAGAGAGAGAGAGGGGGAGCAGAGAGAGTGTGTTTGCTTTCATTTTTTTTTACATAAGAAAGTAAAAAAAAAAAAAGACGTTTGAAAAATGTTTTTATTTTTAAAAGAAGAAACTTCAAATCCCGAGACAAAATTTTCTCCGTAAATCTTTAGGGACAAAAAACGACAGCTGACAATATTCCTTAGAGAACATTTCAGTTGGAAATCACAAACGGCTGAAAAATAAATCTGTTCTGGTTTCAGATATCTTTGAAAATTGAGTCGGCTTCTCCAATCACAGAAAGGAAAAAGCAAACATATTTTGGCGGGAAATTATCTCCATTTTTTTTTTAGTTTTATTTTATATCTAAATAAAAAATGCCTTCAAAGATTTTAAACGTTTAAATCCTTGAACGAACAAAATAAAATTCTACAAAGTTTTTATAAATTTTTTCCGAAAAAGAAATTTAATTCTGATAAAAAAAATTATCCAACTTGATAATTGTTAAATTTATTATGCTCTCCGTCCTTTCGTCAACATCGTTTATCCATATAAAATCATAGCATCATTATGTAGTCATCAAAAACTGTATCTACCCAACCCCTCCATCGTGTGTAAGATATCCCACAGGGTCAATTCTTAAGCTGAGTAATCTATTCTTTCTCCAAATTTGTTTCTTTTACCAAGACTGGTTGCCTAACCAAGGCTAAAGAACCCAGTCTGTCCGACAATTCACCCTACGGCAACTGTGATATAACGGATAGATTCATGCCTTTCCTAAAGGTGAAATGAAATGCTGATTCGTTCAGGATTTGAACTCAGATCGCCAATTTCATTTTCTATGATGATAACTGCCACATCAAATTAAGTTCCATCACTTTCAGTGACCTCAAACCTCCTTTCATTTAAAATGTGTATTTAATTTTAAAACGATACTATTTTGGTTTGAGTAGGTTTAGGATAAGAAATTTCATGGTGCTGTTTCGTTATTCAGTACAGATGACCCAGTCGGCTGGGGCTGTAGAATACAGCGAGGGCGCCTCTGCAGAGGGGTAAGATCCCGCTTCAATGAGTGTCCTGGATATGACACTAAACAATCTGATGGTGAGGGTCTAGTAATGCTGGAGCTATGAGGAATGCGGAGTACCCTTCATTATCATAGCTCCAATGTTCACTCTGGCCCGGAGTGGTAGCACCTGATAGGGTCGTATCTATCGGTCAAATTGAACGAAACTGTGTACATATGCTAAACTGAATTGTTTGAAAAAGAACTGTTCTGACATTTTAACTGTGTACTTATGCTAAACTGAATTGGTTGAAATTGAACTGTTTTGACATTTTAACCGAGTACTTATGCTAAACTGAATTGGTTGAAAAAGAACTGTTTTTTTACATTTAACTGTGTGTAAACAAAAACTGTACTTGTGCAACTTTGAAAATAGGAAGATCTTGAAACGTGTAAACTTCAACCAAACTGACGTAATTCGGCGTTAGGTAACCAGAACAGGGTTGATACGCTGTCAAACAAAACAAAACAACCAATCAACCAAATTATTCCGTATAAGATACAAGTGTTGGTGGGGAGTAATCATTGATTGGTGATGACTAAATATCTTGTGACAAGAAAGATACAGACATCAAGTCTTTTCATTAATTTTATATAATTTTCATTATTATTTTCTGAACGGGAGAAAATCTTTCTTAACTGTTTATTCTAATCCCTATAAGAAATTAATATTTTTTGTTATGTTTTATATTCAAATAAAAAAAAAAGCTTTAAAAGATTTTAAATCATTGAACTATGAAAATTTTGTTGTTTCTGAAGACATCTATTTTTAAAACGATCCTATTAAATACGAATAATTTTAAAAGAAAACTTTTTAACCCACTGGTAGGACTCGAAGAAGTGCTAACACTTCAGGTTAGAATGGATGTAGGATATATAGCAATGAAGGGGTTAATCACACTCCTCCAAAGCCCCAGAACTTGGCTTACAAACAGATGCGATTTTGTGTCAAACAACTTTATTGAATATATTTGAGGATATAATTTTCTTCTCTTAAATCACATTTTGTTTCTATTTCTTTGTGCAATCGACAAACTGATTATAAGGTACTAATCATCAAACTTTCTCCCATAAACAAAGCATTGATCTTAAAGAGCAATACGAAGATACGTGGTGTCTTCAATAAGTTACCAGGCTTTTTTGTACAGGCATTTAAAATTGTCGTAGACTCTTGAACATTCAGTATGTTATTGCTATACATCTTATGAGACGACTGGCCAATTTTTATGATTTCAGCTTCAAATGAACAGTTACAGAAGGAATTGGAATACACCCTACTAAAGCCTGATTGTCACAGCAGGTGCATTTAAAAAATGCAATTTGGACGTCAGGACACTTTAGAACAACGATATGCGATAAAATTCTGTTTTAAACTTGGGAAAAATGCCACAGAAACCCATGGAATGCTTCAGACTGCTTTTCGACCATCTTGCATGAATCGAGCATCAGTTTTTGAGTTACATAAGAGATTCAAGGAAGGCAGGGAGTCTGTGAGGGATGATGAGAGGTATGAGAGGAGTAAGGAACTCAGAACACCCGAATTGATTGGCCAAACGGTTAGGGTTAGGGTTACTATGTTGAGGTTTTAAGGGAGTTCAGAAAGAGATTCCTTGGGAAGAGGCCAGCACTATTCAAATCGGGTCAGTTGCATTTCCACCAGGACAATACACCAGTCCACAACTCCATCCTCGTCACAGACTATTCGACCAAGATGGGCATCAAGACAGTTCCGCAGCCTCCCTAGAGTCCAGACTTTGCTCCCTGAGACTTTTGGTTATTCCCTAAGCTCACAAGCTGTTGTTATGAAACAAATGAGGAGATGAAAGAGGCTGTGACGAAGGTCATTGACACGCTCACACAAGAGGACTTCCATGGGGCCTTCCAGAAGTTGTTGGAACGGTACAACAAGTGCATTGTAGCTAGAGGAGAATACTTCGAATGGGACTAGAGTTTCATGTGTCTACTATCAATAAAAGTGCACATACGAAAAAAGTCAGGAAACTTATTTAATGATCCTCGTATTTAAAAAAAAAAAGGACTTCAAAAAATTGAGTATACATTTAAAAAGACTTCAATAAAAGAGACAATGTGGGTGTTTAAAATTACCTCAAATCTTATTTGCATTTTGCACAAAGAAAAATTTGTCTTTATCCTCGTCGTTTTCTTTCATTTCTTTATCTCTCTCAAGTATCGTAAATATCTTTAGATGAAGTTTTAAGTTACTCAACGATATGTTATTCATAACTCAATTTGAATGTTTAACTCCGCTCTGTGCACATTGGGCGTCTCCTTTTTGCCTTTATCTTTCGACGACTTATCTTTGATAATTTATAAATCATACTTTATCTATGATTAATAACTATTTCTCCTATCTGTGACATTTGTTCTGTTTGTTTCTAGTTGTTTTGTTTTCGAACCAACTGAAAAAATCTGAATATGATATAAATATACACTGAAACATTAAATAATCGAGAGTTTAGAAAACAGAAAATAAGTGTATTTTTGAATGATCATTATTGTAAAGAGATTATATATATATATATATATATATATATATATATATATATATATATATATATATGACTTCTATGACACTAAGTAGATAGATAGATATGAAGAAGTTGAGATAGATAGATATGAACAAGTTGATATAGATAGATAGATATGAACAGGTTGAGATGGATATTAACAAACTTAGATAGATAGATAGATAGATAGATAGATATGAATAAGTTGAGATAGATAGATGGATATGAATAAGGATAGATAGATAGATAGATAGATAGATACTAACGGTCGTTTGCTATTATAAATTTATTTCAGATGGCAACTCGATAAAAGAAACCAGCTGAAATAGATTTGTTATCTATCATGGCCAAATGACGGTTAGTTGAACGTTTTCAATTATATGGAAATTTGTTCAACAAGAAATTTATATATTAATTTTCATACAACAGCACTTCTGGAGATTTATAAGAATCCTGTTATGTATTTTCAAATAGAATCATTCCCAACTCATCTTCTTTGGATATATATATATATATATATCACTAAACAATATAAACATGTTTTGTCTATATATTTTTATATATGTCCTTTCCAATTGCAGAATTGATCCGAATAATAAAAAATAAAACTTATTCTATAACAAATTTAAAACCTCCAACATAGTTATTAACAATAATTCCCGACCCTCGATTGGGGTTTTGCAAAAATCTAATGTTGTATATCAATTTAAATGTATTTTAGGAAATTGTATCTGTTATGACCGATTATTAAGGGTCAATAAATAAATGACTCAACACGGAGATATGAGGTCCCACAGAAATGTATCCAAGACTCTGAGGAGGGTTTCCTTGGTTTAACGTAGACGAAGACAGGCAAGGTGCTTACTACAACTGCTGCTCTGCTCTACCAGCTTAGTTCTTGATTAATATACCCTTTGAGTAAGTCCATTATTCTGGTCATAGGTGAATCACCGACAACAGTATCTCTGAGAATAACAGTATATACGTTGGCTTAACCTCAACAACCTTATTGAGAAGACTCACTTTGCATCTATCTGATACCAGTTCAATAGCACATCTAAAATCATTCCTGCCCCAAAACTGACATTCGGAAAATTCTTACCGGAAACACAACAATATTTGAGCAACAAAATAACAAACCAAAATTACAAATTCTCGAGGCACTCCATGTCAAAATGAAATAACCCAAACTCAATAGAATCAATTCTGAATCCAGTATTAATGAACTTAAATGTCTTTAGCTACTGCTGCTACTTATAGAAACGAATAAAACGCTATAACAACACACCAGTATAAATAATAAAAACTTACAAAGTAGTAATGAAGAGGCAAAGGTCACATCGCTTTTGCACAATACACCCCCCTGATGATGACCCAAGATCAGGCAGAAAGTACTAGGGTAATAATTATTGATAGGAGTTTCATCAACCAAATCCCGCTGAATACTATAAAATCAATTCCGCAACTAGAAAGGATATATACAAAAAATATGTAGACAAAAGATATCGATATTGTTCTATGAAATAGGCATTATGGAGAAATACAGCCCACGCACACATAATTTAACGTTAAAAGGGCTTTTAAAAATCAAGAAAACAAAGATTGGAAGAAAAACAACTGAACTACAACTTCATTCAAGCGATAAACAAGGGATATTTCTGATGAGAACATCTGCACATGGCTTAGAATTAGAAAAACTGAATCTCTTTTAATCGAAGCAAAAAGAATGTCATATGAATACATTATGTCATCGCAAAAACTGATAAAACACAAAACAGTATATTAGGTAATGACTGAGATGAAACAATCAAATTAGCGAATACAGGTAACTGGTTAAAAAAAAGAGTTCAAGAGTAGACATGACGGGGTAGGAAATGGTACCCACAGGGAATTGTGCAAGAGAATTAAGTTTGGTCTCGCTGTCATAAACCAGAATCTGCCTTAGAAAAGGAGACGCATAAAATCCTCAGAGATTTTGAATTATAAACAGATTAAACAGATTGTCAAATTCGGGCCAGATTTCAGGGCAATATTACAACGATTAAAACGATAACTATCAAAACACACGACTGAATTTTACGTTGCTAATTCTGAGATGCACTTGCGTTCAACAAATTTCTCTCTATCATATATATATATATATATATATATATATATATATATATATCAGAGGAAATAAAATGAATTCGACAAAATATATGTAGAAAAAGATAAATGGATGAAATTTGGTGTAGTTGATGATTTTTATATATTTATTTATTTATTTTTGCCGACACGTGTTTTGACATCAAATTTGCCAGCATACAAAAACAGTCCATCAAAAATTGTTTTAAGTATGAAAATAAAATAATAATAATTGAAAATTTTTTTTTCATGCAAGCCGAAGTTCATCATCAGGGCTGAATATTTACGTTTTAAAGGCACCTCGGGTTGTGTAATGGTTAGCAAGCTTGACTAGCAAACCTGCAAGAGTGAGTTCGAGTCTCATTGGGTGCCCCATTCAATCGGCCTTGTGCCACATCGAAGCAAAGAGCTTCGTAAATTACTGAATATTTACGTTTTACGAAAACGAGTAACAGGAAACTACATCCGAAATTGATTACAACATGAGAGAAAAGGGCAACATCGTTTTTACTGTTCGAGAACAAATTTTTCACGGTTTACTATTTCAAATGTTTAGAAAAAAAGTCAGTGTTATAAATTGACAATTAAAATCTTTAAGGAGGTGCCCGTGGTGTAGTCGTTATCGTCGTAGGAAATGAACACGGCGACTAGAGTTCAAATCCTGGACCAGACTGATTGCATTTCGCATAGCACTAATACCCTTGGGAAAGGTATGAATCCAATAATTCTCCCTCCAGCTATGGGTAAATAGTAGGACAGACTGGTTTCTTCAGCCTTGGTGAGGCAACTAGTCTAGGAGAAGGAAAACTCTGAATTCAAACCTGTTAAACTCCGCTTAAAAATTGACCTTGTGTCATATCCTACCCGAGCGGAGGGGTTGGTAGATAGGATTAAAATCTTTTAGCATTATTTTCCCTAAAGAAGGTGATATTTTATAAAATCCTCGAATATTTTATAAAAGGTTTCGAATATTCTACGTTTATATATATCATGCATGAAAGCAAATATGGTAAAGTCACAAACACACACACACAGATATATATATATATATATATATATGTATTGTCATCCCCAGACAGACTGTTTCGTTCTATCAGAATTCTTCGATGTGGCTAGACACGTAGGACGCTTGAGGCTGGGATCGAAACCCGTCCAACTTTACGTTAGACTTAGTATCAGACCGTTCGGCCAACAAGCGTACCACGTTGGCTTAGGGAATTTTTAAGGTATTATGTAGCAACAGCGTCCGTTTGTTTACATTTTTATACCCTATCGGCTACCAGAGAGCTCAATTCTTTCGAAGAGCTTTGCTTTATGCGAGCGGCGGCCGACAATTCCTTCGCCAGGGTGCTCCACCAGTGTTATACAACGATGGTTGATGAGGAAGAGAGTTGATGAGTAAGATATTAGCCGAAGCATTCACCTCTAACTTTAAAGAAAGAAGTATAGGAAAAAACATCTTCATTTTCAGAGAACTGCTGAGTAAACTAAAAAAAAATTCCAGAAAGTTGGTTGCACCAGTCCTAATGTTATGATATTGATGATGGGAGAGGAGTGAGAATTTTGGAAATGTATTCCACTATACATATTTACCGACCCCTCCGCTCGAATAGGATATGACACAAGGTCAATTTTTAAGCGGAGTTTAACAGGTTTGAATTCAGAGTTTTACCTTCTCCTAGACTAGTTGCTTCACCAAGGCTGAAGAACCTAGTCTGCCCTACTATTTACCCATAGCTGGAGGGAGAATAATTGGATTCATAACTTTCCCAAGGGTATTAGTGCTATGTGAAATGCAATCAGTCTCGTCCAGGATTTGAACTCGTGTCGTCATGTCCATTTCCTGCGACGATAACCATTACACCACGGGCACCTCTATTCCACTATAACTATCTTATCTACTTAGCCAATAAAAGCAGTGAGTCGTTGCCAAGTATTTTAACAGTGACCAATCACAGTTGATACTTTTAGAAGACAGAGTGTGAAGTCTTACATAATTGAAAGAAAAGTTATCTTAAAATTTTGTAAGATAAAAGAAATTCCGTTAATGTCTTTCATTTCGTATTGCTTTTAATTACCGACTTGTATATTTATCCCCTTCCCCACGCAAAATAAAACTTCCTCATGTCGCGTTAACTTATTCTTGTTTAACTATTGACTAGTTATTAAGTATCTAAACATTTTCGGTTCTAAAAAGAATTAATGTTTTTAAAATGCAGAAGGACGTAAAGCTGATTAACACAGGAAGGAAACGCACACAGTCACATCTGGAACATGCATCTCTGAAGAATTTGAGCACAAAAAGTTCTGGAAAAATCTTGCAGAGAACGAATGGCGCCGAGTCATGAGAAGAAAAAGAAAGGCTGAAAAGATAAACCAAAAAAAAAAAAAAACGAAGGCGAGGAGAAGAAAAAATTGAGGAGGTGATGGAGGAGAGAAAACAGAAAGAGTTTGTAAAGAGGGTAGAAAAGGAACGAAAGAAAGAATAAAGTCTCCCTGATTACTACCATTACAAAAAAAATAAAGAGAGACATAGTTGGAGGAGAGAGAGGAAAAATACGAGTGGAGTAGGTGAGTGGTTGTTATAAAAGAGAGAGGAAGTCGAGGTAGATATGAAAGAGAACAAGGAAGAGGAAATAGTGGGAAGGTGTGTGATTATAAAAAAGAGGGGTAACGAGGTAGATGTCAAAGAAAAGAGAAGTGGTTAGAAAAGAGAGACGAAAGGGAGGTGTTAAAAGAGAGCTATATATAGAGAGAGGTATAAGAGAGAACGAGAGAGAAGAGAGATATAAAAGAGAACGAGGGAGAAGAGAGGTATGAAAGAGAACTAGGGAGAGGAGAGATATAAAAGAGAACGAGGGGGAAGAGAGATATAAAAGAGAACGAGGGAGAAGAGAGGTATGAAAGAGAACGAGGGAGAAGAGAGGTATGAAAGAGAACGAGGGAGAGGAGAGGTATAAAAGAGAACGAGGGAGAGGAGAGATATAAAAGAGAACGAGGGAGAGGAGAGATATAAAAGAGAACGAGGGAGAGGTGAGATATAAAAATGAACGAGGGGGAAGAGAGGTATGAAAGATAACGAGAGAGAAGCGGGGTATGAAAGAGAACGAGGGAGAGAAGAGAGATACAAAAGAGAACAGGAGAGAAGGGGGTATAAAAGAGAACGAGAGAGAAGAGAGATACAAAAGAGAACGAGAGAGAAAGAGAAGAGAGATACAAAAGAGAACGGGAGAGAGAAGAGAGATATAAAAGAGAACGGGAGAGAGAGAAGAGTGGTATGAAAGAGAACGAGAGAGAAGAGAGATACAAAAGAGAACGAGAGAGAAGAGAGATACAAAAGAGAACGAGAGAGAGAGAAGAGAGATATAAAAGAGAACGAGAGAGAGAAGAGAGATATAAAAGAGAACGGGAGAGAGAGAAGAGTGGTATGAAAGAGAACGAGAGAGAGAAGAGAGATATAAAAGAGAACGAGAGAGAAGAGAGATACAAAAGAGAACGAGAGAGAGAGAAGAGAGATACAAAAGAGAACGGGAGAGAGAGAAGAGAGATACAAAAGAGAACGGGAGAGAGAGAAGAATGGTATGAAAGAGAACGAGAGAGAGAGAAGAGAGATACAAAAGAGAACGGGAGAGAGAGAAGAGTGGTATGAAAGAGAACGAGAGAGAGAAGAGAGATACAAAAGAGAACGAGGGAGAGAAGAGAGATATAAAAGAGAACGAGAGTGAGAGAAGAGTGGTATGAAAGAGAACGAGAGAGAGAAGAGAGATATAAAAGAATACAAGGAAGAGGAGATCGAGCCGAGGAATGGCACTGGTAAAGAAAAGATTTGTAGATAAGGTGCAAGTAAACGAAAGAGGGAAAAGCTTGCAATAAAAGAAGACAGAGTGGTGGTTATAAAGAAAGAGGGAGGATGGTTAACAAATAGATCGGCTGACACGGTGAAAAAAAAAAGAGAAGGTTTATATGAGAATGGCAATTTACTTAGATTTGCTTAGATATGGCACAAGACCATATGAATGGGGCACCCAATGAGACTCGAACTCATAAGGCTTGCTTGTCTAGCTTGCTAACCATTACACTTCCCGAGGTGGCCTGGTGTATATGAGAGTAATAGGAGTTAGATAGAGGGAGATAAAAATGAACAAGAAAGAGGCTAATGGAGTTGATATTAAATAGGGAGATAGACATGGTTTGGTTTCTTTATTTAACGGCATATCAACCTTCGTAGGTTATTTAATGCCAAAGTTATCCTTGTAGAACAGCAGTATTACTGCTTAACCTAGAGCTGGAGGAATAAGGGGGAAGTCAGACCTGACCGATAAAATGAAACGCAGTTTCTTCCAAGCTGCGGTCGTATCGATACTGCTATATGGATGCACTACTTCGACGCTACACAAAACGGCTGGAGAAAAAGCTAGACGGCCATTACACAAGAATGCTGCGAGCAATATTGAACAAATCCTGAAGGCATCACCCCACAAAGCACCAACTATACGGCCACCTAACTCCCATCACGAAAACTATCCAAGTTAGACGAACCAGACATGCAGTACACTGCTGGAGAAGCAAGGACGAGCTCATAAGTAATGTACTCCTAGGGACCCCCTCACATGGCCAAGCAAAAGCAGGACGACCAGCTCGAACATCCATACAGCAGCTATGTGAGGATACGGGATGTAGCCCTGAAGACCTGCCAGAAGAGATGAATGATAGGGAGAAGTGGTGAGAGAGGGTCAGGGATATCCGTGCTAGCAGCACGACATGTTGATGATGATTAGTCCGAAAGTGAATTCAATGGCCCCCACTGGTGTTCGAACTTGCTTACTCTAACGTCACAGTCCAGCACGTTAACCACTACGCCACAGGAAATTACTCAGAGTTCGAGTTTCATTGGATGCCGCATTCATACGGCCTTGTGCCACATGTAAGCATAAGCTTAGTAAATTACCACCCGTAACAGAAGTGGTTGGGAAAACGGTTGGATACAAGAGAAAAAAAAACCAGTGTGTGTATAAACTAGGAAGAGAGACCGAGTCGATCTAAGAGGGAAGGAGACGGGTGCATATAAAAAAAGGGGTAGCCTGCGATACCCCTAAGGACGTTGAATAATTTATTTTTCTATTTGGATACCCCTACCGAGATCTGATAAGTCAATGATAAATAATCTTGCGCCTTGTGGGGTTTAGACTTACGATATCCAGATCAGAATGACTCAATTGGATTATATCATTTATCAAAATTCTTTCTAATTTAGATTATTATTCGAGAAAATGTCCCCATATGTCTAATGTAGAATAATTAATTCGTTTATAGATATTCAGTTGTGAGAAGTCAGATGGAATTGAAGTCCTCCAGGCTCGATTCCTGAACTTTGTAAGCACGCACACGATTAAAAAAAATCCACAAAAAAAACTTAGAAACAAGCCAACAAAATTCTTCAAACTTGTGGTGGAGCCATTATCTTCGGAGGAAATGGAATCGGTGACCAGAGTTCGAATCCCCGATGAAACTGTTCGCCTTTCATTTCGCGTTATTGCCATGGAAAAATCCATGAATCTATCTGTTCATCTGACCAAGCAACGGGTAAATAGTAAAGCAGATTGGGTTGTTTAGCATTCGAACGGCAACCAGACAATAAAAAACTCTCAATTCAAACCAGCTGTACACTTCTTTAAAATTGACATTGTCATATCCTGCCCGTGATATCCTGAATACGATATAAATACGAGGATCATTAAATAAGTTTCCAGACTATTTTCGTATGTGCACTTTTATTGATAGTACACACATGAAACTCTAGTCCACTTCGAAGTAATCTCCTCCGGCTGTAATGCACTTGTTGTACCGTTCCAACATCTTCTGGAAGGCCCCATGGAAGTCCTCTTGTGTGAGCGTGTCAATGACCTTCGTCACAGCCTCTTTCATCTCCTCAATTGTCTCATAACCACAGCCTCTGAGCTTGGGGAATAACCAAAAGTCACAGGGAGCAAGGCCTGGACTATAGGGACGGTAAGGAACTGTCTTGATGCCCATCTTGGTCAAATAGTCTGTGACAAGGATGGAGTTATGGACTGGTGTATTGTCCAGGGGGAAATACTACTGACCAGATTTGAAGAGTGCTGGCCTCTTCCCAAGGAATCTCTTCCAGAACTCCCTTAAAACCTCAACATAGTAACCCTAACCCTAACCGTTTGGCCAGTCAACTCTGGTATTGACTGCCTTACCCCTTCCACACCTCTTATTATCTCTCAAAGATTCCCTGCCTTCCTTGAATCTCTTATGTAACTCAAAAACTGATGCTCGATTCATGCAAGATGGTCGAAAAGCAGTCTAGAGCATTCCATATGTTTCTGTGGCATTTTTTCCAAGTTTAAAATAGAAGTTTATTGCATATCATTCTTCTAAAGTGTCCTGATGTCCAGATTGCATTTTTGAAATTCACCAGCTGGGACAGTCAGTCTTTAGTAGGGTGTATTCCAATTGCTGCTGTAGCTGTTCATTTGAAGCTGGAATCATAAAAATTGGTCAGTCATCTCATAAGACGTATAGCAATAAGGTACTGAATTTTCAAGAGTCTACACCAATTTTAAATGCCTGCACAAAAAAGTCTGGAAACTTATTGAATACACCACGTATATGTTCGATATAGTTACACTGCCCCTTCCCTCCTAAGGATCGCTAGAGGTTTAATGATTATCTTCGTAGGAAGTTTGCACGGTGACCCAGCTTAAAATCCCGCAAGAGTTTACATTTCGCACATTTCCATATACATTTGGGAAAGGAATGCATCCAATTATTCTTCCTCTAAAAATACGAAGATTGTAGGGCAGACTGGGAACTTTAACCTTGGTATACCAGTAGGTCTAGGAGAAGGAAAACTGTTAAACTCCGTTTAAAAATTGACCTTGTATCACAATCGTAAATTGTGCAGAGGGTTTGGTAAATACGGCTATTTACTCAAGCTGTGATGTTCTGAATAGAAGAAAAATAAATAAATAAAATACAAATATCTTCGTGAAGCAACTCATTTTAAAATATTTCTTTCTCTCTTTGGACCTACAACAAAGAAAAAAAAATTATATATGTATATATATATATATATATAATTTTTTCGGTATATTTATTTTGTCAGTGACCTTTTGAATATGATCAAAAAAAAGTACTGAAATATTAACGCAAGAATAATGGTTATATAATGAGCGGGCTAACGACAGATACGTGGGTCATTTAATAAATTAGGGGAAATGTTTTGATTGAGAAGGGACCTATCATATACACGAGGGTATTTCAATAAATAAGGGGAATTTTTTGAGTGAGGAGGGACCTATACGGCGGTCACTCAATAAAAAAGGTGAATTTTTGGATTGAGGAGGGACCTATTATATATACAAGGGTCATCCAATGGGTAAGCATATTTTAGTAAAAATATGTTTGTCAAAACGAGCCTGAGTCGAAAAGATAGTTCATGGAGTAGAAATACACTCACTCACTGGTAAAGAAAAAGTTTTGGGCGCGTCGGAAAGTAAAGATTGTCTTTTTTGGGGGGGGGACATGAAAAGACTGATTACTTTTTTCTTTGAAAAATGTGCAACGGTAAACTGTGTTTCCTATTGCCAACTACTTAGTCAATATTTCACCTTCTTTATTGAATGACCCTCGTATATAGTATGCCAGTATAATTGATGAAAGAAAAAAGAGTGACTGACTCATACTCATACGAAAAGAGAAAAAGTTAAGTAAAAGATTTTTAAAAAGTCCTTGTTTCTTCGTTCGTTTGTTTGTTTGTTTGGGTTTTATGGTATATCAACCTTTCTGTGTTCTTTAATGCCAAATCCATTTTTATACAAATAAACAGTTCTATTTCAAACAATTCAGTTTAGCATAAGTTTACAGTTTAATTGTCAAAAACATTTCTTTTTCGAGCGATTCAATGTAGTCAAAGCAGTTCTATTTCAAACAATTCAGTGTAGCATATGTATGCAGTTAAAATGTCAAAACACTCCTATTTCAAGCAAATCGGTTTAGTTCTATTTGACCCATAAAGAAGATCCTATCAGGTGTTACCACTCCGGGCCAGTGTAGACCTGGGAGGAATGGCAATAAAGGGGTACTACGCATTCCCCAAAGCTCCAGTATTACTGGAATCTCACGAAGATTGTTTAGTGTCATATGCAGGACATTCGTTGGGGGAGGGGGTCTTACCCCTCTGCAGAGATGCAGTCGGTGTATTCTACAGCCCCAGCCGACTGGGCTAGTTATATACTTAGTATTCCTGACTAATCGACATAGTTTGTACTCAGTTGTATAATTTCAAGTATTCCTATCCAATACCAATATCTATATCTACATTTGGAGGTGCCCGTAGCGTAATGGACACGGTGACACGAGTTCAAATCCTGGCCGAGACTAACTGCATTTCACATAGCACTAATACCCTTGGGAAAGTTATGAATCCAGTTATTCTCCCTCCAGCTATGGGTAAATAGTAGGGCAGACTAGGTCTTCAGCCTTGGTGAGGCAACTAGTCTAGGAGAAGGAAAACTCTGAATTCAAACCTATTAAACTTCGTTTAAAAATTGACCTTGTGTTCTATCCTGCCCGAGCGGAGGGGTTGGTAAATATGAATGCCAATATTTATATAGTTGCAACTAATTATTTCTATTTGATAATAGTCATTTGTTTGCACACAGTTTCAAATAACTACTCTTACAACTACTAATAAAACTACTGCTAATACTACTACTACTACTACTACTACTACTAATGATAATATAAATACCAATACAACTAATACTACCACCACCACCACTACTACTACTACTACTACTACTACTACTACTACTATTATGATAGACTAAGTAAGCTATTATAGTTTCACGAAACTATTCTTAATACAAATAATTAGCACACAGTTAAATGGCTCTAAACATTCTTATCTAATACAAACATTTCTAAAGAGACCTATTTGACCCATAGATAGGAACCTAACAGGTACCACCATTCTGGATCAGAGCGGACCTGGGAGTAATGGCATTGAAGGGGTACTCCACACTCCTCAGGTATTACCAAACTGGAGCCTTACCATCAGAAACAGTTTAGTATCACACCTAGGACGCCTAATTTTTTTGTATGTGTGTGTGTAGGAGGGGTCTCATCTCTCTTCAGAGGATATAATCAACGTATTTCAAATCCAGTCAACAGGGCGTACAATGAACAGAGTAATGTACTGGAAGTTGCATTAAGTGTCGGATGCTGTACCTTTCTATTATCTCCTTCGTTGAGGATTGTTAATTTCTTCTCAAAAAATGCCATGAGTCTAGGGATTTTACTTGTCCTTTGGGAAGTGTTTTTCTGATAGACAAATAATTACTTGCTACATTACGAATGACCGCGAAGTCTGTAATGGTGGATTATTTGAATGTCAGTCGTCGGGTGAAGCTCGCCAAACATTCATCTGATGAGGAAGACTTATGAAAAGAAAACGTGCTAACAATAGACATGAACAACACAGGGAGTGGGTTACGTTGATGCGTGAGAGGGAACAGGGATTCAGAGGAAATCTTAAATGCTTTTATGGTAATCAATTTTATTTAGATTTTTCTTTTTGATAAAAAAAAAACAACCTAACTTTACCGGGAAAAGCAGGGCATGTGCCCACAGGCATCGAATCTTGGTGGGTGGTGATCCCAAACAGTTTGATTAATAGAATGAATTAATTCAGAATTTTAAATGATCCGGGTTTCAAAGGTCACATATATATATATATATATATATATATATATATATGTGTGTGTGTGTGTGTGCGTGTATCTATATATATACATATATATACACACATTATTTCAGGCGAAATTGGGTTTTGATTTAAACAAACATAAGCCAAATAAACTTTTGAAATTAATTTAATTAAAAAAAAATTGGGGGTTAACGTTCTGGCCTATTTTTCTTTTTTAGAAATTTTTGTTTTAAGGTTGCTGACATATATCTAACTTATGTGACTTTATATATTACGCAAAAAATTGTCAGTAAATTAGTCAAGTCCATTTTTAGCGATACGAATACATTAATTTGTGAATACTTCAAGTGAAAGGTTTTTTTTAAAAGAAATCTTCGAAGTAATTTATTATATTGGAGATTATGTTTGTGACTAAATGAAACTAGCTCACCACCGACGTCACTATTCCTTTAGTTATTTTCGATATATTTAAATCACGAGTTGTTATACGGTTCGCTTTACCTACGCAGATAACATGCAAATATATATACGTATATACATACGTATATATATATCTAGGAGAATGGATTTGGCATTAAATAACCTAAAAAGAGTTGATATGCCATTAAACAAAGAAACCGTATATATATATATATATATATATATATATATATATATATATATATATATATATACGTGGTGCATTCCATAAATTTCCAGACTTTTTGTACAGGCATTTAAAATTGTCGTAGACTCTTGAACATTCAATATCTTATTGATCTACATCTTATGAGATGACTGACCCATTTTTATGATTCCAGCTTCAAATGAACAGCTACAGCAGCAATTGGAATACAGCCTACTAAAGCCTGATTGTCACAGCTAGGGAATTTCAAAAATGCAACCTGGACGTCAGGACACTTTAGAAGAACAATATGCAATAAACATCTGTTTTAAACTTGGGAAAAATGCCACAGAAACGTATGGAATGCATCAGACTGCTTTTGGACTATCTTGCATGAAGCAAGAATCAGTTTTTGAGTTACATAAGAGATTCAAGGAAGGCAGGGAGTCTGTGAGGGATGATGAGAGGTGTGTAAGGAGCAAGCAAGTCAATACACCAGAGTTGATTGGCCAAAGGGTTAGGGTTACTATGTTGAGGTTTTAAGGGAGTTCAGAAAGAGACTCGGTCGGAAGAGGCCAGCACTCTTCAAATCGGGTCAGTGGCATTTTCGCCAGGACAATACACCAGTCCATAACTCCATCCTTGTCATAGTCTATTTGACCAAGATTGGTATCAACACAGTTCCTCACCGCCCCTATAGTCCAGACCTTGCTCCCTGTGACTTTTGGTTATTCCCTAAGCTCACATGCTGTCTTTATGGGACAATTGAGGAGATGAAAGAGGCTGTGACGAAGGTCATTGACACGCTCACACAAGAGGACTTCCATGGGGCCTTGAAGAAGTTGTTGGAACGGTACAAGAAGTGCATTGCAGCCGGAGGAGATTACTTCGAAAGGGACTAGAGTTTCGTGCGTGTACTATCAATAAAAGTACCCATACTAAAAAAGTCTGGAAACTTATTTAATGATCCTCGTATATCAGTCAGAGTGTTTCCCGGATTCATGGCAATGAAGGCGTTCCACACACTACCCAGAACACGAACCGCTCAATTATTTGCTGTTTAGAGTCATACCAAAGGCGCTACTTTTTTAGGGGGATTTTTTATTCCTCTGCAGGGGTACCGTCAGCATATTCTAAACCCAATCAACTTGACAGCAAACGAAATCCGGCGTGGAAAAAAAAGTCTTAAGCCTTTGAGCCATTGGCTCTCTGCGTAAATTTACCGTCTGTCGTTTGAGCGTGATGTTCACTCTGGCAAACCGTCGCTATATTGTCAGGCAAAATAAATCTACCACCGGTATAACGAATTGAAAGAGTTAATGCTTATTTCAACCTGCTTCCGCCATACTTGTCTTCACTTCTTCTGTCAAGGCAGCCAATGGCTCTTACATAAAAAGAAAAGCAAATCAAGTTGCGTATTCGGGACTCCCTGATGGAATCTGGATGTGAAGTTCGTATACGAGCGATAGTTAGTCATCAGCAAGCAACATACGCCCCCACCTCTTCACATTTGCTTTATTATTTGGGGCACATAGAGATCGCGGGGTAGGGAGTGTGAAGAAGATACCGTTGTTGGGGAGAAGAAGGGAAAGTATTTAAACTGAAATCAAAGGATGGAATAAAGGGACAACTCTAAAAGGGATTTAGGGGGTGAAGTAGGGTTTTCGAGATGAGGTAGTTTTAGCAAATATTTACACTCCTACAACACGCACGGATGACGAGAAAGAACAGGGGTGAGGATGGAAAGAACTTTCACCGAACATTTTAGCTAATAAATAGGTTACAAAAAATTGCAATTACTCTCAAATCTGATAGAGAGAAATATATATGACAGAAAGAGAGATAGTGAATGTGTGTGGGGGAAATATCGACATACGAGGTTAGATCAATAATTCAGTAGCCTGAAACATTCTTAAATAAATTTTCAACTTTCATTTTCACAGTATAATGTTAGCTATATATAGTCATCATTATGTGTGGCAAAATGATTGTTTTTTTAATTGGCCACAGAGTTATTGATAAAACTACATATGCCTAAAGTGTATAGATGAACACAGAATACAAATCTACCCAGGGATACCTTCTGGATAAGTGGCTAACGTGTTAAACTACGATCTCGTGGTAAGCGAGTTCAAACTCCAACCATTCTACTCTTTTTAGATTCGGATTGATACGCTTGGGAAAAGCATGAACCCCGTAGTCCAAACAGCTATAGGTTAAATATTATCACCGGCTTTTTTTCTACTAGGATGACTTTGGCATTAAGTAACCATGAAGCCTGATATGTTATTAAACAAAGAAAGCGGAAGCATATACTCGCATTCCCCGCCAAATATATATATATATATATATGTCCAGCACAGAAACGGTGGTGAATGATAAAGCTGTACAGATTCATCTATTTGTTAAAATTCTCCAATTTTCAGTAGCATCTTATATATATATATATATAAATCCCACTCCAGAAACAGGAGTTTACTCAATCAGATGTGCAACTCGTAATAAACCATATATTGGAGGAAGATCCAAACCTCTAAAAAAGAGGGTTTATGAACACAAGCAAACTTTCTTAAAAAACGACACTAGCTATGCCCTAGTCCAACACAGAAAAAAAAGGAAAGGATAATTTTTGTCTAAAGGGACCAAAAATTATAAAACATATGCCCAATAAAAATAAACCATTCGCCATAGAATCAGCAGTTACTCTTCTAACCAAAACAATAATACAAAGATCTGGAAAATTTCATTTATCTCCAACTTTGGCTCAATTGATCATCACAGATCATAATATCAACAAACAGTTACGGTAAATCAAACACAATTGCTACATTGTTACCAACAACAACATTCCTTTTTCACGCTTACCGTTGAAAATGTTTTGCAATATAGCGAAACATGGTCGCTAAAAAGTGAATATCTTTAGCCAAAGATTTTTTCCAGTTTGTCATTAATACTACGCAACAAAACACACACACACATATACACACACACACACACACACACACACACACACACACACACACACATATATATATATATAGGTTCTTATCTATATACATGAAGACATAAATACGTTTATGCAAACACTTATAAAAATGGGCGTGTTACGTGAATGTGATAGTCAGGCCCAGTAGTTATACAACTACTGGGCCTGATTATTGCATTTAAAAGAAATAATATACTCTTTCAATTTTGTTATCTCAATTTTTGGAATTAAAACCCAAAGCGGGACTTGCAAAGAAAAATGGGTATGTGCAGAAGGAATCGGGCTTGAAATTAGAACTTGAATCTTTGAGAAAGCTCACGTTCCGCGCGCAAACTGCTTACATAAAAAAGGACTGAGAAATTTGGCATACCATTAAAATCTGTTGGTTTTGCCAACTCATGTTCGCTTGATTTTGCTCTTTCTACTTTTATATTAATGACTTCTATAACAAAGATTATTAATCACTAAAAATAATCTTTAGCAAATTCATTAAACAGCAGTACACATAGCGTAACGGTTATAAGCGTTGGTTCCCTAAGCTTCTAAGGAGACAATCAACTGGAGGTTGCAGGTTCAATCCTGACTGAAGGCGAGTAACAATATAGGAACATTTAACACTTTTCCCCAGTTATGGCTAACGAAATCAGAACAGGTGACCCACCGTGAATTTAATAAAAGGCGTAATTCGAAGTTCCGTGTAGGTTCTCGAGTTCGACTAACACCAGTTAACCAATTGTTTTATCAATTATTTATTGTTTGTTTCCTGGCGCTTGGGGAACCCTCTTTCGGGGGTGCCGACGGGGCCGAAGGTATTTTTGGATTTTGCCGAACGCGTGTGGGCTGTTGCCCTACGTCTGGATCCACTTTAAAAATGCCTTGTGCCGTAATTGTCCGGTGGTGGGACGGAGAATAAATAAAGTTCGACAAACACCTGAAGAAGGCCGGAGGACATATCGACCGAAACGTTGTGGAAATAACAATAAAGATGAAGACAATAGTCCAAAAACCCTTAATGATAAAAATGATCAAGCTTCATCTAAAAAATTCAGACAAAAAAAAAAAAAAACAGCAATTATGAAGGTCTGCGACATTACTAACTTTGTAACTATGTCTGTAAGTTTAACGATCCCATGACCGGAAATGTTTAGTTATGTTTGATTTGAAAGGGGATCCTTGTTGATTGTTCTTAAATATCAATTCGTACCAGTTCTAAACTTTAGTGGTAACATTATATTGTGTCATTATATCGGCCAGTGATTTTGTGCGCCATTTAATGATGTTTCAGACAATTAGCTGATTCGTAATCAGTATCGGCTTCCCTGGTCAACTTCCATGAGTTGAATTGACACCCGAAATACATCTATCACCATAACAGTTCTCGCCCATCCGCAACAAAATATGGCATTCTCTTCGCAGCTGTCTGTCTCTTTGTAATTGTTCGACATTTTATCATCTGATCCACCAATTATTCACGATCGTCATTATATAACTAAAAGAAAGAAAGTGACAAAAAAGCATGGTCACTTTTTATTCGCATAATCAGTTGTTTTATAACAATTCTGGAAAGATTATTCGAATAAACAGTAGAGGGTATAAAGAAAACCAACCAATTTTTCTTCGTTGATAAATAAAATTTAACACTCAAGCAGGTTCTAAGGGTAAGAGAAGTGACCTATCAAGTGGAACTAAAGCCAATAATCTTATAATCTCTAAAAGCAGAACGTTTTAAACTAGAACACATATAGATATATAAAATCACAAATTTTATCAACAAAATTAACTGGGGTATTAACGTTACTTAAAGGCTAGTGTAGAAATTACCGAAGAACAATCAGGACATCATAGAACACACACACACACACACACATATATATGTATATATATATAATAATGATAATAAATAAATATATATTATATATATATATATTTAATCCATGGAAAATATTGTTCTGCAACCTAAGGTTTCTTGAAGTTTATAACAATATTCGTCCGGCAGTTAAGAAGATGGAATGAAATTGAAAATCGAAAATGCGACAAAATACAGATAAAAAGCCGTTAAGATTTCGTTTGTGTGTGGTTGTAAGTATGTGTGTGTATATGGGTGTGGGTGTACGTGTGAGCGTGTGGATGCGTGTTTTTAAGTTAAGTCAGGCCAGGAACTTAAAGCTAAAATGGGTAACGAATGTGTTTCCATTTGTTTCGTTGACAGTGGGACAAATTATCATCGCTGCAAGTTGTAGGGAATGAGTAAGAATCTGATTTGTAAACGTGTATGGTGGACAAGAGTTACAATGGGTATAGTAAGGTAAAAAATTGACCTTGTGTCATATCCTGCCCGAGCGGAGGGGTTGGTAAATAGGATAGTAAGGTTATAGTGTATCGTAAATATGTTGGTGCAATATATACGGGGTCCGGGGATTGTATAATAATAACTAAATGGGATGTAGCGAAAGAATTGTATACTATGGATCTTAGAGTTGGTTCGACACATAACCACATATTGATTTACTGACGACCAACACTCTCATAATATATATATATATATATATATATATATATATATATAGAGAGAGAGAGAGTTTTGGGGAAGTCTTTATGGTGTAGTGGTTATCGAAGTAAGCGAGATCTAAGTCCACCCATTCTCTTATGTTCACTTTAAACTAATACCCTTAGAAAAGGCATGAACTCACTTATCTCCCGGCAATGGATTAAATACTACTACTACTATTGCTCTTCTACAAGGATGGCTTTGGCATTAAATAACCCACAAAGGTTAATATGCCATTAAAATAAAACTATATCCTTCATAAGCAGGAGGTGATACTAGTTCCATTTTTAAGCGGAGCTAAACTGGTTTTCGTTCTCTTTGACCGGTTGCCATACCGAGGCGAAAGAGCTGAGTCTGCCCTACTATTTACTAATAGCTAGATTCATACCTTTCCCAATAGTATTAGCCCAATTAGAAACGTAAACAGCCTTGTTCAGGGTTTGAATTTAAGTCACCGTGTCAATTTTCTGCGACGGTAACCCCAAACGCCCCCATTTCTATATATTAGAGAAAAATCGAAAAGAAAAATCGGACAGTACATAGATATAATAAAATTTATTTTTACATGCTTCTACTGCAGGAGAGTTGGTAAATACATTTGATATGAATGGAAATTATATATATATATATATATATATATATACACATTAAATAATAGTCCTTATGGTAAGAAAAAAGAAAAAAACCCGGCAAGTGATTTGGAGATGAAAATATACAACGAATCACTTTTTCGGGGAAAAATATATATATTGGAAAAAAAAGGCCAACTTGTCATACCAATTGAAACAAATCAAAAGACACGCAGTTGGTTGGTCAAAAGAAAAAAAAATACCGTTAGGGCTGCTTAGCTACAATATATATATATATATATTGTCAATATATATATTGTTATCTACAGACAGACTGTTTCATGGAATCACAACTCTTCAGTGTGGTTAGATACGTGAGATGCTTCAAGCTGGAATTGAAGCCCGGCTGATTTTTCGTCAGACGGATATCTTACCAATGAGCAATCGTCATCTCAGTGTAAGCGAAGGATTTTTTTACACACACACACTCAGATGCTGTGATGAGTAAATTGTTTTTGTAAACAAACTTATAAAGGTTTTACGTAAAAGTAAAATATTGCGATTTAATAAGGATCTGAATATACATGAAATTTTAAAAACTACCTGAGAGGGCTGAAAATGTTAGGTAAAACCCCATCACCAGGTCCACTCTAGCCCTGAGTGGTAGCACCTGATAGGGTCCTATCTATGGGTCAAATAGAACTAAATTGTGTACTTATGCTAAACTGGATTGTTTATTATTAACTGTTTTTACATTTGAATGTGTGTAAACAAATAGCTGATGTTTAACTGATTTGTTAGTGATACATAGCAATATTTTGAACCATTTAACCTTTTTTACTTCCTAAACTGATATGTTTGAAATAGAACTGTTTTTACATTTAACTGTGTGCAAACAAAAAACTTTATTTAAACCTATGAGTAACTGTGTGTAAACAAAAGACTGTACTTATGCTAAACTGAATTGTTTGAAATAGACCTGTTTTTACATTTAATCCTTAGTCCAAAAAACTGTATTTAAACCAATGATTAACTGTGTGTAAGCAAAAAAACTGTAATTATGCTAAACTGAATTGTTTGAAATTAAGTGAAACCATTTAACTGTGTGCATTTAACTGTGTGAGCTCAGGCTTGTTTAAAAATGTCATCTTCAAAATGTGTGTAGAAATTATGTACTTAATATATATGTTTAAAAAGGATCTGATGATGAGGTACAATGGTTGATATACCATAAAACCCAACCAAACTAAATCATATGGATTTAATATATATATGTATAAAGAGGATTTGGCATTAAATAACCTACAATGGTTGATATGCCATAAAACCAAACCAAACCAAGTCATATAGATTTAATATGTATGTATAAAGAGGATTTGGCATTAAATAACCTACAATGGTCGATATGCCATAAAACCACACCAAACCAAATCATATGGATTTAATATATATGTATAAAGAGGATTTGGCATTAAATAACCTACAATGGTTGATATGCCATAAAACCAAACCAAACCAAATCTTATTATATGGTTTCACGTAATTATTTCTATTTAATTGCAATACTTTGTTTGCATACAGATACATGCTCTAAACTAACTAATAATAATCCTTATTACATAATTATTGCTTCAAATAAGTATAATGAATATAAATAATTTTAAGTTATAAGGCAAAAAGTATTTCTATTGAATATGAATAATTTTTAAATAGATCTATTTGACCTAGAAATGGGACTTTAACAGGTACAAAAATTTAGGTCAAAGTCGACCTGGGAGTAATGGCAGTGAAGATGTACTCCACACTATTCACATCTCCAGAACTGAAGCCCCACGATCGGATGCAGTTTATTGTCACCCCTTTTTTGGGGGGGAGGGTGTTACTCCTCTGCAGTGGGCTGGATACACTCAGCACATTGTAAGCTCTCCCTACAGGACAGACTTTAACGGAAATATGACTGTGTAGCTTCATACCATGTTAAAGAGGAGGTTTTAGAGGTGCTTCGATCAATGCAAAACTCTCTGGAGTGTTGTTTTCATCATGGCTGATTTCTGTCTTGGTGAATATAACTTCAGTCCCGATACTTTTTAGAGAGAGAGAGAGAGAGAGAGGAGGGGGAAGAGGGGGAGGAGGGATGAGACGAAGAGGTAGAAAAGGTAGAAAAGTTTAAAAATTAATCCTTCGTGAAGCTATCAGTGATATGACAAAAGAACGAATAACATTGATTATGAATGAGCGGCATTTGCCGGAAGCCGTATGGCTGATTGAGTAAAACACGTGGTTTCTTTCTGAAATAGGATTAGACATGCACGAAATGCAAGGAAGGCAGCGGGAATACTGAAGAAAAAAAAACGGTGAAGACACAGTAAAAGAAGAAACAGATCGCTTTCAGAGGGAATCCGAAAACTCTTCGAAAAACTCTGCAAGTAAATAATACGAGTTTTGACATGAAAGAATCATAATGTCTGTTTGTTTTTCTCAAGATCTATAGTTTATTAATCGTGTGAGTGTCAAGGGGAATGATTGTTATTCGACTACAGCGAGTGATGGAATTTTATGAAAAATATGTGGTTAACGTACTGGACTAGGACTTCCTAGTAAGCGAGTTCGAACTACAATTTAGCTATTACCTTCACATTTAGACTAATACCTTTATGTTATATAATTACGGAATGATTTTTTTATATTAATCATTTTTCGTTAATTATATTTTATCATTCTGTTTGGTTGGGCTTTGAACTATTCGGCTATTAGTTCAGGTGCATAGCATTGGGTACAGTTTACACTCGCGCGCAAAGGATATGACAATCACAATTTTCATAAATGGGATTTGGTTTGGTTTGTTTTTATGGCATATCAACCATTGTAGGTTATTTAATGCCAAATCTTCTTTATACATATATATCAAATATATATGATTTGGTTGGGTTTCTTTTTATGGCATATCAACCACTGTAGGTTATTTAATGCCAAATCCTCTTTATACATATACATTAAATATATATGATTTAGTTTGGTTGGGTTTTATGGCATATCAACCACTGTAGGTTATTTAATGCCAAATCCTCTTTATACATATATATTAAATATATATGATTTGGTTGAGATGGGTTTTATGGCATATCAACGATTGTAGGTTATTTAATGCCAAATCCTTTTTATACATATATATTAAATATATATGATTTGGTTGAGATGGGTTTTATGGCATATCAACGATTGTAGGTTATTTAATGCCAAATCCTCTTTATACATATATATTAAATATATATGATTTGGTTAAGTTGGGTTTTATGGCATATCAACGATTGTAGGTTATTTAATGCCAAATCCTCTTTATACATATATATTAAATATATATGATTTGGTTAAGTTGGGTTTTATGGCATATCAACGATTGTAGGTTATTTAATGCCAAATCCTCTTTATACATATATATTAAATATATATGATTTGGTTGAGATGGGTTTTATGGCATATCAACGATTGTAGGTTATTTAATGCCAAATCCTTTTTATACATATATATTAAATATATATGATTTGGTTGAGATGGGTTTTATGGCATATCAACGATTGTAGGTTATTTAATGCCAAATCCTCTTTATACATATATATTAAATATATATGATTTGGTTAAGTTGGGTTTTATGGCATATCAACGATTGTAGGTTATTTAATGCCAAATCCTCTTTATACATATATATTAAATATATATGATTTGGTTAAGTTGGGTTTTATGGCATATCAACGATTGTAGGTTATTTAATGCCAAATCCTCTTTATACATATATATTAAATATATATGATTTGGTTAAGTTGGGTTTTATGGCATATCAACGATTGTAGGTTATTTAATGCCAAATCCTCTTTATACATATATATTAAATATATATGATTTGGTTAAGTTGGGTTTTATGGCATATCAACGATTGTAGGTTATTTAATGCCAAATCCTCTTTATACATATATATTAAATATATATGATTTGGTTAAGTTGGGTTTTATGGCATATCAACGATTGTAGGTTATTTAATGCCAAATCCTCTTTATACATATATATTAAATATATATGATTTGGTTAAGTTGGGTTTTATGGCATATCAACGATTGTAGGTTATTTAATGCCAAATCCTCTTTATACATATATATTAAATATATATGATTTGGTTAAGTTGGGTTTTATGGCATATCAACGATTGTAGGTTATTTAATGCCAAATCCTCTTTATACATATATATTAAATATATATGATTTGGTTGAGATGGGTTTTATGGCATATCAACGATTGTAGGTTATTTAATGCCAAATCCTCTTTATACATATATATTAAATATATATGATTTGGTTAAGTTGGGTTTTATGGCATATCAACGATTGTAGGTTATTTAATGCCAAATCCTCTTTATACATATATATTAAATATATATATGATTTGTAAGCACATTTTGTTGATAACATTTTTAAACGAACCTGAGCCCATTATTTTGCTCTCAGTTAAATGGCTTCATTTATTTCTATCAAATACGAATAGTTTTATTTACTATTAATCATTTGTTTGCACACACTAACAGTAACAATTCAAATAGATATACATGACACATAAGAGATAAGTTTGCAGGTAATTTCATTTTTAGATGAGTTAGAACTCATTTGTTTTCACACAAGTATTGCTATTGTTTCTACACAGTTAAATGGTTTCAATTATTGCTATCCAACACAAATAATTCTATTCAGTATTAATCATTCGTTTACACACAGTTAAATGGTTCCAAGTATTGCTCCGTATCGCAAACAATTCAATTAAACATCAGTCATTTGTTTACAAAAGGTTAAATGATCAAACAGTTCTATTTCAAGCAATTCAGTTTAGCATAAATCATTTGTTTGCACTTTGTCTAAATTTCAAACAGTTTTATTTGACCCACAGATAGGAGTCTATCAGGTACTATCACTCCAGGCCAGAGTGGACCTGGGAGTGATGGTGAAGAGGAGTTAATCTGCATTCCCTAAAGCACGGGCATTACTGAAACCACCTCACTATCAGATTGTTTAGTGTCATATCCAGAACACTCGTTGGTAGGTGGTTGGGTCTTACCCCTCTGCAGAAATGTTGCCGGTGTATTCTACAGCCCCAGCCGACTGGGCTAACTCACTGGTCAGAGTAGACCACGGAGTGGTCGCAGTAAAAAATGTACTTAACACTTCCCGGATCTTCAGAACTAGAGCCTGATTATCAGATGCAGTTTAGTGTCATGTCCAGAACAACCCTTATGTATGAGTGGAAGGGGTCTTTTCTCTCTTCAGGGAATCTGCCTGCCATCACGAAAACTATCCAAGTTAGACGAACCAGACATGCAGGACACTGATGGAGAAGCAGGGACGAGCTCTTAAGGGATGTACTCCTATGGACCCCCACATATGGCCGAGCAAAAGCAGGACGACCAGCTAGAACATACATACAGCAGCTATGTGAGGATACGGGATGTAGCTCTGGAGACCTGTCGGAGGAGATGAACGATTGGGAGAAGTTGCGAGAGAGGGTCAGGGATACCCATGCTAGCGGCACGACATGATGGTGATGATGATCGGTCCCAATGACCGGAAGATCTTTTTTCTTCTGTGTTTAACCCAACGATTCGATAGATATATTCTTTGGCCTTCTTGTGTTGTCCAAATTTCGAAAATGGAAAATCCTATCAACCTCTCCTGCTCAGTCAATTTCATTCAGGGCGTCTTGAATTTTCTTTCCCTGATGCAACACTTGTAATCAAATTTAGTTTCTGGTCATCCTTAAATAAATTAATTGAATATCAAATTACAAATATAACAAATTCACCAATGTTTAAAAGAATTTACATGAGAGAAAAATCAGTTAACAACAAATGCATATGCACTTTCATTTAAAAAAATATTTTTAAAAGGAAAGGATGAGTTTTAGTTCGGTTGTAGGTTAGTCGGTCTGAGCTGCAAATCACTATATTCTATATTCAAAGTTCTTCTTTATTTACTAAGTAAAGGATTCAGATTACCTTCTCAGTACGAACTTGAAAAAAGCTGGTATATACAGATAAAAGTATGGAATGTATTGGGAATAGAACGGTTTGGTTATTTGATGAAATGACATATCTGACCTTGATGGTTATATAATGCCATTTCTAGTGTATAAATATGATATATGATTTTTGCATGAATATCCGCAGGTAACATTATTTTTTAAACGGACAAGAGCTCATTTGTTTGCATACGGATTCAAGTATTGCTATTTATTATTTGCACACAGTTAAATGGTTTCAGTTATTGCAATCCAACCCTAATTGTTCTGTTTGCACACAGTTAAATGGTTTCAAGTATTGCTATCTAACATTAATAGTTCTATTGGCACATAGTTAAATGGTTTCAAGTGTTGCTATCTAATACTAATAGTTATATTTGCACGCAATTAAATGGTTTTCAATATTGCTATTTAAGATTCTATTTAATATTAATCATTTGTTCGCATACAGTTAAATGGTATCAAATATTGTTCTATAACAGAAATAATTTGATTTGGCATCAGTCATTTGCATGCACATAGTTAAATGGTTTCAAATACAGAAAATGATTAAATTGTTTTACTTTACCCATAGTTGATACTAATACGTACGACCGCTCTGAGTAGAGTGGTTCTGGGAGTAATGTCAATGAAGGAGTACTCCATATTCCCCAAAGCTCCAGGATTGGAACCTCAAATAATTTTGTGTTATACCCATGTTGCTTATAGGTGGAGGGAATCTTATTTTTTTTACAGAGGTGCAGTCAGTGTATTCTACAGCCCGAGCCAACTAGGCCATAGAGGCAATCGAAAAGAAGCAATAAGGTTTATACTGCATTAATCAGGATTATCTGATCTTTTTGTTGAAGGAACACATTATCTTTCTTTGAGTTGGTGGATTAACAACACGAGTGTGATATTAGCTTCGCAAAAAATAAAAAAAAATTTTTAAAAAAACCCAAAGAAAAACATGCTACTTTTCTTGATACAAGACATTAATAGTTGTCTCTTTAGAAAAAGATATATATATATATATATATATATCTTTGTTTTATTGTATTATAATGAATTTCATTTCTGCGCGCATCTTTAATAGATGCGTTTTTGCTTTTTGATTCAATTAATAAAGATGAAAAAATAATATTCCAATAGTTTATACCCTAACTTATTTAAAAGTGACAAAAAACAACAAAAAACAAACGAAAGAAAAAAAAAACAACAAACAAACAAAAAGGAATGTTGCTCAAATATTTAAAAAAAAAGAGAGATTTATGTTGTTTGGTCCAGTGGGTAGAGTGTTCGCTAATGATCCCAGGTCACGTCATACCAAAGACTTTAAAAATGGTACTTGATACCTCGTTGCTTAACACTCAGCAGTATAAGGTACGTATCAAGGGTAAAGTGTAGCAATGCAGGGAAAGGAGTAGCACCCTTCCTTACAGCTCGGTGTCGTAGCTATTGAAAAGGGAGCCTTCTGGTCGCCCTCGACTACGGTCGCCAACTTTACTTACTTTTAAAGGCGAAAACTCTGTAAATTTTTGCATCTGTTTAAAATTATTTGCCAAGTTTTAGCCTGGTAATTACTCACCGAAAGATATCAACATTTTCAAAATATTCACAGTAATGAGGGGTTTATATTAGTTGGCTATATTAGTTGCTTTAATGTGTGGTTTCCATGAAAGTCTTACAACCAAAAGTGAAATGAACCTGTACAAACCGTGCAAAAACCCAATAAAATGTTTAAAATTTACAATTTTTCAAATATTTTCTTCAGTTTTAATTCCCGACGAAAAAAAAAAAAAAAATTTAATACTTATCAGAAAATTACAACAACGTTCTAAATTACAATGTTTACTGGCGCAGATTTTCCATTTTAATTAAATTCCCGTCAAATTTCCCAAAGCGCTAACCAAGTCACAAACTTGAAATTCAAGTTTGCATTGTGTTTTTTTTTACTATATTTTTTATGCGTCCCAAACGTGACACAAGATCACCTCCTGTAGACTAAGCTCGGCTTATAGACCATTCGCTTTGGCAGTGAGTTAGATTTTCACCGAGTGCTGCTTTACTGTATTTTTATATTTACCCACCCCCTACGTAACAAGCGAGTTGTTGACACAAAGTCAATATTAAACGGAATATTGTTGGTTTGAATTCAGAATTTTCTTTCTTGAATGGTTTCCGAAAAAAAGCAAACAACTCAGTCTGCCCTATTATTCATTATTGTTTCATGTCTTTTCCAGAGTTGAAAAGGAAACTGTATCATCCAGGATTTGAACTCGGATCGCTGATTCTCTTTCTACAACGATAACAATTCTGTTGAATATACCTTCTTTACTGTATGTATTTACCCAACCCCTTCGTACGAACGGGATGCGATACAAGGTCGATTTCATAGCGGAGATTTCCTTCTCTTAGACTAGTTGCCATACCAATGTAAAAGAGTCTAGTCTGCCCAACTATTTGAGAATAGTTACATTCATACCCTTACAAAGGGTATTAGCACGATGGGAAATGCAAACGGCCTCATCCAAGATTTGAACTCGGGTCGCTGTGTCCATTTCCAACGACGATAACCATTGCACTACGAGCACCTCCCGTTTTACTGTGCGTAGCTTTCAAGCTAAATTTCGTTTTAAAATACAAAACAAACAAATCTCGCTTTGGATCAATGGTTAGCAATGGTAATCACTGATGCTGTGAGTTCGATTCTCTCTAAGCAGCCCCAAACTTAGAGCTTTGTGGTAACTTACGCTTGAATTATACCATCAACGATGTTCAGTAGATCAGTCTTGTAAAATATTTCCTTGTGTAGCGAGTCCCATTTTCATTCTCAATTATAGTAGCACCGTGACAAATTATAATTAGCTGACTTTTGTTAATAATTAAAAATGTCACTTTTCAGAGAAATAGTACGTTAGTATTTATTATTATTTTCACTAAGATAGTTTTTCACACTAAGTGGTTTGATTATGTTTTATGACTTATCAACCCTTCTGAGTTATTTAACGCTAAATCCTATATATATATATATATATGTATGTATGTATGTATGTATGTACTTTTCAGTCCAGTTAAACCGGAGTTGGGAATAATTCCGTCAGGACAATTAAATTATTCAACTATGAACATTTAAATCTTCCTGATAAAGAGCTCAATGTAACTGACATCACTGAGTAACAATTCCTTTAAGAATAACAAAACCCGGTCACATTATAATTATGAATTTATTTCCATCCTGCAATGGGCATTGATATGAATCAATAACACCAAATTTAATAGGACTTTGGATCTGAAGAAGTCCTATTAAATTTGGTATTATTGATTCATATCAATACCCATACAGGATAGACATAAATTTATAATCCTAATGTGACCGAGTTTTGTTTTACTTTTTATATATATATATATATATATATATATATATATATATATATATATATATATATATATATATATATATATATATATATATATATATATATATATATATATGCCCGTGGTGTAATGGTTATCGTCTTAGGAAATCGACGCGGGTTCAAATCTTGGGCGAGACTGATTGTATTTCCCATAGCACTAATAACCTTGGAAAGGTATGAATCCAATTATTCTCTCTCCAGCTATGGGTGAATAGTAGGGCAGACTAGGTTCTTCAGGAGAAAGAAAACTCTGAATTCAAACCTGTTAAACTCCGCTTAAAAACTAACCTTGTGTCATATCCTGGCCGAGCGGAGGTGTTGGTAAATATATATATATATATATATATATATATATATATATATATATATATATACACACATGGGGATACATACTACTCTCCCATACACTCATACATATCATTCTCACTCACTCATACATACCTACATACTACGCACACACACATAAATATATACATACATACGACACACACACACACATATATATATATATATATACTACACACCGACACACACACACACATACATACATACATACTACACACAGACACACACATATATATATATATATATATATATACTACACACAGACACACACACGCATACATACATACTACAAACAGACACACACACATATACATACATACTACAAACAGACACACACACACATATATACATACATACTACAAACAGACACACACACATATACATACATACTACAAACAGACACACACACACACACATCTATACATACATACTACAAACAGACACACACACACATATACATACATACTACAGACACACACACACACACATACATACTACAAACACACACACACACACACATACATACTACAAACACACACACACACACACACACACATATATATACATACATACTACAAATAGACACACAAACACACACACACACACACACATACATATATATATATATATATATATATATATATATACTACACGAAGGCATATAGACTTACTTATATATACATTCACACACATACTACACATACACGCACAAACATTCTACACACACGCGCGTACATATATACGTAGTACTCCTTCTCACACACTCCCACACACACACACACACACACACACATATATAATGTAGGTGTATCTATGATTTGTGAGCGAATATTTTTTAGGATATAGAATTTTTATACAAGTCAAGGTTTGCACACAGTTAAATGCTTTCATTTATTGTTATGTAACAAATAATTCTATTTAATATCAATCATTTGTTGACATACAGTTATAAGCTTTCAAGTGATGCTGTTTATTGTTTGCACACAGTTAAATGGTTTAATTTATTGTTATCTAACATTAATAATTCTATTTAATATTAATCATTTGTTTACTCACAGTTAAATTCTTATAAGTTTTGCTGTCTAACGCTAATAATTTTATTGGCACAAAGTTAAGTAGTTTCACGTGGGATAATCCAACACTAATTATTCTACTTTCAGCAGTTAAATAGTTTCAGGTATTGTTGTTTACTTTTAATGATTCTATTTAATATTAATCATTTCTTTGCACACATAGTAAAATCGTTTGAGGTATAGAATAGGATTAAATAGTTCTATTCGACGAGTCCCTTACTGGTACTATCATTTTGGATCAGCGTGGATCTGGGAGTAATGGCAATGAAGAGCTATTGCACATTTCCCAAATCTTCAAGATTGGAGCCTTACCATCGGCTAATTTAGTGTCATATCCAGAAAACTCTTTGGGGGGCATCTTATCCCTCTGTAGATGTGCTGTTGGTGTATTCTACTGCCCCAGTCAACATCTCTGATGGTGGATTTTTTTTGGAGACTGAGTGACAGCAAGTTTTTCAAGTCTCCAGTTGTTTTGTAAGTACGAGGTGCATACGATAAGTTTCCTGACTTTTTTTGTTTTTTGATACGGGCATGTGAAATTGTCGTAGACGCTTGAAAATTCAGTATGTTATTGCTATACATCTTATGAGATAACTGACCAATTGTTATGATTTCACGATCAAATTAACAGCTACAACGGCAATTGGAATACACCCTAGTAAAGCCTGATTGCCACAGCTGGTGAATTTCAAAAATGCAGTCTGACACTTTAGAAGAACGATATGCAATAAAATTATGTTTTAAACTTGGAAAAAATACCACAGAAACGTATGGAATGCTTCAGACTCCTTTTGGGGCATCTTGCATGAATCGAGCATCAGTTTTTGAGTGGCATAAGAGATTCAAGGAAGGTAGGAAGTCTGTGAGAGATGATGAGAGGTGTGGGAAGAGTAAAAAGGTCAATACACCAGAGTTGATTGGCCAAAGGGTTAGGGTTAGGGTTACTATGTTGAGGTTTTAAGGAGTTTAGGAAGAGATTCCTTGGGAAGAGGCCAGCACTCTTCAAATCGGGTCAGTAGCATTTCTAGCAGGACAATACACCAGTTCACAACTCCATCCTTGTCATGTGTGTGCTACCAATAAAAGTGCCTATATGAAAAAAGTCTGGAATCTTATCGTATGCACCTCGTACCAATAAATAATCCGCTTACAAATCCTATAAACAGTATTTGGCATTAGATAACCCACAAGGGTTAATATAACATTAAGCGGTAAACAACATAACACGCAAGGATGGAATTGTACCTATTTAAAGTTTTTATAAGATATTAGTACTGTTTCAACAAAAAAGTTGTAAAGAAAATGTTAAAAGTCCCTATTACTAAGAAACTACGACTAAGACTTAGTACTAATAACCTTAATAAAGGCATGAATCCACGTCCCTGTGCTCTCTGCATACGCCAGGTGTACTAACATGAAATATTTCATCGTCAGCATACTACAATGACAAACGCCGAAGAATGTACATTCCTCAATTATCTTACAATTAAAAAGCTGGGAAGCCCATTGACAACCTTGACACGGGTAAATAAAGTAAGAATAGGTATCAGGTAAATATGGAACATGTAATTGGATAAGGTCAAAATGCAGAACCATGAAAAAAATTCTCCAAATAAATCTTTCATTTTTTTTGAATTTTTTTTTTTAGTTAATTCATTTTCCTCCAAGATCTTCTAATTTTTTTTATTAACCAAAACATGAAGAGAAGTTCATTTGTTAACATAGGTTACGTGACACGCAGAGTCGTGGGCGTTTCCAGAATTGTTTTTAAGTATTTCCAACAACCCCCAAGTCTTAGATTCCTGTAAATTGAGCAAAAATGCTGTCAACTTCACATTTTTCTCGAATATGTAAGAAAGAATATAAAATACAAAAAAACAAAACGTAACGTCTCAAGAGTCTATCACAAAATAATATTACACCGAAAAAATTTTATGGGCAGATTATATATATATATATATATATATATATATATATATATATATATATTACATTGCATATACTGGGTGATTACGTAAGAAACAGAGTTTAAAAAATGTATTACACCACAAAATAATCAAGGTGTTGTCATTTTTATAGAGAAAATCTCGAAGATTATAAAAAGATCTTACATATGTACAAATATACGCTCTATCGGCAAAGCCAAGAATGCGTTGATTGTATACCCCTACAGAAAAGTGTGTGCCCTCCGAAAAGACTGTCATAGGTCTGACTCTAAATTAAAGTCAAATAGAGAGGCTTCTAGAGATCAAAGGAACGTGGGGGTACTCTTTCATTGCCATTAATCCCAGTTCCACTCTGGTTTGGTTTGGTTTCTTTGTTTAATGGCATATCAACTTTTGAAAGTTATTTAATGCCAAAGCCATTCTCCTAGAAGAACAGTAGTGGTACTATTTAACCCATAGCTGGGAGGATAAGGGGGTTCATATCTTTCCCAAGGGTATTTGACTGAAAGCGAACGTAATAGCGGGACTGGAGTACGAACTTGCTTACAACGATTCCGCAGTCAATCGCTTTAACCATTACACCACGAGGACACCCCCAGTTCCACTCTAGCTTGAGTGGTAGTACTCTGTAGGGGCCCATTATATATAAAGAGTAAAATTGGCGACCTTAGTCAGGTGTGACCCGAAGTCTCCCTTTTTATTAGCTACTACACCGAGGGGTAGCGGATGGTGCTACTCCATTTCCTGGATTGCCCACTTTACCCTTGATCCTTACCGTATAATGCTGAGTGTTAAGCAAGGCGGCATCAAGTACCATTTTTTTGAGTCTTTGGTATGACTTGACCTGGGAATGAACCTCGTTCTCCCGGACCAATGGTGAACACTCTACCCAATCAGTCAATGATATATATATATATATATATATATATATATATATAGTAGATACATAAGGATACAAGACACAATATATATAGACATTTACAGTACATATATATATATATATATATATATATATATAGAGAGAGAGAGAGAGAGACATTTACAGTACATACGTTTTGACACCAACTTCTAGCCCATATCTTTTTATCCCCCTCTTTATTTACTTATTTATTTATCTATTTATTCCTTTTTAAAACGAGTAGGAATCTGTTGAAAGAATATTTTTATGATTTTTCTCTCCATTATACGATGGTTATCTGAAGAGGTTGGTTTCTCATATGAAGTGATCAGCTGAAATTGATTCATAATAGCCAAAAGACGGTCTAATATGTTTTTCTACCCATTATATATACTTATGACGGACTCGATCTCCACACATGGGTATCCAACAGGCCAGTTTAATTTATGAAGTGCTGGATTACCTATACACCTGATTTGTTTATAGTGGTGAAAGTTCATGCAGAACCTGCTACACTTTTTGGATAAGCTGATTACAGATTAATGGTGAAGAAATGTCCAACAAATTCTCCTGAACAACACTTATCAGGTTTTATATTCTGAGTTTTTCCTTATCCTAGACCGGTCACACAGCAAAAGCGAGCGTATCCAATCTACCCAATTATTTTACTCAGAGACGAGTATATATATATATATATATATATATATATATATATATAAAGAATACATTCACTAGCTAATAATATTCTAAAGAATTTAACATTTTACCAGTAATTCTATCGCGCTCCCCGAATAGTATATATAAATATTATTATCAACCCACCAAGTTAAATGAATTTTTTAAAGATTGTTGATAAAAAAAAAAAGATATAAAAAGCACTTTTACTTGTAAATACTAAATTAGTATTTTTCGAATTTGCTTTCTTTAAAAAATGAACAGGATAAAATACTCCAAAAATACCAATTATTTCCTTAATAAACTGACACGACCATATTTACCCGACCCCTCCGCTTGGGCAGGATATGACTCAAGGTCAATTTTTAGCGGAGCTTAACAGGTTTGAATTCAGAGTTTTCCTTTCCATAGACTAGTTGCCTCACCAAGGCTGAAGAACCTAATCTGCCCTACTATTACCCATAGCTGGAGGGAGAATAATTGGATTCATACCTTTCCCAAGGGTATTAGTGCTATGTGAAATGCAATCAGCCTGGGCCAGGATTTGAACAAGTGTCGCCGTATCCATTTCCTACGACGATAACCCTCACCCCACGGGGACCTCTAATAACCATTACCCCACGGGCGCCTCATAATAAACTGATATGACACTAGGTGATTACTAAAGAAACAGAGTTTTAAAAAATATATTACCAACACTTCAAAAAATACTGATTTTTAAAAATTTTTATTTTATTCTGTCATATTGAAATCAAATCTGGCCGATAAAATGAAACGCAGTTTCTTCCAGGCAGCGGTCGTGTCGATACTGTTGTATGGATGCACTACTTGGACGCTAACAAAACGGCCGGAGAAGAAGATAGACGGCAATTACACAAGAATGTTGCAAGCAATATTGGACAAGTCCTGGCGGCAACAACCCACAAAGCACCAACTATACGGCCATCGGCCTCCCATCACGAAAACTATCCAAGTTAGACCAACCAGACACGCAGGATACTGCCGGAGAAGCAGAGACGAGCTCATCAGTGATGTACTCTAAGGGGCCCCCACATAAGGCAGGGCAAAAGCAGGACGACCAGCTCGAACATACCTACAGCAGCTATGTGAGGATACGGGATGTAAGCCTGAAGACCTGCCAGAGGCGATGAACGATAGGGAGAAGTGGCGAGAGAGGGTCAGGGATATCCGTGCTAGCGGCATGACATGATGATGATGATGATGATTTTATTCTGAAGCGTTAAGAATAGGACCAAAAATTAAGATGTTCATAAATTACGATTTATATTTGAGTTCAAGTCGTCTTTTAATAATTCCCTATGAATAATGATTGTGTATGATTAAAATTCAAACGTTATGAGCAGGACTTAGAATCACCCTTGGCTTCCAAAATACACAGCAACGGTTTAGTGACTAAGATGCTGGACTACGATATCGTAATAAGAGTGTTCGCATTGCCTAGTCACGCTTTGCCCAGTCGGCTGGTGCTGTAGAATACACCGACTGCACCTTTGCAGAGGAGTAACACCTTCATTACCATCACTCCCAGGTCCACTCTGGCCCGAAATGGTAGCACCTGATAGGGTCCTCTAGATGGGTTAAAGAGAACTAACTGCATATTTATGTTAAACTGAATTGTTTGAATTAGAACTGTTTGACTAACCTGAATAGCTTAAATAGAAATGGGGGTGTCCTCGTGGTGTAATGGTTAAAGCGATGGACTGCGGAATCGTAGTACGCGAGTTCGTTCTCCAGTCGCGCTATTACGTTCACTTTCGGGCAAATACCCTTGGGAAAGGTATGAACCCCCTTATCCTCCCAGCTATGGGTTAAATAGTACCACTACTGTTCTTCAAGGAGAATGGCATTGGCATTAATTAACCTACAAAGGTTGATATGCCATTAAAAAAAAGAAACCAAACCTTAAATAGAAATGTTTTTGACGATTAAAATGTACTTACATTTAAATAGCGAGTTTATGCAGAACTGAATTGTTTGAAATGGAACTGTTTTTGAGATTAAAACTGTACTTATACAAAATTGAATTGTTTAATATAGAACTGTTTTGACATTTAACTGTGTGTAAACAAAATCTGTATTTATACTTAGCTGAATTAGAACTGTTTTGATAATTAAACTGTGTACTGATGCTAAACTGAATTGTTTGAAATAGAACTATTTGCATAAAAATGGATTTGGCGTTAAGTAACCTACAAAGGTTGATATGCCATAAAACCCAGACAACCAACCTACAGACATAGCAGACGTCCTAAAATAAATCAATAACATGAAAATGAGTCTGAAAAATAGTATCCCAGTACCAGTACATTTATCCTGTGCATAAATTACACTTCCGTGTGCAACACGAGATGAAAAACGGAAAACGAAATTTGGAAACAAACATTTCTGTCACTGTGTTATTTCACTGCATATAAAAGAGCATCGCTAGGGGCAACTGTCGTATACTACCATTGGGGTCTCAACATCATTGAGGAACACGTATATATAAAAATACAATCTATTTGTATTCATCGACGTCGATGCTTGTGTGGAGCAGTTGAGTGATCAGAGAGAGGGAGAGTTCATACGCATGGATGGTCTGTCGAGAGTCGGACTGCCGGTGGGATCTAACTTCAGCCCTAAATTCTCGACCTTATAAAGTTTCATAACTCCCACGCGACCACAATTTTCGCAACGCTTGTTATTCATTGGCCACGACTCGTACTCGTGTAAATCTTGCCCTTCACTGACCACACCTCACATTCATGCAATGCTTGTTTCCGGAATCATTTTTTGATTTTATCTATAACCGGAAGTATCTGTCAACAACATCCACCGGGTTCATCGCTGGTCAAGGTGATATATTACACAAAGTCGTACCATAGTTTGTTCAGAGTTGAATAAGACATTTCAGAAAATCACAGAGATCCAAAAATGAACACTCTTAATTGCTTTTTATAAACTGGTTGGTATCTCAGCACCCAACGAGAAAAGTATAAGGAGAGCCACTGATGGCCATTCAATGAAGCCTTATCGAGTTTAAATGAATACCTACCAAGCGGAAATAGCCTAAAAAAGAAGGATTATTATTTATCCAACCTTTTACAAGGTAGGATTTGATACAAAGTCAGTTTAATGTGAGGAGCCATGCACGAATCGAGGTTCATGCGCAGCCGTCACAAAAATGCTTGATCTCGTCAGCATTCCTTTTTTGAGGCGCCTCAATCGCTAAGCAATGAACTTAACCTTTTAAAGCAAATATAGCTGGAGAGACCAAGAAATAAATTTCGCCCTTCCCGACACGAGACCTCATAAAGAAGGATTGAGTACAACTAACCAGAACAAGTGGGCAAAACTGCGGGAAAACCTTTATGTAGACTATCTGCCCCAATGGAGAAAACACCACATATAATGGACCATATACTCCGTGGGTGCCAACCGGGACCTCATTACTCCGGCCTTGACATAAAGTATACAGCAATGGCGTGAAAAGAAATAATAAGGTTTAGTTTTGAAGTTAAATGAAACCTTACTAATCGGTGATGCTTCGAATACGCTGACTGTATCGCCTGTAGAGAGGTAACACTTCTCCCTAAAAAAAAGAAGGTAGTCCTGGGTGTGAAACTAAAGCTGGTGGGAATGCTCCAGTGCTGGAGATCTAAAGAGAGTGGAGTACTCTTTCGCTGTTAATATTTCCAGGTCCTCTCTGAGTGGGAGAACTTGTTTGGCTTACATTTATAGCTGAGTTTAACAGTTTCAACTCACAGTTTTCCTTCTCCTAAATTGGTTGTCATACTAAAGCTAAAGAGCCTGGTCTGTTTTCCTATTTACCCATATCTGAAAGGAGAATAGATGCATTAAACAACCCCTCTTTACAGGATCAATTTTTTAAAGCCTATTTTAACAGGTTTGCACTACTATTTTACCCCTGTGGCTGGAAGGAAAATTGTTGGATTCATGCCTTTCCCAAAGGTATAGGCTCTGCGTGAAATGCAAACAGCCTCTCTCAGGATTTGAAGTATGTCTATATTTATATATATATATATAAGACCGGTTAATTCATGATTATGAATTTATTTCGATCCCGTATTTTCAGTTTCTGGTGTGAACCAAAAACATGAAGAAAAAAATAATACAGGACTTCTTCAGACCGAATGGATAATTAAATTTAAATTTAAAATTAAACCAGAATAAACACGTGGGGTGTAGGGGGGACGAGATTTAGGAGTTAACTCCTCGTTTTATTGAATTTCCGTTTTATTTTAATTTTTCAAATTTCTTCTGTCAATATATATATATATATAGAGTGACCCCCCCCATAAAAAACAGAATTAGAATTATTTTGCTTTATTCTTGTCGAAGTAATAAAAAAATGTTTATGGGCTTTGTTTTTTTTTTTTTTTGGTCACCCTGTATATATATATATATATATATATATATATATATATATATATTGGAAGAAGAGCGACCGATGGCCATTTAGTAAGGTCTTATTAAACTCAAATGAAAGTCTGCCCAGTAGAACTGACCTCAAGAGAAAGGATTTCATACATCTAAATAGAGCAAAGTTTAAAGTCGGCAAATCAAATTAGAGACAAAATCTTTATGAGTGCAGATTGACTACTAGCAGTTAAGTGTCCCTGTTGTTAGACACGACAAAGAATGGACTACGTACTCCGTGGATCCCAACAGAGACCTCATTATTCTTACCAAGAGTTAGCGAAAGCAATTGATACTGCCCTTTAGTGGATACAGCAATAGTGCGACAAGATATAATTATAAATTCTATCAATGTTAAGTTTCTTTACAATAATGTCAGACATAAACAAATAATAATTCTAAATGGTTCCCCAAGTAAAAGAACCAAGTACAGAAACGACAACAACTCCAATCATCATAATCAAATCGTGCTTTAGCATAGATTCCCTTAAATCTCTCTCTCTCTCACCATCCTTCCCTATCGTCTAACCACAAAGTTTCTCAAGTCAGTATCCAGTGTCCACACAGAGCTCATGAATACATGTCTTTACTAATCGGCCAACTCAGGAGAATATCGATTACGAGTTTGTCTTTGTTTTTCTAGCAGTATATAGCATGCCTCGATCGTCTTACTTCTATGGTTTGTGAGATGAGAAGTAAGTGGTCGTGCAGTTGTTGTTGTTGTTGTTGTTTTGTTTGGTGCTTCTTCCAGGATTTGTTGTTAACATCACGCAGCATTCTTGTATAGTTTTCATCTACCTTTTTCTTCAAACGCTTTTTTTTAAGTCCTAGTGGTGCAGTCATACAATAGTACCAACTCAGCTGCAGCATGGAAGAATTCCCATTTTATCTTACCGGAGGGATTAGATTTTAATATGATCGATAAGCTTTTCATAGCAGTCCATACTTTTCCCATGTAGAGGTTGACAATGTTTTTAGTCGATGAAATATTGCTACCGAGGAATGTAAAATGGTCTTCTAATTTCAGAAGCTTGTCATGTAATGTGGAGACAGCACCATCTTGTTTAAAACACATTGAATCTGTTTTATCTGATTTCACATAGACCAATGCCTCTTGCTGTCTGTTTCAGGTTCTGGATCATGGATTCGGCTTGAACAGGTTTATTTGGGTGAAGCACTAGATAATCTGCGTAGTCTGCACCTGTTATAGTTTCTGCAGGATATCGTCTGGTTCTTGGATTTTTTTTAGCGTGAGACCGTTTTCTGTCATTAGGCAAATTGACGTTCGATTTTCAACGTATATGGCGAAAATATATCTCTTTGCAAGACTCCATCTATAATATCAAAGAAATCACTGTCACCATCAGGTTGGCAAACCATTGCTCTCGTATTTTTGTCGAACATCCTTATAGCGTAAACAGTTTTTTTTTAGGAAACAATATGCTAAAAATATTTACTCAATTTTCCCTCTACGTATAGGAGAAAATGCCTTGGGGAAATTTAATAAAAATAGTGTGGCCTCAAGATTTTTTGCAACTACTCATTCAATGATTCGATGAATAGTCAGAATCAGCGAAGTTTTTCGCGAAAAACGTTCTGATTTTTCAAAAAAAATTCCTCAACTGTAGGTCAGCAATGTTTGAGAAGTAGAACTTGATTAACCTTAGTAGTCTTAAAAGCAAGAGTTATGTCTGCTGTTCTTTGTGATTGTGAAATCAACTTTTTTTAAGGAAGAGAAAGATTCGGCTTTTGGGCCATTTCCCTGCTGTGTTTTGTTAATAGAGACCGTTGCATAATCGAAGTAATATGACGTCAATTTTTCTTTTCTTCTTTTCTCTTCGAAATATTTCTATGCACTAAAGATTAAATGATAAATTTTAACGGAAAAATTACCTACAAAAAAATTATTGCTCCAAGGACATTATCACTGCACTGTCATTCGTAAAAAATATATATATATAGGAAGATCCAATCAAACAACGGGTGTATCCTAATGGTGTAATGGTTAAAGCGATGGACTGTGGAATCGTAGTACGCGAGTTCGTACTCCAGTCGCGCTATTACGTTCACTTTCGGGCAAATACCCTAGGGAAAGGTATGATCTCCTTATCCTCCCAGCTATGGGTTAAATAGTACCTCTACTGTTCTTCTAGGAGAATGGCTTCGGCAATAAATAACCTAAAGAAAGTTGATATGCCATTAAACAAAGAAACCAAACCAATCAGACATATATTATTGAAAAAAACTCAAAATGTCATTCGGCTATTATAGATTTATTTCAGCTGGCGACTCAATAAGAGAACCCAGCTTCTTCAGATAGTCATCTCACATTGGAGGAGAATTTTTAAGATATTTTTTTCATTGGACTCTTACACGTTAAAAAAAAAACTAAACAAAAAGACATCATTTAAGAGATTTACATATTGATTATGCATAGAGAACTCATATAAATCTTCAGGAATGATCAAATATGTTCTCAAATCGAATCTTTTCCAACTTATCTTCTTTGTATATATATATATATATATATATATATTCTTAAAAAGAAATAACGATTGGCTTTTTGACGAAGAAAACTTAGCTATACCCACTTCTGTCAGCAGGACTTAGAATTCATCATGGTAGAGGAGTAAGACCCTCTTTATTTGAATTTAATAAAATGTCTTGGGAAATTTACTTGTTTCCCTTAAGCACTTTATATGTTTGGTTTAATTTTTGAATATCACTTTCATCCAATTGTCCACATGCCATGATTGTTTCTTTTAAACAAAATTTTACTCTATTTTCTTTTTTTGTATGTTAGTGTGTGATAAACCCCTTAGCGGCCACCTCGTACTTATCAACTTCTTTGAAACAATAATATTCTTGCCCTGTGATTCATTTAGTAGGTCAATTGGGGTATTTCCCATTTCTTTACGGCCACAAAAAATACAACCAAGAGAGAGTGGGAGAGAAAAAAAGAACAAACGAACAATATGGACTTACGTCAGCTCCAAGTGCAAGAAGGGTAGTTTTGTGACACTGCATTCCCTGTGCATCTGTAGATTATCGCGGGCGTGTATTTTTCGCGAAACTTCTATAAAAAGGCACCAACAATGCTGACATATTCTTGCGTTGGTTAGCCAGACCCCAGTGAAGCTCATCAGGTTTTAGCCGTCGCCTTTCTGGCTTCTGTTGACTCTGACATTCTCTGGACCGCCCACTCAAAGCCGACCGCTCTCCTCTGCCCTCCGTTGTCGACTGCCTCTCTGCGTCTCCCTTCACCAACTGACCCTCTTTGGGTTCCTTTTCCAACTGCCCCTTCTTCTCTCGGACCTTCCTTTCCTCCTCTACTTCCGGTCTCGTCGGAAATCTCGAGTTCAGCCCTTTGTTTAGGTTTCGTGCAAAAACAGACAAAGAGATCGTCTGCTTGGCACACCCACCATAGTGTCACAAATGCTGTTTTTTGTTTGGATTTTTTTTGTGTAAATTTCATTTCACTGAACTGATTTCTTTACAAAACTGTCTTCTTGGATGAGTTTTATGATCCCTTCCAATGTTTCCAGTGACAGCACTTTTGTTGGAGCCATCTTTCTTTTCGATTAGGCATGCTTTGCTGCTTGTTGAGTTCAGCAAGAACCGTTTTTTTTAACAGAGGACCAATGTGCATACCAATGCATCTGTTGGCATTTGTTTTTGGTTTGGTTTTATGGCATATCAACCATTTTAGGTTATTTAATGCCAAATCCATTTTGATACATAATTGGTTCTATTTCAAACAATTCATTTTTGCATAAGCACACAGCTTAGTTCTATTTGACCCATTTATAGGACCCTACCAGGTGGTAACAATCCGGGCCAGAGTGGACCTGGGAGCGATGGCCATAAAAAGGTACTCGGCATTCCCCAAAATATTACTGAAACCTCACCATAGGATTATTGTTAGCGTATGTGACGTTGCATAAATAATTATCCCAGGATGAGAGCCCATTTTATGCGCATGTAACATCGAGGGCAGTCTGGCACTTGACACTCCACAAAATAAATCCCGGTCAAGACTACTATTTCGGGCGTATGATAAACAGAAAAATAATGTGAAGGTAAATTCGGGGCTAAACTGATCTCAAACATTGCTAAAGGGGTGCCAATTCACTTTCACATACACCACCAAATCCTTTGTCTTGCTACCCCCTCAGATCACGGAAGAACGAACTTCTAGGTTAGATAATATTAACTGTTGACAGATTTCCAAAATTCTCTTGTAATGTTTTAAGGAGGCAATAAGACGTTTAGCGAGAATTAATGAAAGCGGTACGAGGCGAAACACGTATATCTAGGACACTCGTTGAGGGAGTCTTACCTCTCTGAAGAGAAGCAGTCCGTGTTTAGCCTAAGCCTAGTAAATAAATTGGGAGGCTCGCATGATGTAAGAATTAAGGAGTTACATTATCAAATCATGACTTGCGAGATCGATTCTGACTTGATGCCATAAACATCTGGTCATGCACTAAATATATGTAGCGGGAGCTATAGTACCGATTACCGGAGATTGGTTTCGTACGCTTATCATTTTGAAGAATCATATCTCGCTACAAAGAGAATGGCTGTTGCATAGAATTTCCTCTAACAATTCAAGACGAATTAACAAAATATTTCATTGCCTGAGAAAACGTAATAGAATGCACGCAATAATGTCAATTTTTTTTCTAAATACAATTCAACGCTGTGCTTGTGCAGGGTTGCATAATTGATACTTAACTGACAATTCTATGAAAACCAAAACAATACTTTCTCTTTGGCTATTGTTTTAGTCGCTACGATATTCCTACATATGAACTGCTCAATGTCTGAGTCAGCGGAACCCACACACATTGGACTTAGACGGGGCTAAAATAATTTGTCATATGATCAGATTTTCCTCATGAGAAAATATTCACAGTTATATGCAACTAAACCCAATTAAGTCAAAGAATTAAAAAATAAAATAAAATAAAAAAACATTACCAGTTCTTCCAGGTAACCCCCTTCCCCAATCCTTAGTGAGTTTTTTTCTTTTTTTTTCATAGTCGTCAACTACCATTAAATTAATTCTGCTTTATTGCTTACTTTTGTCACGGGGTTCTCTGACGGGATTTGACCGATAAAAAAAGAGTTCTTTTTTAAAACGTATGTATCTTCTACTTAAAACTATTCTAAAAATATTTTCTTTGAAAAACGGGAAATAAAATATATGAAAGATTTTTTGACTCAAGTTTCTTTTGTTCTAATGGTATATCAACCTTCGTGGGTTATTCAATGTCAAAACCATCTTTGTAGAAGAACAATAGTGGTACTATTTAACCCATAGCTGGTGGGATTAAGGGGTCATGTTACCTTTCACATGGTGATTTATCCGAGAGTGAACGTAAAAGCGCGTTGCCCAGTTGGCTGGTGGGGGGGGCGTAGAATACACCGACTGCATCTATACAGAAAGCAAAGACCCTCCCTCAACGAGTGTCCTGGATATAACACTAAGCAATCTAATGGTGAGGTTCCAGTAATGCTGGAGCTTTTGGGAATGCGGAGTACCCTTTCATTGCCATTGCTCCCAGGTTCAATCTGGCCCGGAGTGGTAGCACCTGATAGGACCCTATTCGTGAGTCAAATAGAACTAAACTGCATACTTATGCAAAATGGAATTACTTGAAATAGAACTATTTGGACATGTAAACTGGGTACTTATGATAAACTGAATTATTTGAAATGGAACTGTGTTGACATTGAAACTGTCAAACACTAAACTGAATTGTTTGAAATAGAAAGGTTTTGACATTTCACAGTCATTTTTATGCATTGGGCCGTGCAAAGATTTTCGTGATTTTAGCGTTAAAATCTTAATCCTAAGCGCGTGTGTGTGTATATGTATATAAGTAGAAGAGGTGACTCTAAAAAAATATGCTTCTTATAAGAAAATATTACTTACATATGGAAGTAAGAATTAAAAAGAGTTTTTTTCATTCAACCAGTTCAAAAAACCATCTCTGTTTATCATGTCTTAAAAAATGCACAAAATTAAATATATTACAATATAGAATATATTTCCCGGTAGGAAAGATATCTACAGTAAACGAAGAAAAATATAAAAAGGAAAAAACTGTATGTAGAGAAAAGGAGAAAATTAACAATGTTCAAAGACAAATAAATCGTGTAGTCGAAGTAAAAAAAAAAATCTCGATTTTGATTAAAAACAGTAAAAATAAATAAATAAATAAAAACAAACAAAAAATTAGCAAAAGCAAAAAAGACCTGATGACAAAATTATGTCAAGAACCAGTGAGATAAATAAGATATAAAACTTGACACCGCCCTAAATCTCATTCAGTCAAATATTTCTCAACACGAAATAAAACGTGTTTTATTTGCTTTTTTTTTTTCGACAAATGTGCATAGCTTGTCTTCTTCATATAAGTAAAGCAGTAAGCAAGAATACTGTAAAAACAATTTACTTCTAGTGGGAGATTTTCACATACGATAAATGAGAATCTTGCTTGTCTTCAAGCACAATGAAATCGATTCTCTTTAAGATCCAAATAGTCAACAAGGTGAAACTATTCTGACATTCCGAAGACAAACATCTAAAATGCTATGAAGAGAAAATGCCAGTAGAGCTCAAACAATAAAATGCCAAATTGTGTGTGGGGGGGGGGATTAAAAGCACGTTATAGTGAAAGTTTGTGTCGGTTCAAATTTTGCAAAATATGATAGATAAGTCTTTTTGTCCACCTCAGCGAGACAAATAATTGAAATCCATAGGGAATTATTCAATAAAAGTTTGATTTCTTTGTTTTAATGGCATATCAACCATTTTAAGGTTATTTAATGCCAAAGCCATTCTCTTAGAAGAACAGTAGTGGTACTATTTAACCCATAGCTGGGAGGATAAGGGTGTTCATACCTTTCCCTAGGGTATTTGCCAGAAAGTGAACGTAATAGCGCGACTGGAGTACGAAATCACTTACTACGATTCCGCAGTCAATCGCTTTAACCATTACACCACGAACTAGTAAATGATCCTGTTTTTGATTTTATCAATTACCATCAGAATTACTACATAACAGTGGTTTTCAGTTTTTGAAGCCATAACACCTTTCTTTTTCAGAGTCTATGTCATCGACCCTCACGTAAATAAAAATAAGATATTGTGGAGCTCTATATAAATGGAAATGAAATTTATCAAAAAATATTGAAAGAAAATCACATCCAATATTTGTTCTAAATAACAACATTTAATGAGAGGGAGGTTCTTACTTGGCGCAAGTTGTCAGTCCTTGGTGATATTTTGAGAAAGATATACGCAATTCACTTTGCATAGGTCTAAGTACTGGGTCATCAAATTGCTAAGTGCTGAAATTGCAGTTCTGAAGTAATATGTTGTTGCAAAAGGTAGTAGCATTTTGACCGCTTTTTTGAGGCGACAATGGATACTCAGAAGTCTCGTTAAACCAACATTTTGGGAGTGGCTGCTTTTTAAACCGGATTTTTAGAGGTGTGTACTTATAACAAGAAATACAAATTTGCAGTTCCATCGCTAATCAGATAATATAAATTTCAAAGCACCATTGTTGACATTGCAGGACCCCCGCTGGTTTCGGGATCACAGTTTGAAAAAAAAACTGCTATATAAAACTACCTATTTGTAACTTTCATATATAAAGTTATTTTATCCATTTATAAATAAAAGACAATGTGATTATATATATATATATATATATATATATATATATATACCAACCCTTTGTGCAGGATGTGACACAAGGTTATTGTTAGGTAGAGTTAAATAGGTTTTCCTTCTCCTAGATTGGTTTCTGTCACCAGGTTAAAGAGCCAGTCTGACCTACTATTCATCCTTAGTTGAAGGAAAAATAGCCCGAGTCATACCTTTTCCCAAGGATATTAGCTTTATGTGGAATGCAAACAGCCTCATCCTAGATTAGAACTCGGGTCGCTGTGTCCATTTCCATCGTTAGTAACCATTAAACCACGGGCACCTATATATATATATATATATATATATATATATATATATAGTGTAATCGGAGGGAAACTCAAACCTGATTAAGTTGTTATCAAAATTTATTTCTCCTTCTCATCAGATGACTTTTTACAAGCTTCACTCGAAGTTGCAGAACAGAAAAAAAATTATATATATATATATATATATATATATATATATATATATATATATGAGAGAGAGAAAGAGAGCGCCAAAAAAGAGTTTGCATGTGGTACTTATGGTTTTATTTCATATAATCATCTTCTACACGTGTTTCTAACTTTATAGTCTTTTCCAGGAGACTAATAATGGTTATTTCATTTTATGTTATGTTATATTCGGCAATTAAAAATTCATTATTATTTAATGGGAAATTAAATTAAAAATTCATTATTATTTAATGGGAAATTAATGGGTAATTGTCAATTTTTGGATCAAAAAAAGTTTCCTCTAAGAATTTGACAGATATTTCGACATGTATATGTAATATATTATATTTTTGCTTGTGTTTCGTTCGTTCGTTCGTTCGCATGTTAACCGCTGACGAATGGGATATTTTTTCCCTCTCCCCTAAGTGGGATATTCTTCGACATTTTTTCCCTGCAACCAAGAGGCATGTTTTGCATAAATGTTGCTTTTCAATTCCGATGGAACTGTCTTGTACTAAGTTCATCAATTCTCACTTAGTAGCATCATCATCATCATCATGTCACGCCATCAGCACAGATATCCCTCCCTGATCCTCTCACGAAACCCCTACCTATCGTCCATTGCTTCCGGCAGGTCTTCAGGACTACATCCCGTATCGGCGCAGAGCTGCTGTATGTAGGTTCGTGCTGGTAGTCCTGCCTTTGCTCGTCCATGTGAAGGGGTCCACAGGAGTACATCACTTGTGAGCTCGTCTCTACTTCTCTAGCAGTGTCCCGCATGTCTGGTTCGTCTAACTTTGATAGTTTTCGTAATGGGTGGTAGGTGAGCGTACAGCTGCTGCTTTGTGGGGTGCTGCCTCCAGGACTTGTTCAATGTCGCTCGCAACATTTAGTAACACGGAAGAATTAGCATAGTGAACATAAATCACTGTATATTGTTTTGCTGAGGATCAACTGAGTTCCGAAGTTGTAATAAGCCCCAACAATGTGCTGCGAAAGATAAAAAAGGAGGAAAAAAAGTTCCGAAGATTCCTAGATATAAGCTATACCGTTATCCACAAAAGTGAATATATAGATACTGATCTTTTAGTTTAGATGTGATTTTTATGTAGATTTTTATGTTATTTATCGTGAAGACAACAATAAGATTTACATGTAAGCAAATTTCAAATCATCCTTTCTTGATTAAGTTGTTCGTCTTGATTTTTACTTTCAGTGAAGTTTCCACGGATTCAGTTAGTATAATAAGTACTGAATCAAAGAACTCTTACATTGCGATTTGTTCTGCTGATAAATACTCTTTTAAAAATAAGATAAAATTATCAACGTTTTTGAGATACGAGGATCATTAAATAAGTTTCCAGACTTTTTTCGTATGGGCACTTTTATTGATAGTACACACATGAAAATCTAGTCCCATTCGAAGTATTCTCCTCTGGCTGCAAGAAACTTGTTGTACTGTTCCAGCAACTTCTTGAAGGCCCCATGGAAGTTCTCTAGTGTGAGCGTATCAATGACCTTCGTCACAGCCTCTCTCATTTCCTCAATTGTCTCATAACGACAGCCTCTGAGCTTAGGGAATAACCAAAAGTCACAGGGAGCAACGTCTGGACTATAGGGACGGTGAGGAACTGTGTTGATGCCCATCTTGGTCAAAATGTCTGTGACAAGGATGAAGTTGTGGACTGGTGTATTGTCCAGGTGGAAATGTCACTGACCCGATTTGAAGAGTGCTGGCCTTTTACCAAGGAATCCCTTCCTGAACTCCCTTAAAACCTCAATATAGTAACCCTAACCCTAACCCTTTGGCCAATCAACTCAGATGTTCTGACTTCCTTACTCCTGCCACACCTCTCATCATCCCTCACAGACTCCCTACCTTCCCTGCCCCAAAAGCAGTCTGAAGCATTCCATATGCTTTTGTGGCATTTTTTTCCAAGTTTAAAACACAATTTTATTGCATATCGTTCTTTTAAAGTGTCCTCACGTCCAGATTGTATTTTGGAAATTCCCCAGCTGTGACAATCAGTATGTATTCCAATTGCTGCTGTAGCTGTTGATTTGAACGTGAAATCATAAAAATTGGTCAGTCATCTCATAAGATGTATAGCAATAACATAGTGAATTCTCAAGAGTCTACAACCATTTTAAATGCCTGTACAAAAATGTCTGGAAACTTATTGAAGGCACCACGTATGTATATATATATATATATATATATATATATATATATATATGTATGTTCTTTTACTTTTATTTTTAGATTGATATTCAAAAAATATTAAACGTCAAAGAGAATATTTAGAACGATCCAAAGATGTTTTGGTATTCTATAAAAGCCATGCAATTTTAAAAATTATTTTTAAAATGCCATGATTTTTTTTCGACACGAGTAAACTGGTTTAATAATAAAGTTCGTCCTTGGCACGTATTTTTCCCCGATGTCACGTGATGCATTTTCTGTATTCAGTGCGCATGTGCATCAGAGGCGATACGAAACATGACCCAAGAGAGACTTGCATTTTCTGGAAATAATCGTGTTAATCTAATTGTCTGCAAGACTAGTCTGCTAGCCACTGCCCGACATCGTCCTCATTACAATAGTTTTTCTTTCTTTTTTTTTAACGGGTATAGCAGACTTCATTTCTGCGGAATGGAGAGAAATAAAAGATTCAATGAATTCAAAATAAAATTTAAAAGAATTCTTCATCACTTGCTGATCAGAGAAACGTAAAACTGACAGTTGCAGTTAATGTATTTGTCTTTTAATATGAAATAATAGGACTATACAGGGGAGTATGTCTTTCTATATAACATTTTTTGCAAATGTAGTTTTGAAATAAAGGGTAATTATGAGCTCTTGTTTAACGGTAGGGGACCAGTTTATTATATTGCACGAATAAATCATGAAAATTTTAAGAGCAATATACTATACACACACACACACAATATATATATATATATATATATATATATATATGCAAAATTGGGAGATTTCAATATATGGAATTTATTGAAATCGCAAGGGCCCTTTCATATGACATTTGTCAAGCGATTTCAATAAATTCCATATATTGTAATCTCCCGATTTTACATATGTCTCTTAGTATTTGCCGCTTTAAATTCGTATCTACCTATATATATATATATATATATATATACACTCTCTCACACACACAGATATACATATATGTATATATATTGTTTGAAGCTATTAAGCTATATACATTAATGAATTAAAATTATAGATAGTATCAATATGCTTAATTAAATTTGTTTTTTTTATGTATTCTTAAAAAAAACTGCCGTCTGAAGTTATTAGACAAAACCAAATAATCCCAATTAACCTCTATAAAAAGCTAATAAAATCATCAAAAATTGATCAATACCTATAACAGAACAAGTACCAAACATATATGATAAATCTTTGAATCCTTTACATTTTAATATACAGACCCTTATTCTCAATAAGAGCCAATAATCCATTGATTTTCTTAATATTCCTTTACTTTAGCAGGTTCGATTTCTAACATGGTTGTTTTAATTGCTTCCCATAACTCTACTTTGCAGTTTTATTGTTTGCCTCCTACGTATAAATGTCATCTTTACAATTGACCATAGATTTTAGATCGGATTCCGATCAGGGCTTTATGATGGCTATTACATTACCTTCTCTCCAGTAAATCTTTCTCACTCAAAAAATTCACAGGCAAGCGAGATATACGAGAAGGAGCATTGTCGTATATAAAAAAGACATTTCACTTGAAAACTGTGAAACAGAGACTTATAACATGCAAAGAAATTCTTTTCCATAAAATCACAACAGTTAGAAGTGTTCAGTTTAACTCTTCGTCAATTTGAATGGTCTCATAATAGTTTGGTTGACAATTCCAGTCCATATAATCACACTGCCGGTTTCTTGTTGCCTTCTTTTAGCCACAGGCACGTCTGAATTAGACAAAATTCATCCATCAAGTCCATCATAGATCAATTGATATTCGTCCGTGAAAATTACTTCAAAAAAGCCGATTGGGACGCTTTAAAATATTCACTGGGAAGAGGTTGTCTAAATTTCTGAGACAAAGCTTGATGATTTTTATCATTGAGGGTTTTCGGACTATTGTATTCATCTTTACTGTTATTTCCTCAACGTTTCGGCCGATATGTCCTCCGGCCTTCTTCAGGTATTTGTCGAACTCGGGAACCTTCACGGAACTTCGAAC